>JAJMGB010000003.1:0-743036 GCA_030568535.1 Suhomyces anneliseae | reverse complement strand
AACCCCGGTCTACCACGCGACAAGCGGTAATTCTAGCCACTAAACTATCACGGATTTTTCTTGAAAGTTTTTGAAACAAGAGTGACACCTCGAGAGAAGTCAAGCATGAATTTTAATGGAAACAAGGCCATTTAAATTATAATAAAGCTCCCGAGTTCTCTTTATGTTTTAAGGGTCATTATATGATAGTTTGAACCAATAAATGTTAAACTTTATGGAGTTACAGAGTATTGAAATCTGTCATATGGGTGCGAAATTTGACTACTTTACACAAATACATTCACATTTCTACCTAAAGATAAGGTCACCGATTAATGAAGTTCAAATTATTAATAACTATATCAGTAAATACTATGATATTATAACTAAATTACATTTATATTTAATCACTATTAATATATCGTTTAATGAAAAATTAAAAATTTCTATAAATAATGCACATAATTGTTGGAGTTCGTTTTAGTAACAATTATTCATGTAAAGTCCATTTATACATCGTTCACTAATTGCAAACAGGCATCAATACTCTTATCCATATCTCCCTTATTCATAAAAATAATATCCTTGAGAATACTTTTATCAAGGTTTGGGAATATTTCTCTCAAGCTATTGTAGACTTGTTTCATATTTTCATTTTCTTCAGCTGTTGGTTGATCATTATTATTATTATTACTGTTATCATTAAGGTTAGCTGGTGGTGGTGGTCCTTCTGGGCTTGCATATTCTTCTGGCGGACCATTGTCTCTGTTTCCTTCCTGTGGTGATGGTGAAAGGAAATTAGAAATTGACTTGGTGAATAATCCAGCACTAGTCAATAAAACATTAGATGGTGATAAGCTTTGAGCTGGCTTATTTTCATCATTTGGAATAGATGGAATATGCTGTGGTTGTGGTTGTTCTAATCTGAATTTAGATTTTTGAGCTTCTTGAGCTTCCCATGCTTCCATATGAGCATTAAATTCAGCTTCATTGATTGTAAGTTCCTTGGCACTGAGATTTTGTATGAAAGTAATTGCTCCTTGTAAAGTCGATAAATAGTAACTGGTTTCACCATGTAATAACCATTCTTCACCTCTAAAGTTCTCAATGTAGTGTAAATTACTTATTAAATTATCAGTCTTAGCTTTAATTAAAACAAGAATAAGTAAAGGAACAAAAGAGTCAGCATTAGTTTCTTGTTTACTAACCTTCAAGAAACTGAAAATTATTTTGCATGCATTTAAAATACAAATAATTTTGTCTCTTGGTGCTCGGTACTTATTAATTTTGCTCAATTCAGTAACCGCGTAATCCATAAAATTAAGGTCACCTTTTCTCAGTTTTGATAAACTGTCTAAATCTATATCAAGGTGAGCACCATTGACCCAACTGAACTTTTCTAATTGTAATGCTAATTTTTCATCCTCTTTAATGTCTTGAAGAAATTGTTTTGGTAAATGATTTGGTGATTGTTTCTGTGCTTCCGGTGGGAAACAATGATCGTAGATTCTGTTCATGATAAGTTTTTCTAAACCTTCACGGGAATTTTCCAAATCTATATCATCCATAGAACGGAATGGTTCATAAGAGTTGAATTTTTCATTCATGAATTGTTTAAATTCCATAACAATCTTAATTCTTTGCTCTGCAGTAAATGTATGTGCTTGTCTAGAGAATGAAACCAAAAAGGATCGTATGTATCTAACTATTGGATCTGCACTTTTCTTTCTTAATTGAGCCAAAAAGTTTTGGAAATCAAATGGTTTATGTGATTGTTGATATTGGGGTTCTTGAGGTTGGTCTTCTTCTTGGGCGGTGTCTTCAACCAGGGTTGGTTCAGTTTGGAAATCTTCAGCTCCAGTTTCAGTTTGGTAATCTTCAACGCCTGCTTCGAATGGAGAGCTTGAAATATCAGAAATGTCCTTAGCTGAGATATCATCATTTAGTCCTTTTGGTATCAAACCTTGGGCCTTTTTTGATGGAATTGGAATGGAGTTGTTTGTTGCTTCATCATCAGCTGAAACATCTTTGTCTTTGGAAAGATCTTCCTTGAGTTCTGGGATTTCAATGGCTTGCTTTGGTGCCTCTAAGGTTTCTTGAGATTCACTGGCACCGGATATGACGGGTTCAGACCCACTGACCACATTGGTTTCACTAGTTTCCACATCCTTAACATTATCTTGCGCTTGGTCTTGTTTTGGATCTTCACCATTATCGGTTGCTGTGGTCGCTTCTTCTCCCTTACCACTTTCTTGACTGGTTTCTTCCTGGATGGAGCTGTTGGTGGTTGGTTCTGAGATTGCGGCAGTAGCAGCAGCAACTGGGGCGTTACTCAGTCCGTTCTTTTCGCTGATATGTTCTTCCTCTATAGTGTCTTTTGGATCTTTGGCGCCCTGGTCTACTTTCAGGGTGGATGGTGCCACAATTGACTTGGAGTACCTTTCTTCCATATTCTGGACTCCATCATCTTCGTCATCCTTTTCTTCTTTCTCATGTTTTTCACCCTCTACGCTACTTTCATCAATTGTAGAATCATGATCATTATGGTGGTGGCCCTTTCCATTGACATCAAATTTGCCAAACAAATCTATAAGATCAGCCTTGCTGTTATGGACATTGCTCGTGGAGTTGGTGGTAGGACTGGCATTATCTCCCATGGTCAATACCGTAGGAGCTGCTCCAGCACCACTACTTGGATCAAATTGACGAGTAGATCCTCCTGCTTTAGAGAGTATACTCAGTGGGAATGATCCCTTTGTTGATGGCAGTCCTACTGTACATGATTGAGCATCAGTTAATGTATCAGCCGACGAAGGATTGTTACCGCTGGAAGTGGTGGAAGGAATCGAGGTATTTGTGGTGGAGGTGGTGGCGGTGGACTTTGATAAATTGAACGCCAACGGGTTGTTGAACGACATGATGGGGGAAGTTGTAGAAGTGCCACACGATGGTGTTGATATGATTGTGGAGTCAGGGTGGTTTTGAGTGCACATGATTATTAGGTAAGCACAACCAGCGACTCACTCGGTTGGGATGGGGGAGTTGGGGAGTAGGGCAGTTGAGGTATAGGGGTAAATATAATGATGAAAAATTAGATGTTCCGGTGGTTTGGTGAAATGGGTACCAGGGGGTATTTCTAATGTTCTTGCTGGTTTAGTGGGTTTATTATTGGTCGTTTTTGGCGGTGGAATTAAGCCTATTTTTGGCCAACCAGGTGCTATATTTAGGGTGCAAAATTGGTGAAAATTGGTGAATATTGGTGAAAATAGCTGAAAAGGACAAGAATGTGACCCAAAGGAGAATAGAACTATTTTAACTAGAAAAGTGGGGACTGAAATGGACCAGTAGAAGGAATATGCCCTACAAATATTTATTTCAAGTGCTTGTCTTTGTAAAGAGTCCAAGTAGACTCCCATAGGAATAAGTGCAAGCTTTACAAGCAGAACATTTAAAAAGAGTACAATAATATTAATGAGCAGCCATAAATAAGGTTAAAATAAAGCCAACAGTGCCTATCTTATAAACCAACTCTATATAGGCAAGATTATTATACTTATAGCACATCTTCTTCTTGTACTAAGATAAAGTCAAAGCTACTAACACGAATGACCTGCATATCAAAGTACATACTATGCAACCTTACTATCTATGTTCCTTAAAACTATCCATAAACCCCTTTACTTCTAGTAGACTTCCTTAAAATGATACAATTACCAGAACCAAACTCCAAGATGTGGATAGGAGAATTAACGAATTACAAGTATGCTTTGAGATTAGACCCTGAGCAGTTCGCATCCATGACTTTCTATGACTATGATGCAAATAGCAAAGCAAGGTACTTGTTTTACGTGATATTTGAAGATCAACGTCCTCATTGGAGGCTTCTATTACGTGATGGGGTATTCCGTTGCTTTGATATCATTAACACTGGAGGAGAGTTTACAGAAATCACCTTCCCTGGATACAGAGTTGTCAGAGATAAAGAGCAACTAACCAAGCTACAATGACTGTCCTCACAAATATCATATACTTCAAGGACAATAATTCACATTTGTTGCAGTAAATTGTACTAGATTATGCTCGATATAACAGAAATAAGGAAGAGATTCAAGCAAAAATTCTAAAAATTAATTTTGCACCCATTTACTTTTTGGTAAAATGCTATAACAAATGAATATTCCAACACAGAAGTTGTTAGAGGTACATATTTCCAATAGAAATAAATGGGGTTGTGAAATATTAATGATCACAGCAAAGTACTTATAGGCAAGTAGACAATAGTGTTAATGAATATATTTTCTAAATCAATTACTGTACTTTCAATGCTCACTGCCCTACTCATAAAAGTTTAATGCAAACAACATATTATCTTTACTCTAATTATTAATTTATTTTGTTTATTAGTTTGTATATTACAGTCTATCGTAAATCGTTGTCTATCGTTTGAGAGTAAGCTTAAGCTTGATACCCGGTTTTTTCTTTTCATCCGATTCCTTTTTAATATCTTCTTTCTTTTCTTTCTTTTGAGGAGAATCTGAAGGAGTTTGACTCTTATTAGCTCCTGGATGAATATAAATTTTTGTCTTTTTCTTTTTTGGTCCTGATGATGAAGATGAAAATGGACTTCCAGACTTGGAGAACGGACTGTTGGATTTTTCAGTCTTAATCTCTGGTTCTACCAGAGGACTCTTAGTTCTCTTTCTTGGAGATCCTTCACCATTTGGTGATACCAGACTTGATTTTGTTTTACTTGGTGAAACCAGTGGTGGTTTACTTGGTGAGTTGGTTTTCTTATTCTTTAATTTCAAATTCAAATTGAATGCTGGTGCTTTAGACATGGTTCCCAGTTCATTCATAGTTTTGGATTCACTGCCTCCATTACTATTACTCTTTTCTCTTGAGCTACTAAATTTCTCCTTAGGTTCTTTTGAACTTTCCAAATCTTTAGAGCTTTCCTTAGAGCTCTTCTTTGATTCTTTTGTAGACTTCTTTGGAGTTCCAGGCTCTTGCTTCACTTCTTCTATTTTATTTTGAGATGAAGATTCCTTAGGTTTACTTTCTGTTTCTGGGAATGGAGTGGCTGACAAAAGAACTTTCTTTTGTGTGGTAAGAATTCTAACATATCTTGGAACTGAAACTTTTGCAACATTGACTGGAGCCAAATCCTTGAGCTTAGTTCTATAAGCTCCTTTGAGTGTGAACTTGACCTTGGATCCTTCCACCAACACAGAGCTACGTCCTACCTTGATAGGTACAGGACCAGTAGGAAGTTCTGGTAATTTACGGTTTTTAAATTTGAATTTCACTTGGAAGTTGCTCTTGTCGAAAGTAACAACACTTGCTTGATTTGCTTGACTTGCTTTGACCTTTACTGGTGCAGGTTCTACCGGTTTTTTGACTGCCTTCTTCAGAGTACGAGGACCAAGGTTTAACTTGAGCTTTGGTTCTGAAGGAGGAGCTGATGCTGGGGCTGCCTTAGTTGTGGCTGTCTTAGTTGCAGCGGCCTTAGTTGCAGTGGCCTTAGCTGGAGCTTTAGTTGATGCAGACAGAGTAGTGGCAACAGAAGCTGCAGCAGGAGCGGCAGGTTCCTTAGGTTCAGCTTTTGGTTTAGTAATCTTTCTGCTATGAAGTTGAATCTTAAATCTACCTTCTCTTTTGATAACCACCTTACCATTACCCAAGTTCTTGGAAACAATCTTCTTCTTCAATTCATTGATTGGAACATGAGGAATCGAAATCTTTACAACAAATTTATCAATTTCACGGTACAAGACTTGGCAGACACTCAAGATATCTCTTCTTTCAATGATACCTAATTGAGAACTATGGATAAGTTCCCAAAGAATATTCCGTAAACCACGTCCAATAGAATAATCTCTTCTTAAAATTTCAATAGCACCGTTCAAAGTGGCTCTAGCAAACACATCTCTCTTGGTGTCCATTTCATTGTTGGAACCATCTTCAATGATAACCATATTTGTCAGATTAGAAGTGGCTTTGGATGCTGATCCTGATAATTTTTCAAATGGTTTGAATTCCATATCATCAAGTGTGGATGGTGTACCTTCAATTGCGGCAACACAAACCGCTTCAATTAAAATGGATACCAACTTACATCTGAAAAATGGAGCTGTTGTCTCAAGTAAACAAGTTTTCAAGAAGTAGTTCAAAACTGCAGCATTCTTTAAACCACCAAGAATCAATAAACCTCTAAATGCTTCAACTCTAATATCATAATCATACTTTTCTAAAGTATAATATAACAAGTCTTCAAAAGAGATCTGAATTGTTCCGTAATTACACAATCTAATCTTTTGATGAAGACAAGTCTTAGAAACAATATTATGATATGAGTGGGTGAATTGATCAAGCTTTAAAATTCTGTTTAATTCGTTAACAACCACCAAAGGAAAGTTTTCTGCTGATGTAGGTTCAAGGGTACTTAAGCCATTCAGGGTGAATTCAATTGGCTGAGTCAATTCGTTAGGGTGCTCAGCACTAACAATACAGTTAGTTAAACTCTCGATTAAAACAGAAACATAATAATCGTCTTGAAATTGATTATTGGAGTTTTCATTAAATCTGATCATATTCAAAATAAGATCCTTAATCTCCATTGGAACATTACCGTCCTTGTCTCTGACTTCACTCAAAATCAATGGGACCTCTTTCTTAACAAAGTAGTCTCCGAAATCTTCGAAATCATTACTTAAAGGAATGGAACTACCTTTGAAACAGTACATTTGTTTGTAAGCCTTTAATAAATAGCCTAAACCAACGAAATTGTTCTCTGGATTAGAACTATTGACCAAAGCTCTAGTTGCTTCAATTCTTACCCCATAGTGGTATCTTTTATCAAGGACAGTTCTGATCAAGGCAGAACAATGTGTCTTGGCAGGCTTTGTGAGGTCTCCAAAGAATTTCACAGCTTCATATTGAGCTTCAAGATCCTTATCATACTTCAATTGAGAGCCATACATGTAATCAGTTTGCTTTAAGTTGAATTTGGCAATCCATTCAAAATCAACATCAACTCTTACCCATTCGTAAGGTTCATTAAGTATATCTTCTTCATGTCTGACCCAATCAGCCAAGTCCCATTCCTTGATTTCTTCTGGGGTTTCTAAAATATCACCCAATTTGTTGAAGGTATTAATAACATCACCCATTTCTTCCTTCACCTTCTTTATTCTCTTGAATTTGGAATTATATTGAATTTCAATTTTAGTATGTCCTTCTTTCAAATCGACGATATGTTCGTATGGGGTACCATCTGATTCATGGACTCTGATAGTCATTGGACCTAAGAAAATTGGTTGAACAGGGTAAAGGGGCTCGTTCTCAAGATAAGCAACAGAGTCATTAATAAATGTTTTGGTTCTTGGACGAACCTTTTGAGCTTCTTGTTGTTGTGTTTGTCTGATAATCATTTCAATCACACCTCTTTTCTTGTTGAACTTTTGAACTATATTAAATATAGGAGTACCGACTCCAAATACCCACTGTTTAAAGAATACTTCAAGCTTATTTCTATTCACCTTCTCACAAACATATTGGAAATGCTGAGTGGTTAAAGTACTATTTTGTAAATCACCGGAAATAGCTTGCAAAAATATCTTGGGTAAAACTCTTGAAAGACCAAACGATTTGTCGGTTTTAGTCATTCTTCTGTCAAGAATAAATAGAACTATTGGTGCCTTGAGCTTTATGAATGATAGATCTTCTTCAGATATTGGGTATCTGAAGAACTGGACGGCCAACGGTTTCTGACCAATATCTTCTTTGATAATTTTATCTATATTACGTTTAATTTTGTACTTGTAGTAGTTGGTACCCATCAACTTGCGAAGGTACTGTAAGGTCATAAATTTGGCAATACCAATGGTACACCAAATATCATTAAAAGTTTGCGGAACAATATTGATTCCAGACCACTGTGAAGTCATGGAGTCCAAAATAATTTCGGTAGATTTGAATAATGGTTCGATGATATCTGATGGATATAATAAAGAATCATTAAGAACAGAAAGACCTGCAAAATTGTTGCAATCTACTGAATTTTTACCCACGAAAACAATAGCATAGGAACTGAATGGATAAGAGCCAAATTCTTTAATATAAAAGTCCATGGCTTTGTTAGCAAAAATACAGGTATTTCTTGCCAATTCAATTTGATCATGTAATGCATAGACAATAATAGGAGATTTTGAACTTTCTTTATCCATGTTATCATCAGTTTGTTTGATTTCTTCCATATCTTCATCTTCTTCAATGTCTTCATCTTCATCTTCAGCTAATTTGAAACTTTCGAAACATCCAATGGCCCATCCAATATGATGAGCACAAACAGGATTGAAAACAGACCATGAAACAACTTTTTTAGATAAATCTATTGGATGAGGAGTTTCTTTTATATTATTAAAATCTCCTGAACATACCACAAGATCGTGGTTGGAATCGTCATCATCATCGTAATCTTCTTCATCAACTTCATCATCATCTGTTCTGCTTGCAGTATTATTTCTTCTGCTTTTTCTTCTTCTTGGATCATGAGACCCTATTATTCTTGAATTACCTATATCTTTAATGGTTCTTGGAATATTCACCTCAATAGACCATATACATCTATCCCATAAATTATCTATACAAGGTACCCAAGAAGATGTGGATACATTATAGACGGAATTGGTGGTATATGCATGCCAATGTTTTTTATCTTGCTTTTTAGGAGTAACGAAATTAACACCATTTTTACAATTGACAGTTTCATATTCCACTTTTATATGAATGGGAGTATAAGTATCATTATGAGTATTTTTTGATTTTAAATGCAATGGTGTGGCTGTATGAGGAGCTCCAGTAGGGGTAAAAGTCATATCGGTAAGTTCCAATTTTAAATTATCAGGTAATATAATAGTTAATTCTTCAGTATTTCCAAATGATTCTCCATTTATATCACCAAAAATATACTTAAGCTTTTGCTTAAGCAAATGATGCTGATGGATGTCCATATCCTTATTATATAAATCATAAAGTGGTATTGCTTTGGCAAGTTCTTCATCATTAATATGTAACATATCCTTATAGATATAATTGGTGGTACGAGAATTGTTCACATACACATCTTTTATCTTCATTTCACGACAATCCAACTTAACACTTCTTAATTGAGATGTTGTAGGTAATACAGTGATTTCGGTGACTCCCATAATCTTGTTCTCTTGTAAGTCAACATCAATATTGACTTTTTGATAACCGATCTTTAAAGATTGTGACAGTAGCGGATGCGGCTTTGAACGGGACGCCTTGAAAGTCCGCGGGGTGTGAATCGATCCATTCTGCTTTGGGGTGCCAAAGTTGCTGGCCGACTCAAGATACGTCGAAGGCATGATGGTGTGTGATGGTAATGTGTTGTAGTGTTTTTTATATGAGTTGGGGCCTGGGGACTGTGTGCAGGTCAACAATTTGGATGTTTGGTGAGGTTGCGAATTTTCACTAGACGTGAATAAGTGGAGGGTACTAGAACGCGACAAAGTAATGAATTGGATGGTGTGAGAGGTGTTTGTAGTTGGAGAGAATGGTTCAAGTATATTTCGAGAATTTAATTGGCCAATTTGGGGATTTTAACGTGCTAGAACAGGTGGTGTTTAAGGTCACACTACCTGAATATAGTGGAGAACAAGTGCAAAAAGAGCAAATTGATAATTAAAAAGTGGAGAAAAATTATAAGACATAGCAATTGAACTATTTATAAGCTTTTGGAGTCAGTAACAGTAAAATTGACCTTCATTATAATTTTTTTCGTTGTATTTGTAGTGAATATATTCTACCAAGCCTTTATTATTGCTATTTTCTCCAATTTTTTTCCTGAAAATTACCTAGAACAACAAAATGCTATGACAACAGATTATTCAATATAAAAACAAAGAACCCTAGCACTTCTAGCTACTATAGATGCAAAAAAGAATGAGCGGTACGGGAATCGAACCCGTGACACCTGCTTGGAAGGCAGATATGTTAACCACTACACCAACCGCCCGCGAAAGATACCTGCAGTATTTTTTCAGGTTCCCTGCGAGGACCAAAAAATGCCGATTTTTCACCTTTTTCATACTAAAGCTGGTCCCAAACCACCAGCAATATGAGCCGTATTGCCATCAAAACTAATCTAATGCTTGGAACAATTGTTCATTTGAACAATTGATAATTTCGAAAGAATTTTTGTACCCAAAAATTTGACTATAACTACAAAATTTGCATTCTCCTCTCAAGATATCTAACGAATCGATTAATCAATTCTACAAAGAACCGAATGAGTTGATAATTTTAGATCAGCTTGTGAATTGGCATTTTATACTTTTAAATAGTCACAGCTTCTTTTGGCCAAACATAAATATTTCAATTAACATTTCAATCCCATATCTTATTAATGATACCGTCTGGGTTGAGTGAGAATACTATAAAACTGTGTCTGATAAGGGGACATTGAGCTCCAAGTTTCCCAACAAACGCAAATTAAAGCACATAAGAAATCTTTGCCATCTATTTCAAGCCAAATAAACTAAAATTAAGTTTCAGTAGCCTATCAATTACTCAATAATTTTTGGGTGCAAAATATCTTTGCAACTGTTCATCTACAATCAAGTATAACAAGAATCTTCGTTTATTAATACATACTGAAGTGTAGCGAGTGACACTTGGAAGCAAATCAAATTGGACTTTGGCTCCATGTATTATTATATCATTTCGTCATTTCTTCGTCCATTATACGTCTAAACCTTCTCGACATGAACAGTATCATGCTTTTCGTAAGAAGAACCATCAGAATGGTTTTCTTCTCTGATTTCATCATTTTCTCTAGAAACTTGATCTCTGTCAGCATCTAAGTTCACACCTCTGTTTTCTGGTCCACAGAAAACAACAATGATAATGTAAGCAAAGACACATCCAGTAAAAATAGCCATGACCTTACTGTAATCGTAGACTTGAAGTTCACCTTCCTTAGATGGAAGAGGGAATCTTTCACCAATAGTGGATTCAATTGTGGAAGCAGCAGAAGAACACAAGTTACCCAATTGATAGGAGACACCAATAACAAAAGCCTTGAATTGTGGTGGTGATAATTCTGCTAAATGAATTGGAACAACACCCCAAGCACCCATAATTGCAAATTGAATAAAGAATGCACCAGCATTAATACCAGAGCCCTTAATAAATGCCCATGGATAAATCATAGCACCTCCAAGAATACAAGCAAGAATCATGGAAAGTCTTCTACCAATAAAGGTAGAGAAATGGCCGAAAGTCATACCTCCCAAAATAGCACCAATCATAGAAACAGAATTAGTAACAGTGTTTCTGTCAGGCGAGTAACCATACTTAACAGTCAACAAGGTAGGATATAAATCTTGGGAACCGTGGGTCATGAAGTTAAATCCAGAAGTTAATAAAACTAAATAAATCATAACTAACCAGTAGTTCTTGAAAGCAAATTTGACTCTCTTTTTGAATTCAGTTTTGGTATCAACTTGTTCAGCATTTTCTTCGAATTGGGCCTTTTGACGACGGAAAGATTCAGTTTCTGGAGTAAAGTATCTCCAAATAATCAAAAGTACTGGAGGACCAGCCGAAAACCAGTAAATAGCTCTCCATCCGTGAGGTGAGTTATCGGTAATAGCTCTTTGGAAAATAACCCCAAGAAGGTAACCCAAACTATAACCTTGTTCGAATAACCCACTCAAAAAACCTCTTGCTCTAGCAGGAGCATCAGCCATGGCATCAGCAGAAGTAATACCAAATAAACCACCCATGGCAATACCAAACAATGCTCTTGTAGCCAAAAATTGTTGATAAGTTTGGGCAAAACCAGTACCAATTTGAATGACAATAAGAAGCATTAAGTTAATCATATAAGGCCATCTTCTACCTTTAGTATCACCGAAGAAACCAAAAATTAAAGCACCAACAACTCTCAACATAAGCACCAAGGTAATACCCCAAGTAACTTCTTTAACTGTCACATCAAGTGATTTAGCAATATTAGCAACGTTCAAGGTAGTGGTGAAAAAATCAAGAGCATCCCAAGTCCAAGCAAGGAACCCAATAAAGAAATATTTCCAATTGGTAAGAGTTAATTCTTTAAGAGTAATAAATGGGTTGAAAAGCTCAGTATAAGTATATTGCAGGAGTTCTTCTCTTGATACAAAAAGAGTAGTGAAACGAGTCTTGATGTATCTTTTGATAGCCACTGAGGAGAAGTCAGGTGGCCCCACAGACTTAGTTTTTTGATAGTCAGCGTCCAACATATCAGAAATACAATAAATGGAGTTTTTGATCTAGTACTTAATTGATTCAAACAAAAATATTGTTCACAATTATTACCAATTAATTATTAGTGTAGTCTTTTGGTGTAGTTGCCAGTAATGGTTGCAAGATAGTCTGGACTGTATAATTCTTTTTTGTTTAAAAAAAAAATTTAATTATTAGAAGTGATCAATAATGGTCTTTTCAAGTAGACTTATTATCAAAAGGTCACTGATATGGCTGGATCAATAGGAAGAAATTTACAAGGGCCATTTTAGTCTATTTAAATGGTCAATGGAATCGGAATTGTAACCCCACCAAAAAGTATATTGTTGCAACCAAAAAGAATATTTTTTTCCCCCACGCTGCGGGGGACAAGTCTGATATTGCGGCATATCTAATTAAATGCATATTAGTAAAATAGATCCAAAATCAAGAACCTTGGAAACAAACCTACAATAACAACGCCCCTCCTCCAAAGGTTTCCCGCCACCTCCTACATACCCTTTCTCCCCACCTTTTCAGCAATGCACCCCACAAAAAGATCCACCACCTCGCATCGCGGAATCTAATACCAGGCTCCGAATGAATAGAATGAATATTCACTACATCCAGTAATTTTTTTTTTTAGTGCCTTATAACCAATTAGCAATAGAGAAACTAAGCCATGATCAACTGACACATTTAAAAAAAAAGAACCCTTTGTCACGATACTTGAAATCTTTGGAGCAACATCAATGATTTCGGAGATACCCAGACCAATTCAAGATTAAAAAGGGTTGGTTGCTTCAACCACCTCTCCGTCGGATACCGAACCAATTCACCCCCATTTGCGTTCTGAATTTTACCAAAGATATACACGATACTTGTTCTATAGCCGTAGTCTTTAGCCGTCTGTTCCTGTTCCGTTCCGTGGGAGTGAGGTTGACATGCGCGTTACCCCGGAATCCCCACTCGGTTCGATGCGGCATAATCTGTCACAACCACCACAATCACAATTCGGACACAATCACAATAGGAAAACTCCCTTTATACCCGCTGGTTTCTTTCGCGGTAAACTTTATTCGACGAAGTGGGGGACAGACATGGAATCAATACCCCCCGAGTCTGCTCCCAACGATTCATCTGATCTGGTTCGGACTTGCTAACACTTTTGCGGGGTACCTGAAAACTGGACCCTAGCTCAGTTCAAGGTTGCATTTTGATGGTGCAAGTACAAGTGCGAACCTGTCAATCAAAAAATATGTATTGTGTCACTATGTAAGGTGTAAGGTGTGCCAAATTACTTGGTAGACTCATTTAATCCATAAAAACACTGGACCTTTTAAACTTGTTTTTTCATAGTTATAGCTGAAAAATTGGTGTACCAGCCGTTTAGTCACTTCGATAACGGCTCTCCTATTTTTTTTTTTTTTGTCCCTCTTCTGATAAGACTGTGAACGCCACCTCCATCTTGGGGCTCTTGATGGCAATGGAACATGTTTAGACTTTGTGTAATTCAAACCCTAAACTCCTTGTATATTGATATGTGGGGCAACTATTGTGAACTGGTTAAGTAACTACAGCTGGAATAATAGCGGATCCATACCATAACCCACCCTTAGTCATCAAACCTGCTCCTAGTAACCCGTAGATACTAATCAGCTTGATGAGCTTCATTCCTATCCTTTGAGGCATACTTCCGTTAGTCATAAAATACTCCTACTACTATTTAGCTATTGGATATAATAAGATATATCCCAGTAGCAAGGCGAAAATTAGCAGGGGAAGTACCCCGGAGATCCATTTTTTTGGGCAAAATATTTTAGTCTTTACTTACAAAAATATTAATGGGCGAATAGGAATAGGAAGAGGAATTATGCTCATGTGGAGTATCCACAAAGATATTATTTACTGTAATATTTTTATAGCATTACATAAATTTACGGCTATTGGTTCTGTCCCCCACATTGTTTTCATTATCATTATCGGGCATCTCCTTTTACAAAACCTTAGTTATAATCATTAATTAATTATTGCCTTCCAAATTACATGGATTTCGCAGCCATTACTAAATATTCTATTAAATTATGCTTTGAAGCATTAGTATTACAGCGGCTCAATTATCACTTCAAGTGACACTCAGCCTGAACTGCTCCGTTCAGAAAGTCGTACCCATAGCTTGGCAACCCTACTATATTGTCACCATCCATAACCATCGGTACTCCATCCAACTCGGAGGACAATTCTATTTTAAATGACAGTTTATCATCATCTTTCTTTTTGAGTCCTTGGTCTTCTATATTTCGAATAGCCTTTGCATGCTTTTTATGCTCGTATGGTATGACATGAACATCTTTACCTCCTTTTACCCTAACCCAGAACCTGTTATCAAATAGGCTCCATGATGACCAATCTGGACTGGATCCAAAAGACAACAGTGGTAAATTTTCCCTGATTATAGGCTGTCTGTATATTTTTATTATGGCATCCAGATCCACCAATTCCATTTCAAAAATAAGGTTAAGGTAGGTAACTTTTAAGCTTTTATTCTGGGTGATAGCTTCCACCATCCTTGGCATGAGTTGCCTCTCAATCTTGGCATAGGACCAGTAATAGTACTTGACGGATGATAATCGACGAAGTTGACTAAAGAGATACTGGCTGATAACAAGTTCATTTCCAACAATTAAATTGGTAGGAATTTGCAACCGAAGTGACCCGTTACGTGTATCCAAATGGGACCTGCCCTTGGATAAGAATGACTGCAAATTTTTAGCTTTTTCCTGTATACTTCCCACTAATTGCTTTACTTCATTTAATGAGTCTAGTAAATCTGATTTCTGGATGCCAGGGGCGTTTTTTAGTGGAATCACTTCGTTCAAAAGGTGCCGCAAAAAGTTCCGTTCTGTGAGTGCAACATCTTTATTGGTGACATCTTCGAACCATTCCACTTGGTTCTTTACACAAATATCTATAAGTTCGGTTTTAGGCATATCTAAAAGCGGTCTTACCACTTCTATCGTATTGCCATTGTGGTCAGCCGGTGCCGGCAACGGTGACAGATGTTTAAGTCCTACTAAACCAAAGAGTGAGGACGACTTACGTAATCGCTGGAGGAAAGTCTCCAATTGATCGTCTAAATTATGACCCACGTATAATTTAGATATACCTTCTTGATTGCATATACGTTGAAACACTTGGTACCTCTTTAATCTGGCCACTTCTTCGAAATTGGTGATATTTTCAATATCAGTCTCGTAATCTAATTTCTCGATGCGATGCGATACTTGCCATTTCAGTACCAATGCTCCAACCTTCTGGGCTTCTTGGAGGGAGCCGGCCCGGTACTGGTGATCAATAGTAATGGCAACGATCCGGAGATCCGGTCGTACCTGCTTTTTATACTGCGATAAGAGGTACGTTAGACACATTGAATCCACGCCTCCCGAGAGTGCAATCGCGATACTCAGATCATTAGCATCAAGTCCCATATCCAGGTTCCCAAAAAGGTTAGTCAATGCGGTACCACTAACCTCCCGATAACCCCAAGGTCTCGGCATAAGCATCCTCATCGCTTGGAGTGACCGTGACCATGACGTTGACCGTGACTGTACCCGTGACCGGTTTGACATGCCTAAAATCATTCAACTGCTGTTTCACTGTGACTCATTCAGGGGGGTAACGTCACCAAACTTTAACCTATATAAATTTTTTGTTTTTCCGTAGTGTTCGATTTCATAATACAAAACAAATAGAAGATATCACCAGTACTGCACTGAGTCATAGAAAGTCACGTTACTCGCACTCACCAAAAATCTTTCCAAATTTTCCATTCCGGAACTTTTTTCATCGCCGTTTCCTAATAGATTACTCAATTACTCGTCTATAAAGTATCAACTATGGCTGAACAGGAGGGTAACCAACCGTTTAGCTTTCCTAAAGAGGAAGGTAAAATCATCCAGGAATGGGATGAACTCGATGCCTTCCAAAAGACCTTGGAATTGACCAAAGATATGCCACCATTTGCATTCTTTGATGGTCCACCATTTGCTACTGGTACTCCTCATTATGGTCATATTTTGGCCTCTACTATTAAGGATATCATTCCACGTTATGCCTCTATGAATGGTTACCATGTTGAAAGAAGATTTGGTTGGGATACTCATGGTTTACCAGTCGAACACGAAATTGACAAAAAATTAGGTATTACTTCTAAGGAAGATGTTTACGCTATGGGTATTGATAAATATAATGCTGAATGTCGTTCTATTGTTATGAGATATGCCGATGAATGGCGTAATACCATCAAGAGATTGGGTAGATGGATCGATATGGATAACGATTACAAGACTTTATACCCAGAATTTATGGAATCAGTATGGTGGGGTTTTAAGGAATTATTCAAAAAGAACTCTGTTTACAGAGGTCTTAGAGTTATGCCTTACTCTACTGGTCTTACCACCCCATTATCTAACTTCGAAGCCCAACAAAACTATAAGGAAGTTAATGATCCAGCCGTCACTATCTCTTTCCCATTAGTTAGTGATGAAAAGACTGCTTTAGTCGCTTGGACTACTACTCCTTGGACTTTACCAGCTAACATTGCTTTAGCTGTTAACCCAAACTTCGAATATGTTAAGATTTATGATGAAGAAAAAGACATGAACTTCATTTTATTAGAAGCTTTAATCAAAACCTTATACAAGAAGCCAGCTTCTGCCAAGTTCAAGGTTATTGAAAAAATCAAGGGTAAGGATTTGATTGGTCTTGAATACGTTCCATTATTCGACTACTTCTACGAAGACTTCAAGGAAGATGCATTCAGAGTTATTGGTGCCGATTACGTTACTTCTGATTCCGGTACTGGTGTTGTTCATCAAGCTCCATCTTATGGTGAAGAAGATTTCAACGCTGCCACTTCTTGTGGTATCATCACTGAAGACAGACAACCTCCTGTTGTTGTTGATGATGTTGGTAAGATGAACGCCAAGGTTCCAGAATTCACTGGTATGTACTTCAAGGATGCCGATAAGCACATTATTAAGGCTTTGACTGAAAAGGGTAGAGTTTTGGTTAACACTCAAGCTAAGCACTCTTATCCATTCTGTTGGAGATCTGATACTCCTTTGATGTACAGAACCATTCCAGCTTGGTTCGTTCGTATCACTGAAATTATTCCAGAAATGTTAGAAAACGTTGAAAAGACCAACTGGGTTCCTTCCAACATTAAAGACAAGAGATTCTCTAACTGGATTGCCAACGCTAGAGATTGGAACATTTCTAGAAACCGTTACTGGGGTACCCCAATCCCATTATGGGTTTCTGATGATTTCGAAGAAATTATCTGTGTTGGTTCCATTGATGAATTAAAGGAATTATCTGGTCGTGATGATATCACCGATATCCATCGTGAAAGTATTGATTCCATCACCATTCCTTCCAAGCAAGGTAAGGGTCAATTAAAGAGAATTGAAGAAGTCTTTGATTGTTGGTTCGAATCTGGTTCTATGCCTTTCGCTTCTAAGCATTACCCATTCGAAAACAAGTCTTCTTTCGAAAATGCTTTCCCAGCTAACTTCATTTCTGAAGGTTTAGATCAAACCAGAGGTTGGTTCTACACTTTGACTGTTTTGGGTACTCACTTATTCAAGACTGCTCCTTACCAAAACGTTATTGTCAGTGGTATTGTTTTGGCTGCTGATGGTAAGAAGATGTCTAAGCGTTTGAAGAACTACCCAGATCCAAACATTGTTTTGGAAAAGTATGGTGCTGATGCTTTAAGATTATACTTGATCAACTCTCCAGTCTTGAGAGCTGAAACCTTGAAGTTCAAGGAAGAAGGTGTTAAGGATGTTGTCTCCAGTGTCTTGTTACCATGGTACAACTCCTTCAAGTTCTTCAATGATGCTGCTGGTCTTTACAAGAAGAACAACGGTGAACAATTCCAATACGATCCAACCTTGGTTTCTGAAAATGTTATGGACAGATGGTTATTGGCTTCTCTTCAATCTTTGATTAAGTTCATTCACGAAGAAATGGCTGGTTACAGATTGTACACTGTTGTCCCAAGATTATTATCTTTAATTGATGATTTAACCAACTGGTACATTAGATTCAACCGTCGTCGTCTTAAGGGTCACGTTGGTGATGATATTGTTGATACCAAGAAGGCTCTTAACACTTTAGTTGAAGCCTTATTGACTTTATCTAGAGCTATGGCTCCTTTCACTCCATTCTTATCTGATACCATCTACCAAAAGATAAAACAATACTTCGCTACTGAAGAATTAGAAAAGTACTCCGTTAACCCAGCTAGTAAGGAAATTAGATCTATCCATTTCTTATCTTACCCATCTGTTAAGGAATCTTTATTCGACAGTGCTATTGAAGTTGCCGTTGCTAGAATGCAAAAGGTTATCGACTTAGGTAGAAACATTAGAGAAAAGAAGCTTATCTCCTTGAAGATTCCATTGAAGGAATTGGTTATCTTACACTCTGATCCAGAATACTTAAAGGATGTTGAATCTTTGAAGGGTTACATTGCTGACGAATTGAACGTTAGAAACATTGTCATTACTTCTGATGAAGCTAAGTACGGTGTTGAATACACTGTTGTTGCTGACTGGCCTGTTTTAGGTAAGAAGTTGAAGGGTGATGCTAAGAAGGTTAAGGCTGCTTTACCAAAGGTTACTTCTGCTGAAGTCCAAAAGTTCGCTGAAACTGGTAAGATCACTGTTGATGGTATTGATTTAGTCACTGAAGATTTACAAGTTCTTCGTGGTTTACCAGCTGAAAAGGCCGCTCACGGTCAAGAAGCTAGAGCTCAACAAGATACCTTGATCATCTTAGATGTTAACATTTACGATGAATTCAAGACTGAAGGTTTAGCTAGAGAATTGATCAACCGTATCCAAAGACTTCGTAAGAAGGCTGGTTTGAACGCTACCGATGATATTCTTGTTGAATATAAATTGGTCAAGGATACCATTGATTTCGAAGGTGTTCTTAAGGTTCACGAAGATATCATCTCCAACTGTGCTAAGAAGCCATTGTCTGCTTACACTGAAGAACATCCAAAGTGTATCATTGATGAAGAACAAGTCATTGATGACACTGTCTTCCACTTGAGATTGTTAAGCTTAGAATAAGCATGTAATTAGATGTGATAAAGGTCTCATTTCTGATGGGCCTTTTGAACGATAAATGAATGATTAATAGAAACCGGCTCTGTAGATAATCGTAAGACTAACATTAAATTATTATACTACTTTAAATCAATTATTTAATTACCTTTCAATTATTAAATACTTTTCAATTATACCTCTATAATTCTAGTTATCTATTTACACTATCCGATCCAAACCATACTATCTTGTTTCTGGTTTGGAAGAAGTAACAGTATTGTTCAATTAGTAGCTCCAAGCACTAATACCAGCACCTCCAACAACTAACTTGGTTTCTTCGTTTTCTTGAATGGAATCACTACATCCAGTATCAGCAATGGTGGTGTATCTTGCAGACTTACAGGCCAAGTTGTCATCATCCATGTCCCATACTCTGACGATTTGGTCAACAGAGGTTACCAAGATATCATTGGCATTACCCTTGGAAATAGAGGTGATGGTGGAACTAGCAGCCTTTTCAATAAAGCTCTTGGTTTCCAACTTCAACTCATCGCTATCGTATTGTAATTCAGACAAGATCAATGCATTATCATCACCACCAGTGGCAATCTTGTAGGAGGAAGGAGTTTTCATGGCCAAGATAGCCTTGATACCATTTTGATGTAATTGTTGTCTGATAATCATTTCTCCCAAAGATTGAACTTCGGATCCAGAAAGCTTATCAGTGATGTCCCAGATAGTAAGGTGACCATCGGTAGCACCAATTTGAAGTAAAGTATGATTATCCAAGAACAAGAAGTCCACGTTTAAAATACAACAGGTGGTGTAACGGTCGTCAATGATTGGTTTGAACAGTCTTTCGGTGATATCAAAGTACCATACTTTAATGGAAGAATCAGAATAAACAGTAGTGATGATAAATCCATTTTCATATTCATAAGCATCGAAATCCATGATTCTTAAATCTGGAATAGCAGCAGAAGGCTTAAGTCTGGCGTATTCAATGATCATTGGAATACCATCCAATTCACTAAGTTTCCAGATATAAAATTCTTCATTAGCAGCAGAACTGGCAGCATAGGTTTGGTTCAAAAACTTGATTCTTTGCAAACCAGAAACATGGTTATTAAGACTCCAGAAGTTTTCAATAGACCCATTCTTGTGAAGTTTACCTAATCTGACAGTGGTATCTTCGGAAGCAGATAAGA
The DNA here is from genome assembly GCA_030568535.1 of Suhomyces anneliseae. Classification (NCBI taxonomy): domain Eukaryota; kingdom Fungi; phylum Ascomycota; class Pichiomycetes; order Serinales; family Debaryomycetaceae; genus Suhomyces; species Suhomyces anneliseae. Next base: position 722,440 of record JAJMGB010000003.1, on the reverse strand, counting down.
CCAATCTAGAGCCATCCTTAGTAGTTTCTGGAGAAATAGCAACACCTCTGATTTCTCTACCATGAGTACCAGGATTGATAACACCGTAGTCTTCAGAGAATCTGGATTCAAAGTGTTTGATGTATAAAGTGGACTTGTTAATATAGACAAACTTGGAGTTGTATCCTTGTCTGAAGAGTTCCCATTGTCTATGAGAACCACCACAGATTTCGTTATAGATTTCGATCTGCTTGCTTTCGTTCCACAAGTAGAAGTATGAAGATTTGAAACCGTAGAGAATTAATTGGTTATTTTCCACAAATCCACCTTCAATGAAACCTCTAGAAAGCTTGTTTTCGTGGATGATTTGGTAGGTGAATTGGCCATCGACCTTGGTAATGTTCACGTACATGTAGACACCGTCTCTGACAGTAATGACTAAAGTGACCAAGTTCTTTTCACTCTTGACCACAGAGACCGAAGTGATGGTGTCACCTTGAGACAACTTCTTAAACACAGCGACTTCTTCCTTTTGTTCAAGGTCATAAACAGCCAAAGAAACGTATCTAGAACCCAAGATCAACCAGTTGTTGGTTTGATCAAATGCCATATCGGTGGTGGTGAAACTGGTTTGTTGAGGTTGAGGTAAAAGAGCAGTGGTGGTTCCTTCAATGTCTCTTAACACAAATGGAATCTTAGGATTTGGACAATCAGATAAAATGTAATGGGTTGATTCGGTGGAATCAGAAAGGAGGTTGGTGAGCTTGTTACCGTTTAAGTTTGTTTCTTCAATCCACTTTCTTTGTGGAATACCTTCACCAAATTGAAGTTGCAAAATGTCACCATTACGAGAAGAAATCACAACCACATTGATATCACGGAAACCTCTCATCACTGAGAAGTCATGGAATTTGGCAGATTCTTCTGGAGTAAGTTCAATTAAAGTGAACTTTTCAGTGGATTGGTCCATTTGGATCAAAGTACCGTGAGAAGTCAAGATAATTAATAAGTTCAATTTTGGTAATTCAAAGTATTGTTTGATGATTTCCTTAGCGTGGAATTTCTTACCGATCATGGAAGAAATGTGAGATAATTGATATTCGTCAACGTTGGTTCTATTGATCAAACTATGGATTCTGATCTTACCATCAGCACCACCACTGGCGAAGATTTTTAAGTTTTCATCATCTAAATCTCCGGCCCAAATATGTTTACCAAGATGGGCATTTTCTAATAATTCTTGTTGAATAAGTAATTCGGTACCTGGTTGATATTTCCATAATCTGATAGTACAATCTTCACCAGTACTCATAATTCTTAAACCATCGGACTGGTCGTTGAAGAAACGGAGGTTCCATATTCTAGATCCGTGACCCCAACCAGAAGAGAGAAGTTTACCCAGGTCAAAGTCGTAAAGCTTGACAGATCTATCATCAGAACAAGATATGATATATTTACCAGTGGTATCGATTTGGACACCAAAAATGGAACCTTCATGGTCAGTCAAATTGTGGATGATTTGACGGGTAAGGTAGTCCCAGATAATAACACCATTCATCACTGTTCCTGCAGCCACCAATACTCTTCCATCTTCAAGTAATCGTATAGAACCGCTGTATAAAATGGACTTTTCATTACAATGAACTTTATCCACAAGTTCGAAATCTTTAAGATCAACGGTGTAGACGGTATTGTGGGAGTTTAAGATCAAAAAGGTATTTTCATCTAAAAATTCACTGCTGGTAATCCATTCATTGATGGCTTTTTCTTCCAGAGAGGCAATGGATTGAAGAATATCATCAAACTTCAACACTCTAAAGGAACGACTTCCACTGATACCGATCTGAGTTCCGGATTTGCTGACACTGATATGGTGAATCTTGTTTCTCTTGAACAATTGGAGAGAAGATACCAAGTTGGTTTGGTTATCAATGATCTCGAATACCTTCAAGATAGGACCGTAACCAGCAAGAACGTAGTTTTGAAAAATCTTTAATGCTGTGACTGGACCATAGTGGTTGAGCGGATGGAGGAGCTCTTCTTCCACCGACGATATAGGGTTCTGGGCTGGCACTGTCATTGGTGTTTGATAGTGTTTGGGTATCAACGGTTGATAGTGGAGTTGGTTGAGATGGGCTAAATTTTTCGATGAGGTGCGAAATCTGGTGGTAGAGATCGCGAGACTCTGGTGAACAGTGCGAGACTGGAAAGAGGTACAGTGAGAGGAGACAAAGAGTTGATGAAAAAGGTGCAGCTATTTTTGGTAAGCTCCAACGCCTACGGTTCTCACTAACGCTTGGTCCGTTTGGTGGTGATTGTGGTGATGATCATCTGTTGGTTTATCACAGGTTTATAGGTCACATGGTCGATGTCTCAGTTTGAACTGGTTGCAAATTTAGACGTAAATTATACAACAGTTATGAGCGAGACAAGTAGACATTTTTTGCAAATAAGAGTGAAAAATATAGAACATATCGATTTTTGTACAAGGTTGAAGTGATTAGTATTGCACTATGGGTCTTTAGGCTCATTCTTATCAACCCCGGGAGTTTATACTTTTTGAGCTTCTTTTTGTGTTTTCTACAATTAATGTAAAAATTATAAAAATACGCAAAGATACGAAGGCAAGTGCAAAATGACACCATATTGAAAATTAGTAAGGTTTTGGAAATGGTATTACAGTCATCCAAATGCAATGTAAGATGTATAATAAAAAAGGGGGTCAAAAGCTTAAATGACGACTATTGCATGAATTTGCATAGGTAATATTATGACATAAACCAATTTACTCTTAGCACTCAATTATATGGCAAATATTGAGATTTGCAGTTACTTCCACTAGACACTGATAAGAGTATAGGTACACCGATTAGTAATGTTGCAGAAAAAGATCTCAAAAACAAAAACCACCACTTTAAATACGCAATGGAACCATCACCTCTAAATTTGCTTGGTACTGCCCGTATCGGAATGTTATTTCCCAGTTCTTTTTTATTATTATTATTATTACCATTACTATTATAATTATTAATTCTTTATTAATAATCAAGTACCACTTTTTAAATTACTAAACCTATTTTCTCCTAACCTTTGCCTCTACACATGCTTCTATTACATATCGTCGTCATATTACCTTATACATAGAGTTGGACTACTCTCACATATATACAGAGTCCATTATAATTCTCACAGGGAAGTCAAGACCGTCCTTCCAAACCTATAAACAAAAAAATAGTTAGCCAACTATTTGATGATTTGATGGCCCAACCCAAATAATCCTATTCTGTATCAAAAAATGTATATGTTAAACCATCTTCACTTTGAATTTTACACACTGTATCAGTGAGGAAATCAATTTGTTGTTGTAAAACATCATCCAAAAATGCTCTATCAAATCTTGGATCAATAGCTGCTTTTATACATTTGGAAAGGTCAATAACAAATATAGCAAGACCCCAATCAGTAGCAAAGGCAAAAGTAGCCACAAATGTAGCAAATACTTCCATACTCATTCTTAAAATATCACCATATTTTATTAAATATTCCACAGTATGAAATAATGATATTACACCATCTGGTAAATAATCATCAGCACTTAACCATCTTTTTGGTACAGATTTAGTTTGTAATAATCTTTCAAGGTTTTCAACAAATGGTAAAACCACCACAATTGAAGGAGCATATCTAAAAAGGGTCCTTCTAAGCATTAAATCATCTCTGTCTCTAATTGTTTCCACCACTTTTTCTAAAATATAAGCAATAACATCCTTACCATTACTTAAATGTAACTTATCAACTTTATTAGGAGGAAGATTGGCAAAATGTCCAGAACAATCAAATGTAACATAATCTTCTTGTCTACTATGATCATTTGGATAAAATTTAGAACTATGAAGGCGTAATATAGGATCCACAAATCCATTATAAAACATGGTGATTTCTTTCAACTTCTTGGCTTCTTCTTTCAATGCCGCGTTCTCATCTTCAAGAACTTTAATTTTATTCTTTCTACGTTCTCGAAGTACTTTTTGTGAATCTCTCATTTGTTTGAGTCGTACTGACCTTGATACTTTACGACCATTGTATAACATTTGCTGTTCCTCGGAATCTTGTGGTGGACTTCTTTTTGATACTGTACCATCGGAGTTGATACTTGATGGAGATGTGGAGGACGAATCTCCGTTACCGGTAGAATACAGTCCGTTTTCGACCAACATACTGGATAGTACTAAGGAATCCAAATCGGCTGAATCGGGGGGTTTAACGGGTTTACTTATAATGCGATGATATTTGCGGTGATTCACCAATTTATCATCTTAGTAATGCCAAGTGCAGTCCTTAGGGGTCCCAATTTTTACGGCAGATGCACTGCACACAGCCCTCTACCGTTTATGGATACTGTACAAAAAAGACAAACATATCAATGGGTGGAGATGTGTACCTTAATTAAAAATCAATAGTTAGTGTCACAGCCTCCCCCACTCACCCACCGATACGATACGGTACTGCATTGCATAAACGTTTTTCTTGTATTTATCTATTGGTTTTTATTTTGCTCTCTTTTTCTCTTTTTCTGGCGTGTTTAATATTTGTTTTATAATGTGAACATGAAACCTGTAATTTCTGTAGAATCTGTTACATTGCATAGAGTTTTGGTGATATTTGGAGTGTACTATGAACAAGATTTTCCAAAGATCTTTTAGTCTTTTGACATAAAAGGTAATGGATCAGCTGACGGCGTTTAACGTATCCGATCGGTTCGGTGGTTGTTCCAATCTCCAACTTTTCTTTTGCCACTAGTAAATCATTTTAGGTTCTGTTCATTCGGTGGTGTATTCCATGGGTAGACGGTATTAAGCGGCTGAAAGATTTACATCGTAAGATGATGTGATTCACCACCAACTTAGGTAAACTTAAATGCTCCTATAGAATAACAATGAAATTCAAAAATGGTTGTGTAGTTGAAGCAAATGGTGGGGATACATTCTATTTTATATAGCTATAGTTAATTACTCATCACTACAGCGAATTACTGGCGTCAGATCGGCGTTTAATCCGTAATAGTAAATCCGCGGTGTTATTTACCACGAAATGTCAGCGAGAAAATGACGATAAATGGGATGTTTCGCACTATTCAGAATATGATAATTTGTGCTTAAGAAAGAGCACTAAAAGACACAGATACAGTCAATGGGTAAAGTATCTGGGATTATGGACACGGAAAAAGGTTCTGGCTAGTCTTGGAGAACAGTAGATCAATTTTTCATGAGAAAAACAGCAGTTTTGTATGCTATAGACTGATATATATGGAGAAAGAAGTCGCTGGTGGTGCCTGAAATTGATCTCCGATTCGCACTAGAATCTCTCGCTAAAGTCACAGGATGCTCGCTCCGGCGTCCTATTTGTCACTAATTTTCTCGCTAGGAGTAGTTGCAAAATAATATAACAGAGCACCTACAATACAATAGTTCTTAATTCTAATCGCTTATTACTCAGATATCTTTATACATAATCCATAAGAAAGCCCAATTGACAATTATCGTAAAGCCAATTGTGCCCATTAAGTTTGCCCATTAGTCGTTCAATTAAACCTGGCCCCTATTATGGTTCCTTCAACACAGCTCAATTGGTTGAAATTCTATTAAATCAAGCTGCTATTGAATAGACCAGAGCCCAACTCACCTAATTTACTTCAATAAGTTACCCTTATTGTTGACAAACCCGTCAATCACAGCCATAGCAGCATATAATCTGTTTTCGGCTTCTTGGAAAACCAAAGAGTTATCACTATAGAAGACTTCATCATTGACTTCTTCTGGATGTCTTGGAAGACAATGCATGAACTTCCAGTTAGAAGCAGCACCACCAGCTTCGATCATTTCCTTGGTAATTTGGTAGCCTTCGAATTGCTTGAGTTTTTCAGCCTTTTCAGATTCTTGACCCATAGAAATCCAAGTATCAGTAACAATTATATTGGCATTCTTCAAGGCATCTTCAGGCTTATTCACAATTTCAAAAGATAAGTTGCCCTTTTGTGCAAGTTCCTTAGCCTTGGATTGAACTTCTTCATCAAAGGCAACACCAGCTGGAATAGAAATAGATACTGAGATACCAGATCTCAAAGAAGCAATGGCTAAATCGTTGATGACATTGTTGGAGTCACCGATCCAGCACAATTTCAATGGTTCATTGGCTGGGAAAGATTCCTTGATAGTCAAAAGATCAGCAATGGCTTGTAATGGGTGGAATCTATCACATAAAGAGTTAATGATTGGAACAGAAGAGTGTTCACATAAGTCCAAGATATCTTGATGCTTACCAACTCTGGCAAAAATACAAGAAGTCATTGAACTCAAGACCTTGGTAGTATCCAAGATCGATTCATTAACACCTAATTGGATATCATCTTTACCCAAGAACATTGGTTGGGCACCAAAGAAAGCAGCAGCTCCTTCAGTACTCACTCTGGTTCTGGTTGATCTCTTGGAGAAAAGCATAGTGACCAACTTTCCCAAAAGCTTATTGTGGTTAGCAACAGCAGCATTGCCATCATTGCTCTTAATGATTTGTTTGAAAGCAGCAGCCTTATTCACTAAAGAGTTGAATTCTTCATTGGATAATTGAAGAGTACTAACTAAATGACGTGGAGACGCCTTAATGGAGGAGGTGGAAAAAAATTTGGTGGTAGTCAAAGTTTTCACGGACATTTTGGTTGAATAGGAAATATAGGATGGGAACATTGGAGAAAATTGGGGCTCTATTTATGTGAAAAATTTCGATATCGGTATGAGTCAGAACGAATCGAGTAATTGGGGATTAAGCGCGGTGCGAAATCAGCCAGTCTCAAAATTACTGTGACAATAAAATCCAGTCTGGCCTCTGATTGGCTGATACCTAAATATCAGGTACTGTATGTATATCTAGTGTAGTACAGAGCTACTGATACTACTTAATTTTTATTCAGTTGGCTACTATTGTTAATGCCAAGAATAGGGTTGGAAAATTTGCTGTAATACTGAGCGTTTGCCTATATTAAAAAAGACTCACATAATTACATTGTCTATTCAGTCATTAAAGGTTTCTATGATATAATATAATTGTACTTTGACATGGAGCTGGTCAGTAGTTAACAAGACACTAGTTAAAATGATCTGTAGTAATGTGGGGCCGTTGACTCTTTTCTTTCGCTGTTTTAACTCCTCTCAAGGTGAATCGGGATTGTTTGACACACAGGCCCGCTATAAATTTCCTTTTTCAAGTTGTTTAGTGTGTATATGGATTGGCTGCTAAACGGACTTGGCCAAGTGACTCATCACCACAGTGGGTCTTGACCTTCTTTTGGTCACTACTAACGAGGATAGTATATCTTACCAGGGACTATGAATAGTGTCTGCTTTCCCTTCTTTTTTATAGCTTATATTAATTGACTGCTTCTGGTGGGCTGTTAAGCTCATCAAGCAAATTCTGTTTCTTTTCTTTGACCCTTTCAAGTTCAGCCTGCTGAACTTCTCTTTCTGTCTGGAAGTTGATCTTCATGGTTTCTAGTTCTGAGATCAAGTCTTTGATAGACGATACTTGGTCTTCTATTGTAAGTGTCTCTTGAATAATAACTTCACGGTGACGATGATGGGGATGGTGAAGCTCTCCTGGTTCCTTTTCGTCTTCATCACTAGTTTGACCCAACTCAAGATCGTACATGTCCTGGTCAATGGATACAGCCTTGTTTCCAGACAAGTTCAATTTTCCATCGTGGTCTTCGGCCTCGAAATCTACTTCGTTATCGAAATCCTCTTCCAATTTGAGCTCTTGATGGTCATTAGCTCCGTCATCGTAGTTATACTTGTCCTCGTACTCTTCACGTAGTTCTTTCTCAGTCACTTTGAAAACAGGCTCGTTGTCGTCTAGAACTGGTACGTACTTTTTCTCCGACTCGTCACCTACAAAGGCGTCGTTCCTTATACTGGTATGCCCAGGAATCTCCGCTATGGTCTCCTGGTCCAACTGGTCTAGATTCTCAATGACTGGATTGTTTTCAGGATCATCATCAAACGTAGCGCTGTTGAAGTTCCGCTTCATACGGTTCAATATCTTTCTATTAGACGCTCTGGCTGTAGATGAGGTTAAGGTGGGAGCCGATTCAATGGTCATTTCATCCTCATCCACACTGACTTGAGTTTCTCCCTTTTCGTCCCCTTCTAGAACTTGCTCTTTTGGTGGACCTTGTGGCTTTTGGTCACTTTCTTCGTCCTTCTCTTTGCTCTTCTGGTCCCAGTCAAACACTCGTGATCTTCCTTTTTTGCCCATCACCAGTTTCTTCTTGAACCCAATGGTCTTGGTGGCAGCAGGCACCTCATCAAGGTCACCTAGCAAATCGTCATTCATGTTTCAGGATGAAACAGTAGTTGATATATCTCTGTATTATAATGAGCTTCTGTGTCAAACTTGTGTCTCAGTTCTCACTCCGATTCTCAATCGCAGCCTCATCAAATCGATGAAAAAATGCCATCGCAAGACTCATCTAAACACACCAAAAGGGCATTAAGAGTCATCAACCAGATCCAAACCGATCTACGAAAACACTCTAAACATCCAAACGTCACCAACCAGCAGTCCTGAACATCCACACATCAGACTTGCCCCTGCCCTCTAATCATATACTTGATCAATAGACTCATTTCAAACAAACTTGAAAAATTGATCCAGGACTGATATACCCTTGAAACGAGGAGAAAAAGGGAGAAAAAAAACTTGAAAACATCAACTACTTCAAAGACAAAACCTAACAAGTACTTGATCGTCACATCCGTGTCTTTTTCATCAGCAGCATAATCATCGAATCACAATAATGGCAGACTTGACAGATAGTGCCAAACAGCTCTACTCCAAGATGTTGGAGTCTCCACCATCTACTCTCTTTGGTCAAGATGAGCTCCAAAAGAGTACCGGTATGAAACTTAACGACTTAGTCAAACATATTCAAGAATTACTTAACCTGAAACTTATCAAGTTAGTCAAACAAGGAGATGCTCTTAAGTTCCAAGCGGTATCTATGGCCGAAGCTTCCAAGATCACCCAAATGAGTGATGATGAAGCCATGATTTACTCCTACATTGAAGCCTCCGGTAGAGAAGGTATCTGGACCAAAACCATCAAAGCCAAGACCAACCTCCATCAACATGTTGTTGTAAGATGTTTGAAGTCTTTGGAAAGTCAACGTCATATTAAATCCATTAAATCGGTTAAACATCCTACAAGAAAGATCTATATGTTGTATAACTTACAACCATCTATTGAAGTCACTGGTGGTCCATGGTTTACTGATTCCGAATTGGATACCGAATTCATTGAAACTCTTTTAACCGTCATATGGAGATACGCAGCCTCTGTTACTTTCCCAAAGGCTTTCACTCCTGTTACTCAAGATACTAATATTTTACAAGCAGTTTATCCTGCCAACTACACTGGGTTTGTTAATTTGGACTCTATTATGGGATTCATTACTTCCCGTAAAATCACCAATATTGATTTGGCCATTAGTGATATCAGATCTTTATGTGATGTGCTAGTTCATGATGATAAATTGGAATTGGTCAACTTTACAAACGATACTTATAAGGCTACTTGGCAAAGTGTATTAGATGCTGGGTATGGCCGTGCATACGAAGATGAAGCTAACAAGAACTTGGTTAGTGAAGACTTGAAGAAGTCTATCAAGAACCAGCCATTTTCCATCTTTGACCATTATTCTGTTATACCTGAAGAGACTGATGAAAATGATTTAGTCTACTTGGAATCCTGGATCAATAATTAGAACAGGAACAAGAAGAGATAGAGAGAGAGCAAAATAAAAATAAAAGGAAAAAATTCATCTAATAGAAGGTCTCTTAAGAACAAAGAGAATGGAATAAACTGCTAAGATCTAAATAATTTCAAGTTATTAACAAGTAATAAAATTGGTCAAATGGTGAAAACTCACTTGGTTCTCATTTATAACCTTTATTGCAACACTATACACAATTCTTTTAACTATACCTTAAGAGATCTACAAAAGTTTTCTTTATGATCCTTTATAGACCTGGCCAACAGGCAGATCTAAACTGGCTATATATTTAATAATGTGCATCAAATAATTTAGCTAGGTAATGCATGTATATAATACCATAGTGTAGGTAGTGACTGGTCATATTCCAAGACCAAGGGGTGTTTTATTCTGGGGTAAAATATCCGTAAAATAAACTGTAGTTCTTTCCGAGTCATTAAAGGGAATTAAAGCGAATTAAATAGTCGCTATTGATTATTGTAGCACGGATCTTCTGCCAAAATCCTGGTTATTACGATTTTGGCTGTTTTCGCAGTTACTCTTGGAAGATTATAGTGCTGAAGTGAAACCAAACCTGATTGTTTGGCACAAATGTTCACTTTCTGATCAAATCAGTCGTACAAACCAGCTCATAAGATCCCAACCGCCACAAATTTCTAAGTATTTGAAATCGTTCTATTGCACTAAAGGTTTTAACGCTGCCCCCACACTGTTCCCAACTCTCTCTCGTTTCCACCATTTTCGCAATCACTGTTTTTCTCACATTCACGCGATAATCACAGTTCTACAAATCACCAATTACTGTTCTGATCCAACCAAACACTGGCGCCAATTTGTGATTCACCATCATTGGCCATTTACTGTCAGCACTATATACACCATTGACATTCTGCATCCATTCATCTAATTCTTGTGGGTGATTTTGACTGTCAAGTTACCGATCCAAGTGTTTACAAACCTTTATTGATTTCCAGAAACGTAAGTAGATCCAACCGTTCATTCATTCATTCACACACACCATCATCCAATAGCAGCAATGCCAGACACTCCAATACTTTCACACAAGAGACCTAGCTCTCGAACAGCATCCCCAATCTCTGGGACGTTCTCTCCATCTGTTTCCAGTCCTAACTTGTCCACCAGAAAAGTGCTGTCCAGAAGAAAAGCTCTTCAAGAGTTCTATAACATCCAAAAACAAGAAGAAGATATCAAGAACTTACAGGGAGAAAAGACAGAGGACTCTACCAAAGCATCAGAAGCTCCTAAAGAAGCCGCCAATGTCGACTTGAACAACCCAGAAGAGCTCCAAAACTTTATAAAAACATCCAAAATAGAAGACATTCTTAAGTTAAGAAATTCCATCACCAACAACCTCAATTCCCATGATCTGGCCAAGAAATCCATCATCTATGATAACTATTATGAACTTATCAAGTTGAGTCAAACCTTGGGCAACTTATCCAAGCCTAAACCTGCAGCAAAACCTACTGGAGGATTAGGATTATACGAAGAAGATACAAAGACTTATGACGAGGACTACGTGGCCAGTGTAATTGGAGATCTTTCCACTTTTTTAAATGAAGAAACCACCAAGTTCAATGGCAATTTCACTGAAGTTATACAAGATCTTAAGCAGGTCCTGGAAACAGGATCCAATTCTAGCATAGTAGGAATAATGGAAGAGGAAACCGTATTCCTGGATGAGATAAATAGAGAAGTTTTGTCTCAAGAAATCTCTGGACTTCTTGAAGGTAGACATGAAGATAAGGACAAGGTGCTAGACCAGATCCTGGGTATCTTGAAGAAATTGGATACTCACAAGGACGAATTATTAATATTAGAGATCAATGACTTGAGAAACAAGTTGACCAATCAAAGAACCAAATAATTATCAAAAAAATACTAGGTTCCACATAATCTAATTTAATTTAATATTTACGATCTAAATTAATCATACGGTGTGTTGGTATCAGTTATGGTGCTGGAATAAACCAGACTGTTGTCTATTATTAGTTTATTTATGGTAACATATGGTTACCTGATGCAAAAGGATAGATGAAATGAAGGTAGATACAATTTGATCATTGTATCACCAAGATAAGGACGTAGCCTCATCTTTTTATTTTTTTTTGGTTAATGCTAGTTTGATGGAGTTGGTGGTTAGGGAAAAAGAAATCTATATATCATCAACATTATGGTTCTTGAACTTTCTTCCACTTCTGTCACCAGCTCTGAATTCAAATCTGGATCCAACCACAGTGAAACCTATAGCTTCATCTTCAGTACCCGGTATCACCACATCAAAACCAAATAAGCACCCTTGCTTCATGACCACACGTAAACCTCCTACCATTTCCAGAGGACTGAACAGGTTCTTATTTTCATTCCACTCTTTGGAGTCTTCATTTCTAGGCACACATATAATAAACGAATGTTGAGTATCATTAACCACAATTCCTCTTAACCCCACCAAATTTCTATTATTTGATTTCAACACAGTCATAAGACATCCATTAAAATCAGCACTGGATAATCTTGGTAATAAAATATTCATTCCTGGTATATTTTTATGAGGAAATAACAAATCTCCAATATAATTTTGCCATAAATTATTCAATGGTATGAAATCTTCAAATTCAGGTATTTTGTAGTGATTCAATAATTTCTTTACTGGGAAAGCTTTTTGAGATTTGGCTCTATTATGGGCTTGGATCTTCTTCACAACTTTCTTTTGATTGGCCAAGGTGTTCTTGAAATATATCTTAAGATCTTTACGGGTATTGAACTTTCTTTCTTTGCTTAATGGATCAACTTTATGTTCTGGTAACTTTGGAGGAACCAGTTTTTCAGGCTTGGTAAACACTATAAATGGCTTTTGTGTACCGGTGATGGAATAACGATTTTCTAGAAGTTGTTCTATCTGCTCAGCGGAGTCATACGACCGCGAGAGAATGTGTTTCTCTATAACAAAGTCTCTGTTCATGGTTAGTTGTGAGTGTTGTTTGATGATATCAAGTATCGATTTGATGAGATGGAGTAGTAGAAGTGTCACGTGAAAATATGAGTTCCGGTCACTTAGCTTCGGTCACCAGAGGTCCATCAACAGAAGTGAATATTTGTGAAAAATTGTAACAAAAAGACACCAAACACATTAATAGTAGATATTATAGACAATGGTCAAGTACCAGAAGTCAAAAGGGGTTTTTAGGGTGTGTTGCATCGACTCTGGAATTAGATCAAAAGTGTGTCACGTGATAGACCACTTATATCCAAATTCTTGTTGATGACAACCAAAACCACCAATGTTCAAGTATCTTCTGGTGCCCCGTATAGGAAGAGTTCGCTCTCTCCTCGTACGAAGGGGACTCTCCAACATGCAGGTGCCGTTCCAGGACGATTTATCCTCGGCCGACGCTGACGACTTCGGACTCAGTGATTTCCAACACTATCAAGACTCACCAGAAGTCGCTGCAAAAAGACTCCAATTTGGCCAAGAACCTGCTAATGAAGAACCAGCACCTTCCACAGCATCCACTAACTTCGTGGAACAGACAAAGCTCACTGAACCAGTCACTTTCGTGTCGAAGCTCGACAATGCATACCTTAACTTAGCCATAGAGGATTACATCTACAACAACATGCCACTTCCTAAGTCAGACAGTATCAACTACAACCGGTTGATGTTCTATACGAACTCACCATGTGTGGTTATTGGAAAGAATCAAAATCCATGGAACGAGGTCAATGTTCCACTCTTAAACTCGTTACACTTACCACTTGTCAGAAGAAGATCAGGTGGTGGAACTGTTGTTCATGATATGGGTAATGTGAACTTTTCATTTATGACCACCAAGGCACGGTTTGACCGGTTCCAGTTCGCCCAATTGGTGACCAATGCCGTCAACAAGTGTCCTGATTCACCACAAAAGATTGAGGTAAACCACAGAGGAGATATCACCACTACAGCACAAGAAGATGGTATAAACTACAAGATCAGTGGTTCTGCCTATAAATTATCCAAGGGTCGTTCGTACCACCACGGAACAATGTTACTTAATCTGAGATTAGATATCCTCGGAAAGCTCTTGAGCAGAGATGAAAAGCTAGGCAAGATTGAGTCTTCTGCCAGTATTGCATCAGTAAGATCCAAGGTGACCAACTTGGGCCTTTCTCAAGAAAAGTTCATTGAAGCAGTGACCAAGGAATTCACCAATGCTTATGGAATTGTGGAAGAAGCCGAAGTAGCAGAAGAATCCCAACAAGAAACCGAGCCTGAAGAGTTTGACCAAAATGAGATGTTTGGTTTGACTGAATTCGTGAAGGCCAATAGCCCAAAGTCTTCGCTGACCTTCTATATTGATAAAACCACCGAGTTGCCCCAAGAAGTATTGGACCTCTCGGAAGAACTCAAGCAATGGTCCTGGAGATTTGGATCCACTCAGAAGTTTACTCACACCATCAAGAATGACAAGTTGGGCTTCACCATTGTTTTCCATGTTGCTAAAGGTGGATACCTTGAAAAGTTTGATTTGCAATTTGAAAACCCAGTGATTCCACAGCAAAAGATCATTGATAGTTTCGAGTACTTGGAACAGTTCATAAAAGAGAATAAGGTGGAATACAAAGGTAATGAAATTGCTGGTTTTATAACGGACGATATGATCAGTGACTGGGTAGGAGAGTGTATTGATGGAACCAGCTAGAGGTAGAGAAACTGGTTTATCTTTAATGTAAATAGTAATAGATGAATAGAAATGACTAGAAAACAAAAGAATAGAGATGACTACATTAAACTTCTAATTTGATTAGGTTGTTGGTCTATCATTGTAAATTAAAATTGGTTTATACTTACACTGTACGAAGGTTTTTCCTGTTGATATGATTTCCCTTGGTTTTATTATAATACAATAAGGTATTTGTTGGAATGTATGTGGCTGTGAGCCTTTATAAATGATCGTATTCCATTATTGAAAGTCCTCTTTGTATATTATAGAACTATCGAAGTTCATTCGGTGGTGTATGGGCCCTTTAAACCATGTCTTCCCTTGTAGTTTGGAACTTCAGGAGCCTTCCAGTCTTGTAAAACTTCTTCGTTGTCTAACTTGTAGACTTCGATACCTAATGGTCTACAACAGTCGACCATCTTCAGGCTGTCCAAGTCTTCCTTGTCTTCACCCCAACCCCATTGGGATAAGTCACCACCAGGGCAAGCACTGATAGCGACCAATAAGTCTTGTTCGGCGAATAATTCGAAATAGTCACCCTTCTTGGCAGGACTGGCTTCCATGAAGTATTGATCGTATTCATTCAAACCAGTGACTTGGAAAACGTTAAGAACATCATGGACATCGAATTCAGTTAAACCATGTGGTAAGACAGCACGGGTCAAGTTGGAGTGACAGTGGAAATCATTGTCTTCACCACTGATCAATTGATCAACATATGGATCACATCTGGTACCTAAAGTATCATGGACTCTTCCACCCCATTCATCGTGTCTTCCACCCATGGAATCAGCGGTAATAGTGACCAATGGTCTTAAGTATGGTAAGTTAGACCATAATCTATCATGAGTAGAAACATGGGCAGAATGTAATTGTCTAGTTCTAGCAGCCCAGAAACGTTCACGTGGATTGTGTAAGTTCCAGATATTCAAGTCACAGACTTGTGGACCTTCAGGAGTGGTGATACGGAAAACACTCTTGGCTGGAATCTTAACAGCAATAGCAGATCTTGGTTGACAAATGTGGGCTTCTAACAAGGTTTTGTCAGCACTGGCGATTTTATCGTAAAGCAGCTTGTCGGCGTAAATACGAGAGCCTGGATGTGGGTAGTAGGCAGCCATAGGCTTTCTAAGACCGTAGGTGGTCTTTTCTGGGGTTTGAGAGGATACGGCGACTGGTTCTTCCTTAGTAGCTTGAGATGCCATGATGAATTGTGGTGGAGTTTTGCAGCCTAGTGGAAAAGGGTCTTTTAGGGATTTATATATAATCTGGGGTCGGCGATTCTGGGGAAAGTGCCGATCCCGATAAGGAGGGAGTAAGCGAGATCAAAAGGTTAGGAGCGGGTAGAGGTATACTGAGAGTAGAGATCTAAGAGTATGGGGGAAAAATATTAGTACTAATTCACAGATGCAAACTCGCTTAGTATATACTTGAGAGAGTTTGAGATTAGTGCTACTTAAGTAATTGTACTGTGTTTTAACCACTGACTAATTTGGTGAAGATCGGACTGGGGTATGGAGACGTGTTTGCGGGGGAAGAGCCCACGCTGGAACCACTTATTTTTCAGGACTACAAAAATTGTGTGAAGGAGCATTATAAATCAATATTCTTGGGTTGGAGCCAGTTTGGGGGATTAGTAAGGCCCTTGTAAAGAAGCAGATGTGGAGTACAGCAGCAGCCAAGGTTGTTTAAGGTTGTTTGTGTTAGCAATCATGAACCCACTGGAGATGATTAGTAAAGGTAATTGGTAATCATGAATTAACAAACCCCGAACGAACAATTGGGTGAGAAGAGGGTGATGGCTGAGGCAGATGGAAACAGAGCATTATAGGCCCAATTGAGGGAGATGCCAAGTTGTCAAGTAGACGTTTTAGACGTTGTAGGTGTATTTGGGGTAATGCTTATTTGGTACGAATTAAATGTGGAATCAAATGTGGTATTGGGCTCGTAACAGTATGGGCTCTCTGAATATCTGACAAATGTTAGACAAATGTTGGTCAAATGTTGACAAATAGGATCTGGTTTTCGTCGTTCTCTTGCATAAACTCCATACAGTGGCACCCGTAGATGCCCATCGGTTGACTACTTGATATTGACGTATGACTCAACCATAACGGGGCTGATTCACCCCATTTTCGAGTCGACAAGCAAACTACACTATATTATGAAAGTACTAAAAAATATTGCCCGATTACTGAATGAAGATATTCACCGCCCCTGCCAAAGGTTCAGGTACCATCAAAATGACGTAGATACTTCAATTGCATTATGTACCTTAGTAGAACAAACACCCAACGGTATCTATTGTAAACGATGTACCTCATCTAATGAATCACATCACATAATCACAATAAGTAACTACAGGGCCCAAGGAATAAAGATGTTGCACTTTTCATGTACGCACTTATTATCAAGGTGTAGCCCATGTACGTGTGTGGGTGAGTGTGTATGGGGGTAAATCTATACCAAGACAAGACAAGTGCACAACAATTGATGACAAACCAACAAAACCATGTGTCACCATGTGCGTATCAACACGCGTCTACAGATAAGCTGATCCATGTATTAGAAATAATACCTAAGATAATAACTAAGCAAATGTAGAACCAAAAGGTTTATGGGACGAATCTGCTAATAATTAAGAATCTTGGCATTGGCATGACCTTACATTGTTCTAAATTCTCGTAAATCATTTGCCTATTCCAGACTCGAGTAACCCCAAAATTCGTATTTGATTCTACATAAAGGGCCATCGATTCCCTCAATTAGTCCAATTGCGATATCAGCTCTTCAATTGACTTTGAAAGTTTACCTATAATGGAGAGACCAACTTCCAAATCACCTTTCCCCCATCCTTACTGGGATGCTTTCACTTATGCTGGACCAACACTCCCAACCACTGTCGAATGGCATATCATTGATATCAGTTACTCTATTAGACAAAAGCCTGAATGGAAGAGAAAGTATAAGGATCCTGAAATTGTTGCTAAATGGAGAAAGGAACTGAAGGAACAACTCACTGACCAAAAATATATTGAAGAAATCCTTGATTATGTATTCAGAGAGTTAGAATGGATCGAGAAGATGGAAGAAGAAACTGGTTTCAACATTCACTTCGATCATAAAATTCTCAGTGCTGATGCTGTTATTAATGATCAAACTAGAAAGACTTTAACTGACCAATCTAGATTTTTGGCTGGTTCTTTCGAAGAAATTGATTATCATCCTGGAACTAATCAGGTTATTGATTTGGTTCATCCCCTGTTGTTTCCTCTTCAATATGGTGTAAGTCCTGTTAAGAAAGATGATAAAATCATAATTGGTGAGTACCTGAAAGAAATTGAAGAGTTTAAAGTTCGTGTTTCAAGCAATGGTATTTCCAAGAAGTATCAATGGCTTCCTTCCGTTATGGAGTTGAAAAATGATAAGTTTGAATTTACTTCATACATCAATAATTTGCACCCAATCAAATTTGCATCCTTATATGAAACAATTGCAAAAGTGTTCAATGGTGTAGTTCCAGGCTTAAACTTTACTTTGACCCAATACGCTGCACCTGAAAAGCTTCGTGTACCTACTGTTGAAGGTTATGAAATTTATGGAAAAGAATTCGACGAGAAAGTTGCCAAATTATGGGATGATGAAACTGATCGTGAAAAAAATGAAGAAGGTTATCAAATGGATTATGAGAAAATAGAAGAGGAAGAAGACAAGCTTAGAAAACAATACTTACCTAAATTAATCCCTGAATATAAAGAAGATCCAAAGTATGAAAAACCAATTGATCTTAAAAATTTCGAAAATGTTAAGGTGATTGTTAAAATGGCTGATATCGAATTAACTCCTGAAAATCCAAAATACAAAGGTGGAACTTGGCATGTTGAAGGAACTATCAATGAAGACATTATTGCTACAGTATTATACTACTATGATGTTGAGAATATTACCCAATCAACCTTGAGCTTCAGAACTGGGTTTGAAGATCCTTATTATGAACAAAACGATTCTTATTACTTGAAAGAATACTACAACCTTAACGATGATGATCTTCTTGCCAGAAATCTTGGAAGTGTAGAAGCACTTGAAAACAGAGTTTTAATTTTCCCAAATAGGTTCCAACATCATGTGGATCCTTTCGAATTGAAGGATAAGCTGAAACCTGGTCATAGAAGAATCTTGTGTTTCTTCATAGTTGATCCGTATGATGATGTTGCTTTATCGACAAGAGATGTTCCTCCTCAACAAGAAGAATGGTGGAACGATCATTCTTTAAGTTCTTATATTCCAGAAGAATTAAAGAAAGAGATTTTGAAGGTCAAAGAAAAATGGCCTCAAACTTTGAAAGAAGCTAAGGATATAAGAGAAGATTTAATGAAAGAAAGATCCATTAATAGTGAAGAGCCCGACGAACTTGAAGATGCCATGGAATATCCATATGTCAATAACAGAAAGTTCTCATTATGTGAACATTGATCAATTATTTGCTACTGGTCTCAAATATATCTTACTATTTCAATATGAATCCTAATTACAGGTTTACTTTTCTATATAATTGAATGTACTTCTTATGATAATCGATATGATTGTACCGTAATCCAAAGAACTAGCATTAAATCACAATCAATTTATTAAATAAAAGTTGTCCATTTGCACCACGAATACTTAGAATTACTTTTGATACCGATATCGGGTTTAATACTATATCTGTAGAATCTGCTACTTCTTTTTTGATAAGCTGAAAAATTCATCTAATGGTAGTACGAGGGTTACATAGATGTTGAAGGTTGCAACATATGATTCCGCAAGAAAACACTTTGGCGATGGCAGTTCGAGGCGAGACTGATATCGGGAGCCGAACTAAGCGAACAGTACTCAGTGCCGCTCTTAAACCTCATTATAATTAGGAGTAACTGACTGATCTCGCTAGTGGGCTTGTGAGGCAGCGCTAATACTACTCTTTTGGCTCATGTTAAGCGGCTAGTCGCACGCGCCCTTTTCTCCGTGCTGTCAACCACGGACCATAATTAGCATATGAAGATTGCAAACAGATAGTTAACACCAAGGACCAAATTAAGCTGGAATCATCCCAATTGTTGCCCAATGGTATCAATGGTGTTGATCAGTGTATCATGAATGTATAGAATCACTTCTAATATCATAATTCTTCTGGGTTTATGTACCCCAGATTCGCACGACATTCCCCACACTCGCATCCATTCACTTCCCCGGATATTCTGGTGTTTATATGTTTCCGCGGATTAAGACTATATAAACCCAGTGGAAGTCCCATTAGATCAAAAAAAGTATCACTATTAACGATGTTGAGAACCTGTACTCGTCACTTTTCAGTTGCTAGACCTGCCTTGGCCAATTATGGTTTCATTGGTCTCGGTCAAATGGGTCAACATATGGCCAGACACATTTATGATAAATTAGAACCCCTGGACAAATTATATGTCTATGATACTTTACCAGAACAAACTGATTTATTCATTAAGACTGTTACTGATATCACTCCAAAGAACAAGGATCAACTTCTTCCTTTGACTACCATTGATTCCTTTGTACACAAAGTCGATGCTCCATTGGATTATATTGTTACTATGGTCCCTGAAGGAAAGCATGTGAAAGGGGTCATTGAAGAATTAGTTGAAAATTACAAAAAGACTGATCTTACTGGAGTCCTGACCACCTTCCTTGATTCCTCCACTATCGATATTCCTACCTCTATCGAGGTACACAATTATGTCAAGCAACAACTTCCTTCCTTTGACTTTATCGATACTCCAGTCTCTGGAGGTGTTGCTGGTGCTCGTAAAGCCACCTTATCTTTTATGTTATCTAGACCAGATGAACAATCTATTTCTCCTTCTTTATTGAAGTTATTGACTTATATGGGTATCAATATTTTCCCATGTGGTTCTGATCATGGTACTGGTTTGGCTGCAAAATTGTCTAACAACTACTTGTTGGCTATCACCAACTTGGCAGTCGCAGACTCTTTCCAATTAGCCAAGGCTTTTGGTTTAGACTTGAAGAAGTATGCCAAGTTAGTCTCTGTCTCTACTGGTAAGTCTTGGGCTTCTGTTGATAACTGTCCTATCAAGGGTGCTTATCCAAAGGAAAACAATATGCCAGCTGATGTTGACTTTGCTGGTGGTTTCATCACTAAGTTGACTAGAAAGGATTTGGTCTTGGCTACTCAAAGTGCCAAGGTCAAGAACAGATTCTTATTTATGGGAGAATCTGGTAAGTACTGGTACGACAAGGCCATCGAAAGACCTGATATCGCCAATAGAGATTTAGGTGTTTTGTATGAATGGTTAGGTGAACTTGAAGAAAATGAAAAGGGTGAATTAGTGGAAAAGAAGTAAACTCTGGAGATCCGTGATCTTCATATCTTTCAAAAAGTTTGAGTAAATAGTGTATTTTAGGGCAAGAACCTGTATACTTTACTGATTAACATGTAGAAATGTGGTGATCTCGCACCATTGTGTTGATTCACTCAAGTAGTAAGTCTAACTGGGATGAAAGTGTAGTTTTGATAAATGATATAGTTCTATTACGGAATCACCGCTATTCATTCACTGCTACGATTATATTCATCATACTATAAAGACAACATAGTGTACTGTGCGGTAAACTGAACATGAGTGGTGGGACATACAGTTTCAGAATATTTGAACTAACTCTGTCTGGTCCGTGCTTAAATTGTGAGAGCTTCTGATCCCTTTATTTTCTTTTGTTTTTTGTCCTGTTCTTGTTGTCCTGCTCTTATCTTTGCAGCCAAAAATTGCGAACAAAATATTTGGTGATACTTTTACAGCAACCAGTCTAACCAGAACGTTCAGGACTAAAAAAAAGGGCTACTAAGAGGAGTATGGTCTATTGTGAATTTTAGCTTAGTAGCTAGTTCTCAAATATTCATTGTTTGTCAAGTTACTTCAATTGTTATATACTTATTTACACCATTTGTTATATGCCTTGTTCTATTATCTATACTATTTACAGGTATCGTTTCATCATCATCTATGGAGGAGTAATTGGCAAATGGCAATCAAGAAGAGCAAAAGAGCAAAAGAGGGCAATGAAATAGTGGTTCCATTATGACTGGTCATATATATAATGAAAATGCGAGTTACCACATTTACCACTTTACCCAGTCAATACTATCAACAGTAAACTAACCGTTATCGAGTTGACTATGATTGATTTTACTTGTATTAAGCGGTCTCATTACCAGATATCCTTGTTTACTCGTTCATCATCTCGTCGATCTTCTTTTGTCTTGCACTTACCTTGGCTTTTTGGGTCTCCTTATACTTGTTGAATGTTTTGTTGATCTTCATCTTTTCTTCTATGGTAATGATCTTTCCCTTATAGATATCCTTTCCTTCCTTCAAAAGATCGGCATACCTTTGACGATATACTTCTTTTTCATCCATCTTCATTTCGTTCCAAAGAGCCAGTACCTTCTTAGTACCTTGACCTTTAGGAAGCTCACTAAATTGCGGATAGGTTACCAGGTAGAAGTAGTTCCATGCGTGGGTGAAGTTGACAGTACCCTTAACCACAGTCTTGGCACCTTGAGTGGTTTTCTCCAAGAATGGTCTTTTGTTGGTGGCACCACTTTTGTTACCTTCCACATCATATATATCGAAACGGAGCTGTGAACGGTACAATGCATCTTCTTTGACTTGTGCCAATTCAGCAGTAGTTGGCTTGACAGTTTTGGGTATTTTGGATGTATCCACGTTTTCAGACCATTCTCTTACAAGGGTTTGTAATTCTGTTAATGAAGGTGAACTGTCACCATATTTATCATGAATTTGTTGCTCTATTTGCTCCTTCGTCCAGGTGAAAGAGTAGCACTTCTTTGGAATAGCTACCCATCCAAAAGGAGTATGAATTGTGGTGAAAAGTGAAGGACTATTCTCAATGTTGGCAGGTGATGGGACTTCCTCTGGTAAGATCGAAGTCACACGAGTGGTCTTTTTGTTAGCAGATACACCCGATTCAATGGTCTTCTTGTTCTTTGCACCCTTGGTTCGATAGAACCTAGTTGCCATGCGAAACATGTTAAAATGAATGATTTATGTGTATATTATGAAGATAATGCTAATTGATAAATGCAAAAGATAGAATCGTGACAAACTCTTTTTTACAATGTCTAGTATGCTGGTTCTAGGATTGGAAAGAATAGTACTTAATGATTGAATGGACTTGTGACTGAAATAGTGAGAATTATTTTTATTCGAGGACTATCTTAGACACTGAGTAGTGTCCGTTCGGAGATGTTGGTCAGTTATGCTGCTATAGAGCAGAGGAAATGCAACTGGGTGATCGAATCGTTGAATGATCTAGATTGACTTACTTTCTGTAGATGAGGCCAAATTGAGTATGCGATGGATTACGTAATATTTTACATAATAAATAATTTCAATTTGGATGTAAATAGACAAACAAGCGGCTAGCAACTTCTATCGAGACATTGCCGTGACGATCCAATTGGTAACATATTCCGTCTTTATTTTATTATGCATGTCTCAGGAACAGCTCCATAAATAGAAACTGTTCAGGAAACTTACAGCCGTTAACAGCCGTTTCCCTAAATAAGACGGAACCTACACCTTTTTATATACATAATTCCATCAGATAAGATCTATAGTTAGTTTTGACTCTGTTTCATTGTGTTCTACAGCCGTATAACCTTATTAAATCCGCAGATGTGGCTGAAGAATGATAATACCCCTCTCCTAGTTCTTTAAAAAACAGCGGAGCTTGAAAATCCGGTATATTTTTGGTCGTCTGAGCCCCACCACATACCAAATCAACACATGTCTGGGAATATTTGCTGCTTAAATCCGTCTATTAGTCCATATTTAGCTGATCCAAGGTTAAATGGATTTATTGCACACGTGACGTGACTAATAGGCTATTACAAAAAATTACTTTTTCCGCGGGCCTTCTGCATGGAAGGTGACCTAAACTGCAAGACAAATCGATGCAACAGGATCGATTTGATAGTAGCAATAGATGCAAAAATGAGGTTAAGCGATCCAACAAGCAAATTAGCATGCAGATCAATAACGGTTTCTGGTTTGCAGCTTAAGATGAAAAATTTTTCTGGGTGTCGATCATTTAGTAGCCTTGAAAAACAAAAAACGGCAAGCCAAAACGTGGATTAGTGACATATGCATGTCCCAAATAATATCTCTGTTACATAAATCACTAAAACCTTATTCTATAGCAAGAACATTTCAATCCGTGGGAGTTGGGCCGTACGTACGGTTGATTCGGTTATTGTCCAATAGCAAGAGCCCACGGATCAATTGATGTGGATGGTGCCATGGTGCCACATTTTCAATGTCTTGGATAAACCTATTTACGAGCCATCTGGTGATGGGGATACTGAAAATAGACCTAAAACATTCACGCGGTCTCGGCCCAAGTGCAAGCGATTTCCCCTATATTTCAGTTTAATTTTTTTTTTTTTTTTTTTTTTGCTATGTCTCAGATGCATTAGATTATGGAGAAGAAACGTAGAAGAAGAACAGACCCTTACTTCAAAGTATCTGGATCACAGGATGCACCAGGTGCTAAATAACCAATAGCCAAGACCTCCTCCCCCTCGTTTAACCGCCCGTAGCCGTTATCATTTCAAGTAACTAAATTTCACATTATTTGCAGCTTAAAGTTACCCCCTCCCAAATTAAATTTAGGGTTGCTTTTAAGGTTCCATTACAAATTTTAGGATCCTCCACTTCCTCCACTTGTTACCCTCATGAGCACATTAATGTATGGGGAAAAATTACTTACTTACTCACTCACATTACTCACTGGCATCGTGCTGTATGCACTCCATGCCGACCAAACCTCACGATGCCCCGATTTAGGGGATATATATATATATACTTAAAATGTGACAAAAAACTTCCCTTTAAATAAGTCAACCTTCTCCAACCAATATTTTTTTTTTGCCTCCACCACCTCCAACCTCCCATCCCCCACCCCACCTAACCCAAGATGTCTGGAATCCCCAACAGTCCCTTGTTTCCAGCACTGCAACTTACCCTTACTGGTGGACCCGGCAACGGTATTGGCGGCAATGGTGCTGCCAACCTCTCAGAAGTGGAAACTTATATACCCACACTTCCCGATAAGCCTTTAACACAAACTTCTTCAATGCAAGTGTATGTGATCCCAGCGGAAAAGACACTTTATGTTCAAGGATTTGGGGCTCAAGAATATGCTGATCGTCCTCCTACTTTACTTAGAGGATCTCTCGTTGTTAGAGTATTAAAACCTTCTAAAATCAAGTCAATTACCCTTACTTTCTCGGGCCAACAAAGAACTGAATGGCCTGAAGGAATACCTCCTAAGAGGAACCAATTTAATGAATCCAACGATATTGTCTCTCATACCTGGCCTTTTTATCAACAGGGTCAAGAATGTGGTCCTAATAATGGTGCTGATGTGTATAAAGAACCTAACAGTAATAACAGCAACAGCAACAGCATTGGTAACACAGAACATGATGTATCAACTTTAAATCTTAGAGATACAGTATCTCGCTCTTCATCTCCATCAGCAGAAGCCTCAGGAGGCGGTAACTTCTTCACCCGTAACTTATCACCAAGTTTTGTACGTCGTGGAGTTTCTCCTGCTGCTGGTGACTCATCTACATCTATATTCACTGAATTATCCTCCACTGTCAGTGGAAGCGAATCCGATTCCAAAACTGGCCTGTTTGCATTAGGGGACTATGTCTATAACTTCGAACACCCCCTTCCCCCATCTACTCCCGAATCTGTCAACGTTACCTTTGGATCGGTAGAATATCATTTTGAAGTCAACATCATTAGACCAGGTACTTTCAAATCAAATTTAATCGGTAGATTACCTATTGAAATCGTTAGAACCCCTTCAGAATCCAGCATGGAAGAAAATGAACCTATTGTCATTTCAAGAGACTGGGAAGATCAACTCAGATACGATATTGTCATTGGTGGAAAATCACTTGTCCTCGATTCATATCTTCCCTTAGCATTCAGATTTGTACCATTATGGGGGAAAGTAGCATTGCATAGAATAAGAGTCTACATTTCAGAAAATATGGAATATTATTGTCAGAATAAAAAAGTTCACAGAATGGAACCTGCTAAAAAGTATTTATTGCTAGAATATAAAGCAAAAAAGGGTAAATCCTTATTGAGTGCAGGTGGTGGATTTGATGATTCAGAAACTCCAGATTTGGATGATGAAGTTCTTCCAAGAGAATTAGAATTTCAATTATTTGTTCCAAAAACTTTGAATCAAAGATTCGATCATACCATTCATCCAGATACTTCACTTGAAAATATCCAAGCTCATCATTGGATTAAAATTGCTTTAAGAATTTCTAGAAAAGATGCCGAAAATCCAGGTAAAAGAAAGCATTATGAGATTCTGATTGATTCTCCAATCCATATTCTTTCTCCTTTAGCTGCTCACGGTAATACCTTATTACCAGCATATGATGATGGAGTAAAAGCTCCTAGATATGAAACTCCACCAATGTCTCCAGATGTGGTTGCCGTGGATGGATCTCGCATTACTAACTCATTGACACCTCCAGATGATTCAAGTATGGCACCTCCAGAATTCCATCATCTTAACTCTCCATTGAATAACGATGATCCTATAGAAAGAGATGGTGATATGCATCTTGACGCAAACTTATATAAACCTAAAAGAGCATTATCACCACTCAACTCTCCACAAGCAGTCCCACATCCAGGTACCTTCAATAGTCCATTAAATTCGCCTATTCAAAGACCTATTCATCTCCTCAGAAAACCATCCGTCAACCCACCTCCATTCAATGCCGATTTGGATCCAAGTACCGCACTCCATATCGCACCACCACCAGCATACGAAGAAGAAGATTCGGTATCATTATCACCATTAAGAATTGGTTCAGCCAGATCTATTCCAAGTTCGCCTGTTAGAAACACCGTGAATGTTGATCCTGCAACCGGACCAGTAAAGGATACACCAGTGAAAGACATGTTGAGTCTTCAATTGAGTCAAATGCCTAGACCTAAGCTGCCAGCAGTACCAGAAAGATCATTACAAGAGGTTTTAGCAGCCGAGGAAGAACAAGAAGCCAATACATCTAACGAGTCCAATAACAATGATAATACCTTTTCCAGTGGATCTGGAATTGCTCCTCCAAACGTCACTATCAGTCCACCTGGCATGGATATACCATTGGTTCCAACTACTATTCCAGTCATCAATGTCCCTACAAGTGATACTGAACAGCAATCTAAGGAACAAGAAGCTGATCCAGCTAATGATAGTGATTCTAGTCAAGATATAGTTGATCTTCCAGGATCTCCACTTATTCCACCAGACCATATTGGATCCACCCCATTATCGAGAAAATCGTCTGTGACATCATTAAACTCGATGACTTCAGATTTGCCAGCAGATCAAACTATTCCATTATTAGCATTATCAACCACTTCAATTGTTTCAGCGCCAAAGCATCTGATTACTGACGAATCTGCATACCGTAACGGATCAGTGAATTCATTAATGTACGATTACAGTGCACGCAGACCAAGTCACCCACATATTGCTGCACCAACCTACGTTGATATGATCGATGGAGGAGATTTAACAGAAGGATTATTTGAATTCCATGGAAATTTACTGGGATTAAGAAATCCTAGAATTAAAAAGCATTACCAGAATTTCAATGATCCATTTTCACCATCTAGAGCTGAAGGTTTTAAAGAAGAAACTGATGAAGTAGCTAATAAAGAAAGACAAAAGAGTTTTGGAGTGGTAAATACACCATTCGAAGCCGAGCATTCTGATAGAAGTTCGAATGAAAGTGAATTTACCATTAATGAAGAAGCAACAGAAACTGCCAGTTCTGGTAGATCTATTGGTGCAGCATCAAAAGAACATGATGAAATATTGGGATCACCACGCCGTACTAACGAAGTTAGTTTACTGTTATAAAGAAATTACCTAAGCTATTCAATTGCTAGCCATAGTAACAAAAAGGAAAAAACAAACAAGTACAATTTCTAGCTATTGACCAAATAACCAAATATTTATTATTATTATTTTATTAATTATTTTTTATTGTTTTTGCCTGAGCTGATTATAGAGGGCTTATCGTGGTGAAAGATAGATCAGAAAATAAAACTGATACGCACCCGGGGCACAATAAGTTTCAAAGTCATGAAGTATGAAACAGATGATTTATAGGGCATGAAAATATAAAATACTGGCATAGATAAAATAAAAAACAATCAAAAACAAAAAAATGAATAGCCGAATAACCGAGCCATTCACCGAACCCCGAGTTTGAGATTGTAGAGAGGAATTGATCCAGTAAACAGAGGACAATTAAGAAAGGCCGGGATTACGATCGATGGTAGTAGTAGTAAATAAATATTATGGATTTCGCAGGTCGTTTTCAACCAATGAAAACACGCTAGATAATAAATAGTGTAGATCCAAAACATCAGGTAAGGCAATTTCTAGAGATAAAAAGGAGACAAGGAATAGAGTGAAAAATAGGTAAGAATATACGGAGCAAGTACGGAGAAACACGGATTGAATAAAAATGTGTACGTAGTATAAACAAAACCTAAAAAGTGAAAACCTGGAGATATCCGGACTTCTCCAGACCCAAACCTGTCTAAGGTTAATTGTGCCTCGATCCAGATCTAAAACTAGACCTATTGTAGACTAATCTATGGTGCTAGTGTATGTGGGTGTAAATGTCGCAGATCAGTTGCTAGATCTGCCCCAGCTGCATGACGACAATCGCGCGGTTGGGTGCAAAAGGTCACACGAACATTGGTTGGGTTTTGACTCTGGCCATTGCATTGGCCTAAAGAGCCTCAATAGGAAGTGGTCCCGGCAAGGGATAGTACCTGGGACCCCATCACCATAATCCCACACCCCCCAATTATGTACCCCAGTTTCCACGCCCTACCACCATAATGTCCAACCTACCAGTATTGAGGGAACCCATACAAAACACCCTACAACAACACACAAACTATAGTACTACCGTGTCGCACGCGACACAGCTCTCCGAGACAACAAGTGCACCACTAAAGTGCACCACTAACAACACTAATATAGTGGTGGTGGTGGCTCCGCATTTCACGTGCCTCCCTTCGGCCCGAACCCCATCCTCGGCCTTTCGCACCTCCACATTCCTTCACACAATCATATCATTTATAAACCTACCAATATCCAAAAACTTTACATTCTTAGTCGAACCCCATAAATTGCAAAAATGGTAGCCGATGCTGTGATTTACCATCCTACATTCGCCAAACTTATCACCTTCTTGGACAGTACCCCAAAGAGGGAAAAGGTCTTTAGATTAGTGGCTTACTTATCTAGATTCTTATCTTACTATCTTAGTCGTAAGGGATACTCAAGTGAATTGGTTAGATTATTTAAAGATTTAAAGGGTCATGTTACTTTTATTAGAAAGGGTATGAGATTCTTAAAACCTTTGAATCATTTACAAACTGCTGCCCAAACATATGATAATAAATTTTTGGATCCTGTTTTAAGATCAACTACTGTGATTAGAAACTTAGGTTATGCTGGTTACTTATCTCTTGATTCTATTACTTGGTTTAAGATGTTAGGTATAATTGATGGTAAGCGTTATCCAACCATTTCTAAATGGGCTTCCAGATTCTGGTTACTCGGATTGATTGCTGGTCTTGTCAATTCGTTACGTACTATTCACACCTTGAATCAATACAAGAATGAACAAGAATTCAAATCTGAACAATTGGAAACTGTTGATAAGAAGATTTACAAGGCCAAGAGAAAGTTGGTTTGGGACCTTCTTGATTCCTTCATTGCTCTTAACTCTTTGGACATCTTACACTTCACTGAAGGTGATGTTGGTTTGGCTGGTACTATCACTTCTATCATGGGATTGAAGGATATGTGGTTAGCAACTCCATAAATCAGTTGAAAGACAAAAAAAACCACAAACAAATAATCAAGAAAGGTAAAATGTTGTAATTATATAATCTTCGTTTCTTGGTTTGTGGGTTTTTTTCTCTCCATCGTGAGTTGTTGCTACTGTTGTTGTTGCTCTTATTTATTTAATTAACAATCGTTACCTTATTCTTTTGTTAAGGTTGATGACTTACCATCAATTCATGATACAATTTTATTTTTAGTTGATCATTGACTTCTAGTAATCAATGATTTGGATATTTATTATAAAGTAGATCGTACTTACCAATAATACATGTTCTAGATATAATCAATTGAATGCCTTTTAGTTGTAGTTGCTTGGTGTTGATAACGAAAAATACCTTCATCTGTTTTAGGAAATGATTCAAACCTTATTATGTTGCAACCAATTTGCAGTGAATGTGATTTTCGCAATGCGTAGAACAATAGACCCTTTAAACGGTATGAGATTCCAAGACATTAGCAGTTTGGCTGTCAACGTGGATAGAAATAAAAAGCGACGCGATTCCTGGTCATCCCAATTACCATATCATCTGTTTATGTTGTTTTGGTTACGTTAAAAATCGATCATCAGTTGCAATGGTCAGAGTCAGCACATTGTTGGCATTGTTTAGTATTTCACTATTGACTCTCATCACTTCTGACTCTATTGACCAGTCAATTGTAAACAGCCAATTGCTGAGAGGTAATTGTCATCAGCAAAATTGACTCTCTGTTTCTTTGGCTAAAAAACTCGTTCTTAGTTGTTTTTATCACCATCGTTGCCATTTGTCTCTATTTGATCACCGAAGTATACGAAGTAGACAGTTGATAATTGACAAACCTATAGTACTAGCCTTTTCTCGTTCTCTTTCTTCTTCATTTACTTTTTGGAATCTTCTCCGTTACTAAATCCAGTATAGTACCCGTTCCAGTATCCTCTCATAAAAAGCTCTTTGACTTCTCTCTCTAACTCGTCCTTATTCGCAGACTCATCAATTAAGGCCTGAAGTGACGGTATCATTTCTGACAAGTTTATGCTGATATCTGGAGCATCAGATTCTACCTCGGCTACGGGACCGGCCCTAACCGTCTCTCCTTTCTCTGCTGCCTCGTAAGACTCCTTCAATCGCTGCCATCCCTGTATAATCGGATCAGTCATGGTGAACCGAGATATCAACTAAATGGTCTCAATTCGATGTGTATCAAAGATGTGACCTTGAAAATTGATAATTTAAGCGACAACAAACTCGCTTGCTTTAACCCAACTGCCTAGACTTTGAAGGTCTGTGAAACCACTATTTTTGAACTGGTTCTTTATTGCAAAATCGCAAAACCAGTGAAATCAAATTAAGGTTGGTATTTTTGTCACGTGCCACCTCACGTGCACTTTCTTTCCTCATCGCTATTTTTCAGTCTATAACCAAACCATCTCACCTCATCACAACAATTAACTAACCCTTTGGCCCGTTATGGAAACTAGAATCCACATAGGGAACATTTCCCCTAAGCTCTACGAGTCCAAGGAAGTGCTTGCCACTCGTTTGGCCAAATTCGGAGACATCACCAAGGAACTAGACCTTCGTTCCAAACCTCTTCAAGATCATTACTATGGATTTGTTACTATAAAACTCGAAGAAGGAGGATTTGAAAAATTGAAATCAGCATTTAATGGGTTACTTTTCATGGGGATGAAATTGACCATCAACCCAGCTAAACCAGGATTCAAGGAATTATGGGAAAAAGATCATAATAGACCAGATACTCTTCGTTCTGAAAGAATTAAACAAGAAAATGTCAGTAAAGCTAGAGATTTAAGAATCAAAGAAGCACATACATCATATCCTACCAATAACATCAGTGGTACTCTTAGTCATAGTAATGCTGCCAGTAACCCTAATGGGTTTATGAAATCAAGTCATATGTATAAAGATATTTCAGCTAATACCAAGAATAAACCTCCACTGAAAAGTTTGATGGGTGCACAATCTTATGGTAGTGTTACCAAACCATTTGGTAAAACCCATGTTCAATCATATTCTAATTTATCTGGTGGTGGTCAAGTTATCAGAGGAAGAGTCAGAAAGACCGAAAGAACTTTACTTCAAAGAAAACAACAAACATTAAGAATTCTTATTAATGGAGAATTAAAGACATTCAAAAATTATAAGACTAAATTATGGGGTATAGAAAACAAGTCTGCCATGGAATTAACTTGGAAATTTGTTGATGGACTGTGGAAGAGTGGTGATGACCATTTAATAGAACGTACTAGAAAGAGAGCCTTAATCAATGATCCTGTATTAGGAGGTCCTAATGATGGTAAATGTGGTATTGACAGTGCCGGTGCTGCTGCCTATGGTAAGGATGGAGAACATGAAGAAGAAGATCAAGAGTTTGCTGCTGAAGAAGTCAAAAACAAGTCTATTTTGGCTTCTATTTTGGACAAGCACGATTTCGATAAACCAGTGGAAATTGAAGAAGGAAATGGTATTGAAAAAGAAGACATTATATTCGATAACAAGGGTAGAAGAAAGGTGGTGCGGTACGATTATGAAGCCGAAGGTGGTGCTCATGGATTGGTCAGTGACGATGAGTTAGAAACCTACGACTACTCTAAGACTAACAAGATTTTGGACGAATACAAGAGCCTTGAAAGACCACAAGAAGAAGTCTATTACGATGAAGATGACGAAGGAAATGAGTTGGACTTCAGTACCTTGAAGCCACAAAATGAAGAATACGAAGAATGGGCTAAAAACGATACAGTTGCTCAACAAGAAGACCCATACCAATACCAAGAATCTCAACACCAGGACTCTTACTACGAAGCCCCAGCTCGTCATGAAGCTCCAGCTCAAAGAGAGTCCAACAGAAGAGCTTCTTTCAACAAGCCAGCTGAACCTGTTGCAGCACCAGAATATGACTCAGAAGAAGAGTTTATGCCTAACTTTGGTGCTCCAGCTCCTAACAACACTGAAACCTTACGTTCTTTATTCAATCCTGAAGATACCAAGCCATCCTTCAAGTTGGCTCTTTCTGAAGAAGATGAAGATGTGGATGAACAAGCCCAAATCATAGATGTGGCTGAACAACAAGAGCTCTTGAAGCAAATCAGAGACAAGCAACAAGAAGAAACCCTTTTGAAACAATCTCAAAAGTTTGGTCTTTTCTGGGCCCATTTGGACTCTCCTTTCCTTCAAACTCAATCTCAATTAAACAAAATTGGTGCTGTTAATGAAAATGTCAAGTTACCAGGTGAAGGTGAAGAATTGACTGTGGAGGACAATGAAGAGTCACCATATGAACAATGGTTCTGGAAAATGAGAGGTGAGTTCTCCAGAGAGTGTAAGAGACGTAAGAGAGACGTGCAAAGAATCTTCAAGAAGAAGTCTTCCAGAGCATTCACCAATTAGTCGGATTGGTGAGGTTAATACTATCAGAAGACATAGAGATATTCAAAGAGTATTTTTAAGCGAGTATGATGGTTATATATATTGCATATTAGTTAATAGATAATCCAATGCATTCAATTCGTATAAGAAGTAGTTTTCACCGTTGTAGAGATTTAAGTTAGACTAGTTCTATGGTCTTTTGGTGTTTTGCACCCATTTCGCACCCAAATCAAGAGTCCCATCAAAGCAACACCACAGCCTTAAGAAACGAGTAAAAACTCAAAGATGGAACTAGAAATCAAATTATTCTGACAGTTTATTTCCCAGATCAGTTCTCCAATTTCACAAAAGTTGAATTCCTCTAAAGGTAATTTTTCACCCATAATTCGTGTATCCTATTGGTATAGAGGCTTTACCACTAGATCACAACGTATCACGTTCAAACCAAACAATGTACAACATTTACTCCTTCTTGTGTTCAAAATCTACTCTTCTTCTTCTTTAACTTACCCGCAACTCAAATCTCTTTTTTTTTGCCTTCTCTCCTTCCACTTTTCATTCTTCTTTCTCTTTCTCTTTCTCTTCCTCTTCTTCATCCTCTTCTCGCTCCACGCGCATCGTCTCCACCACCTGCACACACCAATATCAACATTTCACCATCTTAACCATCTACTCCATCTACATCACCAACTATGGCCGACCAAACCGTTAGACGCCGTAAGCAGGCCGCTGATCCTGTTGGCGAAAGGGAAGAGCCTCCAAAGGCTGCTGCCGAACCACTTCCTGAACTCAATCTTGAAAACGTCCTCAACGACATCAAACAAGGTGCTCATGGTCTTCTCTTTGATCCATTCTTCCGTCGTATCGTGGGGCCTTTGGTATTCAGTTTGACCTCCATTCTTTGTAAGTTCATTATCGCTCGTGTTCCTTACACTGAGATCGATTTCGTCACTTATATGCAACAGATCAAACTTATCAATGAAGGAGAACTCGACTATAAGCTCATTGGTGGTGATACTGGTCCTATCGTTTACCCTGGCGGGTACGTACAAATCTACCAGTTTATTAGCTGGGTCACTAATGGTGGTGAAAATATCAAGTTTGCTCAAACAATGTTTGGATACTTACTTACTTTCACCAATTTGTTCGTGATGTTGATCTACTCCATGATGCCAACTTTCCAACCATGGCCTATGCTTATGTTATTGGGTAGTAAAAGACTCTTTTCTATTTACGTGTTAAGATTATTCAATGATTGTTTCACTACTGCCGCTATGGTTGGTGTGGTTGTGTTCTTACAACAAGCTTCTTACTGGTACTCCACTACTAAATGGGGTAGTTTCTTCTTGGTGGCTGTTGCTGCTGATCTCTACAGTATTGCCATTTCTATCAAGATGAACGCTTTGTTATACATGCCAGGTTTCTTAATTGTGGCCTACTTTTTAACCGGTGAAAACATCATCAAATTCTTATTGGTCTTAGTCATCATCCCCTTGATTCAAGTGGTGATGGGATGGCAATTCTTGTTACCATTCTTTGACGATGCTGAAGCATCTATGATTAGATGGAACTACATTAATCAAGCTTTTGATTTCAAGAGACAATTCTTATACAAATGGACTGTCAACTGGAGATTTGTATCTGAAGAATTCTTTTTAAGTAGAGAATTTGCAACCATTCTTCTTTTCGGTAACTTGGTCGTCTTGTTCGGTTACGTCTTGACCAGATACTTGCACCCAAAGATCATTGGTAAAGGTTTACCAGTTTTGATCATGGAAGCTTTCACCTTAAAGAGTACTATCTCTCCTACTAATTTAATTATTAACCACGAAACTGGTCCTAAATTGGTCTTCCTTATTATGTCTACTTCCAATGTAATTGGTATTTTGTTTGCTAGATCATTACATTACCAATTCTTATCTTGGTACTGTTGGCAATTACCTGCATTACTTTACTTGACCAACTGGGGTATAATTCCTCTGGGAATAATTTGGTTACTTCACGAATTATGCTGGAACGTCTTCCCATCTACCAAATGGAGTAGTGCCCTTTTGGTAACTATCTTGACTGCTGTTTTAGGTGGTGTTTGGTGGTCTAACACCTGGTTTGATGGTTATGTTGTGGATGAAGAAGCTGAAAAGAGAAAGGACTTAAGAAGAAGAAGATTAGCTGGACAAATTTAATTAGAATCTTTTTTTAGAATCAGTTTCTAAGAATCCGAGTTTTGTCTTGGCCATCAGCCCCATCGCATCTTGGCTAAGTCATCTGATACAAACTCCGATACTTTAATTATTTTTCACTTTAAGGCTCATAATACCCTAATTAGTATACCCGCGGCTATGCACTAAAATCTTTTTCCATACAGTTTAAATAGTTATTTTATTGTGGAAGTCTTCGATGGTGATGAGATCAATTGAGTCAACGAAAGGTTTTAAACCTATCTTAATTTTTTTCATCATTTTAACTGGTTATAAAGTCGTTGATTTTATCCAGTTTCTTCATTAAAATTAATCCTCATTCCATCACACAAGTTTCCAAACCCTCTATTTATACTAAAACTAACTTAAACACATATACGTTAATTTACCAAGCACACTATGAGTATTGGTATAATTGTTAAAAAGTTCGAACACTTGGTTCACTTATTATTAAACTTATAATACATAGAGATAATAATAGAAACATTAGAAATAAAGGTATAGTCAATAACACACACACATAGAAAGAAGAGAAGAAGAACAAGAAGAAATCAATCAGTCACCATTTTCAATGGCATCGACGTTTCCCCAATTAAACCCTCCAATACCATCATTTAATGCTCCATCACCATTACCATCCAAGAATTGATTGAAATCAAAATCAATATCATCCAATGCTCCTTGACTTGGTTGATTAGAGGTACCAAAGAAGTTACCATCTCCTCCACCATTAGCACTTAGTATTTCAACTGGGAAGATTTGATCTGGAGCTCCAATTGGATCTTGAAAGCTTGATGAAACAGATGGTGGAGGCATATTACTACCTTCTTCATTTTTATTGGCTTCTTTATCAGTTTCTTCTTTAATAGATTTTTCTTTCTTAACAGCTCCTGCCTTAGCAGTAGCTTGTTTTTTAGGAGATTCTGGAGCAGTATTACTCTTTCTTTTCCTTTTAAGATCATTTTGAGATTCTGAAGCTGGAGTAAGTGGTGCATTATATTCTTTCTTTAATAAACTTGGTGTATTGGCAGCAGTATTACTAGCTGGAGTGGTTTGAGAATTGGCTCCACCTCCAGTACTTGATTTTCTACCTTTTTTGGCTGGAGGATCTTTCTTTTTCTTACCACCAGTTGTAGGAGAAGGTTTACTATTAATTGCAGGTGAATTATTAGCAGTAGCAGGTGATGCTTTTTGTGAAGTTGGTTGTCCGTTGGCTTGTCCAGTTTGTCCTGGTTGTCCAGCTTGTCCAGCTTGCTGTTGTGCTTGTGGCTGTGGTTGAGCTGGTAACATTCCTGAACCCATAACTCCTTGACCACCTTGTTCTATACCTCCATTATTTCTGGCAATATCAAGTCTCTTTTTATTCTGCTTTTCTAATAACATCAATTGCATTTGATAATCTTGAAGGGCATTCATATTTCTATTGGTACCATTATTATTACCATTATTTGATGCATTAGCATTGTTTTTATTCATATTATTAGGTCCATTATTACTGGCATTAACCATCACTGGACTACCTTGGTTAGGTACTCCTGGTTTTCCACTGACACTATTCATTCTTACAACATGTGGAGGTGCTTGACCTTGTGCAAATGGAGTTGGTGCTTGAGAACCACCAGGGCCATTCATCATTCCTTGTTGTTGTTGCCCTTGTTGTCCCTGTTGTTGTCCTTGTTGTTGAGGGAATTGTTGCATGCCATTCATTGGAGGAGCTGGGGCATGTTGAGCTTGAGGAGTCATTTGGGTCATTCTTTGGCCACCATTGGCAGGGGAATTGTGACTTGATCCATCGTGCAGATGAGGTTGTGGTTGTGATTGGGCTTGTTGTTGTTGAGCTGCAACGGCTGCTTGTTGACGCAAATTATTCATTTGATTTTGGGCATGTTGTTGAATTCTATTTTGAGATTGTTGATGCTGTTGAGATAAGAATAATTGTTGTTGGAGGTTCATTCCATTATTAGGTCCTGCTCCACCATTTCCAGCCAATAATTGTTGTTGTTGTTGAGGGTCTAAGGGGTTTCCGGCCATTGGAACTTGTTGTTGTTGAGAACCTGCACCACCTTGTTGTTGTTGCTGTTGTTGTTGCTTCATCATCATTTGCATCATGAGACGCTGTTGTTGTTGAGGGTCCATTCCTTGTTGTCCTTGAGGAGGCATTTGAGGTCCTTGTCCTTGAGGTCCACCTTGTTGACCTTGAAGAAGTTGTTGAGGTAAATTTCCTGGACCCATTTGATTCGGTCCTTGTCCTTGAGGTCCTTGAGGTCCTTGAGGTCCACCTTGAGGTCCACCTTGAGGTCCACCTTGTTGACCTTGAGGCATTTGAAGTTGCATTTGAAGTTGTTGAAGTAATTGAGGATGAGGAGTTTGTTGTTGAGGATGGAATTGACCACCAGCGGCATTTGCACCACCAGCAGCTCCACCAGGTCCATTATTAACTCCACCCATCATTGATACATTCAATCCTTGCATTTCTTGTTGTTGTCTTTGTTTCATTAATTGAATTTGGTAGTATTGATAAGCCATTGGATTACCAGTTTTATTAATGTTATTGGCACCATTCTTCGCCTGGAAGACGTCCCAAAACACTTGCCACCATTCATATAAGAAACTTTGAGGAGCATCCATTGCAACATTACATAATGGAATATTATTATCCTTATTGAATTGATTATGAGGAGTTTGAGGTGAATTTGTTGATGAACTATTTGGAGGAATTTGAGGAGAATTCTTATTTGAAGATTGATGAGATTTGGAAGCTGCAATTGAAGGTACTTCAGCTTCATTGACAAAAATCTTTGCAGTTTGAGGTAATCTACTCTTTATAAGGAAATCATAGATATAAGCATTTAAAAGTTGTTTTGCATTAGCAGCTTGAGAATCAGAAACACTTTGAGATGAATCCATTAGGGGATGATTATTGGCGGCTGCAGTGGCAGCAGCAGCCGCAGCTGTAGCATTAGCCACTGAGTTATTATTACCGTTATTTGCTCCTGGTCCTTTGATGATTCCTGATGTATCATTCATCGAGCCTGGTGTTCTCTTGTTGTACATATGAGGTGTACTGTGATGGCTCATATCAGGAAAGATTTGTGGGATATTCAGAAAGATACAAAAATGATATTAAAAAAAAAAGGATGGGAGACGGTTGACGGTGACGTTGACGTTGTCTGGTTGTAGTTGTAGTTGTAGTTATTATATGGATTGAACGGGAACTTTTTTGTGATTTAACTAGGTAAATGATATATGGTTTGACCTTTTAAAACGGGGGGAAGTTGATAAATGACGAATGACGGAGAAACGACAAAATGGATGGATCAACAAAACTTAACTTAACTTAAATGATTTTCAAAAACGACAATGAATACTAATGATTATAATTCTTATTATTATATTATTAACTATTCCCAATGATGATGACGATGGTATATCAATAGTTTATTGTTGTTGTTGTTTTTTCGTTATAACTTTTTGGTAATCCCAACACTTATCAAAAAATGGCCCATATACTAAATGGTTAGATGTAATTTCCGTTCTTTTTATAAGAATAAAAAAAAATTTTGGATAGGGTAAGTTTTGTTCAAAAAAGACAAAGACTTAAAAAGTCACCTGTTATGGGATACAAAAAACAAGAAAGGGAGATGGTTTGATTAAGAGCGGCACTTGACGAGGAGCGGAAAGCGATGGATTTGATGGATGCTGTTCCGAGGGTAGAGTCGTGCGAAGCGCTTCTAGGATGGAATAACGCTGGATTGGTCTTGATAGGAGGTATATATCCCAGCTTTTAACCAGATGAATTTCTGACAATAGCTGATAAGGTTTTGGGATATAGTTAGGGAGATGGAGACATTTGGTGCGGCCACTGTTGTCTCGGCGTGAAAAATGGGTGTGTGCAGGCGCTTATGTAATCGGGGAATTAGGGAGAGAGAATTAGGGAGAAAATTAGGGAAATAGGGAGAGAGTAGGGAGAGTCGGGGGGGTAAAAGGTGAGTTGACAAAAAGGTACAAAACCAAGAAGAGCGAGGTGAGAGCGAGGTGATTGAGGTCGTTTCGGGGGGCTCTACTACAGTGTATATTTGGTAAGCACACAGTGAGGAGGCAAGCGAGAGCGGTGTGGGTGAGAGGGTGAGTGTGGGTGAAGTAGAGGGAGGTGAAAAAGGGCAAAAGGGCAAAAGTGCAAAAGGCGGGCGAGGGGAGGACAAAATAGAAGGAAAAGATGAAATAAAAGAAAGAAAAAAAAAACCACCGGTTTATACCAAAGAGGAGATGTAAGTGGAGAAGGAAAAAATAGCAATGAGTTGAGGGCAGTAGAGGAGAGAGAGAGAGAGACAGAGAGAAACAGAGATGATAATTTACATGGAACTAAAATTAGTTAATTTTTGTTATTTTTATTGTCGACGACGAGCGATTAAAAATATGTTGGTGATGGGTTGTAGTGGTGGTGGTGGAGGTATTGGTGGGGTCACAATTATAGACGTAGGAGTCACAAACCCACCAACTTGGTGTGTGTGCTCTCGTCAAGGGTCAATAAATAATGGGGATTGGGAGTAACTGGCGTCATCACGTGGCGCCGGTGATTGTAAACGGGGGATCTTTGTGTATTATTTTTGTGTACTTTGTGGTGGTGGTGGTGGTGGTGGCTAGTTGCCCCGGTCGTGCGGCTACTGGACAGACATGGCTAGTA
This sequence comes from Suhomyces anneliseae, assembly GCA_030568535.1. NCBI lineage: Eukaryota > Fungi > Ascomycota > Pichiomycetes > Serinales > Debaryomycetaceae > Suhomyces > Suhomyces anneliseae. Next base: position 682,640 of record JAJMGB010000003.1, on the reverse strand, counting down.
ATTTTTACATGTATACTACTACTTAATTAAGCTAATTAAGCCTTAACAACTGGGGAGGCTGAAAAATCGGGTTGGTTTTTTTTCTCCTTTCTATCCGTAGTTGTCATATCTACCCCTCAGAGAGTATGATAAAATGATTCAAAAATCAAATTTTTTAGCAACCAGCGGATCAGTTTTTCATAACTTGTGAAATTTCACATTTTACACAAAATTTCCTCATTTTTATTAAAATATTAATTACCAGGCCTGGTTAATGTAGGGGCAACCATGATTCTAATAATTATCCAGTAACAGTAATGGACGTAGAATACGGCAAAAATGCCAAAAATACCAAAAATAATTGTATAGAATTAAACAAAAAAAAGTGCCCTCCGTTTTATGCCTTTCAACCATATACAAAAACGGATATTCTATATGTACCTCAGTGTAGCCTTTTAGCCCTAATTGAAGAATTAACTAAATCGAGAAATTGGGTTGTCATGGTTCCACCCGGTGTCTGCATTGCAACAGTCCCCCCAACTATCCAACCAACCAACCAACCAAAGATATCTGTCTGCATCTCGACATCACTACTAGAAAAATTGTCCAATAAGATAAAGCCTAGTAAATGCAGCAGCAATTAAGCATATTAAGCTGGCTGTTTTGGGGAAAACGGTTTTGTCTCAGTTTTCTCATTAGTTTCTCGCTTGTATGTCGCTTGTTTACTGGTTGCAACACGGTTCTATTGTCCGGCATTTCTTTTTGTCCCTAACCTTCGCATCTAAATAGTTGTATACATGATCGTACATCTCTATACCCTATAAGTAACAAACCTAAACTAAACAACAGACCAATGAAAACCTAAAATAAAAAAATCAACCGGGTACCTGAGAAAAGGGCTCATTCAATTTTAAAGTTGATGTTACATGGTGGATCCTGGCTTTCCCCATCAACGTCTGAAAAATAAGCGTTTTTCTTTGTGTCTCCCATGTCGTTATTTCTTATTTTAAAATTAACTGCTACTTTTCTACCATATAGGGTAATGTTTGCAATTATTCCTATACCACCTATTTTTGTTTTACACAACTACGTAACGAATAAACCGTCCCCTTACTAGTTTTTCTAGCTTAATAGTTTAATAGTCTATCGTTAGTTTCCTATTTGTTTTAATGACTGTCAATCTGAAACCCATCATTTCACCTTATCTGATCTTCCTTTTTTTTTTGTTCGTGTTTTTCTTTTGTCTGATCTTCAAATTGTTCCTTGATGTAGTTCCTCCTTGACCTTTTATTACTAAAATAATACACACACGGATCCTCCGTGACTCCAATGATACCTTACAATGAATAAAAAAAACCAACCGTATCCGGAAATAAAAACCTGGCAAATGCCAATAAAAATTGCTGCTGGAGCTCACTAATTTAATTCACAATAATTCTTCTTTTTTTGATGTTTATAGTACTTTGACTAGCCCCAAACAGTAGCATCACTAAACTTTTGTCCACCTGAACTACTTCCCCAAATAGAAGTAGTCGCACCAGACTCAAAATGCTTATTGGTACCTCTAAGCTCTATTGGTACCGTAGAATTGAAAAGTTGATTATCACCATACAAATTAAATTTCTTGTCTTCAAATGGTTTGAATGGATCAAATAACTGGAGTGGAACTTTGGATGTATCATTATTACTACCATTACTTCCAATAGTAGTAGATGAACTATTATTACCACTCATGACTGAGTTATTATGACCACTAATGACAGTTTCTCCCAAACTAGAAGTGCTAGTATGCATGTCTAAGCTATTACCTCTTTGTTGCTTAAGTGAATCATCCATAATATGAGTTGGACTATGTGATGACAACCCCAGGTCCTTTATTGGCCCAAGTGTTATGCCTTGTTCATTAATTTGACCAAATGAAATACCTTGTTGTTGTTCGTTGATAGATCCGAGGGAAATACCAGTGTTACGAGGTAAGAATGGTTGAGGTTGGAAGTTTTGGGTTCCAAAGTTATTGTTACTTTTGGTATGAGGAGAAGATTTAAATCCTGGCTTCTTCTTATTTCCTCCTCGATTACCACCAATGTATAAATTTGGTTGATGATGAACTTCGATAAGAGCCTTTTCCACTATTTCCATTTGATAGCAGAAGGCTTCGCTTTGGATCTCCCTTCTGGGATATGGCGGTCCCGTCAGCATGGTATGTGTTGGTGTAGTCATAATAGGAAAAAACAGACCCTAATAGTGAAAAGATTGACCAACCAGAGATGGTTTAGTGCGGATGTCGCCTGGCTCCAACTGAGTCGTGAATATGCGACAAAAGATCTCCAGACACATGACACAACCAGAGAACAAAATTGGGTTGTGAGCACGTTGGCCCATCGTCATCAACATCATCACTGATATCATCGACTTGTAGATTAGGTTGATACGTAGGGTTTCATTCCAAGGATACCCTACCAAATTTGGATATGGTAAATCAGCCTATAGTAGAGGGTCACCCAAGTTAAGATATGATTGTCTGATCTGGGGACAACCTAATGATTATGTAATACTTGTAGGATTTGGTGATGTAATTAAACACGATAAGGCCCTTAAATGAACCCGATAAGCCCAAAGACATAGATATAGCGTAAGGCCAATTATAAGTGGTTCACTATTCCACCATAATTTATACTTTCCCATTCCATGGTCTTCTACTTGAGACGTGGCACTTTAACTGACACTATCTTGACAGATCAATGGATCAAATGTCAAAACTAAGGAACCAGGAACCAAACTGGTTCGGCAACTTTCGAAACAAGATCAAGTTAAAGTATCCAACAAACAGTCTGGAACGTTCTATACTCCTATTGGCTCTTTTAACTTGTATTACTTCGTGGTGTAGCAAAGAAAAGGTATACTCAATTGGCTGCAAACGCGCTAACTATAAGCGCCCAGGTACTCAGATGAAAAAGAGAAGCAACTAGAATATTTACACACCACTCTTCTTCCTGGTTCTATAAAACAGATGTTTACACGAGTCTGATATAACGGTTTTACTTGTTATTAAGTATAGAGCGTTCATTAGAGTGTTCATTAGAGTGTTCATTTAGAGACTACTGACTGCTTAGTTAACAGAAACACAATATGCCTGGTTTACCAAAACAGTACATTTGGTTAATTGATTAAAGACTCCTGAAGGTCTACTTGGCTAACCATTCGTTCGTCTATTCTCTACTGGTGTTCATTTGCTTCTTCTATTGATCATTAATATACACGATAAAAACTTATCTGGCTTGTTGCACTATTTTATACTGTATGGGATACAGTTAGAGAGTAAGAAGGAGTTGAATCATCAAATGTATTCCAACATCTGCTTGTCTATAGCATAGAGTTATCAAGATTCTATGGGTTAATTCCCAATTGACTTGAAAAATGACTAAAATACAGTCTCATTAACCTCATTTCATTACTGTTGTTGCCACTTGATGACTCTAGACATTGTTGTCATGAACTCAGTTCAACTCTCGATTTTAATTAATTTTTGAAGAAACCATTTAACGCTTCTTCTTTTGCTTGATTTCTTCTTCCTTAACTGGATGCAACTTGATTTGATTAGGGAAATCTGGTCTGTTACCCATATAACCTTGACCCCATTCATAACCTATAGCATAAGCGAAAATGGTACCGTTTCTATTGAAAGCACTTGCCACAATAGGACTATCAACAGATGGGAATGACTTTAATCTTTGCTTGGCATCCTTATCCCAGAAACAGAAAGTACCATCAGAACCACAGGTACTGAAAGTACCAAAGACAGGATGGAATCCAATGTCATTAACTGGGTATGCCCAAGTTTCATTATTAATGGAAGATCTTAAACCAGAAGTACTGGCACCAGATGGAGGAGATTTACGATGACATTTGAAAGAGAATGCAAGTTTACTTTGTTCAGCATCATCAATATATTGAATAGCACATCTTCCTTCAATAGAACCCACAGCATAACCATTTCCTTGAGGGTAACATGCGATTGATCTGTTTTGATACTTTAATGGAGAAGTAGTGGTTTTGAAGATTTGTTGAGGATTATTCAAATCAATAATACAAATATGTCTTTCAGCACATCCGACCACAAGTAATTTTTGACTAGTATCCATACAATAAGCTCTTTCTGGCAAATTAATGGTACTGATTGGTTGAGGAGATCTCATATCCCAATATTTCAAGGTTTTATCCCATGATGCAGAGACTACTGCTGGTGTATTGGTTGGTCCACATTCCACATATTTAACACATCTAATTGGAGCATCATGAGCACCAATTTGTTGTGCTTGTTGTGATTGTAAATCGAAAAGTTTCACTTGCTTATCAGCACCTCCACTTACTACTTTGGTTCCATCAAATGTCCAGGAAGCACTGAAAACTGGTCCTCCATGTTCATATAATGCTCTACCTTGATTTTGTCCTGAATTGGGATCTATTTCATAGATTCTAACCTTATTGTCCCATGATGACACTGCTAACAAATCTTGTTGTGGTGAAAATGATAAATCAGTCACGGAATCTTCTGGTCCATTGTTGATGGTGATATCATTGAGCAATTCCTGGCCCGTAGTGGCACTAGAGCTAGTGGCACTGCTGGTTTGTAGGAATGACATTGTAGTGTTGATTAGGGGAGTTGAGAAAAATCATCGAGCTATATGAGAAAATCAAACTGTAAACAACTTTGGTAGTGCACTTTTACAGTTTGAGCCCACAAGGTTACAGGTTTCACTTCAGTTAACGTGTAATTTTGGACCTTTATCAAACCTTGATCTACAGTCAATTGGCAACAAATCTTCAATAACTCTATATCTTGTGGTGGATAAGCAGTTTATAACAGCTCAATTCTGACTTTCAAGCTGGGAAAAAAATATGTCCACTTTTACTTTGGACGAAATACCCGTCCTCACTTACAATGCACCACCTTCAAGACCTCCGTCTTACTTACACAATCATCAGTATGAAGATAATACTTATATTGATTGGTGCCGAGAATCCTTAGTGCTTCCTACTACATCTTCGTTTCAATCTCGAAAATGGTTAACCCTCATTGTCCTGTCTATTTGTTTAGGGTATGTTACTATGTTCATTGATCTTTCATCAGTATGGCTTAATGATGTTAAAAAGGGTATGTGTTTCAGTAGTACCGATAAATGGTCTTTATTAGATCCTTATCTGAGTTGTCCTGTGGAAGACTGGTATGACTGGTCACGTATTCTCTTCAATGCTACTGGTATAATTTCAAATATATTTATCAATCTTCCTATCTATTTATTCTTTGCAATCATATGGGTGGGGATTGTCTCATTTATTAGTATTGAAAAAGTCCCAATGATCAAACAATCAGGTATCCCTGAAATCAAACTTATTATCTCTGGTCTTAACTATAAAATTAATGATTATCTTGGGGTAAGAATGTTAGTATACAAAATTGCAGGTTTGATTTTAGTGGTAAGTTCAGGTTTATGGTTAGGTCAAGAAGGTCCTTTGGTTCACGTATCCTGTTGTATCCTCAATATCTTGTACTCATATTTTATTGAAACCAAATTTCCTAATGAAGCAGTAAGAAGAGAATTATTAAGTGCTGCAACTGCCACAGGTATTTCTGTTGCATTTAATGCACCAATTGGAGGTGTCTTGTTCGTCCTTGAAGGAATTCCTAGTTTCTTCATGCCAACAAGAATCATGTGGAATTCTTTCATTACCTCTACAGTTGCAGTTGTTATTGTGAATGGATTTAAAGCATTTACTGAAGGTTCTCATTTTGATGAAAAGGATTTATTTCAAGTCAACTTCGGTAACTTCAGTTGGTTGTTCATGGAAATAATTCCATTTGTGTTTTTAGGTGTTTTGGGTGGTTTTTATGGCCACTATTTCATCAAATTGAATACTTTCTTTTCCAATTTATCATTTAGAAGAAAGATCCAATCCACTTTGGCTCAAAAGTTCGGTGGATCTGGAAGATATTTGGAAATGTTCATGTTAATCTTGGTAACTTCATTGTTAAATTTTCCGATCGAAATGTCTAAGCTTCCACTCAATGCATTCTTAAAGGCACTTTTTACTGAATGTCCAAAGGATAATTTGGATACCAACTCAAATAACTTCATGTGCCAGCCATCAAATGGTATAACTGCCTTGAAATTACTCTATATTATTATTCAAGGGTTTGTATTATCAGCATATACTTTTGCAGTGGAATTACCAGGTGGTATATTGATGCCATCATTAGTTCTTGGTGCAACTTCTGGAAGATTAGTTGGTATAATATCCCAAGCTATTCAAAACTGGCTTTCCTGGGATTCCACATGTACTGAGAAATCATGTCTTGTTTCACCTTCTTCCTATGCTGTGATTGGTGCTGGAGCATATATGGCTGGTATTACTAAATTAACTATGTCAGTAGTGGTTATCCTATTTGAAATTACTGGTGCTATTTCCTATGTTCTTCCTATTATGTTGGCCGTTTTAGTCCTGAAATTCGTCAATGATCTGTTATCAGATGTCAATATTTATGATACCTGGTTAAAGAAACATTTCAATAGAACTCCAGATAATGGTTCACCAAATGAAGGTAAAGGTGATGGATTAGTTGATTTCACCAACTTAACCTCTGCTGTTAAAAACAAATTACCAAATGTCCAAGTGAAATCAGTAATGGTCCCAGTGGCAGAAGTCAAATGTCTCTGTCTTATTCCTGACACACCTTACACTGTTGACTATTTGCATAATTTCATTAATAATGATACTCATGAGGGGTACCCAGTTATTGTCAACTATTCTAATCCTGTATCATTGGGATATGTTAATAAAGAAGAACTCTACACAAAAATATCTTCTGTTGATAGATCAGATTCTGTCATTAGTTTCCAAATGGAAAATTTACCTAAAGAAGTTCTCTCACATCAATTACACTATGAAAGATCACTTTCCAATGTCATTCAAATCAATTTACTTACAGAAACTCCACTTATTTTATCGAATGATTTGACACCAGTGGTTCTTACTCTTGAGTCCTTTGAAAAACTTCATCTTAACTACTTGATTATTATGGATAGTAAGGTGAGAAACTCTTATGTTATGAGTGGATTCGTTGACCGTTTCATTTTGGCAAACTTGATAGAGCAACAGTTTGAAAAAGTGTACGATGTGTCCACTTACAATCCTAGTGAATTCGATATTGAAGACGAGGCTTTGTTAAGTATGAGAGAAGAAAGAAGAAGTATCGAGTTGGTGACATGATTACTTCATTTTACACTAATAGAAAAAAAGAACAAAAGAACTGGTGTTGGGTATTAAAGCTCTAGTCTAAGTTTAAGCCTTATATCTGTGGAATTGTATCAATACTATCAAGACAATTACATTCATTCAAATTCACTTCATTTCAAAACCAAAAGCTGTTCGGGATAACAGCAGTGTGTAAATAATCAATAGACATTTATTTTTTTAGCCATCTCCGCCATGCAATGAATACAAGGTAGTATGTACAGTAGTTAAATCAGGTTATTGGTATTACATAATCCATTACCAATCTCAACACACTCACCACGTGACATATAAACGCGTCTGATCTACATGTAAACACACAACAACATCACCTCCACAATGAATACCAACAAGGAAAACGAGGATCCCGTGCCTGTGATGGCTGACAAATCATCAAACCCCTCCAAAAGCATCCTCAAAGACAACACTCTCCCGTTGGCCGCCAATAAGCGTCGGGTATCGTTCGCGCCCGAAGTCACCCTCCATAAATTCGATTTCGTTCCTTACAGCTCATCTAAGAGAAGAAAGACCATAGGCGAGCCGCCTAGCAGTCAAGAGTCAGCGGAAGAGAATGAACTATCACAAGACCAATTTGATGACCAATCAGAAGATCAACCACAAGATACCAATGTTGGTTTAGAGATACTTGAAGACAGTAGTGATAGTGATGGGGATGAAAGTTTCAGTAAGCTAGAAGATCAAGCCGATATGGTGGTAAACTCAATGAGACAGTATAACGGAGAAGTTCCTGTGAATGGAGGTGTACATTTCCCAGAAGATGATGAACATGACCAAGACAACGAAGATCAAGACCAAGATGAAGAACAGACCATGGAATTAACAGGTCTGATAATAGCGAATGTGTATAATGAAAAGAACGCGGTGGAAAATGATGAAGAACAAACGATGGAGTTAACCGGTCAAATCAGCATAAGCAACCAAGTAAATGTGGAAGTGAATAATGAGGTGAATAGTGAAATACCTAATGATACTGAGCCTAACGGCCAGATAAACGGTGTATCAAGTGAAGAGCCAAACCATTTAAACACCACAAGTCAGCTCGATTCGAACCAACCAATAGAGTCTAATATCCCAGCAGAACCACAAGTAAATATTCCTGGTGAAGTAAATGTGGAACTTCCTCTTTCTGCAGTCACAGAAGTAGGTGAGCTCGAAAGCTCAGATGAAGACGAAGGTATGGACATGGAGTTGACAGGAACCCACAGAGTTTCTTCAACTGTGATCAGTGTAGCTTCTGAAGACCCATCTCGTACTCACACTGAAAATGAAGCTATGACCTCCCACAATGAACTCCACCAAACTACTGCTGATCCAACTGAAGAAGCCACCATGGATATTACCAATGTGTGGTCCGTAACGAAACCTAATGAACAAGATGAAGGTGATTTCCCATCAAGAACAAACCATGAACTCTTTGGGGTTGATAATGAACAAGATAATGACAAACAAGACGAAGAACAGACCATGGAATTTACCCAAGTAATGGGCCATATCACCAAACCTCTAGTCAATGAACAAGAAAAAGATGAACAAACCGAAGCAATGGATGTCACCACTACCCAAAACGAGCATACTATGGATTTCACACAAGTTCCATCTCGTATAATAAATAATGAAGAACTAGAACATCCAATGGATCCACCAGCTAATATTCCAGTTCCTGAACCATCCCTTCAAAATGAATTTAATGATCATTCACAAGAAGCAGACACAATGGACCTCACTCAGGTTCAATCAAGAGTCATCCAAGAAAGTATTCCTACTGAGATTGAATTTCCTTTAAGAACAATTGCTGAAGAATCATTTGAGTCAATAAACCCAGAGGCACCAAATGAAGACAACGAGCAAGAAGAACCAATTCAACAAGCTCAACCACAGGAAATTGAAGAACCAGAGAAAGACATATCGACTAATGATACCATGGAGTTCACTCAGGTGCAATCAAAGACCATTGAACACCATGAAATTCAACAAACCCCAAAAGAATCAAACGATGATGAAACTATGGAATTCACCCAAGTCCCTTCCACAGTAGTAAATAATGATGAATCCAGCAATAATCCTGAAAATTCTAATGTTCCTGAAACTGTTAACGAAAATAATGTTCCACAACCTGATGAATCTGATAAGCCACTGAGTGAATATCTCGGTTCCCAACCAATGCAATTGACTCAAAATGAGCCTGTTGAAGATATCGATCCTAATTCTTCTACCGCTAGTGTTCAACAAATTACTACCACTACCAAAATTCCATTAATAGACGAAGAAGTTGATGATGAGTACATGCCAGTGACTTTGAACGAGTTTATGAGTGATATAGGGATCAAGTTCTATGATGATTTGGATATTGATATTTATACCAAGAGAATCAGTATGACCACCAATAGTGTTGATGGAGATGAAGCACAATTGAAAGATTACATGAAAGCATTTTCTAAATTGGAATTGTTGGCTTTATACCATTTTAGTTGTGAAGAGCTTAATAAAAATATCCAAGAGGGTAAGAAAGTGTTTGCTGAGTATAATGCTATGATAGAATCTAATAATCCACCATTATTCAGAGAATATTATTCTTGTGATTATCAAGAAAGAACCAGTCTTAATGTTAAGCTTCAACTAATCAAAGACTATACTCGTCACCAATCTAAAATTACTTGGTATGACTGGAGAAAACAATTGACTGTAAATTTAATTGAAGAACTTGAAATCAAGTATCTGAATTTATTAGATGACAAGAACAGTTTCAAACAAGACATTGCTCGTATTGATGAAATCTATGACCAAGCCAAAGAGCAGTATTCCCACTTGAAGGAAAAACTCAAGAATATGATTAGATTTAAAGGTCAATTCAGTGGATTAGATACAGAAAAACTAGGTCAATTAAAGGAAGAATTGGTCAACTTGTCTCAAGGATTAAAACTGTTAAGAGAAGATATTGTGGTTAAGACTGAAACGGTCAAGAAACTAGAAACTCAAATTTCGAAAAATGAAGAATTGAAACAAAAACTTAACAAGGAAATTTACTTACAAGAAAGTATTATCAACAGTAATAGAAAATACGAACTTGATGAAATTAAAACCTTGAATTTAAAGTTCAAACTTTTGCAAGAAATCTCCAATCTCAAGTATCAAAGCTCAACACCAGAAGCTTTGGAATTCTTATTTGGTAACGTTGCAAAGTTCAGTCTTCAAAACGGTTCATTCCAGTTGAAATTTATTGAAAACGCTAACCTTCACAACAAATGGCTCATTGAATATGGAGACCAATTGGTATCTAGTCTCCAGCCTCTGGTAGAAGACTTCAAGAGATTTAAGACTTCTTGGGATTTATTCAAGCAGCTTGATCTTGATATTTATAAATTGAGTTTCAAATACCCATTAGAGCAAATTGAGTCTAAGGATCTGGTCAAGTTCCAGGTTCAATACTTTAATCACATCAAAGAGTATAAACTTCGGATTTTGTGTGATTATAAAATAGAAGAGGGTGTAAAAGTTGAAGGTACCATCATCAGAAATAAATCTGGTGTTGGTCATGATGTTATCAGAGAAGACTTGGTCAATGATCTTGGTTTTGTCAAGGTCATCAAGGACGTGATTGGTGACATCGAGCTTAATGAACAGTAACGAAACCTATTGCTAATTGAATTATCAGTGCCCTAAAACATTGAAGCTGTTTAATCGGTTGAGCATTCCGTTCGGTGGCTGTTTTGTACAATAGTGTATATTTAGTGTATTTATATGGTAGAATATTACAGATTAATGATGGTTCCCGTAGACCAGATGTTCCATATCTGGCACAGTTATATCTTTACAGTACGGTTCAATTGGCAATATATTTACCTTTATTGGTGATATGCACTGAGATTATCATTAAAAAGCTATACCTCAAGTCAATTAAGGATAACAGCTTTTACAAAAATTAATGTTTTTTCAACAAACAATTAAACGACAATAGTCATTTAGTTCTTTAATGGGGTTTTTTCTTCTTCTTCTTTTTCTCTTGGTTTGTTAATGTGGTTAGTGTGGTTAATGAGTAGCACCTAAGAAGATGGTAGCACTCAAACTAACAATCATAACTACCACACCCCAAATAGACAATACCAAACCACCATATTTACATGCAAGTTCCAATTTGTTCAATTCGGTAGCACCGTTGATTGGTTTAATCAACATGTACCCGAATAAACCAGGAAGAATAAAGGAAATCGAAGTTGATCCAGTAGAACCAACAAATGCTAAAACATGCTCTAAGGACTTGACAGTAACAGCCACTAAGTATGATAACACCACAATAGCAGTAGTTATGATGTAGAATTTCTTGGTGGTCATTGGAACAATAATTGGAGAATGACCATCGGTATCTTGAGCACCTTCCATAGGAGTGGTGGAGATGAAAGACTCATCTTGCATAGAGTCACTAGCAAGAGAGTTCAATGATTCAATATCAGATTGTAATGAAGTGTAGCCATGAGACTGTATGGTTGGTCTTGTTTTAGAGGTGGTGATACCTTCAGTAATAAAGTGAAGAACATGGTTAACAGAACCACGACATGGGTGACATTGCAATGGGAAAGAAAGGGATACCATGATGACAATACAAAGACGACCAATCAATGAAGACTTGGAGTCCTTAGGATACATAGAGATAATGTTACCGTTAACTTCGTCACCGAAAGTCAAGTAACCAATAATACCAACCACAAGGTAAGAAGCAGCGGCGGTAGAGATGGCATTTCTGATGATCAAGTTGGATTGTCTGGTGGTAGAACCATGCTTTTCCAGCGGCTTCAATTCATTGATAATAGCGAACATGTTTTGATGACAAGTGTAGGCAAACACAAAGATAGGGAAGGAACTTAAAGTTGATTTCCAAGAAACAGGACCAACAATAGTAAGCTTTCTGTCTGGAACAGGGATATCATGGACGGCGTAATGTTCAATGACCAAACATATCAAGTAAACCACTGAAAACAAGGCGACAACAGAAGTATATTTCAAAGAATCCAATTTCTTCAAGTAGGAAAGAGGAGCCACCATAGTGACCATAAACACAGTAATCCAAAAGTTTCTCATCATGAAAATGGAATCGTCGGCCACATGAAGACTCTCCATGATTTTAGGCATTAAATCACCAATAACCACCAAATAACTGACTCCAACACCAAAACATTTGATGGAAATGGCAGAATCGAAAACCACCGACAAATGAGGATAAGTGATTTGAGCCAAACTAAAGTAAGAAATGGCGCCAGTTTGTTGAGTATATTTGGCTACTTTATTCTGTAAATATAACCCAAACGACGAGGTTAATGAAGACCATACAATCAAAAAACACCCGAAAACCAACCCGTTACTCTTGAGCCCAAAGGGCATGGCAAGAATACCGGCACCGATGATGGTGTTAAGAAGGTTAATGGTCCCTGATTTGATGGTAGCAGTTCCCATGATGAACAAACAAAGCCAAAACGAATGTAAGTATGGATTTTTAAAACTATTATTGAGTCAGTTCCTTTAGAGTAATATGAAGGATACCGCGACCCAAATAGACAAAATAGCGGTACATAAACAAAATAGTGGAGAATAGGGAAAAAAGGTGGTGGTAGAGCCAGGGCGAGCGCGGCCCTAGAAAAGGAAAAGAGGAGAAAACAGGGTCAGGGAATGGGTAGTCATTCTGTAGTCAATATGTGGTAAATGGGCTACATTATGGTGGTATATTAGTGGTAGGCTAGTTTTGACTGAGATTGGGATGGAATTGGAGCGAGAGTTAGGCTGGGACTGGTATATAGCTGTAGTACTATATGGTAATGGTGTGTTTGTGGCTCGCGAGTGTACTGTGGAACGGACCAAAATAGCGAGAGCTAGTGCGAGCCCCTGATGAAAAGACCCTGTCTAAAGAGTAAGAACCACTAGTAGTAGTACCCTAGACATAGTGGAAAGATTAGGGTATATTTTAAGTGTGGTGGTATTCTAAGGGTGGCTTCTTCGGTAATAGCTTGGCTGTTACGCCAAGGATGGAATTTCAGTGGTAATTGGCTCTTGGCCCAGTAGAGTTGAATTACTGCGAAAACGACTGGTACAAACAGAAAGAGTGTTAATTTGAAATAAATGTGACTTAGTTACTGTTCCAAAGCTCAATGTACTTATTTGTAGATATTTGTTAGCATTGAAATGTTTTGTATGTTTCGCTCATCAGTTATGAATTTGCGTACTTATTTCTGTCATATACAATATGGTAATTAGTGTACTAAACCACTCAATTGGTTCTAGTTTCCATTTCCATCTGTCCATGACCATCTTTAATAAGTTTTAACTGTTGTATCTAAACTCAATTGCAATGATTCATTCAATTAAATATTAGTTATTCGCAATTTGTTCAATAACAGTCTTTCTTTGCCATTGAGTGCCAAACAGAACCTAATCTGTTCGATCTACAATTCTACATTAATAATTATTGATTCACATTTATCAACGAATGATCTACATCGAATGCTTCACAACTCATTTACCAACACCAACTAAATTTGTAGTTGAATTGGTGATAGTTTGTTGGTTCATGATTTTGCTTTTTTTTTTTTGTTGGAATAAAATAAATTGACATACAACGGTAAACAATCAGAGAAATAAAGAAGCTGCATAGAGTCGTTGATTGGTTCCGTCTAATGATACAATGATAATAATGTAGTGATCACGGAAGTTTCACACACTGATCCTCGATGCAGCAATGACATGATCATAACTTTAATGACCACACTTAGAAGATTAACCAACCGATAAGGAAAGCAATAATGACCAAGAGAGCAGCCATTGGAATAGAAATACCGTTGACTGGTTCCTTGGCAGCTTGGGTTTGGGTTTGTTGTTGAGCTGGAGCCTTTTCTTGGTATTGTTGTTGTGGAGGTTGTTGTTGGTATTGTTGTTGTGGTGGTTGTTGATATTGTTGTTGGTATTGTTGTTGTGGTGGTTGTTGGTATTGGTTGTATTGTTGTTGATCGTACTGTTGTTGAGGTGGTTGTTGTTGGTAGTTTTGTTGGTAGTTTTGTTGTTGTTGATCGTATTGTTGACGTGGTGGAGAGTTGTAGTCTTGTGGAATTGGTGGAGCTGGAGCATTTGGTGGAGAAGATGGAGCACCACGTTGATCGATTTGACTTTGACTTCTGTCGTAAGCAAAAGATTGGTTGGTGTTGTCTGGACCTTGACCTTGACCTTGGCCGTAACCGAAAGATTGGTTGTTGTCTTGACCTCTGAATCTGGAAGCACCACTGGCAGCGGCGGCAGCACCAGCAGCAGCACCAGCGGCACCGTATGGAGCACCGTTGAATTGTTGTTGCTTGATTGGAGTACCTTGAGCGGTGGCAGCTTCGTTTAGCACGGTTTGGTTAATGTGAGAGACATCGGCATCTTGGTGACGGTTACCGTTAGATGGAGAACGGGTGTTGTCTTCATCGGAATCGGTGATAACGTAGTTAACTCTCAATTTCTTAGAAACCATTTGAGCCTTGTATTCAGCTTCTAAATCAGCCCAAGCTTCACTGACCTTAGATGGGTCATTCAAACGTGGACTTGGTAAAGAAACTAACAAGAACTTGTCCTTACACTTGTAATCCTTTGGTAAAGGTTGGGAGAAACCTTGTAAGTTGATGGAAATATCCATGGATTCACCTGGTTGAACAATACTGGCATTTGGTCTGACACTGTAAAGCTTTGGGGCAGTGGTCTTGACCTTGAAAGCAAGAGGGGTCTTGGAGGTGTTGGTTAACTTCAAGTATTCGGTGGTTTGGGAGGTAAAAGTTCCTAAAAATAATGTTAGTATTTGTATCAATTAGTCAATTGAGGAGGTGGCTGAGCTGTTATGTTATGTTAAGAATCTTGATGGATGATATTGAAATGGACCAAAAAAAATGATCCGTTTCAGATATCTCAGGGAAGGGGGTCAATTCATCTCAATTCCAGTCAATTGGGGGATAAATCAGTCCAAAGAATTCGTTTTTTGATGTTTCGTTTCGTGGTATCATCAATTTTGTCAAAAAAATTAGTCAATTGGGGATTTTAACGGTTAAACGCTGAAAAAACACAGGACTGTGATTCAAACCTGAAACTGTAGTTTTTATGATGAATCCATTGGAATTTCGACTCGGAACAATAACATTCACATTCTCTCTCACACACTCTCTCGTCATTACATTTCACATACCTCTGAACTCCAAAACATTAGGGGAAACTTCCATTTTCAATTATAACACGTTTCAAATGGGGTGGGAAAGGGTGGTCGGTTGAAGCGGGGACGGAATCAATCAAATTTATAGGAAGAAATCAATTAATCAATAAATAAAATCAATTACAAAATTAGTCAAGTCAGCTTTATTCTTAATAGATGAAGGGCCAATTAACTGAATTAGTTTTAATGTTTTAAAAAGTTGCGATTTTTTTTTTCTTTTAAAATGTGTTGGCCTTTAAGTCGCAAGAAACAGTGCCGGTTATAAATATTTGTTCCCTGAAAAATTTTCCTATAACGAGGGGGGTGAGCGGGTGCAGGACGCGATTAGCCGGGGCCTATGATAAGAGGAGATAATCCCGATAGGAGAGGGCAATTCTTCCCAACTCACAAAGGGTCGATTATGACCAAATACCCAAGTCACCAAATACAAAAAACCCTTTTCTCTTACATGGTCTGGTTTGGCTTTGGAGGGGTCTCACTGTGCGACATTGACCAGCACCAAAACAAACAATATAACACATTAAACATTTCAACTCTATGTACTATATCTACTTAGTTATCTACTTGGTTATCTACTTGGTTATTAGTTGATTTACTAGTTGTACTATTATGGGGTTTAACTCTGGTGATCTTCACTGATGTGTCAAAGAATACCTCGGCCATATTTTTCAGTTGGCCTAATCAAAAAAAAAGTAATATTTGTGGGGTTAACTTTGGTACCGGACACATGGAATCCTCACATGGTAATCCTAGACACCCTACCAAAAAGACAAAGTGAGAGTGAGAGAGGAGGACCCTATTGAAAAAGTTGGGTCACACTAAGGAGGACAAGGCTCACGTGAGTGGGGTTAATAATTGGTTTCGAGGGGGTTGGGTGTATGTATTTTTCTTTCATTTCTGGACCCCACCACCTTTGCTATCATGTGCCAGTTTGATGGCCTTCTTTACTACTTCTGGTAAAAGTGAAAATCCTTTGTATTTTTCCATACATTATCACCTCCCCCCCACAGCCTGGAAAAACCTGTTGAAAATCAGGATAGCCGCACGTGACAAATCTGTCCCTCCCTGTTTTAGGTTATATAACCTTTAGATGAATTTCATTAAAAAATTATGCACCAAAAAGTACTGAATTTGGTAATTTTGAATCCTATTACTGGGTTTCCAACTCTACTAAAATCTGTGGTAATTTTTCTTTTTTACTATTGCTTTGGTTATTGTCCATTGAATACTATTTAATTCTCTTGCACTATTGAAAATTATGAACATGCGTGCATCTGAAATTCTATTAAGGGGTCGCGTCAATTCACTAGTTCAATATGTCACTTGAGATTGATTACGTAAAATTGGTGGAAAAAGGTCAGCCTAGTTACTTAGTTGCCAACATTATCAAACACAAGTCAATTGTGCTGTGATTTGCTTCTTCCTTGGCTGGTCGTGTGTTTGCCTGGTAGTGGGGCTTTTACATCTTGTTTTAGTTTCTTCTCTTTAATTCTTTCTAATTATACAATTACAGTACTGGAGAATCTGTCTATTTTTATCGATCTGGTTCCTAGTCTATCTGATATAATTATAGTAATTTTAGTACTAATTTTAACCCACTGGTCTGGCTGGGATTGTTTGGTGGCCTTGTCCTTTTTCACCTCTAATTTCGTAACAGGGCTACAGTACTGGAGAGTGTGATTTGTGGGTAATTTCTGGGTTATTTGTGGGTTATTCGGTCTCACATATTGCGTTTCCAATTCGACTTGTGGTGTTTAGGAATTATGGCGTCCGTTCCGAGCATAATGTACATCATGGAGGAATTATATGATAATAATGATATTTTCCGACCTTACTGCATCTAATTATTCCATACAGCCCGCGTATTTTTCATCTTGTGAAATATCAATTAGGTACTGGTTATACTGGAGATCTCGGTCAGGTGACCTCGGTTGATATCCGCTACTTGTTCTTAGGTCATTTATTACCTTTATACTCTATAATAATTTAGTACTAGTTTGCCCCTTTTTTTTACGTGGTTTTATTGCATGTGGATTAAGCCCCCAAGATTAGCGTATACTTATCAATTTGTAAATATTTGTACCCTTTAAACCACTGTCTAATCATTGACTATCCTCGCTTATAATCTGGTGGTGAAAAATTCACGTGCTTCACTTCGCTTCTATACCAATTCCACCAGATGAATTTGGTATTTCCTCCGATAAGTTTGTTTATTTGACCACGGATTTACGGGCTAAGGATCTGATCCAATCTAAAGGCTTTTGAACTATTTTCTTTCTTTTTCTTTTTTTTTTCGTATTCTTTTGTTTTAGTTGTTTTTTTGGGCTTAACATCACTTAGCAAGATCCACAAATGGTTATTTATTTTACATCTCCTCATCCTTAATCACTACTGTTTCTAGTTCAGCTACAAGAGATCACATGGTCGCTCTTAGTTTGGGCCAGCCCATTACACCATGTCCAACCTCGGAATTTTTTAAAGTCTTGAATCGTTTATTGTAGAATTGACTAGTAATTTACCTATTTGAAATTTTTCCATGAGACTAAAAACCCTGATAAGTCTCATGCGTCAGTCTGATCTCTTCTCGTGATCTTGTTGCAAAATTTATTGAGACCACACCTCACACTTATTTTCTCTAATAGTCATCACCCTTTGTCACGACTTCCTTCTTGTGTGGATGCAATAAGATGGTGTGTTCGTATTGAGCAGTGTAACTACCCTTGATATCAACAATTGGTGGGTAATCTTCAACTATACCAGCTCTAACCAATTGGTTCAATGCCAACAAGTACTTATCTTCACCAGTTCTTTCCAAGTATCTACGACACCATGGTAAAGTTCCAAAGTTTTCCTTGATATTGAATAACAATTGTTCAGCTCTTTCAGTTGGTGCTTTGATATTTTCAACACCCTTGTTAAGAGCATAATGGGAAGTTTCACCTTCTGGAAGAACGTAACCATTACCAGTGGAACCGAAAGTTTCGATAGCAAAAGTTTCACCTTCTTCCATCTTGGTCATATCACCATTGGCAACAATTGGAACAGTCTTACCAGAGTGAATGATGTAATCACCAATATTGTGACCATTCAAGTTCTTAATACACTTGATTGGGTAAATCTTACCATTCTCTTCCATTTCGTAGGATTCCATGACTTCTTGAACAGCAGCACCAATATCGTTCAAACGAACATCAATACCAGCTTCTTTAATACCAGTGTAAGTAGCTTCTTTAACAGCTTTCATAATAACATCATATTTTCCGGTTTCATTAAAAGTCATGGTGAATGCAGAATCACAAATACGTCCATTGACGTGAACACCAATATCGACTTTCATAATATCATCCTTACCTAAAGTAAGTTTATCACCAGTGTTAGGGGTGTAGTGAGCTGCAACATGATTAAGAGATAAACCAGTTGGGAAACCAATACCAGCTTTTAAGGTATGGTCAGCAGCAGCGTAAGCACGGACAGAATCTTCAATGATATTGGCAATATCAGTCATGGCCATACCTGGTTGGATAGAAGATTGAGCCTTTCTTCTTACTCTACGATGGATTTCAGCACCTTTACGGAAATCTTCCCATTTATTGTTCAGTTGACGGTCCAAGTAACGTAATTCTTCGGAGGTGGTTCTGTGACTGTTAACTTCAAGTGGATATTCGAGCCATTGTCCTTCTGGGAAAACTCCATCTGGATACAGGGAATCGATACTGGTGATCTTCTTTTTCTTCTTGTTCTTCTTTTTCTTCTTCTTATCGGCGTCACCGGCTTCGGCGGTTTCGGTGGTGGCTTCGGTGGTTTCTGGAGCTCCTTGTTCGGCCTTGGTCTCCTTGGAGATATCGAGCTTCTCGACTTCTGGGAGTGTTGATGCTGTTGCAGTCATTGATGATGAATAAAGTTGGAGCAAGATTTAGGCAGCAAAAAAAGGTGAAGAGCCACTTGATTTGGTTCACGTGAGACGTTGGAGAAGAGATGCAAAGAAGGCAAAGAAGGAACAAGAGAAGGAAGGAAATGGGGAGAAAATGAGAAGAAAAAAAGATCAAAGGAACAAAAGAACAAAAGGGGTTGGAACAGGACGGAAATCTGATGTTTGGATGTTTCTGTGGTTTGGGGGTTTGGAGTTTTTGCACCTTTGGTCAATTGATGTAGATGATTTTCATGATTTTCAGTGTAGTAATTTTTGGTGAGTAGTTGAGAGTTACTATGGGAGACCCAATAAGGTTTGGTGTTGTAGATGGCAGAATTGTGTTACCAAAGTGTAAATGTCTATAGTTGATAGAGTAATTTTTCATGGCTATTTTGGGGGTTAGCGGGCCATTGCACCATTTATTGGTGTCAATTGATCCTGGTGTATTATTAGGTGGTAGAGCTGATAAATTAGGAGGTGAGAATAGGAGTAGACTGCGAAATTCAATGGTGAAAACTATTGAGAGAATAGCAGTGGTGGATATGATAGTGGTTGTTTTAATGACCTACTCTATTTGCTGGTGGAGACTTGGTGGAATTTATTCAATGGTTGGTAATTTATGTGGCTGTCAGTATCACACTATTGTAGTCAATATATAATAATTAGTTACCCAGATGGTGAAAAATTGGGTTTTTCAAGTTTTCTAAATATTAGACTTAATTGTGCCATTTATAATTACTTTACTATCCAATTACCACAATTACTTGTTAAATTGCTTTGTTCAAGTAATTTCATAAACTTACTGTGGCCCTTGTTTACTCATTTCAATAGTCAGTCAATTGCACTCATCACCATTAATTCCAACATTACTGTCACAAGACTATTAACACCATTACAACTATTTATTCCTATCATTAAATTCCTTTTAATATTCTCAATTTAATTCGGGTCTATTTCATATTCCCTTCTATCTTTTCGCAGCTATTGATGATTTTGCAGCTATTTGCATCGCAACTCTTCAATTTCTACAGTTCTACTATTATCCTTTGATACTTTCCATTATTAATTATATAGTACATGCCATCGTCTAGAATACAAGAAACCCATACTGCAACTGTTGTGGATGATTTAGAACAACTCTCAAACTTCCTGTTGAGAGTTGCACCTGGAATCCACTGTTAACCGAACTCAGAACGAATTAAACAAGCTGGTGGGTCATATGAAGTCTTATCTTTAAAATTATTTTTTAATTATTCTTTCTTGAAGATATAATTAAAGAGAAAATAATTATTGTTAAAGATAAAAACTATATTTTTGTTTCAGGTTGATCATTCTTTTGATCCGTTGCCATAAAGCACTTTGTTAAAGTTTAATACTTTTCCATCCACTTTTGGCTTACCTTGATCGGTATTATTGATCAAGTTATTAAAATCAGGAGTTCTAAGCAAATTCTTATTAAGAGCATTATGAATATTAGCACCACCTGGAGAAGGAGTAAAGAAATTGACATAATCATTCATATTAAATCCAGTAGGGGTAAGGGTTAAACCAGATGAAGGTAAACCGGAATTACCATTAATTAAATTATTAAATAAATTCATAGAAGGTGTGAGTCTATTTTGAGGAGTTCTGGTGGTATTAGTGACATGTCTCTTTGGGGTAACTGGGGGAGGAGCAATAAAATTAGATGATGGTTTTATTAAAGAAGAACCAGCAGTGGTTGGTGCAGTATTAATTCTTGGAGTATTAGAAAAGAATGGTTTGGCTGGTGAAGGAGAGGTAGCCAAGTACATCAATAAATCAGCACCTTCTTCGTCATTATAAGCACCACCAGCACCATTATTATTACCTCTTGACTGAGTAGGAGTCTTAAGTAACCCATTAGGAGTCGTCACCACATTAAGTTCGCGTTTTGGTAATGTTGGAGTGGTTTGTTCTTTCTTCTTTTCTGCTGACTTAGAAGCAGTCAATTCTAAAGAAGGTTTTAATGATGTATACTGTTTAGAAGGAGTATTTGGACGAGAGATTTCTTCCAAAGTCATTTGAGGTTCCTTTTCTGGAGAGCTCTTTCTTTTCTTGGTTGGAGACTCGAAGTTTTCTTCCTCGGTATCATCATTAGCGATATTCTTTAAAGGAGATGAAGAAAGATATATGGCAGCAGGAGTACGGATATGAGTAGGACTCTTACCATTTGGAGAGTATAAGTTGGTAGGAGACAGCGAAAGGATACCAGCACCCACAGGCGAAGAGCCTAACTGCTTTTTAACCACGTAACTTTTTAAAGGACTAGATTTTGGTAAATGGGACCCGCTGTTACTATTGACGATCTTCTGAGGTGAAAATGACTGTTTGGCGGTTATTGATGCTTTGGAGAGTTTCTTTTTAAGTTGCTTGGCGATTTTCTCAAGCTCTTCCTTTTTCAAAGGAGTCTTAAGTTTCACAGGGGCTCCGGTATTCCCAAACTCATCATGAGCCTGTGTTATAGTGGTGGAGCTGTTCTCATTCATCATGGTGATAGTTGGTTCAAAATTAATAGGAGAAAAAGTGATTATGAGTGAGATAACGAGTGATGGGAAAATGTGTGTAAGGAAAACGATATCTGAAAGATGAGGACGTGTGGGTTAAAAGGTGGGTATCTTTTTTTTTATATATAAAGTGGTTGGGATTTTTGGGTGTTCGGGTTTATCGAGTCGTTTTAAGAAAGAATCTAGGTTGAGGTGTTGAAGCTTCTCGACAGGAGATGGAAAGAAAACGGTTTTAGTGGACGGGGGAAAATGTTTTCTTAGGAGGAAAGAATAGGGTCCACAAAATATTTGTACAGGTAAAAACTTGTTTGATGATAAAGGATTCTTTTTGATAAAAAAAGAAAAGTAGTATAGATGGAAGATGAAATGTAGATGGTGGGAAAGATATGTTTCGGAAGTTGTTACCTATATACTTTTGATGGTAGCAAGAGCAACTGGGGGTTAGGTATAGTTCTTTTTTGATTAGCAGAGGTAATCTTTCTTTCAATACGCGTATGTAATTTACCCCAAATAGGAAGCAGAAGTGGCAGGGGCCGCACCGCACGTGAGGGAAGAATAGGGATGTGCCGGATAGCTGCACCAGAATCAGATTCGAGACAAAGAGGTTACGAAGCTTTGGGAAGTTCCAAGGAACGAGAAGAGAGAATGTAAGGGATAGAGGAGCGAACCTTATTACAGATAACAGTTATACCGAACAAACTTAAAGGTGTAGAAAGCAACGTAAAGGTCGAACTGATTGCTTCAAAGTGAAATTTGGGGTTTTTTTGGTGTGTGTGAAAAAAAATGTCACCTTGCCGAAATTCACTACTGAGATTTTTCTTCTACTGCTGCTGCTGGTTAGATTATTTTGGAGATCGTAAAGGCGTACAGGCGGGCGGAGAATTTGAGGTATGCTGCTAGACGAAACGGTCAAGTATCTGGAATATCTGGGGGAAAATTAATTAACTATAGCTATTTCCGAAAGTATCACCAGTATTAAATATTAACCGATGGCTTTTACATGTATAGAGGACTCAATTGGCTGTTTGAACTCGTGCTATTTGTCAATTGACCTGGTTCGTCTAGTTCTTTTTGGTTCGTTTAAGCCATTTTTGTACCTGGTGGTTGGGATACTCTCAATTGCATGATTTTAGCTGAAAACGTGAAAAAATATTATTAATTGGGTATGGAAGACCATATAGAAGGTGTGTGCGAGCTCATGTAAGAGATGACAAGTGACCCTAGAGAATTTTTTTTGTTTTCGTTTCTGACCAATGATTGATAGTCACTTACGATACGAGCTGGATAATAGATCAGTTTTTTCCCTATGTTAAAGTCACAAGAAAAAGATCGGTAACAGAATAAAAAAACCGTATTGTCACTAGATATTTTTATATAGAGTTGACAGATCTCTGGTGTTAAATAATATTTATATATGTACACAATTTATGTACAAAAAAAAAAGGAGATTAATAGCGGAGAGTAACAGTGTGGTCTCTAGTAGTTAGGGGGTTATTTGAGGCTGGACCAGGCTTCTTTTTATCGTTTTAGTATTTAAGGGTGGCATTCACGAGCATAATAATATTTTTATCAATCATGCCATAAATACAATACATAGAAAGAAAAACGGTTGTATTTCAATGAATTATTAAGTCCATTTAATTCCAGCTTTAAATCCAAATTCGATTTGTTCCATTTTTGGTTAGGTGCATGTAGTCTAAAACTGAGACACCGATGACCTTGTGGTGTTTCTTGGAGTGTGTGTATATGTGTGTGAAAGTTAGTAAAAAGCTTGTAATTACTTGGAAGTTGCAATTTGTACGCTTTTGGAAAAACTACAATTTACAGGTAGAAAGAGTAATACGAATCGAATGAAATTTGGTAGAGGCTCAATGTGTTGGGAGCTCATGATCTTCTTATAGTTGCTACGATTGAGCTATGTCGTTTGTCTCCAGAATTGTGTATTCTTGACTCTCTTTCTTTTTGGTTACTGATATCTCGTAATCCCCTCCCTCGTAAATTAAACTAGTGATCCAGCAGATCCGGCGATCCAAAATTACTCCTTATAATCCCCGTTCCGGATCCAGCTCCGCTTTTCCGGAACTTGTAGCACTCTTTAGTTATCCTTGTTAAACCCGTGGTAATTATAGGGGCTGAACCTGGACCATTTACTTAAAAATTATTAATTCCGCTTAACTGGTTCTGCAAGTTATTTCCGAGACATGCTTTATATGATAAGAGATCGCATTTATTATCACACTTGACAATTTGTCTTATCTACCAAGGGCACTCACATGCTTTGGACTGCCAATCGCTTGTCCAGAGATTTTTAAATTAACTACATGGTTTTTCAGCCGTTAGTGGACGTTGTTTTAGGTACCTCTGTAAACTCAATTTTATAGTATCTCTTACAGTCCCGGTAATTGGCGGAAAGGTCTTAATATTGGCAATTGCCTCATGGTAGCATTAATGGAAGTCACTACAGAATAATCGATGGTTGATGTGAGCTCCGTGACCTACTTACTCCAGAACCACTTGTCCGTTTGGTTCCTTTGGTCGGAGTTGTCCGAATTTGACCCTGGACCATCTCCTTATCTTGGCAGATCGCTTAATTGATTCTCTCGCTAAATTGCAATAATTCCGCGCAAACTAGTGAGACTGCTACCTAACAGTACAATACCAAGTACCATGATCTGGGGTATTCAGTACCAGTATTCGCTCCCAAAAGCCGGTATATATACAATTCACCCCCACTGAACCCAAATAGCCACTCTCTTGAGCTCTCTGTACTTCTCCGTACCTTCGTAACCGACCCCATTATTACCCTCTATCTATTAATATCTTTCCTATCGCTTCCGGGTCGCGCGACTGGCAGCGCACCACACCACGGTATCGCTAATATTTCACCTCTCTAAACTTACGAACTCTCGCTAACTACAACTCCCCCATTCACCATGTATATCATCATTGGTGTAGCGGTCATAGTGTACTTCGTGTACAAACTCTTCACTTCGGTGCTACCAGGTTTCCTCCTTGTTCCGCCGGGCAATTGGCAGAAAAAGATCAAGGATGTCATTGATTACCCTACCCCCATCTATCTCCAAGTAGGACACCGTCGTTCAGCCTACAGAAGAAGACTCGTGTTGGCCAGTAGCGTGCCACACTTCTATACCAACTACGTCAACAACAAGGTCAAGGTATGTCCTCAAGACTGGAATGAAGGCTTTCTCCAAGAAATGCGCCGCCGTGGCGCTGATGATCCAAAGAGACGAATTCTCTACGGGTTCTTCCATCCTTACGCGAACAACGGTGGTGGTGGTGAAAGAGTGTTGTGGCAAGCAGTCAAGGCTACTTTACAAGCTGGAAGCCGTAACTATGCTGTCATTTATACTACTAATCTCGATGCTGAACCGGCTGCCATTTTGAAGAAGGCTAAAGAGAAGTTCCAGATCGAGGACCTCGAAACCCTGCGTGTTTTGTTTATCTACTTAAGAAAGTATGGCCATTTGATCGATGGAAATTACTGGAAACGTTTTACCATGGTGGGCCAATTGTTGGGCTCCTTCTTGTTGGCATTGGAAGCCGCTTACGAATTGAGTCCGGATGTCTGGATTGATACTATGGGATTACCAGGATCATACTTGGTAGCAAATTTGGTGCTTAAGATCCCAATTATGGCTTACGTTCATTATCCAATTATTCAAAAGGAAATGTTTGGTAAATTGAAATATAAGGACTTTAAGCAAATCACTGAAGTCAAGAATTCGCGTGATATGAAGGAATATGGTAAATTGGTTTACTGGTCGGCATTGTACTACTTTTACCGTTACTTAGGAGGCTTAATTGATGTCACTTTGACCAACGGTACCTGGACTTTTAACCATCTTAAACATATTTTTGTTACCGAACCAGGTAAGATGTCTGTGCTTTACCCTCCATGTGGTACTGAAAACCTTCCACTTAGTCCACCAGAAGCTCCTAAAGAAAATAAAATATTGTACATTGCACAATTTAGACCTGAAAAACGTCACAATTTAATTGTGGACGAATATGCCAAGTTCTTGAAGAAATTCAAGCAATCCCAAGGTAAAATTAAGGACCTTCCAACTCTTGTATTTTTGGGAAGTTGTCGTACTTCTGAAGACACTCATACTCTCCATAGTGTTAGAGCCCATGTTGAAAAGTTGAAATTGGAAGAATATGTGGAATTTGCAGTTGACGTTTCTTATCAAGAAGTGGTTGAATGGCTTGCTAGAGCCAAGTTCGGTCTTAATGGTATGTGGAATGAACATTTCGGTATTGGAGTGGTTGAATATCTCGGTAGAGTCATTCCAATATGTCATGCTTCAGCTGGTCCATTTATGGATATTGTTATTCCTTGGAAGGAAAAGAACCACACTGACGATTGGTACAATGATACCGGGTTCTTCTTCAAGAGTAAACTGGACCCTGATTTCGATCCATCTATACAAGAAGATGAAAGTGAAGATTTAGTATTCAAGCAAGATGATAAGGTGATGAAATTCCCATCTATTGCCAATTTATTAACTAGATTATTTATTGAAAATCCTAAAATGGTTTCTGAAGATGTTTTAGCAGAAATGAGATCAAATGGTGCCCAATTGGTTGTCGAAAAGTTTTCAAATAGAACTTTTGATGCCCGCTGGATGATTTATATTGAACAATTGGAAAAGTTGGAGAAACAATATAGAGAAGAGAGAAGAGGAAAAGTGGAAAGAGTGTACTGAGACTATCATTGAGTGGAATAGCACGGGACACTAACTTGATTGTATCACAATTATTACAAAATGTGTTTATAGTATGGAGAGTAATTATCACCAACACAAAGAGTGTGATTTGGCTTCAGTATATTTTATAGGGCCCTTTGGCGACGTCTTTTCAGGCACGATTTAATAATATGTTAATTATAGAACGAAATGTAAAGATACAATTGAGTAGAAACTGGCCAGTTAGTGGTACTTTGGTATTTAATGACTGGTCATTTTTCAGGATATAACAGACTATGACTGCAATGAAGGGCATAATAATTATATTACGCTTTGTATGGCAGAATAATATGTCCCACGGGTTAAAGGTGACACCAATTTAATTTGAAGCGTAGTATAAATATTAATAATTACATTAATTTGCAGTAATTCAATCAACCGATAATTAATATATAAAGAGAGGAGTATCAGTGGAAAATAGTATCTAGAATGACTTTTTGTATGAGGTTTATATCTTTTTGAAGGCCTTAAAGGTCAATTGACTGCTGAATAAAGTCGTTTGTTGTTTTTGTTGTTTGTTGTTGAATACTGTGTTATTCTAATATTTCTATAATTTACTATTTTTTGCAATTTCTATAAATTACCAAATAATTGGAAAATTAACAGAGTACTATGGAAAAACATCTAGAGATTTCCCAATATGAATAAAACACACCCGCTTACCCCATCTGAACAAATTGGCCTATTTTCCACGTCTTTAATCGCTGGATCATATTGGATCTATTGGATCATGGTGGCGGATTACGTAATTTTTCACAAATTTCACTATGTAATTACAAGCACCCAACAACCAGAAAAACCACCAATTAACCCCAGAACTAGGAGGAAATGAAGCAGAAGTTTTTGGTGGTCTCTACCGTGAGCTGTCTCATAATTTTAAAGCCATTTTTCACCACTTTAAACTGACATTCACTTACTTCACTCTCTTGTGGTGCCACTGGATCTGCTACAGACGCGCACGGGTCAGACTACACAGAGTGCCCAACAAGGAGTGAAAAACCGTAGGAAGCTTCCACCAAAGTCAAGTTAAGGTGACTCACCACCAACTACTTCGATTCCCACCACCAACTACCTTCTCTTACATACCCACACATCCCTCCATCATCTCTCCTCCACGTCCTCCAACCCACCTGGCTGCAATTGTCGCGTTGCTCCCACTCACTCACTTGTAGCAGCCCTTAACAAAACAACGAGGTCGTGCACACACCACCCCTTTTCAGATCGTGTCAACTTAACACCTCGACAATACTCAAACACCATCACCATGAAGTTGGACGTGGTTAAACAGTTTCTGACTCGTTCAGATAGAATCAAGGGAATTGACTTCCATCCGTCCGAACCCTGGATCTTGACTACCCTTTATAACGGAAAGATTGAAATTTGGTCCTATGCCACCAATTCTTTAGTTAAATCAATTCAAGTTACTGAACTTCCAGTTAGAACTGGTAAATTTATTGCCCGTAAAAACTGGATTGTGGTTGGATCTGATGATTTCCAACTTAGAGTTTATAATTATAATACTGGAGAAAAGATCACTCAATTTGAAGCTCATCCTGATTATATTAGAGGAATTGCTGTTCATCCATCTAAACCTTATGTTTTAACATGTTCTGATGATTTAACTATTAAATTATGGAACTGGGATAACAACTGGAAATTAGAGCAAGTGTTTGAAGGTCATCAACATTATGTTATGGGTATTAATTTCAATCCAAAGGATCCAAACACTTTTGCTTCTGCTTGTTTAGATAGAACCATTAAGATTTGGTCTTTAGGTTCTTCTCAACCAAACTTCACTCTTGTGGCTCATGAAACCAAGGGTGTTAATTATGTTGATTATTATCCTCAAGCTGATAAACCTTATTTAATTACTACTTCTGATGATAAAACTATTAAGATTTGGGATTATCAAACTAAAGCTAATGTGGCTACTTTAGAAGGTCATTTATCTAATGTTTCCTTTGCTATTTTCCATCCTGAATTACCTTTGATTATTTCTGGTTCTGAAGATGGTACCATTAGATTCTGGAATTCAAACACTTTCAAATTAGAAAAATCTATCAACTATAGTTTGGAAAGAGCTTGGTGTGTTAGTATGTTACCAAAATCAAATCTTATTGCTGCTGGTTTCGATTCTGGGTTTGTTATTGTTAAATTAGGTAATGAAGAACCTTTATTCTCCATGGATGCTAATAACAAACTTATATATGCCAAAAATACTGAAGTTTTCCAATCTATTATTAAACCTTCTTCTACTGATGGTTTGAAAGATGGTGAACAATTGGCTTTACAACAAAGAGAATTGGGTAACATAGAAATTTATCCTCAAACTTTGGCTCATTCTCCAAATGGTCGTTATGCTGCTGTTTGTGGTGATGGTGAATATATCGTCTACACTTCTTTAGCATGGAGATCTAAAGCTTATGGTAACGCACTTGATTTCTGTTGGAACTCTCATGATTTCTCCAATGCTTGTTCTTATGCCATTAGAGAATCTCAAGTCTCTGTTAAGATCTTCAGCAACTTCCAAGAACAATTAACTCTTGATTTGATCTACCAAGCCGATAAAATCTTCACTGGTTTCTTATTAGGTGTCAAGTCCGAAGGTTGTATTTCCTTCTATGATTGGGATCACGGTAAGTTGGTCAGAAGAGTTGACTTGGATGATGACATCTTAGATGTTGTTTGGTCTGACAATGGTGAATTAGTTGCCATTATTACTTCTTCAAGCGTTGGTGAAACCAGTGTTGGATCCAAGAAGAACGATGAAGTTTACTTCTTAAGTTACAACCACACCATATTCGAAGATGCCTTTACCAATGATGAGTTAGACCCAGAAGAAGGTGCTGAATCTACTTTCGATGTCTTATACACCTTACCAACTTCTGAATCTATTTTATCTGGTAAATTCATTGGTGATGTTTTCGTCTACACTACCTCTACTACCAACAGATTGAACTACTTCGTTGGTGGTGAAGTTATAAATTTGGGTCATTTCGATCAAAAGAATTACATTGTTGGTTACAAGGCTGGTCAAGAAGGAAAATTATACTTGATCGATAAATCTTTCAATGTTGTCTCTTGGTTCGTTAACTCCGAATTATTAGAATTACAAACCTTGGTTATGCGTGGTGATTTAGAACAATTTGCTACTAAGACTATTCATGATGAAGAAACTGAAGAAGATTTACCAGATTTGGCCAGTGTTAGTCTTGAAAACTTATCTGAAGAATACGTTAAGATCTTCAACAGTTTTTCCAAGACTGAATCTAACCAATTATCCAGATTCTTTGAAAAATTAGGTTACTTGTCATTATCATATTCTTTATCACAAGATTTCGATTCTAAATTCCAAATCTCTCTTTCCACAAACAACTTGTCACAAGCTTATGACTTATTATCCACCAATCAAAAAGAAAACCCATCTACCACATTATCTAACGCTGTTAGATGGAAGAAATTGGGTGATTTAGCTTTATCTAAATGGCAAATAAAATTAGCCCAGGATTGTTTCTGGTTAGCTAATGATTACTCATCATTATTATTACTTTTATCTTCATCTAATGACGTAAAGGGTCTTACTAGATTAGCAGATGAAAGTGAAGCCAAGGGTAAATATAACTTAGCATTCCAAGCTTTATGGTTGGCTGGTAATAAAGAAAGATGCTTAGATTTATTGATAAAGAGTGAAAGATTTACTGAAGCTTCCATATTTGCAGTCAACTATTCATTAGGTGAAGCAAAGGTTTCTCAAGCTGTTGAAGAATGGAAGAAGAAGTTAGAAAAGAAGAATAAGAACAGAATTGTTGACAGATTGATCGATGATTTCTCTGGTTTAAACCTTCCATCTGAAAACGGTACCACTACCACCACTAACCAACCACTTATTGATCTTGGTGAAACCAATGGATCTGCCGATATCAATGGCGCAAAGGAAGAAGTAAAGGAAGTGGCAGCAGAAGCAGAAGTGCCAGAAGAAGTAGAGGCCGAAGCCGAAGAAGCTGAAGCTGAAGAAGTTGAAGAAGTCGAAGAGGAAGAAGAAGAAGACGCCGAAGAAGCGGAATGAATAGATCAATCTGAAGGTAAGAAATCTTGAAGGTTACTACATACACCTTTAGCATTATAAAAAGTACGTTTTTTATAGTTCTGTTATATATAATCATTGTTTGACGGCCTGCCGACATCCAAAGAACCATCTAATCATCAAATGTAGTAACTTGGTGAGTTGGTTAGCGATAGTCCTATTGTAGAACCATAATTATGAGCTATTTACAGGGTTGTTTCTTGTTAAAATGAGCAAAATTGAGGATTGGCCAATTGCACCAAAAAAAAACTCAAAATTGAACAGAAAAGCTGGATAAGTATAGGAAACACACTGAGACTTGAATAGAATCCTGAAAGTGATTAAATGATGAATATTTTGCCTTTTTGGTATGGATATAAAGTAGTGATGTAAGAGACCTGCATATAGTAAAGGGTTCCATACTGCATCTAAGTCACCTATAACCATTCTTGGAAGTAATTAACATATCACCACAGTCATAGGAGTAGAATTGATCCAGCCATTATGTGTTAATAGTGTACGGTAATGACTTGGTAAAAGTTTCATATTTTTTCAGGACAGTTAAGTGACTTATCCTGGGTATAATGTGTGATTTACTAATATTTTGCATCCAAAACCCTCCAAACTATTTTAATCCATAGATCTCGGCCATGTCGAATTGGTCATCTTTCTTCTTCTTTTTACAGATGAAGAATAGTTCATCTTCCAAGTCATGTTTTTCCACGTCAATTCCCCTCGCATTCCACATAACCACAGAGTCAAATACAGACTCCAATCTGGACTTCAATAGGGACAATTCAGGGTCTTTGTAGTCGACTCTTGCCAATCTGATGACTAAACTGCCGCCAGTTCTTAATGTGTCTCCACACAAGTATAAAGTGGCGTCTGCCATGTCAATGGAAGACTTTAAAGGATCATGAGAGGGTCTATTTAATGCATCATTCACATTATATCTTTGGTAAGGACGACTATTAGTTTGAGCATGAAAGCCTGATTGTTGCATGAATGGCTTGCTCAAATCAGAAAGCACTAGATCAGGCTTATATTGTAATGTTTTAAGCAATTCTTTACGCTTAATCTTACCTTGTTTCACTATTTCCTGTGGTATATCTTCAATCGAGAGCCTACCAAGGTTTCTGGCCAACAGATCAATATCTTCTTCTTTTTGCTCTTTATACAAGTACAGGTTTTGGAATGCTGAATCAGGTTTTTTAATCATTTGATCCAATTCGCGCCAGGCAATTTCCTTAAAATGGTTCTGGATGTTTTCGTGGGCCATCTTGGAGAATATATTACCTTGAATTGTAGATATACCAAGGGGCGGAGTTGCAAAAAGTAAGTCAAACCCGAGGATATGACACTTTTGAGTGAATTTGTCTTCTTCGAGCCCGTGGATCTGGCTCATTCGGAATTTTGAATATGCCATCCAGTTTCCAGGTACGCACCCCAAATCAAGTACTTTACATACATCTTTGGTAAATATACCAAACTCGTTGTCAACTTTAAAGAGCTTGGATTGGGCCATCATGTTGATAGAGTCAATCTTCTGCTGTCTTGACTTCTGCTGCTTGGCCGGGTTGCGGATCCGCTCGTAGCCCACTTCAGATTCTCTGGCATGGAGCGTGGTGGTCTGTGATAAGGAACGGAAGATACATGTGAAAGGGAGGGTGATCTGGGGCGATATCGGGGTTTTTGTAGCTATAATTGGTCGTATATGTGACATGAACGTTTGATACGACACTTGGCGTGTCATTTGGAAAGTCAACATCCCCACAATTGCAGTACTGGTGATTCTTGGTGGGATCCCTATCTGATAGTAAAGACGCGTATAGTGGTAAAATCATATTAGTCCACGTGACAAGCATCACGCGCCATTAGTGGGAACTCGCATCACCTGACTTTCTAGGGCTTCAGCCCTCGCACAACCCCCAAGTCCCAAGTGCGATGAGACCTCTTCTCATAGTCTGGCAAAAGCCAGCGGTCACATGACCTTCGCACAAATTTTTCACTTCCTATAAAACAACCCTGCCCGCCCTCAGTTTGTTCTCCATCCTCGTCGAATCAGTAATTTACCAAGTTTACCTTTGGGAGACGATCAATAGCAGCAATGTCTAAAATTACTTCTTCTCACGTTCGTGAAAACGTCCAAAAGTTGTTGGAATACTCCAACGAAACCAAGAAGAGAAACTTCTTGGAAACCGTTGAATTACAAGTCGGTTTAAAGAACTACGACCCTCAAAGAGACAAGCGTTTCTCTGGTACTTTGAAGTTACCTCAAGTCCCAAGACCAAACATGACCATCTGTATTTTTGGTGATGCTTTCGATGTTGACAGAGCTAAGTCTGTTGGTGTTGAAGCCATGTCTGTTGATGACTTGAAGAAGTTGAACAAGAACAAGAAGTTGATCAAGAAGTTGGCTAAGAAGTACAACTCTTTCATCGCTTCTGAAGTTTTGATCAAGCAAATCCCAAGATTGTTAGGTCCAACTTTGTCTAAGGCTGGTAAGTTCCCAACCCCAGTTTCCCACAACGATGACTTGTACTCTAAGGTTACTGATGTTAAGTCTACCATCAAGTTCCAATTGAAGAAGGTCTTATGTTTGGCTGTTGCCGTCGGTAACGTTGAAATGGACGAAGATGTCTTAGTCAACCAAATCTTGATGGCCGCTAACTTCTTGGTCTCCTTGTTGAAGAAGAACTGGCAAAACGTTGGTTCCTTGGTCATCAAGTCTACCATGGGTCCATCTTTCAGAATCTACTAAGTTATGCTGTATAGTAATAAATTAATATAGTCTGATAAAAAAAAAAATAATTGTAGCAGCTGTTTCAGCTTATCTTGACTTAAAACAACCAAGTGCTATGGATTGTACTATATAGTCCAAGTTCAACCATAGATACCTGTCTAACTAATGTTAAGTATGTGGTATTGGGTACAACTCGTTTGATAGTACAAGTATCTCATCGCATGAATTGTCACTCTGACTATCCAATTAGTATTCCTACTACGATTTTGTAATTTTTAACTTATCTAATTTTTTTTCGTTTTCTTCGATTAACTAACTCATGAACAATAACCATCTCTAGTCATTGTTAATGCTCTAATATACAATCATAACTAATCATCATCAATACTCAACCACCCTGATTTTTTTCTCCTGCTTCTTGTTCTTCTTATTATGCTTCTTTCCACTCTTGGCATTTTCCTTCTTGTGGAATGGAGTGTTGAGCTTACCTTTAACACCATTAACATTAAAGAATTCACGATCTAAATCATCACCAGCACTTTCTAATGCAGCTTGTTTACCACCATAGAATAAAGTCTTTGCACCACCTTCGGATTCTTTTTCTTTATTATTATCACCAATATGCATAGAGAAATTTAATTTAGCTAAATCAGTAGCTAAATCAAATTCATCAACAGTTAAGTTTTTATGATGCATAGCAGTAATAATTTGTTGTTGTCTGGATTCAGGTAAATTCTTTAAACCATAAATATGTTTGTTAAATTCTCTTGATTCATCTAATGTAGCCAAATCCCAATCCTTTTCATTAATTTTCTTTGGTGGTGGAATAATAAATAATAATTTACCATTCACATAATCCTTTAAGATATATCTGGAAGCTCTTGGTTCATCAGCAGAACCAAAACCTTGAGTCATATAACCTCTTGCTCTAGCATATGCATTTAATAATTCTCTGGCACTGGCATAAACACCATTACCACCATCTTCAACCTTTTTAATAGGAATATGAATACCATAAACAGCTTCCAAGAAGAATTTTGGAATTCTTTGACATAAAACGGAAACTGGTGGAATATGCTCTCTTAATTGATCAATTGGTAAAACACCATCACAAACTAATTCACCATTAGTATAAGCGAAATTAGGGAAAACCAAACCTGGACAATCACATAATATAACATCTGGGGATAAATGAATGGTTTGGAAATGTTTGGTTTTACCTGGAGTAGAAGAAACAGACACTTTCTTAGAACCAACTAAAGCATTAATGGTAGAAGATTTACCAACATTAGGATAACCAACTAAACCAATGTTTAATTTTCTTGGATGTTCTGGATCAACTTCGAATTTTGGAGCTTCACGCATGAAAAGATCTTCTAATTCTTCAATCTTTAAGATTTTAATATCTTTATTAAGTTCTTCTTCTTCCTTTTCTTCTTCTTCAGTTTTTTGAACTGAACTAATGATATCATTCTTGGCATTTTCTAATTCTTCTCTTTCCTTTTCCAATAATTCATTGGCTTTAGCAGCAGAGAAAAATACATAATTAATCTTTTTAATATTAAAATATTCAGCCCATTTAATACGTTGTTCTCTGGTTAATAAATCAGCTTTATTCACCAATAACAAGTTCTTCTTAGTTTTGTTATTTTCTGGATCACTTAATTCTTCCACATATTTTACTAAATCAACGGATCTGAAAAATAATGGATTTCTAGCATCGACAATTTGAACAACTAAATCGGATCTTTCAACAACTCTCCATAATTGTTTCCAAACTTCCAAGTTTCTTTCAAAAGGAGTCAATAATAAATCATTTACTTCAGTTAATGCAGCTAATTGTCTTCTCCAATCTAAAAAGGCCAAATTTTCTTGTCTTTCGATTTGTAATTTAGATTGAGTTTTAGTCCATTTTGGTCTTCTTGGAATAGTTAATTTATTTTCAAATAAATGATGCTTTCTTTTCATGGCCATAGTTTCTTCAACAGTTAATAAACCATTTTGATTAACAATAGAAGTATTACCAACCTTAATAATTTTAACTTGTTGTTGACGTTCAGCAGTAAAATCAGTATCGGCAAGTTGAGCAGTATTTAAAAATTCATCAAGAGAATTTTCTTGAGTAACAGATCTCATTTTAACCCAATCAGCTTCCTTTTTATCAGTAGTAAATCTAACTTCACCATCTGGTAAATATTGAATTTGGTTTTCCATTCTTCTTTGATTAGCAATGGTTCTACCTAAACCGATTTCGTTCTTGTTTTTGTGGTGGACTGGCTTGGGACCTTTTGGAGCCTTCCATTTCTTCTGTTCTGGGTGCAAGGCACCCTTGTTGGTGTATTCAGACATAGTGATAGTTGGGAGAGGTAAAAAACTGTTCTAGGCGATGACTTATAAAGGATGGACCAGCATCACGTGAGAGAACACTCCCGAAGCTAGCGACGGCTGAGGGCCTGACGTACGTAATGGTTACATAAAATTACATAATTTGTCAGTGGACGATAGGGGTAAATTTGGGGAGAAAATTGGGGGGATTTGGGGGCACAATTGGTATAGTTGGCAACCTCTTGATCTCTACTTTCATCTACACCTATTACCGACTCTTCCCATGGCTTTAGGCCTCCAATTGGCTTGGGAAAAGTAGGAGAGATGAGGAAGATGATAAAGTCACGTGACCTCTCATGCGGTTAGTCAGCGCTGATGTAATCTTCCATACTTATCTATAGTGTTCCGTCAGATTCCACTTAGTTCTGGGGTCGGAGACAAGAAAACTACGGTATTACACGGCACCAGTGGATATATCTGAGGGTTTATACAAGTCCCCGATATTCCCTGATTGGGTGGATTTGATAAATATAAGTATACATTATGGGCCAAGGCCCTGCCTATCTATGTATTGCAGTAATGAGACCATATACTGGCAACACAACTAACCAACGAATAACTCAATAAATAAACAATCAAAGTTATTGAAACGATGGCCAGTAAATCTAAACACACCAGAGGTTGTTCCTTTTTGTTGAATATTGATAAAATTAATAAATTAAGTATTCAAAAAAGAAAATTTTAAATAACATCAAATTCAAAAAAAATAAAAAAGGAACAAAACCATTTCCAGTTATTATTGCTTAGATGTATTGGGATAACCACTTGAAACCTTCACCGTAACCAGATCTCATCACAACGGAAACCATGAAAACTTCAATTGGTCTGTTACCTTCAGCCAACTTACCGGTATCCTTACCAGTGGTGTTGTATAAACCTAAAGCAGACTTTAATTCCATTTCACCAACGGCAGATGGAGAATCGATCTTGTTACCCAAAATCAAAAATGGAACCTTGCTTAATTCTTCAATCTTGAAAAGAGATTCTAATTCAGCCTTAGATTCAGCAAAACGTTCTGGATCAGCAGAATCAACCAAGAAAACAATACCGTTGACTTCTGGGAAGTAATCCTTCCACAAACGACGGGCTTGTTGATGTCCACCCAAATCGAAAGTGGTGAACTTGACAGTACCAATAGATAATTCTTCAGAAGTTGGGTGTAAAGTTGGTTGCAAAGTAGCCAATCTATCGTTCTTCAACATGTGTAAAAGGGTAGTCTTACCGGCGTTATCCAAACCAAGGAACAACAACTTGGCGTGTTTGTTCCATAATCCTAAAGAGGACAAGACATCTTGAACTAGAAAAGAAAGTTAGTATTGAATATTGATTAATTTTGATGGAAAACTGAATCGGGATTTCGGGTATCAATCAGAGATGATGATAGTGAGATGATCGTGGTGATCTTCGTCCTTGTTGGTACCCGTACGTATCCGATGATTCCCGATGATTTCAATGATTTCCCGTTCTGTTGTTCAGTTACTCTGTTGTGTCTGAGATCGTGAATGCTCTTTTCTCCTTGACGTGTACTATCGTGATAGGCTCTCTTTTATGACCGATTTTAAACAGGGGTTTCGATCCCCATTGACCGGATCAAGCAAGAAGAAGCCGGAGAAGTGGGCAGCAAAGATGGAGCACTTGAGAGTCAGCGTGACGCCGTTACTTACACCATTCGAATAACCACATGATTCTATTTGCTAGTACTTAGATGGTGTTTTCTTTAGTTGTGACTTTTCGTCCAATAGCTTGCGTGGCCGGATTATATGCAGGGCGGTATAGAAGAGACGAATAAGTGGGGGGGAAGAGAGAGGGAGAGAGGGACACGGGATAAAAGTGGGTTAAGTAAGAGGGTGGAGGATAGTTGGGGGAACTCCAATAAATGGGTGGGAGAAATGTGGGGGTAATCCTGTGGGGTCAATGGAATATAAGGGATCAAAGATAATGCTACAACTAGTACATTTAATGTCTAGAAGACGTAGTATATAGGAACAGTGTCTTAAGATCGTGCTACCGAGTAGTGTGCAGGAGAGAAGCAGGTGATAATAGTTCCAAACGAGTTCTTTTTGCGGATTTTGAGGTTTGTTAGGGCACCAGAACACGGTAGTCGAAATAATTTCAAGGGTCCAAAATGGGTCCAATAATGAGCTGAAAAGGCTGAAAATGGGCCATATCACACCCCTGAAAAATGTGGCTATTTTTCCGATCTATTTTGAGTTTTTTTTGAGCCTTTTAGCTCTTCTGTTCAAGCCTCTGATCTGTCGCAGATATTAAGTACTGTAGCATTGGATTTTAGTGTGAGTACTGAGTATATAGGGTAGAAAGAGATGATACTATAAGCGATGTGAAGGCGTCCATAACTAACAACTAACGTGGCTTGCCCAGAACCGTGTCAGAAATTTTGATATGGCAATAAAATGCTAAATATTATCATACGCCAAAATTATTTTAATTTGACTAGTGATATTTTGTTAAATTGGCTATATTTATGTTATGGGGTGGTAATTTTTAGCAGGTAAAAATAGAATACCAATGAGGAAGCGAGAAAGGAACAACAATACTTGTTTAGGACAGGCACGGGGTGAGAAGATAAGAGAAAAGAGAATATTTTGGTAGGAGGGTTGCTAGTAGGTTTGTAGCTTTGTTACTGCGAATTCAGTTGGAAGTAGAATAAGATGGTCGAAGGAGTTGAAAATTTTCAGTCTACTAACGATATTATCTAGCGAGAAAATGGGGCTGTAGCTGGTGAAGAAAAGAAAACTTACCACGGAAGAACTGTAGATTATCCAGTCTAGAACCGTAAAAAAAAAAAGAGGCTAAAGAAGGACTATTATTATTATTTTATTTGGTGGTGGTGGTGCCAGACTAGACTATGGAATTTGGTGGTATTGTTGTAAGCATTTTATTAGCACTTGCTGAATTATGGTGTTGCCGCAAAAAAACCCTAGGACATAGGACGATCTCATTCTCGCTCTCGCTAGCTGTAGGGACGCCTATTTGTATCAGTCCATCGTTTCAGATGCAACGGTACTAATTAATTACCAAGGTTTTTCACACCACCATGATGCGATGCTACTGACGACGATGAGCGATGAGCCACCACCGCCGTACCGCGACGAGATTTAGCCCGCCTGGAGCCTAACCGCGTATCTTTCGTCGTTAAGAGACAAAGCGATGCGATAGGGCGTATTGTAGTGCAACTACAACTAAGACCCCATGTGTGGTATCAGTGATCTTTACAAAATCCAATCTCCGCTTTTTACGTCACTGCCACCACCAAAGTTTTCCCCTGCTGCAACATCCGCTTACCTTCTTTAATTCTTTCCGCCAGGGTAAAAGGGTAGTATCATAACATTAGCGACCCTTCGGCACCGGGTTTGTACCTGAGTTTTATTTTCCCCTACGGGTTCTCGCTACGGCCGGGGCTACGCACCTCTCCTCTAGACAGAACGCCTCGCCAGATCCGGTTGCTGTCACGGTGACACATTTCCTGGCGCACATCTTCAGGTGAAACCTTGCTGCGTGACGAGTCAAACACCTTAACTTGGCAGTCTTGTTGGAGGGATATGGTCACCGCTAGAGCTTCCTGGAAAAGACAGAATAGACATACTCTTTTCTACCCCAGCCGCCCCATCACTGGCGCCTTAGCTTCTCGATCGGGGGCCTCGATCTGGGCTCCTTTTCCGGCTGTGTCTCACTATCCCACGCCCACAACGCAGAGAGCCGCAAAAAAGGCAGTTTCGCACCCCGATCCCCCAGATCCATGTCACGTGACACATCTTGCATCAAAGGTCAGTGTTACCCAGTTGCACCCCCCACCAAAGTCCCCTCCCCACAGTACGGCGGCTCCATGATGCCAAAAGGGAGTCCCCACCCTGGATCCCCTCTTAGTTAGCCCAGGTTAGATATACCTGTTTGGGCCATTCGGGGTTAGTCATGCTCCGGATACCTCCATAGGTCCATGCTGTTCCCATATGGCATTTGGTGGTGGTGGTAGTGGCCCATGTTGCAGTGGTTAAATTAAGCACAGCCGTGCATTATGAGCCTGGGACCTGGTTGCACACTCATCATATTCACCACCTAATTCTCATTCCCCGGCTATATATATATAGGTATATATATAGCATCGTATCTCCGTCGTCATAACTATCGTCTCAGTCTATTTTGATCAGCGTGTTGTAAACAAAAACAGTTCGATAACCTCATCATAAAAACGGTTTGATTTCCCCCACTCATCCCTTGATAACTCGAATTACACTAAATACTACAATATATTAGTTTCAAGAGTTCCACACCATATATTTTTTTTATTTTAGAGCCAGACTTTCCCCTCCACTTTGTCTACTCCCTGTTTCAGACTATTTATATTTATATAACAAGTCTTTCCAACACAGCAACTTATCGTTAGAGCTACCAGAGTTACAAGAGCTCCAGTTCAATCTGTTCGATATTAACTTCACTTAACTTAACTTA
Organism: Suhomyces anneliseae; assembly: GCA_030568535.1. Taxonomy (NCBI): domain Eukaryota; kingdom Fungi; phylum Ascomycota; class Pichiomycetes; order Serinales; family Debaryomycetaceae; genus Suhomyces; species Suhomyces anneliseae. Next base: position 642,273 of record JAJMGB010000003.1, on the reverse strand, counting down.
AAAAAGTGGGTTTTCATAGTTACACCGCAACAAACGAACCAATCACTACTGTCATAACTATAACTATAACTATAACTACAACTATATCAATAATCATCTATCAACTATCAATAATCGATCTTTTTTGATTTGTACTACCTACTCATATAACTAATAATGTCGAACCCTTCCTCCACAACTCCTCCACAACTCCCTAGAAGAGTCTCCTCAGTGACTTTCCATGGTCCTACTAATCCTAACAGATCCAGATCTGCTTCCAGTGCAGCTTTCCTTCCTGTTCCTCCACCTCCTCCTGGTAGAGACCACTCTTCTTCTATTAGTTCAGTTGAATCTGCTACTTTGAACTCCATCATAAAACAAGACCTGAACCCTTACTACAACCACTTCCATGGGTTCCCTTCTAAACATGGAAAGATAAAGCTTATGGATGACATAGATATCGAAAAGCAGTTGATTCTTACTGCTGGTGGTAAACGGGAATACGTATTTGGATTCGTTCTCAAGCTTTTGCTTTTGACTGCTATTGTTATGGGATCCAGTGTGTTGATCTTTTACGCTTTGTAGACTACTTACAAACTAGTCTGTGCATTTGATTTTGCTGCTACGTTGGGTAGTCATACTGTCATACAGACCACACGTGGTACTGATAGGTCTATCTATCTACTTAGACTACAACTAGATTGTTGACCTTTCGTACCCTCAACCCCCCCAACTTTCCCCCCGCAAAACTACTTCCCGCACCCTCACTCATTTTTTGTCATTGATTGAAACGCTCAATCGCCTTATCTTAGTCATTTCCAAAACAATAGTCCAGTCTACATGACTCACACCTACCCACTTCACTAAAGCCACCATGCCTTTGTGAATATCATCAATATGCTGATCGATGTTGGTCCAGCTACACCAAAACCACAAAAAAACAATTAAAACTCGGTGATTCCCACTACCACTACTTATCACTACGGTTACCTCACTTCACCCCATGCGGTGCCCTACAGATCCAACGGTCAATCAACGGCTCTCTCGCACCTTATTTGTTATACCCCCCAAATTTTAAAACCCTGGCGGTTTCTACTCTACACCCCAGAATTACAGCCACTTGATGTTTTTCCTTTAATAACAAAGTTCGTTGAATCTTTGCTGAAAACAGTGTGCTCTTTTCGGCCCTTTGGCCACTTTTTGCATTTATTTTACTTCTTTTTATAGCTCCTTCTGCTCCAGCTCTTTTTTTGCATTCATTTTATCATTTATCATTTTATCATTTTATCCTTTGATCAAGCTCTACATGCGTGTATAAGTTTGTACTACGCAGTTGCAATAAATAAATAGACAGTTACAACAGTTTCCACCTTTTGGTCAAAAAGGGTGTCATAGTTAGTAAAGTATAATTGTAGGGTTAGGTCACATCTCGTATAGCTCTCCACAAGTTTTACTTGGTAAAACCCAAAATCCTTGATGAGGGGATCGTTCCCGGAGTTGTACACTTTTGTGGGGATCATGGAGGTTACATAAAGGTGGGGGTAGAAATCTAAAAATGGGGGTTACATTGGACCGTTTCGCCGGTGCACGACCCAGTACAGATGATGGCAATGATCTACCATCAAAAGCGATAACTTATCTATTTGTTCCTTTTCTCCATCAATTTCCAAAGTAACAAATAGTGGCTCTATCGAGCAATAGCAGACAATCCAAAGATTCATTCAGTTAAAATCGCAGTGTCGTAGCTCCAAAATTGACTATGAAATGGACAAACTTAAGTCTAGTCACTAGGAGGTTCAATTCCAATTCAACAGATACTTCCGCTTTAGCGGAGCGGTTCCAGCAAATCTTGGACCAGAAGATGTCCACACAGACTGGTATTCCTACGCTGGACCCTCAATTGAAGAAGTCGTTGATGGATTCGAATCCTGAATTGCGTAAAGTGTACGAATCCAATAGAGATCAAGAAGAGCAATTTAGAAAGGCTGCCGCCTACATCAAAAGTGAACCTATCTTATCAACAAACAAGCATGCAAAGGATATATCAACAGCACAACCGTGGCAAGGATCAGAGACCGTTCATGATGCCAATCTTCGTATGATTCTTGATACCAAGCCTCCTCCAAAGAGAATGGGAGGAGACCGTATATTTACACCTCCACAGCCATTAAAAGATAAGATCTTGAATGCTAGAGAAGGCAGTATTGACTATAAGGTGAAGAGTCAAGCGGACTACGAGAAATCAGAGTCTGAACAGTTCCGTGAGATGTATAAAGAGAGGCTTTTAGGACCCTCTGTGCTCCTCAGTAACTCTCCCAGTACCACAATTGATCTTGTGAACAGTCTTGCTAGCAATAAGATCAATGCATCGTTGGACCAGTCAACTGGGCTCTTTAACGCTCCCGAAATGAGCCATGTAAGAGGAAAACCTTTGGATAGAGAACATTTGAAGAACTGCAGAGACACCAACTACTTTATGAACCAGATCTTAAACAAACAAGAAGTATTACCTCCTTGGATCGAAACACAACAGAACCTAGATGGGTCTGTCCGTCGTCTTCGGTCTGATTTGGAGGATCTCTGGTTTAATTGGCTTGTTAACAGATCAGAGCACAGTAACTACATTCATACCAGTACTGTGTCTTCCATCTTGGACTTATATGACCTTACCATCAGCAGGATGAGTGCCAATCCAAACAACCTTATAGAGTCTGATGTTAAGTACTTAGAAGAAAGAATCAACTTATTGAACAACTCCATAAGGACCTATAACTTGCAGTGTCCATCTTCAAGTATTCATAAGTTCAAGTTGAATCTTCAGACTGAAATGGACAATGCTTTTGACAACATGATCGAAGAGTTTCCTCAAAGAATCGAAGCTTGGTACAAGAAGAAAACCAGAAAACCAGGCAACATGGTTGGGAACAAACAAGGAGGAGGCGGTGGCTTCCTCAATATTTGGGGTGACGATCTGAAAGGTGGAAGTGGAGGCTCGTACCAGCGTGACCCAGTTCAAAGACAAGATAACCAATTGGGATTATGGCGAGCACTTAAGGATGTATTCAAGATGAATGATCCTCCTAGCCAATGAGATGATTACAATGGGGAATTTCCTATTCACTTGGTAAACAACTGTATATATGTATTGACCTTGATCTTCAAGTAACCGAGGAATAAGAACACCATCTCAAATATGATTAATGATAAACCTACCAGAGATCATTCTGGTGGTTAAAAGACCAGCAGAGTCGTTATTGACTCTAAACACACAATGTACATAGTAAATAAATGTCTTATAAAGCATGAACTACAACGTATAGAGAGCAGAATAATGTTCAAGATATCGTAATTAATTACATTATTAACTTGTGAATCTGATTAATAATGACTAATATTATTATACAGAGAGATTATGGTATAACCAGTAGAAATAGTCTGTGATTAGTGTTGTAGAATATTCCGATTAGGCCCTTGTATTTCTATAATTATCGTGAATAATTCAAGGACCTAACAGGATGAGATGTCAGTGGAATTCACTTTGAAGTTGGTTGACTGTTCAAAAGTACAAATAGATGATCAAAGACAACAAGACCATTGAAATCTCTAATCTCCAAAACTTAATAAAGCTAAAGACAATAGACTTGGCACTTTGGGTCTTTGCATCATGTAAATTTCTGGTGAATGCCAAACTCATTTCTTCTCTTGAGAATAACTTTAAAACTCTAGAGTGTCCATTTTCACCCATTTTTTGTTTAACTTCCGGTTTCAAGTCCATGTGCTTAGCCATGATCTTGGCCCAAGTGTCGTGGTTTGGTTCTTCGGTGTATCCAGTAGCTTCATCGATATTGGTACCATCGAAATTTTTAATGGACTCTAAAGGTCCACCATTGTTTGCAGCCAATACAGGAGTTCTGTACAACATACTTTCAACAGGAACAATACCAAAATGTTCAAAGGATGGGGTATAAAGTAACATTTGGGTCTTTTTGATCAATGAAGCCTTTAAATTGGTAGAAATAGATGGTAAGAAACAAACATCAGTAGATGGAGGTAATGGGAAATTCAAGCCTCCACGCAGAACATAATGGTTCAAGTCCAAGGAATTACATAAGGCTTCCAATTCAGATAAATATTCGATATTTTCTCTATTATTGGTAGCATAACCACCAGCAACCACCAAAATTGGTTTGGCACCACTATAATAAATTTTTCTGAATTTAGCCAAGGCTTTAATTGCAAGTTCAATATTTTTCTTTCTTTCAAATCTATTAAGACTGAGGAAAAATGGATGTTTAGTGAAGAAATTATCTACTTGACCATCAGTTTGAACATCAGTAGTAGAAGTAATATCAACACAAGGATAAATCACACCAGGATCCACAGCCAATCTTTTAAAAGTTTGATGGAAAATACCTTTAGTAAAATTAGAATTAACCACGATTTTATCACTTAAACCAGTAGTCCATTCTTCAATTAAATCAAAAGGCATTCTATAAAGACGTTTGATCCAACTTTTTCTAACTGATAAAAGTTGATCAGGAAAATGACAATAGAATAAAACATGACATTCTGGTTTACTGAAAAGACTTATTAAAGGAACACAGAATGATAATTGGTCTATGATGACATAATCAAAAGTAGCAAGTTCTCCAGTAACAATCAACTTAAGTGTCAAAAACAATTGTCTTAAAATGGCAAATAAAATGTAAAATTTGTTCATAAATGTAGTAGGTAAAAAGTCTCCATAAACTTTAACCTGTAAAATATTACTAGAAACCTCTTCAAAGCAATGACTTCTATCACAATGTGAGGTATAAATGGTGATTTTATTGTTAAGGTCTTGTAAACCAACTGCAGCATCAACCACAAGTCTTTCTGCACCCCCAATACCGAGATCAGGATGGATAAATGCAATCTTGGCGCCCTTGGCGGGCGTGATAGGAGTAGAAGTGGTTGGTTTTAGGGTGTTTTCATCAGTTGACAGGACGTTATCTGTCAATTTTGGGTCTTTCATGTCGAATTTCAACTCAATATTTGGATCCTCCTTTGAAGGGTTTTTGACTTCGGTGATAGAAGCCACAGGCGGTGCTTTTAGAGGTGATGTGGCCTCGTATTCTGGAGAAGAAGACATATGGTGGCTGTAAGTATATAGACACGGTTCGCGAGTATCAAAAGTGAGGGTTCGACTGTGTGCAGGACACGAATATAGCCAACCAAGAGAGAAGAACGGATAGAAATTGGTGGTGACACTAAGAGAAGAAAAGATGGGTTCGAATTGAATGGTTAAAATTAAAGAATTAAATGATTCGAAGTTTCAATTTTTTTTTAGCTCCCCGAAAGGGTAATTTTACGTGTCTTTCGGTATAGTTCTATAATTAACGGCTTACAGTAAAAGCCGATAGAAGCGATAAAGTGAAATCAAAAATTGCTAGAAACCCCTTGAAAATTAAGCGGATCCATTTTGAGCTGTATTTCTGGTGGTATCAACTTGCCTGAGTCTTCATGTATGTTATTGTGTATTAATTAATTAATTGCAATTGTTGGTGGAGTGGTTGCAAAGTAGTGGGGGCAAACGTGGGGGAGACGTAATTGGGACAACAAGAACAGAAAGATGTAATTAAGTTAGCAAAGAGCAGTAACAAGCTGTAAAAAGGCACTATATATGAATTTATATTGAATAAACGGCGTAATCAATTTATTTTCTGAACTTCCCATTTAGCTGTTCTAATTATAGCACTATTGATAGGATAGGTGCAATATAAACTCCAGGAATTAAGGTCAATTAATTATTAGCGAGTAAATTAAAGAAACCAGCTTTGAATACCTTTAGAATTCAGTTCAGGTTGAATTCATAACAATTGGTAAATATTGAGCTTGTATGAACAAGTCTACTTTTTTTTGCAACTTTTAATAATTAATCTTCCTCTTTCATACAGTTTATATAAGGATATTAAACATTATTGTATGTAGCAATTATCTCTATTCCTCTCTTCAAAAGCTACGGCTGCGGAAACTTCATAATGTCCTTAATAACCAGTCGGTCAAACTATTTCAAAGTTTTTTCCATTATCTTATTTCTTCTTTTTCTACACTTTAATAAATAGAAGCTTGCTATTGTTAACTATAATTACCTAGTTTAAATATAATATACATAATCCGAAGTACCATGCCATTAAATATGAATTGGTTCCTTTACCTTAATTTAGTTACTAACTTTTTTTTTCTTTCTGTTGGATGCTTAAATCTCCAAAGTAACTATTTCGGCTTGTTCTTTTTCCTTTGCCAATTCTTCTCTTTCCAACTTCTTCTTCAACTTTTCAGCCTTTCTATCCCATTTGGTATCATCTGGGTTGAAACCGGCTTGTTCTGATCCCCAAACAGCCCATTCTGGGGTTTCCTTCACATAGTCCAAGTCATTGAATTCCTTACCACTTTCCAATAATTCAAAGAACTTAGGATAGTCAATATGAGTGTGCCATTTACCATTGATCTTGAACTTAGTATGAGCAATTAAAATACAACAGGAGTGGGCGTGTTCAGCAGCAATTTCGTAAGAGTGACCTCTGGACTTCAATTCTTCAGAAAGTGCTTCAACGAATTCCTTACATTCGTCGTAGAATGGAATGTTTTGCATGGTCAATGGGTTACCGTTACCGTTAGAGGAACCACAGAAAGTAGCACCCTTAACTTCAATTTGAGATGGTTGGGCTTGGATAACCATATCAGCATAACTGGCAATATCGTCCATATTGAAACCCTTAACCAAGGTCAATCTGAAAACAGTACGTTGATGACTTTGGATGGTTCTTAAGATATCCAAACATGCCATTAATCTTTCCCAGAAATCACTGTTCAAAGGACGGTCGACCTTCTTCAAATCAGTCTTGGTAGGAGCATCAATACTGACGTATAATTGGGTGACCTTGGCTAATTTGGCCAAGTTATCTGGATGTTGGGCGTTACAAACCAAGAAAGAAGAGATGTGTTGGTTGTGTAACAATCCCACGAACTCGTTGATATGTGGATAGAAAATTGGTTCACCAACAAGAGAAAGGGCACAATGCTTGACTTGGAAGGCTTCTTGGAATCTATCGTTTTGAATACCTGGAACACCTCTCATTTGCTTAATCTTTTGGTAATGACCTTGAAGAGCACCTTCGAAAACCTTTTCTGGTGGGTCTAATTCCCATCTCCAGTTCAGCTTGGCCACAGGGTTGGTACCGTGTCTCCAACAGAAGACACACTTGTTGGAACAAGCCAAGGATGGAGTGGTTTCCATACACAAATGGGACTTGATACCGTAAAATGCAAACTTATAACATGAACCTCTTCCTCTCAAGGCACTCTTGGTCCATCTACAGATTTTGACACCGGAGTGGGATCCAACAATGGTGTAACCTTGCTTGGTTAAGGACTTAAAGGTAGGAGAGTCCTTGGCTACCATTTGTTTGGCTTCACCCATTCCAATACCTGGAGGACTGGAGCTTCCTGATTTTCTTATGATATCACCCATGTCTTCAACATCAACTAAAGTATCAGCGTCAGCATCGGCATCAGCGTCATCTCCGTCTTCCTTGTCACTATCATCCACATCATCTTCATCCACAAAGAATGGCTCGTCATCGGCCAAAAGGGTTGCAAAAGATTGGATCCATTCGTTGGTCTTTGGTTCACCTTCGTACTTCATACACACTTCGCCCAATGGGAAAAGACGTCTACCACCGAGCTTACCCAACCATCTGTCAGCAAGCTTGGCTTGGTAGCAGAAACGTTCACCGCCCCAAGATTCACGGTCACCAAGACCCAAAACAGCGAATCCCAAGAGTGATCTTAATGGGTATTTGTCGATTCTGAAATCGTTGTAGGTTTCGTTCAAGTGTTCTAAGAAGTAGTCAATAGGGGAGTCAGTTTCGTAGGATGGCAACACCATCAAGTAGATGTTCTTGGTATCACCGTTGTCTGGGGTCTTTAAGAAGTACTCTTCAAGGTCATCGACATCGTTATCAAGACTCAAAAGCTTTGGTTCCTTAGCGATATCAAGGGCGGTTAACTTGGCGTGGAGAGCTTCAGCTACTCTTTGAGAAGATCCAGTTAAGGTGGTGTAGAAGATGTAAACTTGAGATTGGAGGAGGTCCACAGAAGAACGGGTCAATGAAGGTTCCTTAATAACATTTGGAATAGGTTTGGCGGCCTTGATCACCTTTGGAGAACGCTTAGCTCTGGAACGAAGTGGCACGGCCTTTGGGATTTGGGTGGTTTCATTAGGAGTAAATGTGGCAGAAGTGAAGTCCACGGCATAAATAGGTGATTCTTTAGTTTGCTTGGTGGTCTTGGTATTCTTGATACCTCTGGCGCCAACTTGACTGGTTTGGTTGGTCTTTAATGGTGCAGTCTGTGGGGTATTCAATGAGGATTTGGCGGATTTTTGAGCTCTAATCGCGAGAAAAATGGCTCCGAGGATAAGGTAGAAACCAGCTCTTCCTCCGGAGAAGATGTTGATGGCACTACACACCACTAGGAGGGGGATTCCGAATGACATGATTGTATGGGGTTGTAGTAGTGGATCTGAAAAATTTGTACTCGATGGGAAGCATGCAGGACTGATGGGGGAAGGGTAAACGAGGAGGGGCAAAAGAGGTGCTGGAAGAGAGTGAAAGGGGTTCTGGGGTTGGTTGGAGAGTTGGCTCTTGTGTCTCGGAGGTTTGTGCTGGGTCTACGTGTCTACTATTGGAGTACGGGTGTTTCTGTGGTAGGGATGTTGTCTTAGGTTGGTTGCTTTTTGTATATAAGTAGATGGTTTGGTTGAGGCGGTGTGGAGCGAGCTGTACTTGCTGAAACGAGACTCTACATGGTTAAGGCATTTGTGGTGCTGCTTCGAGTATTCTCCCGAACATTTGGGCTTCGTAGCTACTCTGGGACTTCCTTTATCGGAGTCCTTGTTCTGCTTACTATTCCAGGATGCCAATTGGCTATTACGTAATCTCTTACTAATTTACTTATCCACAAACACAATTGCAATAAAAAGAAAGGGTGTTTGTTAAAGCTTCCAACAGTTTAGAGAGTTGTAGTTACCTTTAACTTGAAGATATTGTTGTTTCCTTTTGCAAAGAACCCATCTCTTTCTTTTATTGCTTTTTTTAGGCTGTAATTAGAACAGTTTTTGGACTATTTATATCCATATCATGCTCTTCTTTCCCCAAATAACTATATTCTCTTTACTTCAGCACTGATATTAACGTTTCTAATTTTCTTTTCTTTTTATCTATGTCTCCATCTCTGTTCTTAAATTCTATTTTTGTCTTAGTAAACTTCTATTTTCGACCAAAAACTTCCTAATCGATGCTCTAACTTCTCAAATCGTTCACTTGCATGACTCAACTACTATCAATTATACTCATATTATGAAATGTAACACCGTTAGCTGTCAAGTCCGTTCTAAAAAATAGTTCTTTTGTTTCCTAATTAGTCAAAATGAAACCCAGAAACGTGTGCACCAGCTTCCAAAAAACCCATTTAAGGCACAAAATTGATTCTATTTCTTTTGGATATTTCTTTTTAAGCCATGGACTCGATTTATACTAGTAAAACTGTTGATATTTTTTGTTTTTGCCCGTTCTGCTTCTCTAAACCTTCCTGATATTTGCAACAATCGTTTTGCGCACGAACTTTTGATCTATATTTGGCTGCGAAATTGGTATGCTGCACAAACATCAACGAGTTTTATGCTTGTAATCAATGACCACCAAGGTTTGTGGGCCAAAGAACCCAGGCTGAGCTAAGACTTGTGTATACCGGTGAAGAATCCCTTAACAAAAAAAAAAGTATAAATACTGGACAAATCCCCCTTCCCACTTTTTTTTCTCCAGAATTTATTACCTTTCTAATGAGTGCTAATAATCAAAACTTCAATTTAAACGACGTTTTAATGGAGGAAAATAGCCTTCAACATGTAAGAACTGACTCTAATGATATTGCAAATGAAGCCAGTTCTTCTGAGCAAAAATATGGTAACCTTAATGGAATTCTTTTTCCATTGGTCAACAATGAACCAAGTGAATTGGATCAATTTGTCGTAATTGGTCAACAAACTTATGATAGTGATGTTGACTTATTTGGATCAATTGACCAAGAAAAGGTTACTGAAAACACTGAACAATCTGTTCAGCAAGAAAACAACCTTGACACTGAAGTTCCACAATTGACCAATGGAACAAGTTCCAAACAAATTTCAGCAGGCCCTGAAATTGAAGGTACCACTGTATTGACAGATGGTATCAAAGAAATACCATCTGTTATCCCTTCTCCTCCTCCCCAACCACCTCGCGAATTCTCTATTGTGGCAGCCTCCAGAAGAGCTGCTTCTGTTAAGGAAATTCCTGTCACTCAGACACCACCACCTTCCAGTGACGGAACCAACAATGTCAGCGAGGATGATATTTTCGGTGACTTTTTGGCTAACATGGGTGATTCCGTTGCCCAAGATAACTATTTTAATTTATTTGAGGAATCAAGTAGCCAAACCCAAGGTGGTTTGTCAAACTTTATGGAAAGCGGGCTTTCCGATATTCCAGATTTCACAGAGATGATGGAGTCCTTCCCTGTTGAATTTGAATATCCTGTTGACAATTTCAATGGCTACTCCCCAAGCTCCAATAGTAAAATCTCAAAGAAGAAAAAGAAACCTTCTTTTGCTAAAACTGCCTCCAACTTTGCTTCTAGAATTGCCTCCGATACTGTTTCCAATATTGAAGAAGCTACTGCTGCAAGTGCTGGTTTCGGTACACTTTCCCAAGCAGAAATTGATGCTCTTGTCAATTATTCCAATGACTATCAAATGAATAACTGTGTGGAGTCTTCTTCTTGCCAGGCACCAAATCACGGTTATATATATGACGATATTGCTTGTGCTGCTTCTAACGGCTCTGCTCAGCAGCAGTCTTGTTTAGGTATCAATCCTTCAAACATCACTGGCAACATTAATAATCAACCACTTCAAACACAAGCACCAGTTGAGAGCTTATTTAATAACAATCTTTGTTACCAAAATCAAAACCCAACACAGGATCATAATCATACCCATAATCCAGCTGTTCGTCCAACTAAATCAGTCACCATCAAAGAAGAACCTGTTGAGGACCGAGTTCCTTTACAAATTGAAAATCCTATCACTGCTCCAGCTACTCCTGGCTCTATTTATAGGAGAGCAGACACCACGACCCCTTCACCACCTGCCCCAAGAAAGAAAGGTGGAAGGGCAAACAAAAAAGTGAGATGTGAATTAAGTGCTGAAGAAAGATTTATTGTGGCAGCAGGTGCTCCAGTAACTGTTAAATTTGATGACAATACTGTCACCTGCTTGGATTGTACTATCGATTATGGCAAGTATACCGGAAGAATCACCCAGGTGATTAAGAATAGTCATTTTTTGCATAGTTCAATTGTTGCTAAGGCTGAAGGAAGTCCAGTACCTGCCGGAGTTATCAGTCTCTATACTGGAAGCAAGATCGACACTGCTAGCTGTGTACATCAAAGAACCAAATATGACCGTGAGATCGAGGAAATCCGTAACAGTATCACCAGTATCACTTACAAGAGAAGTTCAGTTTACTCTCTTGATGCTCCATATGAACCTCAATTCTACAGATTTGAAGTTGATAGCAATGGAGCTTTGGTTAATGAAAGTAAGTGTGGACTTTGTCCATATTGTCCAGAAGTTAGATTCTTGGCTTTCAAGAACTCCAGTTACCTTTCCCATTTAACTTTGGAACATGGTATCTTCTCTAATAATTTCTTAACACCCGATGGTATTCACTTTGGTAAATACAGACTAAAGAAGAGTGAAAAGGAAGCCAGACATGGCGCTCCGGAGAGAGAAGTTAATGCTATTGTTTGCCCTGAATGCAACAAGGTGATAGAATTCGGATGCTGGGATATGAAGGAAAATAAGCTCTTGAGCTATTTTAGACACTATAAAAGTGCCCATGGTGAAGCAACCAAAGCAATGTTCAGTTGTCAGCTTCCTAAAATAAGACCTAGAGGTAGAACACTTCATGTTTGTGATTAGACAATGAGATCATGGCAAAAATGTATATTAGAGTTCCTTTATTAAGGATATTGATTAAAAAATAGAATTACAATTAGAGTTAAAATTAGAATTAGAGTAAGTTGTCTGCTGGTAAGACAAACTTAGAGGGTATTAAAATATTTATTGATGTATATTATTGTTGTATATGTAATATTAATAGTTAATGTATTAAAAAAAGACTTATAATGTAGTAAAAAGTAATAGCTTATTCAGTCACAGGTGATAGGAAGTGGTCCCTGAAATATTTCAAATGGATGTGCTCTTTTGTTTGTTAGTTAGGATTTGCAACTTTTTGCAACTGAGTTTCCTCTTTGGGACCAGTATTGTGATTCGGCTATGAAAAATGGCTTTTCGACAAAACTTCCTACAGGATAATGAATGTATTGAAGCTGCTTAAGGAGGCTGTTGGCTTTTGTAATCTATTGGTTTGTATCTATAAAGTATATGGCAAAGTTATAGTGGTTTTGGTGATAGGTGTATATCTAGTAGTGGCGTGAATACCAAAATAATACTATTATGAAAACATTTGAAGCACATCTTAGCTTGCCTTGAATTTGGCAATGTTGAGCTCTTATTTCTGTAATCCAGTCACAGAAACAGGTATTTTGTACCGCAAATATGGCTATATAGGGACTTTAATGGCCTTATTTTGCATCTAAAAAGGCACTAAAATTAGCTAGGTGATCATTCCATCGCCTGGGGATATCAGTACTCGACCTGTGGCCGTTCTGGTCCCATTTGACTCGTTTTTATAGGAAATTACTTATATTCTAACCCTGTTTTTGGATAAAATGTGCATTTTTGGAGCTTCTGAAAAGCTCTCACAACATCCAAACTTCAAGATTGACCACTTAACTTCTTTGCAAGATTCTTTCGTCTCTTTCTTGTTTGAAATCACCAGAAGAATTGGCTTCTTCTCTTTCTTGTAAGATGTTTTGGTGGACCTGCTCCTTTTGTTGTTCCTGCAGGCGCTGAAGTTGTTGCTGGGCTAAAGAGTCGTCGTACTCCAAGATATCCTCGGGAGTGAGCTTGATAGTGGTAGCCTGGCGCCTTAACATTGTTGTTATTGTTGTCTTTTGTTGCACTAGTTTTAGAATCACTGTTGATATGTGTGCATACTATGAGGATGGGGGGCCAAGTCGCGTGATCGTGAACCCCCACTTCATCACGTGACCATTTTTTGGCTAAACAATTATCATTAAATCACTTATCGTTAGAATCAAACCTACCAGTGCCACCGTCAATAGACCCCATCAATCGGCCCCTGGCACTTCCACACTATCACCTGACCAAGAGCTACCGCCACGTGCGACTTTCATCCTCAGCTCAGACCCCCCACAGACCAAGTTATCTTAAACGAGGTCTTCAGCCGTAGCCGCTATCCCATAAAATCATAGAATGTCCAGTACTAAGTCTCTGCAAGTGATTACTTTAGACTCAGTACGTGCACTCAACAGAAAGGATAACCACGACGCCAAGAAACCTGTTATCTGGAAAGAATTAGGAGTATTTTTAGATAAAAAGGTTGATATCACCCCCAAACAAGACGGCGAAAGTTCAAGTAGATCATCGTTAATATCTGGATCTATTCCCGATAAGTCGTATTTATCGACCAATATCGGGTATAAGATCTGTAACTCGTGCAACAGACCAATAGGAGATAGAAGTTTACTGAGTCACCTTGAGAAGTGCTTAGAAATGAAACAAAGAAAAGAAGAAACTGGTGAGAAGGCTTCGCCTTCATTAAAGAGAAAGAGAGGAAGAAATGCCTTGCTAGATGTTGAACCTAGCTCGGTGGATTCTTCTAGAAACTCTACTCCAGTACCAAGTACTCCAAATAGCTTTAATAATGGTTCAGCCAAACCAAAGAAGAAGTATAAGAAATCACAAACCCAAAAGGAAAAAGAAGCTGCTAATGCTGCCGCCGCTGCTGCCGCCGCTGCTAGTGGTACCAAAAAGGATACTGCTGGCAAGAAGAAGAAACAAGTTAAACCTAAATCTACAGCCAAACCAAAGGGTCCAGTGGATGTGGAGAAACAATGTGGTGTTCCATTACCATCTGGAGGTTTCTGTGCTCGTTCCTTGACCTGTAAGACCCATTCTATGGGTGCCAAGAGAGCGGTTTTGGGTAGAAGTGCTCCATATGATGTTTTATTACAACAATATCAAAAACGTAACCAAGCTAAGATCGCTGCTTCCAATGCCTTGGCTGCTCAAAGACGTGAAAATGCTGAATTCAACGGTGGTGGTGACAGTATGAGCGACGATCTCAATGGTAATTATAATAAAGTCCTTGATCCAGATGAGGAAACTCATTTGGTCTTGGAAGGATTATCTAAGAACAACCCAATACCTTTGGAAAGAAAAGTGGTTCTTCCATTCAGAAGTCGTCACAGATTCCTTTCTGCCCGTGAGTTCTATGCTAATGCCCTTATTATCTCTGGAAACAACAATAATAATAGCTCTAACAGTGCCAACGGTACCCCTAATAACCAATCCGCAGAACAAACCTTGGCTAACCAAGCTATTTCTGGTTCTATTGGAGGATTACAGGGCCGTTGTGCTTTGATCAATGTGGACGCCCCACCAACCAACCCTGATTCATCTACTCAATCGTTCTCAGCAATTCCTGGAGAAATGTACCAAGTGAGAGCGCCTCTGAAGGCTATTTTGATGACTGCTCAACACAATGCTTTACAACAACAAGCTTTCCAACAACAAGTGTTGAAATTCCAACAGCAACAGCAACAAATGTTGTTGATGAAGCAAAAGCAAGCTGCTCGTGCCGTGGCTGCTGGATCACAACAGCAATAAGCTGGTTTCAGGTGAAACTAGTAGTTTAGATGGCGTAATTGCAAGAGAAGCAGAGAAGAAAATTATATTATATTCATCACCAACGAGAAACCAATGGGCAAGGATAATAAAAACACCTCGCTTTGCTCGTAGGCTAATCATTGGAAGATCAAGGGGAATTCTAGTTCAAAAGTTACCATTTAAAATGGTATGAAGCTAAATTGGCTACAGTGTATATTATTTGTATAGCGATGGCTAGCGATATTCTATAACGGTATATAATAGACAATCAATTGTCAATAAAATATCATTATTGGGCAAATGGAAATAATCAATGCCAGCATTTTTTATTTCAGTATTTTAGTAAATTTGATGGTTTAAATTTTGGGTATGCTGTTGTTTTTTGTTTTGTTACTTTTCTCTAATTGGCCATTTGTCTTTGTTCTTTAAGATCCATGGATGAGTGAAGACGCTTTCTAAAGACAATCTTTTCTTGGGGTTTTTCTGTAATAAACCCATAATCAAATCGGCCGCGTCTTCGTCTATAAAGTCAGGGATTTGAAGATCAACTTTGGCAATTCTCTTGTAGGTGGCATTTTTGTCAATCTCTTCAAAAGGAGGTTTTCCAGTTAAAAATTCAAAACATAAAATACCCAATGACCAGATATCCACGTTGAAATCGTGTTCATTGCTCTCGATCATTTCTGGAGGTAAATAATCAAGAGTTCCGCAGATAGTGAGTCTCTTGTTGGTAGAAACAGGATTTTGGTGTACTGACCAGCCGAAATCACTAAGTTTAATGCAATGGTCAAGGGATAACAAGATGTTTTCTGGTTTAATATCTCTATGAATGATGTTTTTAGAATGCAAATAATGAAGTGCTTGTGCTACTTGGTAGATGTAGTGAGATGCAGTAGGGTTATCGAAACGACGTTTGACCTTGAGATGCTGGTAGAGCTCTCCATAGATAGAGTATTCTAGAATAAGGTAGACGTTGTTTTCATCATTGAAAAACCCGTATAATCGGGAGATTTTGGGATGGATCAATCTCGATTGGATTTCGATTTCACGACGGAAGTTCTTTTCTAGTTTCAAGTCCACGAGGTCTTTCTTTGACATGACTTTCAATGCTACGATATAGCCCGAATCCACGTGTTTGGCACAGTATACCTTACCGAGTTTACCCTTACCGAGGATTCTACCTATTTCGAAGTTGTCTAGGGACCATTTCTTGGACTCAGGTTTGGTGGTAGGCAGTCTGGAGATGGAGCGCCTTGGAGAAGGGGCAGCTGTTTTGACCAATGGGCGGGTAGTTTTCATGACCTTGGACTTTGCTGTTTCAAACGTGTTGAGCTGATACTTGGACAAGGGACGTCTTGTGGCGGAGGAGGAAGTTGTGGAGGAAGAGGACGAATGGGTTGGAGTCTTAGCGAAGGAACGTGAAAGGGACTCGATTCTGGTCTCTATACGTTTAAGTTGGTGGGAGGTTGTTGATGAAGGGGTGGGGGCACCCGAGGAACGAGCGAGTGGGGGAGACGGTCTCTCCATGATGAATGATGGTGATGGAGTTGGTGATGAAGGAAAGGAAAAGCGAAAGAAAGCAAAGGAAACAGTTGATGATTGTGTTGTAAACAAACACGGCCCGAAGAGTATGAGCGCGCGCGCAACAATCTCACAAGATGAGACAGATCAAATGAGACAAGAGAAAGGCGAAGTGTGAAGAGTCGAAAGGAAGGACAGGAACAAAAGTTGTGAGAACAGTGCGACAATTGGGCGATAGAGGATCAACAAATTGCTGATGGCCAAAAGGCTTGGAATTAAAGGAACCAGGGCACTTTAAGTTCAGAAAAAGGTGTGAAACATTTTTGAAACATCTAGTATTAGTAGGCCGAAGCCCGACCTCGGGACATTGTGTAATAATTACACATGTATTAGTGAGCAATATTCCGGGGTTGAATATAATATTGAGAGATAAGGATCATACTACTGAAAAAAAAGAACCACCACTACCACCACCACTACTAACACCACAATGGCCAATAGAAGAAGAGGTAATAAGAAGAATATCCAGGAAGACTATGTTGTGGTCGAAAGTAACTTGGACCAACAGCAAAGCCTCCAGAATCAGGGTCTGAGCCAGAATAATCAACCGAGAAAGACTAAGTCCAAGAAGAAGACCCAGAACAAGGATCAGAACGAGGACAACAACAAGCAGGACCAAGTTGAGATAAGAAGTAACTCTGATCAACAGCAAAAGCCTCAAAATCAAAGCCAGAAGAAGACTCAATCGGCAAAGACAAAGTCCAAGAAGAAGACCCAGAACTCGGACAAGCAAATCCAGAACCAACGAAACAATAAACCAAAAGAAAAAAAGATCCATATCGAAACCTTCAACCAAGACCGATTATATTTCAACGAAGTCACCCAAATTCATTTTGAAGCGCTGGACGATTCCAGTTCTGAAGGGTGGACTGAAGCGGTATTTGATGATGAAAATGAACGTAGTGATGGAGAAAGCTCTATCGATAACATTTCCCATACTTTGGAGTTCATGAGCTTCGATCCTATCCACTATCTCCATGCTGTCATGCGTCAACAAGAGGAAGAGGAAGCAAAAGAAACTAGTGAGCAAGGTATTTTCATGGACACCTACCAGACAAACTCTCCTACCATAGGTAAACTCCTTTGGAACTTATATGACAATCAAGAACCTTTACAAGTCAAAAAGCATTTAAGGGAATTGGTAATGTTAAGTATCAATTGTGCCTGTGGTGGAAGAGTTGGCTACTTAACTGCAACCGGTCATAAAAGAAGAGATTTGCACCTTGAATTGTTTCCTTGGGCTTTTAAAAATGGCGAAATTAGAGTTCATATGATGGGTATTCTTGGACATTATCTTATTTATTATTTTGATAACCTTTCAAGATCTGAAGATGAACAGAATAAATTGGGATATAATAGTTCTTATGTTTTCAATAATATAGGTGGCCAAAATATTTGGGATGAATACAGAGAGAAAGGACGTATTAGTAGATTGAAATGGAGAATTTTGAAAGAAATGTCCAGGAAAACTTTCGATATTGATTTGGCCAATGGATTCTATGCTTTAATGAATTTAGAAAACAGATACGAAGGTGAAGATTACGACAGTGATTATTAACTATGAGTTAGGATGACTAATCTTGTGGTTTGGTCTTAATCTTTCAGTAATATAATTAATCCTCCTTCATTACTCATGTTTCTCTTGTTAATAGTTCTATGGATATATAAATGTCTTTTAGCCTTTTTTTTAGTCTCTGCAAAATTTCATAAATGGAAGTTTTCAGAGAATCATTTAATATTTATATGGCAAACTTTATGTTAGTTGTTCAGTTACAAATAAATGTTTTAAATGTGATCAATGAAATTGCCTGTAATTTCAATTTTCACGTTATTAAACTAACAGGAAAAGGAGAAGTTAGTAAATTTACGATCTAGCTCAACCTTTGGTTTTTTATGATTTGAATGAAATTGTTCCAGTGAAATATTGGGATATTTGAGATTTCAATAAGTTAAAGTTCTGAAGTTTGGATTTTAATGCAACTTTATTAGGTGCATCTAAAGTATATGCAGCAATGACAAATCTTATAATGCAATTAGAAACTTTTAAATGTAATGGAAAACTATAATATGTAAAAGAAAAGTTTATTATGCATAACAGAAAATTTGAAAATGATTCATGCAAGTAAGAAACTATAAGTTGCAATTGAAAAGTATAAGTTGCAATCCAAAACTAACAACTGTAATGAAAAACTATAGATTGTATTTGCGAAGTTTGAATTGTAATTGCAAATCATAAATTTAAAATAATGCAACCTCTTTATCCACAAGTTAAACCTTTAAATTGACACTTGAAAACTATTAAGAGACTATAAAGATGTTAAGTCTCATCTAATTGGTCGTTCTCTTTAAAACAAAAATTGTTATATTTTTGAAGTTGTTAATTTAATGAAAATTTTTAAAATTATTACAATTATTAAAATATTTACAATTGTGAAAAATCTACAAAAATTCAAAACTTGTTCAATAATTTACTTCATTGCTTCATTTACTGGAAATCTAATTGAATTCAATGACAAGACATTTTCATGACTTACTATTATTAGAAAGTAGAGCAAATCCATAAGTGCCACAAATATGTATACTCATTGCTCATTTCGTGTCGTATGATTTTACTTATAAAAAGCGGATATTGAAAGTTCGGTGTTTGAGTACACAGAAACGCTTTTACCCGAGGAATGCATGAACTGGCAAAAAGATCAAACAACACTTGATGTTGGTGTGTTGAGCATTTGGGTGGATGCTATTGGCTGCAAAGCTCGTGCTATGTAATATGGTGTACGGTATAAGGCACATTTGCCAAATTGCCTAAACTAGCCAGTTCATTTACACTCTAGTTGTTACCAGCCTTTTTTTCTTTTACTTCGGTACATCTCTTAAACTCATATGACGCATCCTTCTAGACCTTCGGTGTTCACTACTGTTTTGAGCTGTTCTCTTGTGTGACAAGATACCAAATCCGACCTTGTGTCACGTGATAGGTCCAGGTCCAGGCAATTTAGACCTCCCTCGCTATTTTAAATATAAATACACCTGCAGACAATAAAGCTTGGGTTAGTAACTGCAGTTGACGACAGTAGACGGCGCACCGTAAACTTGACGGCACGGCTGACGAGAAATACACTTAATTCTTACCATAACTAATAGCAATAAACCTATCACATTTATATAAAACATCCTTTAATATATAAACTAGATCAATTAATACCCATTTAAGCTATAAGCCACGGTAATCACTCTATATGTCAACCACACTTTACAACCCACAATCATAATATTTTTAGAAAAAGATGCACCTTATGCGCCAGGGCCCACAACCATGCAGGATTTGTTTCAATAAATTTTGCATTTTTAGCATTCCCGTGGTTCAGCCGTTGACCCTGCGCAGGCGTCCAGCCGTGCCAACAAAGAGACGATTAAACACAAACGAACAGAGTTTCTACACAAACGAAAAAGGATTGACGTTATATTGATACAATTATTAACAGGTACTTTTTTGTAAATCACAATTGAATTGTTTATCGTCACTTAACAACCAAAATACATTTGTCAATTTTAGGGAGACAGACAATAAAGATAACGATCTCCGCTACTTAAAATTTTGTCTGTCACGTTTAAATTAATCCAATGGGGTATCAGTACACCCCCCTTCAAAGCCATGTTACCACACCACATAATTCGGGAATGACCTTTGGGTTAAAGCGCTGATAAGATTTTTAATCAGGATCCTTCAAAGGAGGGGCTACACCCCCCTCACTCGCTGTCTTCATGTGTGACTAATTATTTTTACTAGTACCGGACCTTATGCTTCATGTCGGTTGACTCTGTTATGTTATCGTTTTTGCACCAGAAGGGCGCATCCTGTTCCTAACTGACAAAACCTATGTATGTATGTAGGTATGTATGTTATTTCCGACCGTGTCCCACACTCGTCTCCGAATGCAAAAACAAACAAAATTTGAAACCACACCACTGCGCCTGCCTTTTCTCTCGCGGGTATAAATATGAGTCGATAACCGCAAATTGTTTTTATTCATAACTGTCTACAAAAATGGGTATTAAAGATAAGGTTAAGAGAGCTTCCAAGATTTTTTCTTCTGAATCCAAGGAATCTTTACAAAAAGATATTGCTGAAGCCGGCGCTGTTGAAGGTGAAACCAAGAAGGAAGTAACTGAAGGTGAAACCAAGGCTGAAGCTGCTACTGAAGCTGCTGAAGACAAGGTTGAAGCCGAAGGTACTGAACTTAAGGAAGTCAAGCCAACTGTTGAAGATGAAGCTAAGAACGTCGAAACCAACGCTGAAGAAGCTAAGGAAGCCGTTGAAGCTGCTGAAACTGAAGCTCAAGCTGAAATTGCTCCAGCTACTGAAGAAATCTCTGCTGCTCCAGCTGCAGTTGAAGGTGAAGCTACTGAAGAAGCTGAAGACTTAGCCAAGAAGAGTGAAACCGCCAAGGCTGAAGTTGAAGACTCTTCTAACAAGACCGATAAGGCCGCTAAGAAGAATGATATTTTCAAGAGAATTTTAGGTAAGTTTAAGAAATCCTCTGCTGCTACCAAGTAAATTAATTAAACCAAAACCAAAGACCAAAGGTAATTTTGAGTTTAAGTTTGAGTATGAGTTTTAACCAGTTAATAATTAATAATTAATCACACCAACAACAGTGTTGATTGGTGAATATATATGTAAAGAGACGAAACAACAAAAAAAAAGCAAAGACCAAGTAGTTGTAGAGAGGCGATAACATACTGTAGTAAGACGTGTTTGGTTGATTTGATGATTAGTTCCATAAAAACAACGAGGGCATCACTTCTGATTAGCCGGGGGATTTAACGGTCACTGTAGAAGAACAATCCGGTCTTTTTGTTTTAGATGCAAAATCGGTCGGTTGTTGTCATAGGTTTTACAAATTGAATTCCGGGAATAAGTATTGATTGGTTTATGATATCCGGATCAATTGATTTTGATTGTCTATTTATTTGACAATAAACAATCGACATCCCATCTCATCACACCACATACCACACACCACATTACATCCACACAATTTTTTGGTGGATTACGCAGACATATATCAAGCAGACTTACATGTACACTGAGAGATAGGTCACTATAATTACAGCATATGTAAAAATTGCACAGTCGCAGCAGCAGGACAGTCATTGATACAGTAACTCATCACGTCTTCAATTTTGTGTTGTGTATCATATCAAGCTGCTGGGTATTAATTTTTTTTTGCTCGTTAATTGAGGGCTTTGTTAGTTGCAACAATCAAGTGAACAATAGAAAAAATAATTTTTCGGTAAGGATCATCAGAAAAAAAAAATATAACATTACTTACTTTAGGACGAATAGGTTAAAGTTTGTTGACTTGTTGGAGTATTAAATTATTGGAACATGACATGTAGGTGCTCCCAAAAATTGGATGTACTATCTTAATGGGGAAAATCTTGGCCACGGTTGCATGCTTTAATGTCCCCTCACCTGCCTACTATACTTTCTTATCGCATGACACATGACAACCAACAAACCGGGGGGTGGCAGTGTAATCATAGGTAAGGTAAAGAAACCCGGTCATAGTCGACCCTGTTACGAAAGTTTTTGAAACATCGCGAATTGCATAAAGTCACATTGGCGGTGCAGGCAAGAGAATAAATGCTCGTACTATCCGAGTATACTAACTATAATCGAAGTATTGACCTGTGCGTTTTGCAATTTTGTCGCCTTTAATTATCTGTGAGTTCCCGAACCTGTCATTTTCTGTCCTTTTTGGGACAAAAAAAAATATTTCGGCAATTGTAGTTAGTGACCACAAACACGCAATTTCCCCAAAACAGCGACAATCGTTTAAAACAGGACTATAACCGAACTAATGGTTGTTCTATCCAAAGTCTATTGCACTTACGAATATGGTCGTGGTACACGTTTTAAAGACGGGCTAGTTTCAAACATGAGGAGTACGACTCCTGCAGAATGGTCCATCACGTGATAACATTCACTGAAAATTGGTCATGTATTACGTAATAACATATACCAAATCAATATTACAATCATGGATTGACCACTTGAAGGCTTAAGAATGACCACTGCTCAACAAAATCTGGGCTATTATTACATTAATTACAACCAAAAATTACTAAGTTAAAAATTATCGAAAATGAATTGATAAAATTGGCCAGTTAAAGCTTGTTTTCTGTCCTATAGTACCATTTCCAAGCCTCTAGGCACTTTCATGCCTCAATGAACCCCGAAATATCCAAAGAAAAACCGTGAAATCTTACGCGTGTACACCAAAGGCTATTTTAGAGATCAAAACTCTATTTTATTTGGAAACGAATACGCATAAACTGTTATTCTGCTATAAAGAACTACATTTCTGAATAGATCAATAGTCAGATCAACAACGCATAAAGAGCTACTCTCAAAGTCCACTCCACTACAGTTTGAACCCCTTAAACCCAATTTCCCCACATTCTTGATAAGCGGACCTCTTTCATTGTGAGTTCTATAACACAATAATTACACATAAACGAGCAAAACATTTTCGGAAGCTTCCGAGTCTCAGCCTCACTCACTGTTTGATAAACTTTTACTAATGAAACCAAGAACTACATTTTGCCTTAGAACCTAAACACACAAAGAAAAACCCCACCAAGTGCTCAAGATCCCCGTTACGTAACACGATCTCGTATAACTCTAACTTTTCAAGGCAAAACCACACCAAACCCTCCCCTAAAAAGAAAACCCTTAAGTTGCTACAGGGATAAAACTATAAATTGGTGGGGGGCGGCACGTCACGTGACAGTTTCAGGTGTCACTACACCACCACCAGATGATGAAACATCCACAGCACTTTCTGATCTCCCCAACTAGGTGCCGGATCACCCGCACATTAAACCCATACAACTATAGTAATACGTAATCACATGACAAGGTTGCTTGCTCAGTCGCATCACTCTTCATCATCCGCTGGCTCGTTTGGTCGCACCTGCCCACCAATCAAAAACGAGAACGCCGCACGTGACCCGCCCCATCAGATATCATCACAAATAGCTTTTGCAACGTTTGCCCACCACTTCTTCTCCCCCCTTAAATCAACCCGCCATGGACTTACGTGTGGGTAAAAAGTACAGAATCGGCCGTAAGATCGGCTCCGGATCCTTTGGTGACATCTATCTCGGAACAAACATCATTTCTGGTGAAGAAGTCGCCATCAAGTTAGAAAATACCAAAGCTAAACACCCCCAATTAGAATATGAAGCTAAAGTTTATAAGGCTTTAAGTGGAGGTGTTGGTATTCCATTTGTTCGTTGGTATGGAACTGAATGTGATTATAACGCCATGGTGATTGATCTTTTAGGTCCTTCTTTAGAAGATTTATTCAATTATTGTAACCGGAAATTCACCTATAAAACTGTTTTACTTTTGGCTGATCAGTTGATTTGTCGTATTGAATACATTCATGCAAGATGTTTCCTTCATCGTGATATCAAACCTGATAATTTCCTTATGGGTATTGGTAGAAGAGGTTCTCAAGTTAATGTTATTGATTTTGGTTTAGCCAAAAAATACCGTGATCCTCGTACTCATTCTCATATTCCTTATCGTGAAAATAAAAATTTAACTGGTACTGCAAGATATGCTTCTGTTAATACTCATTTGGGTATAGAACAATCTAGAAGAGATGATTTAGAAAGTTTGGGTTATGTTTTGATTTATTTCTGTAGAGGTTCTTTACCTTGGCAAGGTCTTAAGGCTGCTACCAAGAGACAAAAGTATGACAGAATTATGGAAAAGAAAATAACTACCCCAAATAATGTTTTAACCAAAGGATTACCATCAGAATTTTTGGAATATATGAATTATATTAAAACTTTACGTTTTGATGATAAACCAGATTATCCTTACTTAAGAAAATTGTTCCGTGATTTATTCAAGAAAGAAAATTACCGTTATGATTATGTGTTTGATTGGACTTTATATAAGTTCCAACAAGAAAAGCAAAGAGCTCAAGGAAAGGTGGAAGATCAACCTCAAGATCAACAACAACAGCAACAACAACAACAAATACAATCACAGCAACAATTAAAGGAACAATCTCAACCTCAACAAGCTGCCAACAATCTTCAACAACAGCAACAACAGCAACAGCAACAACAACAATTGGCATTACAAAAAGCAAGAGCTTTACAATTACAGCATCAACAGAATACAGGTGATAAAGAGGGTAAGACTGACGACCAAGTTCTTAAGGACCTCTTTGGAGATGGCTATCAAAAATACTTGAATAAAGACGAAGAAGGTAAAGATGTCCCACCAAATACTTCAGGAGTTTTCCAAAGCAACCCAAATAATAAATACCGTCCAAGTGCCCCTGGCCAATTTGATCAAGAAAAAGCCAAACAAATACGGGGTGCACCAGCTCAACAAGTGCAGAATAACAGAAACCCAGCATGGCTTTAATCATGAACGAAGAAATTAATTTTTATTTTAATCCATAATATGGAATCCCTGATTATGGCTTTATAGTCAGATCAATTATTCAATTATCAATTATCAAAACAATGAATATCAAATCAAGTCAAAGGATTGACAAAATGATATTTTTAATTGAAGTTTATTGATACTGATTCTATTTTTGTGTCTTAACTAGAGAAAATTTCTTCTTTCCAAATCAAATATTAAATATGGAGGTTTAGAACCTGTTCTTGATCCGCAACAAATTGAGTTTGTGGATTCTCCAGGGCGTACTAGATCAAGCTTTATATGGCTTATCACCACCACACTCAAAAGAGCTTAGCTTTGTTCTAACTCTTTTCCAACTTACTGAAACTTCCACTTATCAAGTTTCAGATCCCGAAGACTCTTTACACAGTCTATTGAAATTTCACTTATTATGCTTTTTTACAAACTAGTGAAAGTTCACATTGATGTCCAATCTGGGGAGTCAACCCTCCTCAAGGTTGAAATGGCATCTTTTTATTGATTTCGGGATTAATTGCATTTTAACCAGGCTTGTCTACTATGTGTTTTTATAGGTAATAAAGAATTCAAGAAAATAACTAAAACTAAATAGTCAATGGGCATTTGTAGTGTAGTACTTTGAATTATTCAAAAGAACAATTCAAAGCTATTCCGTATCGAGTTTACTTAGTTTAATATTAACTATGGAGGTTATAAACAGTTAATAAAATGTAGATATATCTATTTGTAACACCCCAGAATTTACAGGTTTTTTATTTCGATCCTTGCCTTTATTCGTTCTATATACACCATACGACATAAAACGAATTATGTCCAGACGATACTCCTAAAGGAGACAATTTACTATACAATTAATGGATTTATGAATATTCTCATTATATTGCAACCATATTTGACTGCAAAAAAATGGCTTAAAATGTCTGTAAAATACTATTTTCAATACCCTGATAGATCAAGATGATTGCAACATCGATTAGTGCTTAATCGCATTTAATCAACGTTATCGTTGGCACTAGCAACAGGAAGCTTTTGTTCAGCTTCTTCTTGTTCTTGTTCCTTGACTTTTCCGTTAGAGTCTAAACCGGAATCGAAGACAG
Organism: Suhomyces anneliseae; assembly: GCA_030568535.1. Classification (NCBI taxonomy): domain Eukaryota; kingdom Fungi; phylum Ascomycota; class Pichiomycetes; order Serinales; family Debaryomycetaceae; genus Suhomyces; species Suhomyces anneliseae. Next base: position 616,238 of record JAJMGB010000003.1, on the reverse strand, counting down.
TACCTAAGAAGTCAAACATGTGTCTGGCTTCAGAAGTAGAGTCAGCTTCGTTAAGTCTGAAGGTATCGATGAAACCAAAGAAACCATAGAAAGTGTTTTCCTTGACTTCTTCACCGTAGATCTTGTCGTAAATGTACTTTCTCTTGAAAGCATCCATTTCTTCGGCGTACTTGGAGAATTCAATCTTGTCATAAGCAAACTTTTCCAAGATGGCATTGGCACCATCGTAGACTGGGTTTTCCAATAATAAACCTAAGGCTGGAGCCTTTGGAATATTGATCTTGGTTGGACCAAAGGTGTCTCTAATTCTTTCGATAGGAGTACCAGTACGGATAAGCAAAACAGCCATAGCAATCATCTTACGAATTTGATGCAACATAAAGGATTGACCGTGAATGTGGATAGAAACCCATTCAGTACCTTCAATGACGAATGGATCAGAAACAGTGGTGTCCTTCATGTATCTACGAGCAGAAGGGTCCTTGTAAGCCTTACCAATGGTGAAGTTATGGAAGTTGTTGGAACCTTCGTATTGTTTCATGGCTTGTCTGAAAAGATCAAGACGTTCCTTACTGACCTTGTAGGCTCTTCTACGTTTGTTTTCAATACCCTTGTAGGTCTTGAGTAAACGGCCAATTTCAGTGATTTCACCATTTTCATCATAAGTCTTAATGCTGGAGTTGGAGGTACTGTTATCTTGAAGAAGAGATTCGATTTGTTCGATTTCAGCAGCAGTCAATTCACTTTCATTGATAGCTTCTTTGGTCTTTGCCCACCATTCACGACCTTCAACATCATCTCTAAGAATACCAGGATGTTCCTTATTTTTGGTATCAATAAATTCAGCTAAAGAAGTCTTTGGCTTTGGTGGAAGTAAAGTATAGGTTGGTAATAAGTATTCATAAACACGAGATGAACACATTTTACGACAATCAAAAGATTTGGAAGTTCTTTGAATACCCCACACTCTAATTTGTTCTGGTAATTCAGCATTAATCTTATCCATAATATTTGGATCTTCAATGATTAATTTAGCTGAAACAACATTACCAGCAGCATGAACACCCTTATCAGTACGTGCGCATCTCATAAAACCATTTTTCTTTAAATCATCTGAATTCTCAGGTGAGATGGCTCCGGCACGCGCAAATGCTCCAAATAATTCTCCTTCAATAGTTTTGATATCAGGGTTTGGTTGAATTTGCATACCATTATATCCGGTACCACAATATCCCATCATAACAGCCACCTTCTTCTTTGGCTTTCTTTCGGATTTGGCAACTGGGTTACCATTTTCATCTAATCTTGGAGTAAATTCACTATAAATTAATGTTAGAAAGTCTCTATTCAATAAATTGTTCAACATACCTACGTAACCTTGTGTTCACGTTGCCTTTTGTGCCTTTTGGTGTCATCTTCACGCTTATCAGCCGCACGGGTACGAGTCCACTTGCTCTGTTGACCGCGCTTGTAGACGGAGTCGTCTGGCTGCTCAATATCTGGAGCCTGGGAAGTTTCATCGACGGGAATCGTCTTTTCGGTTGGGGAAGTCATTGGTGGGTATAAATTTTCAAAATTCAGAGATGAACTGATGTGCGGAGCACGTGAGCTCTCCATGGCCCGCCACTAAAAACACCTGTAGAGAAGACCAAAGGGCTCAGTGATCAGGGAGGAGTCAGAATGTAGTTAGATGTATTTGTTGCAATTGGAAACGGGTACTGGTTTACGGGGAAATTGGGTGTTTTGGGTATTTTGATTACGTAATACATTACTAATACAAGCTCATCTCGCCACCAAAACCCCAAAAACGAGGGTTTAAACAAGTTCGGAAGCTTCAAACACCTTCTAGTACCGTCCCAATCTCTTCCTTCTTCTTCCTATCCCTTTCTTCTCTCCAGATCTATCGTTTAGAACATCATAAGTCACGTGACCATCTCATCGCTCGCCATCGCCTCTGCCAGGACCGCAAATCGAGCTGAAGAAGAAGCTGTTACTTTGCTCTACATTACTAGAAAACACAAACTAATCTTTCTCTAGTCTCTTAAGAAGTTTTCTTTCCCTTAGACCTTGTTTCAACTTATCAAACTTGGATCCATCTAACGACTCCAGTCACGTGTCGCATCTTATATCTCATATCAGAAAAATTTCAATTTAACTACTCATCACTCCACAATGAGACCTTTAACCGAAGAAGAAACCAAAGTGGTGTTCGAGAAGCTCGCCAACTACATTGGTAGAAACATCTCGTTCTTAATCGACAACCCAACCAACCCTCACGTTTTCCGTCTTCAAAAAGACAGAGTTTACTATGTTTCTGATCAAGTAGCTAGATTCGCTACTTCAGTTTCTAGACAACAATTAATGTCAGTGGGAACTTGTTTTGGTAAGTTTACCAAGACCGGAAAGTTCCGTTTACATATTACCTCCTTACCATATTTGTCTCAATATGCCAAGTACAAGGTATGGATCAAGCAAAATGGTGAAATGCCATTTTTATATGGTAACCATGTTTTAAAAGCACATATTGGACGTATGTCTGATGACATTCCAGAGCATGCAGGTTTACTCGTGTATTCTATGAACGATACTCCATTAGGTTTCGGTGTCAGTGCCAAGAGTACCAATGAAGCTAGAGCCTTACAACCAACTGCCATAGTGGCTTTTAGACAAGGTGATATTGGTGAATACTTAAGAGAAGAAGATACCTTGTTCACCTAAGCATTTTATTTGTTCCAACAGAATCCTACGAAGCTTTAATTAGGGAGGATCAGAGCAAACACTTTATTCACCTAAATAAGAAACAAAAATGGGGTGTGTGAAAATTACAACCAAATAAGACTTACATTATAAAGAGTGAAGAAAAAGATAGTGAAGTGTTCTTGAAGCATACGTGATGCGTGCTAGTACATCCACAAATTGCTCTTTATAGTAATGTCTTTCGTATGTTGCATTGTCATGTATTTTAGTAATGGCCTAGGCCATAATAGCAGAATAAAAATAGATTTTCAGATAATTAATGTAGTGAAAAATTAATCAAGAAAAGAGGATAACGGCGAATGAAATGTATTTTGAGATTTTTCAGTGACTAGTCATATTGGGACAAAGCAATAAAGTGGGAAATTGGTGGGGAGTTACGAGTATAAGTATAAATGTGACTGGTAATACTGCGAAATGAGGTGAAAATAATACCAAAGAAAACGATCATAATGACAAGAAATAGATGGAAATAAATAAATAGATACGAAAGTATCTACTATGTATTCGAATCATCACTATTCTGGTAATGTCTTCTGGCTCTGTACAAATTAAGTTATCGAAGAATGTCATAATTGAACATGAGACTTTTAAATATTACTGAAGTAAAAATATGGAGTATAACTATGAACAAGAATACTGGACCTGTAGTTCCATAACTCAATAAATAGTTTTCAAGAATTTTAGTATGGTGCACATCAGCAGGTAGTTAGTTAAGATATCTTAATATAACATATCATTCCCAATAGGCAATGTTTACTGAAGTTTCACTTACAGAGACTGGTCTTTTTACGTTGATGTTGATTACTATATACACGTATTCACCATGATAATGTCTAATGTTTTGATACCACTGGAACCTTCTTATGAAGGAATATTACTTGCCAAATGGAAATATTAGATCACCATTATATGATACTTCTAAGTATGACTATGTTCTTTTTAAATAATGAACACCTTCACCATTGTCTATTCTGATTGAGAATATCCCATGTTGAAGGTTGATGCCCGCAAACGGACAAATTCACTTCATTTGTTTTCTTTTTCTAATTATTTCTTTTTTGTATAATTTGATTAGAAAATGAAAGCAGAAGCCTTTAACAAGTGTGCTGGGTTACCTCCACTGACACTGTATTGGTTATTCACGATCTTTTCGAATTGCTTGACTGGGTCAAATTGAGTTTGTTCCATTCTTCCGGCTCTAACAGCTTCCTTTTCTTCCAAAAGTTCTTGAGCAGTCTTGTTAGATTCCTTGGTCTTGTATTCCTTAACGAATAAAATACCAGAATCTTGATAGAATTTCAATAATTCCTTAGTTTCATCCTTAGACCAACTCTTGACTTCGAATGGTTTAATAAGACCATTTTCTCTTAATCTGTTGGCGATATCGACATCCAAAAATCTCGTACCAGTGTATGGATCATATTCTTCAGTACCTAAAGCAACATTAAGGGTAGAACGATGTTGACCGATATCGCTGGTCTTAGCTAATAAGACAGCACCCTTGTCGAAGCTCAAAGAACCTCCAGTGACCTTCAAGACAAATTCACCGATTTCAAATTCATTCAAATGAATATGAGTGAAATCTGGGTGACGGTACTTGGTTTGTGCGAAATCAACGATAGCATTGAATCTATCGATGGAGAAGAGGACTGGGAAATCCTTGGAATGAGCGGTCATTTCTTCAACGAAGAAAGCAAAAGCAGAGGTTGGAGCAAACTTACCGAAATCATGGTTATGTAAAAGGAATTCATAAACAGTGTTAACACCTTTCTTCAAGTTGTAATCCACTCTGTTAGATTGGAAAGAGATATCACGGGTCAATTTCATCTTTTTGAAGACATCTTCATTGACTTGACGCCATTTATAGATCAAACGCTTGGTAAGCATTGGTTGTTGATATTTACCAGATTTTTGGTTTAAAATATAATCACTGGTACCATTAACTAAAGATTCACCGGATTCAATATGTAAAACAACGGTATCTTCATTTTGAGATCTACCTAAAGCCAATGCTTGAGTAAGAAGAGTAGATTTACCAACTCCATTATCACCTATTAAACAAACTCTATTAGAACTACTTGGACCAGTAGTCAATTTTTGGAGAGATTCTTGGGCTAATCTGGTAGTATTTTCAGTGACTAAAGAAACTGGATGTTGAAACAATTCATGATGTTGAAGTTTTTGAAAGGATCCAAGAGTTTTCAAAATTGGCAGCACTTTGGTATCATATTTAACCATCTTAGACTTTAAAGATCCAAGCTTTTCCCATGAAAGTGGAGCCAATTCAAATTGGCCAAGGTCTGCTGCCATCTTATCGAAACCAAGAGCTCCCACAGCATCTCTAAAACCTAAATGGGTCATACCTGGCTTCTTAGCTTTGGTGTTTTCTCTTTGGACTTTGAAGGTGATTTTGGTCTTTCTAGAAGGTGTGGCTGGAGCGGCCTTTTTAAGGAGCGCAGAACTGGTCGAGAACTGTCTGGCGCCCACAGTGGGGGCCCGTACGAGGGATGCAAATCTCAACATGTTGTGTTTTGTTGATATCGTAGTAGGATTTGTGGGAAAGATGGTCGCCAAAACCATCAAATTTTCAGTTTGTTAGGGCTAGTGGGCCTGTGTGCAGGACACGGTTGTCGTAGCGAGGAAAAAAAAAATTTTCCTATAAAAGCCAACCAATTTCGCACCTATAAATTTTTTACAGCCATTTGATTCCACCAACTTAACTATCCAAAGGTTTGGGGAGGTGATTCACGGTTATCTCATTTATCTCAATTAGGTAATGATATCGACAGGACGATGGATGAGCCGAGGAGCAGTTTCTGCGTCCTCTGGCCTCCCGTTCAATCTCGCTAGACTCAACAATTTGGCCTTGATTGGTCAAGTCCGTCTTGTGGCCACTACTAGAACTCCAAGAGCACATACTGCTTCTGCATCATCCTCGGGCACTGTTCATTCATCTCCTGAAAAGAAGAAGCAAAGTGTGTTTTCTTTTGGTAAGTTTTCTCAATTGCAAATTCCAGAAAAGAAGATCATTGAATCTTCAAGTACTGGTATTGATTCCATTGCATCTTTTGATGCTCTTCGTATTTTTCCTACAGTTAGAGCTGCAATGGTTGAAGAAATCAAATCAGTGTATAACTTGAAAAGTACTTATATTAAGGACAAAGGTGACCTTGAAATCAAGCCATCTCCAGTCCAAGTTGCTGCCATTAGAAAAATTAATCAGCCAAGACAAAGAAAAGTCAATAAAATTGTTAAAGATGCTGAAAATGAAGGTGGTCAAGCCATTGTGGATGATTTAGTAAGAAGCAATGAAGCCAATAAACTTAAAGTTTTCACTGTTGCTGCTGAAACTGGTTCTGGTAAAACTTGGGCTTATCTTGCATCCTTATTAAGTAAGCTTAAGGAAGATGATTTCGAACTTTTCAAAAAATCTGCTGAAAAGTACCATAAATCGAAAGAAATTCCTACTGTTCGTTCAGTTATCTTGTTACCAACTCATGAATTAGTCGAACAAGTTTACGATACTTTGAGTCGTGCTAATAAGATGAATTATAATCTTGATGATTTAAATATTCATCCAAGTTTTTCTGACTTCTTAAATTTACCTGAACAAAAGGATAACTTAAATTTAAGAATCATGAAATGGGGTTCTGGTGATCCACATACCAAACTCTTCAATGCAATTACTACTAAAGGAAGAATTGATGTTTTGGTTACAACTCCAAGTAAGATCGCTGGTCTTGCTAAGTTAACCAATTTCAATCGTCCTTTTAGATTTTTTAATTTCACTGAATATTGTGTTATTGATGAAGCTGATACTTTAATGGATCAATCTTGGATGAAAGATACAATGAATGTTATCAGAAGAATCAATAAGGTTAAGGATTTGATTCTTGTTTCTGCTACTATTCCTAAAGAATTCAAGAAGACTTTGAGTACTATATTTCCAGATCATCAATCGATCATTAGTATTGCTACTCCATCTTTACACAAGATTCCAAAACAAATTCATGTTAAGATCATCGATTCTCAAGTTTCACCATACAATGGTTCAAAGACCAGATGTTTAGCACAAGCATTATATGCTATTCATAAGGATGGTACTGAACCAGGTCTTGTTAAGAGAATTATCATTTTTGTCAATGAAAAGAAGGATGTGAATCCTTTGGTCGAGTCTTTAGTGTCTAAGTATGGTCACCGTACTGAAGATGTTATTGGTATTACTGGTTCAGATAGTGCACTTGACAGATCAGACAAACTTGAACCATTCTTGAAACCAGCAGATTTGGTTGAAGATGACATGGATAATAGTAAACTCAAGATTCTTGTTACAACTGATTTAATGGCTAGAGGATTGAACTTTGTTGGTATCAAAAACGTTGTTTTAATGGATCTTCCACGGAGTTCAGTTGACTTGGTGCATAGAATTGGTAGAACAGGTAGAATGAGACAATCTGGAAGAGTTTTTGTCATTGTTGATAAGAAGACCAGAAAGTCATGGATCAAAGGATTGCCTAATGCAATCAAGAGAGGTGTAACCGTTGGTTAAACTCTCAAAATATTAATTTTTTTGGGGTATTTTGGACGACCAGATGTCCAAGATATTGTATTATAGTTTCTGGTTGGAAAGGTATGTTTTTTTTAGGGAAAATGGAAAGCTTTGTATAATGATGATTCAAAAGATATTTCAGACGTTAGACTTCCTAATATCATTGAGGAAAATGTCTTAGATAGCTGATTACAAAGTCCAAAAAAAAAATTACATTTTGAATTTATTACTAACTTTTAGGATTTGGGATATACATAGAGGAAGATTACTTGTAAATAAATGGATACACTTACTCACAGATTGTCAAATTTGTGAGTTTTAATTTCAGGTTCAAAAATTGTAGAAATGTAGTTAGCAGCAAGAAGAGTGATGTCAAGTTTAATACTTCTTGTATACTCAGTGCACTTTAAATGTTGATACTGTTGAGGAATTTAGGCTCTAAGATGTGATTTATTTATGACTCTCTATTCCATTTTTATGGTCAAAAGTAGTATTTTACATTTAAAATTACTAAGGCTGGTAAAGTAACACGAGTTTTGTAATTATAACACTACGGCTTTAGTGCTTTGTAATTTATGGTAAGGATGATGGTGGTTAGTTTTGGTTATAAGAGGAAATCGTGTGACCGCTCACGTGAAATAGGTATGTATCAACTCCTCATTTAAAACTGTCAAAAATTAATAAATCCAATTTAAGGAGCTCAAATTTCCCAAGCTTAGTATTCTAGTACACTCAAGTATCTTTTGTATTGTAACAGCTTCCCAGAATCGCGTTTCAGACCATTTAAAGTCCAATTCTAAACTGTAGTTGCTAGCAGCCAACCATCCATATACAGTACCACTTATTCTTACAGGATTTTGCAGCAATTGCCGAAGGTGCAAAAAACAGGAAGGTCTAGAAACTTAATTAAAGCTAAGATAACAGGTATTTTAAGGGTTTTACTAAAAATACGCTCATATATTATTGTATTAATACATGGGAATCATCCATAATGCAATACTGTAAGAGTTTTCTATAATTCAAGAATTAGCTGACTTTGTAATCCTTGAAAGTGGTGAGTTTCAAAAGATTTCGAATCGTGTAAAGCAAAGTAAAAAGTATAAATACGGGCGACGGTCATCATTTTAACTCTTCTACTCAACGCTTTGTGAAATATTGATTAATAGCATTTATGAACGATATGAACGATCTAATTAACAAGAAGGGTCTTAGAAGCCTTGATGATAAATTGAATGGTATCATTTCTCTAAGAGGTGTTCGCTGTATCGACTACCGCAATTGTTTTAGAGCTTCACCTCCCATTACACATAAGGTTATTGCAAGAGAATGCTGCAATATGTCTGACGCTGAAATCGAAGAAAGTGGGGGCTTACTAAAATACAATATGATGAAATATTCTTACATAATCGAGGAAGATGTTAAAAAGCTTAAAGCTTACAATCACTTCATAATATCACTACCTATAAATATCATCAGTTGTTCACTAACAAATAAAAATCGGGATTCTACAGGATTCACTAATAGTTTTGGTTATCCATTCCCAGATTACAAATTAATTGTTGATATTATTACAGGGAAAGAAATTTGCCAAGGGGTAAATAAATTATTGAACCTTTTAAATGGCCAAGCAGAACTCATTGAATATATATTAAGACCCGTAACAACTAAGATTATGTTTTATTACTCTGCAACAGTGGAAGGTGTCCAAAGTTTTTATTTGTCTAATATTCTAGAACCACTAGTCCACTATGTTAGCTCTTTGCGGAAAGTTGAAGCAGTAGTAACATCTAATCTCACCCTCATCTTTGATGAACAAGTACTTATTTACACCCATGCTACGATTGACTATGGAGACAAGGTTTATTGCTTTTTTAGGGCAGAAAGATAGGGAACCTTTGGATTTTCACCTAGAAATGACAACTTTAATGAGGAGCTTGAAGACAGTTCATTCGTTACCGATTTAGTTAGCCAGGCCATTATGTATATGATGTGTTCTAACACAGCATTTGCTATATTAACCGATATAACATCTACTATATTTATCAAGATCGATTATGATGAGCTTGATAAAGTATTAGAAAATCATTTCTATTACCCAATGAAAATTCCCATTCGTGCTTTTATTAGATTTCCCGATTCACTGTATCCATCTTTACTGCAGGGAATTTGTCACTTCTTGAACGAAATGTTTATATCTGATGAAGAGAATGAGAAAGTAAAAAGATTGTTGCAGAAATTATACTTCCGTTTGGTGGACAGGGATTCTATTATTTTACATTATGAATTTGAAACACCTTCTCCCATAAGCAAAACGAGTCCAAGTGGTGGGGCAAATTCACAACCCCAAAATAAACCAGTTAAACCCTTCAAGCGTCGTCCTAAAGATACATCTGTTCAAATGAAACCCTACAGTCAGAGGAGCCATCAACCCCAAAATCAGAATAACTTGTCATATAAATATGGATGGCTGGTTAATGTTCGGACTGGTTATAATTTATATTCACAGGTAGTCGTAATTCCTACAAAGGATATTGAATCTCTATTTGGAAAATTGGACACCGTCCATGAATTTGTTATTACAAAGATCTATGATTTTGAAAAGAAGTATTTTCCGAAACCATGCACATCAGATATGAAACTACAAGCCTTAAATGTGTGCAAATTGGAACAAAAGTGCTATGAAATATTAAAAAAAGACAAGGAGTTCAACAGTTGCTATATTCACACTGACCCTGAAACAATGATCTCTATCAATGGTGGTAAGCTAGGAAGGGGGTACTTCAATGTTTTTGAAAAATTACAGAAGTTCGTAATAAGCGAGGAATCATACAAGAAAGCTAAGAAACAGCTCGAAATTGTTCATCGCAATGGGATTCTACATGGTGATATTAAACGTGACAACTTTTGTAACTCAAAAAGTGGGGAAGTTTACGTCATTGATTTTGGTATGGCTCGATTTGTTGAAGATGTTGATAATGCTGAAGAAGTGAAGAAGCATGAACACGGCTGGCTCGATTCATATTTTGAACAGTATGTTAATTTTAAAAGAGAACGGATTTTCATGTAAGTTTTGCTGGATTCTATTGATGATTTGAATGCTAAATAGACCAATGTTTGTGTATACATAAATCATGATATATTCTTATCTGTTAACCATTATGAATGTATTAGGTAATTTTTCAGGAAATGGTGTGCTCAAACTGGGGACTTATCATGTAAGGAAATATATTTGAAATACCCCATAATAAGTTCGAATAGCTGAGTCTGTAAGGCTTCTGAAATTTTGCAACTACTTTATAGAACTCATATAAAATGTAATCTCAATACAAAATAAGATCACAACCTTCACCCAAAGTAGAAATTTTAGTAAATACAAAAGAAGCGACGTCTTTATATTCTGAATTCAAGAGCATTAAAGATCATGCTCGGTAGCGATTGAACTTGAGTAAAACCACAAGATTCATAACCCATGAGAGAAATGGTGATACTATTCGGGAGTTACCGACTTATTTGCTTTGCTAGCCAATTAGTGCAATCTTGACGCAATTGGAACGGAGATTAAGGGTCAAGACTGAAAAATCGAGCTTTCAAGAAACTAGTGATTGAATTCTATATCTGGCCTGTGCTACATCTACTATTGTATGAATAGTAATTGCAAATATGTTAGAGGTAGGAAATAGTAGTGAAAAATCACGTGCCTGTCAACCTACTGATATGATAAGTGTCTATCTTGCAGCAATTATATACATGATGCACCAATTGACATTTGCAGATAAGACCTTCGAAGACCAAGCCAGATTAAAAGCAGATGAAAACCTACCGTAACCAGTAGTAGATACCGATCCTCCAATCCCTCCCAACGGTTGGTACTGCACGACTTCGATCAACTAGTTATGATCTTGTTGCCGTCAAGTATCGCGCACGACTTGCAACTGTTGTCACAGATCCCCCAACTACGTCGATAATTTCGCAATCACACTCTATGGCTTACTAAGCTCCCCCTCACCAATCAACTATCATGTTCAATCTTCGATTACCTATCACATTAATACGACCTCAATTGCGACTGGTCAGACGTTATAACAAGTACTACAAGATGTCGCATAATCACCACGCCACTATTATAGAGCAACAGAACGATATTTACTATGGTACTGAAGTTCTCAACAGAGTATCATTTTTAAGAGAAGATCTGGACTTTATCAGTGATAGTGTGACTCATGCTTCAGCCAGATTTATCTTTTATAATGAAACCAACCCATTGGTCAACAAGCATTTGGTTGATAAGTTGGTGATAATGACCAATGGTGATGAACAGTTGGAATCAGAAGAAGGATTCAAGAAAGGCTTACGTAATTTTGGTCCATGGAATGAGATCTTAAATACATGGAAAGAAGCTAATAGAAATCATGAGCCGGAATTAAGAGATGGTGAGAGACCCACATTTTTATTTTTGGGTCTTCAAGATGAAAGTGTGGGGTTGGACTTGAAAAGTCTCAAGGCTTTAGATAATGGTGAGTCTGAATCTGAAAAATACTTGGATTTCCAGGGCAGGTATCAGGGAATCCCATACTATGCCGTAGATCTTACCACATCTCCTTCCTTAAGTGAAAAGCTTCTTGATTTCTACAATAAAGAAGTTAATAATAATGGTAAGTCACCTCTTGAAAATGGAATCTTTTTCACCACTTCAAGAAAGCACACTATGGGGTTCACCAATGAAGAAGCTTCATTATTTTCTCACGGTAGAATGTTCTTGGATTGGTTAGGTAGAAATAGATTCTGTCCAGGATGTGGGTTTAAGGTTATTCCAATTCATGCAGGTGGTAAATTGAGATGTACCAATCCAGAATCTAAGAAGTGTCTAGTACAAAGTGCTAGTGTATCTAATGTGTCTTTCCCAAGAACAGATGCGGTAATTATTACTGCTATCACCAATACTGATCGTTCCAAGATTCTTTTATCTTTGGCTAAGAGACATGCTCATACCAAGATGTACGCATGTACTGCTGGGTTCATGGAACCTTCTGAAACCGTGGAAGTTGCTACCAAGAGAGAAATTTGGGAAGAAACCGGTGTTGTTTGTCACAAGATCAATGTGGTTATGACCCAACCATGGCCATACCCAGGTAACTTGATGATTGGATGTATCGGAGAAGTCGAATTCAATGGTGAAAATGAACAGATCAATTTGGGTCACGATAGAGAATTAAGTGATGCCAGATGGTTCGATGTGGACTTTGTCAGAAAATTGGTGTACCAAGAAGAAGTTGGAGATCCAGAGACTTTCAACCCAGAAAATCTTTTGATTCCATTCCCAGAAAGTATTGCCTATTCTTTGATCAAATTGGCAGTTGACCAAGCTGCAGCCAAGGGTAAGCTCTAAGTAAACGAAGGACAATCAAGGTGATATCATTGACAAATCAGCAACATCTGTAATTGAATAAAGTGACTTTAACTATCCAAAAAACTGGTGCTTACTAGTGGCCATTCGCATTCGTTACTTTTGACAATTTTGCACCCATTGTCAGTCTCACAAAGATTGAGCTGGCTACTTATCTTATTTATACTAGAATCACCAATAAACTATTCAACATACGTAGAAAATGAGTTAATGAATATGTAGTACAGTGAAGTGTAGCTGAGGTGGGTCAAGCAAAGTTGGTATTGTTTCTTCCAGTTTGGCTGCAACTTTCTGATATATGCGAATATAGTCGGTATATGATATGGTTGCAACGATAGAGTCCGATCGATTTGGGGGAGTTTACAAGCCCAGTAGGTCCTATAGTATCGTTAGGAACTCCAATGAAGTCACCAGCCGAAGTTACAAGCAGCATACTTATTAATTAGGTATAGTTAATGAAAATAGTAAGACTCAAGAAATATGCGTATTCACAATGTCTACCATTGCAATTTGACGGATAAAAAGAATAGCAGGAATTTAGCGCGGATAATGGGAGATAATCGTTACAGTCAACCTAAAAGGCTTTTGTTATTACAAATCTTTCTATTATTGTCATACTGATGGCACAATTAAGGTTGGAGCGAAAGACTAATATCCGCTGTGCTTCTAAAAAAAGATTACAAAGAAGACGAGTAAAAGCCTTTCCTAATGAAGGTATAGATAAAGGGTTACTGTTTAGTACGGATTATTGTAGAGTATCAGCTCCAAGAGTCTATACTATTTCCCTCCTGATATTGGTTCTGACGTCATATATTGATAACGCTTTTAATTTGCAGCTTCCTTGCAGACCTAACCACTTCGTATTTGTAAGACATACAGCATGCACAGTTTTCAAAAACCACGTTGAGGGCAATATTTGGAAATCAGCAGCAGTTTAAGCTCATACCTTACAAGGAATATCCTTCGTATATCTACGTTCGTATCGATTGACCATAGTATCAGTGTACCCACATGGCTATCTTACATCTACTTAATTATGAGTGAGACCAACACTCACCAAAGACAAATGGGTACGCCATGCTACCAAATTGACACAATTGCGTACAACACCAGATACAGTAACGGCTCGGGATAAACTTCCTTTATCTAACTCCTTGGTGATATCCAACTGAGGTCATCCAAATCAAGATCCTATGGGTGCGGGAGTGGATATGGATATATTGTATAGACGCTGGTGCCGTACCTGCGTAAAATGACCCATCTCCAGGAACTGATCTCCAGGAACATAAATTGTTGTAGTAATCTCAATTGATCCATCAAACACTTAAACTACGTCATGGAACAGAGCTTCACCAAGCCAGAAGAGAGTTCCAGTAACGAAAGGACTTCAGCATCTGATGATGCTGGAAACAGTCAACCAGAAGTTCCCCCAGATTATTCAGAGAACACCGATAAAGAGGAGCCATCAGAATCAGCACCTTTACTAATGACGGAGGAACCTCCAGCATACTCAACCAATACAGTCCACAACGACGAAGCACACGAAGTACACGAAGATACAAAAGATAATGAACATATACAAGAAGAGGAGCCCCCAACCTATTCCAATGACGCCACCGATGGCCAAGTGACTCTAGCATTATCCAATGCTACCCTCAATGAAAAGAACGGGGACCTCCAACCGGAGGAACCGCCATCCGATGAACTTCCATCATACTCAAATACTGTTGGAGACGAACCAGGAGGATTCAAATTTCCTTTTGAAAAGGGTGAAAAGGTCGAAGGTAGGTCTTACTTCAGTAGAGAGCCTTATGTGCCCAAGGACAATCTGGACCCAGATCCTGGGTTTATAAAAATCCTTAAGTCATCAAAGCCTACTGACTTCGCCTCCGTCAAATACCTCAATTCCATCAAAAAAGAAAGACCGATATTCGTGTTCAAGGCTTATGGTGATCACATTCCTAGCCTACCAGATTTAGTGGCTCACTTGAAGCTTCTTAGGGCTTTCGGTGAATTAAAAAAGAAGCTTGTTGGAGGAATTGAAGATGACGAATTACGGACCAAAACATGGCAAGTCTTCGTTACTCAAGCTGTTAGAAGATTTATTTTATATGTGACAGCCTGTAGAAAACGTTATGGAACAGAAGCAGAAGGTTTTGATACTGATGAATGGAAGGTTTTTGCAGATGCTTCTATGTCGCCAGAAACTCTTGAAATGAGCAAATCTTTACCACCTCTTGATGTGATTATGGTATGGCATACATTTTTATTAAACCCCAAATCATTTTATGATTCCTTTGCACGTAATGAGTTTTTACAATTTGCTTTCTTACCATTACAATTAAAAGATATCAGTGACCTGATTGATAACACCACTTTTGAATATGAACCAGCAGAACACTTTAAAACAGAGTACACCAATATCTTAAAAGAGGTGACTCAGGACCTGGATGATCTAATTTATTCCTTTGATAAGTTTCGTATGTTTCATCGAAAGGTGAATATTCATTGTCCTAATTGTCAAAAGGAATTGACCCATGCTTTTTACGTCCAATTTCCAAATGGAGGTTTTGCAGAATCTGACTTCTTTTTAGAGAAGAAGAATTGCAAGTGTAGACTGTATCCATTCTTATATTACAAAGGAATCACTCATACCTCACTTAGAAAGACTCAATTAATTGCCGATCATAAAAGTGTGAGACCATTACCAGGATCATTCAAACACTATTCTAATGTGTTATCTGATGATAAAAATGTTGGTCCACACAGAATCAGTGACCAAGTTAAAAAGATGGTCGAACCAGACGAAGTAGCGAAAGGATTGGGCACTGGTATAGGATCTGCTAAAAAGAAGAGTAATTACAAGGACCTGGTCCATACATTATTGAGAGAATACTTGGTGATGAATTTAGTTCATGTAACAGTTCCGAATGCTTTCGAAATATCAGAAGATTTGGTGGCATCTGTGCTTAGACAAGAAAGATTTGTGGAAAAGATGAATGAATTGGATTGGCTTCACTCTCCAGTAATTGAAGAATCTCTTTATGAATCGAATATTAGATATTCCAAATTTTTCAAGTTAATGACAACTCATGCTCCAACAGAAACATTGGTACCAACTATAGATATCGATTTGATCTGGCACACTCATCAGTTATCGATGTACTATTATTTTGATGATTGTCTTAAATCAAAACGTAATGCAATTGTTGATCATAATGATAAGGTAACTGCAAGTCAGTTGGACAGTGGATTTGAAAAAACTTCTAAATTGTACCGTAAGACATACGAAGAAGATTATTCTATGTGTCATTGTGCATATTGTCATGATATTCGAGTCAGAAGTGATCCTAACGCTGGAAGTTCAATCTTTGGCAAAAAGAAGAAACCAAAGGAAGAGGCAATTATCAATTTCAGAAGAAGTAGTCTTTTTGGTGAAAAATTAGACTTCACTCATATAAGTACACATAGTTTGATTCATGTTCCTAGTGCAGATGAAGATAAGAAGAGAGCTACATTAATAGATAGAATTGGTATGACTCCATTTAAGGAAGAAAATGATTTTACCAGAAAAGGATTTTATGTTGTTCTGCCTTCGAGTCCACTTACAGCAAATCTCTTCGAATATTACGATAAAAACAAATGGCCAACCAATTCTATTCCAGAGTACACAGAAAACGGATATAAAGCAGATCTTGTATGGTTGTACCATAAGGCTGGACCTACTATTGGGTGATTTGATTATGTATGGGGTTTTGGAGCGGATCCAGTTTTAGCTCTGCAATGGGAGGTCGCTGTGAAAACCAGTATTAAAAGTAATATAGAAATACAAAATAATAAGTTACTAGAAAAGTCAAGCAATTTCATGATGATGAACCAGTTTCAGTAGATAGAATTTAATAATACATAAATGCTTTACATGAACCAATTTTCTTTGAGCAGTCTGGTGTATTATACACTTTATAGTATTTTTGCATCCACAATAATAAAGCTTGTCTGCCAAATAAGGGAAAGGATCTTGTGACTATGACAATATGACAATTATGGTTATCTGCAACTTTAAGTAAACGTTTTGGTCTCTACATAAGTACCTCAGCCATAAACCATTTTCCCTACTATTGGTTGGTTACAGTAACTTGAAAGCTAAAAATTCGAGCTGAGAAATATAAATGGCCTACAAGTTCTCTAATGCCAAAAAATAGTGAAGGAAAACTTTAATTATGTCTATCATTACATTGTTTAATGACTGAAATTCATAAAATTAACCATAATAGTCCATTATAGTTTAATTAAGCATTCTCTTCCTGATGGTTCGGAGTGATTGGCTGAAAAAGCATTTTTCAATAGACTGCACGAAAATACAATAATAGATATTGTGGTTTGTGTCATTGGATTGGCTCCTATACTTGGAAGTCTACAAATACATGTGTGGGTTGGTTCCAGTATACAGTATGATGCTAGAACCTATTGACATTGATAGGAGAATTAATGGCATTGAAGTTGACCAAGGAAGTAAAACCTCTGCTCTCAGTAAGGAGGGCCCAGTAACGTGGCCCAATAAAAGAACTACCCGAGCACTAGAACTTTAAATAGGCGTCATAGTGCTTTTGTTACCAGAAATAGTTCACCAATTCCATCAAATCCTGAAAAGCTCGGGTGTGAAATTTGGAATTGGACCGAACATGGTGATTACGTAATCTTATACCCTTCCTAACCGAAGGATTCTCGGATATATGCAGGGTTGCATTACAAGGACGATCCAGTCGATCAGGGTCTGAAGAAGGTCAGAGGATTAACTTGGCATTGTGTTGCAACATAGTAGGGTACTAGAGCATTATGAGACCTATCCCGAACTTGTTTCCCGGTTGAAGCGGACAAAAACGTAAACTTAAACCCCAAAAATACTGTAAAGATGGTTAGTCACACGATATCACGTGCGCATCCCGCTAGGCCGGGTATACCTGGTCGGAGAAAGTACTGGAACCCCCCATAAAAGAAAAGAAACGATATAAGCCCTTCTCCCCACATGTCATCTTACCTTTGTCAGCGTGCAATTATTAGAACGTGCCGTACCCCACGCCATTAACCATGGTCTAGGTAACTTCCATATAAACACAAACTTTACCGACTACTTTCTGTTACCAGTACTTTTTTTACTTTATCCTCCAACTCCTCCAGTTCCTCCACTTTCTGCCCCCACAAGAAAATGTCTTATACTTCTCCAGTAATCACGGGTCACCGTGGATTCAAGGCTAATTATACCGAAAATACCCTCTTAGGGTTCAATAAGTGTTACGATGCCGGCGCCACAGTCATCGAGACTGATCTTTGGCTTTCTAGCGATAATGTGATTGTTATTTCTCATGATGTTAGCACCGCTCGGATATTCGAGGATAAGGACGGCAACCCTACCAACTATAATATTCTTAAGACCAGTTATGAAGATACTCTTAAGTACCTTAAGACCGACAATGGAGAATCGTTACATACTTTTAGAGAGATTCTTCGTTGGTTTGTCAAGTACTGTGAAGATAACGCCAGTGATGACCATAAGCTCCAGCTTGATATCAAGAGATTCAACCCTACTAAGATCATGAAGTATATCATCCAAGACTTTTTAGCGGTGAAAAATGATATCAAGTGGTGGTACCACCGGATCCAGTTTGGGATCTGGGATCTTCTGTTCCTTAAGTATATCAACCAGGACGACTACTTTAGAGAGTTCTTCCAAGGTGAAGCCAACGAGCTTGGTTATACTCAGTTTGATGTGTTCCATATCTCCTTTTCATGGCGTGATTCTGTCCACTACATCAACTATAACTTCTATCTTGATGCTGTGAGTAAAATGAAGAAGGACGACGTCTACAGAGTCAAGGTCACCGGTATTTCGTTGATCTATATCGCTACTTGGTCCACTGAGTTCATCACAAAATTCGTACCTTTGTTGCGTATCCAAAACTTGAAGTTGTACTCCTGGACCATCAACACCCTTGCACAATACGACTACCTTGAAAAGATCGGTAGAGCTGCTAATTTGGTGGAGTATGGTGTCATTAGTGACCACCCTGATTTAATGGTTCAACACAAGAGAGAACAAGAGCACAACGAGTCAGACAAGTTAGCTATGGAATTGAGCAAACTCAAATCCTACTCTTCTGGTCCAGAAGCTTACGATGATGATGGCCAATTGAGAATTAACTTGTCCTACAAGCAAAAGATTGCCCATTACGTTTTCAGTACTTTCCAAAATTTGGTGGGTACCAGAGGAATCACTGCCGAGGAAAAGCAGTACGACTCCTTTGTGGACGAAAATAAGATTAGCCAAGTCAGCCAGACTCTGGCCTTCAGATGGATCTTCCAAAACTGTCAGAAATTTGGACTCTTCTAGGCGAATCCGGTGTTTTTGGAGGTAAACCTCCACGAACAAATATTAGAATGTCTTTTACGATCAAGCCATGACCCCATGGTAGGCCACCAAAACGGTATACTCGGCGGAAACATGGCTACACGTTGTTATGTTTGGTGTTGTTTAGCTTTTTGCAGTCATTTCTGCTGAGTAAACACTTACGTAATCCGACTGACTTCACAGTATATAGAAACGAAGGAGGTCAAGTGTTTAGATGAATGTACAGACAAATAGGATAAATGTAGATGAAGATAGACGAGAGGGGTGTAATATCAAACTGTATTGCTTGGGTGTGGGTTATTTAGAGTTGTAATTAAAGGGAGACGTCTATTGGGGTAATTTAATATTGACCCCCTAAATTAGAAATTAAAACACGGCCTGCCGAAGATACCCTCGGGAGCTGGTCTTGTTCTTTTACATCCTCGCTATACCCCTATCTAATTAAACTCTTGGGGTCTTCTCACTGACAACGATCATTCCTATTATGGAGAATTGGTATTGTATAATTTCGCGGCCAGTTAGCTCTCCGTTACACAATACGAGAAGAGTATTATTGCCGGGCATCACAAGTGTAATTTTCAGTAATTATATCGATTACCAGATACTGTAGACAAGCAAGAGATAGATAAAGATCAGCTCGGTTAAGCACGACCGGGATCCCGAGCCTCGGCCGGTTTTGTGGATACCCAACAAACGTCCAACTGCTTTGGAAGCCCTTCTATTCAACTCAGTAGAGCAATTTCAAGCAGGTAATCTCGCAATCTCACAATCTCACAATAGCAGTCAATTCCATGATCGTCCTCACCAAGACTGCGCGACGGGCCAAAGGAGCTGGGATCTGTTTCAACGGGGTTTTAGCTTGAAACACGGTAAAACCTCGCCCAATACGCTTTAACGGGGCCTGCTAAGTATGGAGAGGTTGTAGCACCAATTTTTCAGCCTACACGGCCTATTAGTCGTGACTGTTGTCGCTTCTGTTGCCGCGACATACACACGACAGTCGCGACACGGTGACAGTTCCGCGACCGGGGTTTATGCGACATAAGATCCATGGAAACCAGGTCGCAGATCGACACCCTCAACACCCCAAACTCACGCCACGAAATAGCCGCCCAAACCATCCTTTAAGCTGAACAGGTAATCACGTGTCGTACACCAACCACCAACCACCACACCCCCATATCCCCCATACCCTGTATCCCCCACATTATCCTCTCTTTTCCCCCATACCCCCCAACTCATCCATCTATCCAGTCTCATTTACTCGCTCCCCCACCGCACCCTCCTTCGCTTCTATCTCTGGTTTCGGTTGCAGCCTCCTGCACACACCCACCTATAACGATCTGTTTTTTTGTTCATATTTCACATCATCCACTCCCGGAATTTTTATCAATTTATCATTCCTTTTCTTTCCACTACATTTCCCGTTGGCTGCACACACTTGGCTCCCTCCACCACCGCCATTTGACTTCGTGCCCGTATCAACATCAAATCGATTATTTGCAACTAATCCATCACGGTTGCCAGTTTAGCAGTCATTTTATATTTTTTTTTTTTTTGCTTTATACAATAGGGCGCTTGTCTTTTTGTTATCAACAACAAGTTTAAGCAACAATTAACATCAACTAAATTCAACACATCACCACTCTAATTTTTTTCCAGTTATGGTGTTGTATAAGAGAAAACAGGTGACGTTTGTCAGGCCGCCAGAGGTACCTGAAGATCTCACTACTGAGGTGTTTTTGATTCCTGAGACTCGTGAATGGTTCCTTACTTATGATGAATATCTCACCAGAATGGACTATTATCATCGGAGAAAGTTTGTGTGTGAAATCACTGGAAACTCATGTCTTACTTTCTTCCAAGCATTGGAAAGTGAAAACAAAGAAATCAAGGGCGTGGAGAAGAACTTCCCTGAAGCTTTGAGAGAACATATTTTAAGATTTCTTCAATTCAATAGAATAACGCGTTTGGACCAACTTATTGATAAAGTATACCTGGTATTCCGTAATGATTACTTCCCCGGCGAAACCGTCTATATTAAAAACAGTCCTCAAGAACCTGCTTCGGTGGATGAAGAAGGTGAAGTTCATTCAGGTACTAAACAAAGAGGTACTATTCGAGAAAAGGTCCAATATGGTAATACCGATAATGTTACCACCAAATACCTCGTGGTAAGACTTAATGATATGCAACAATCCATTGTTACCAATGATAAAATATCCCGTGACCGTAACCATTTCACCAAATGGCTTATCAAGACATTTATCAAGTTGACCATGTCACGTTCCCACAAAGTAGGTGCTCCATGGGTTGTCAAGGATAAATATGCAAAGAAGTACAGAATTCCTCAAGAATATCCAGAAGATTTAAAACACTTTGAAGACTCCACTCCTAACGGAGAAACTTTATTCGAAGAAAAGAAAAAGGTCCGTGAACCAGCTGCTCCAGCTGCCAAAAAGGTCAAGAAAGTGGCTCCAGTCAAGACTAAAGTGCCTGCCACCAAGAAGAAGCAAGTTAAGGCCGAAACTCCTAGCAAGAGTACTCCAAAGAAGATCAAAAACTTATCTGGAATTCCACCAGACCAAATTGCTAAAATTCCTGCTGATAGAAAGACCAAATTTCCTACCCATTACTTACCAGAAAATGTCCGTATGGAATTGGATCTTGATGAAGATGGTGTAGTCAACGAAAAGGAATTAACCCTTCCAAACTTCACCGCTTTAACCACACTTCAACCATCCAAGAAGAACATTGTGGACGATTTAGAAATCAAATTCAATATTCAAAACTCCAAGCCTCAACCTCAAAGCTTAAACCTTCCAGAAAATGCCCTAGAATGGCACGAACACTTGATTCAAGAATACAAAGAAGAATTAACAGAAGAAACAGAAATGGAAGAAGAAGTCAAGGAAGAAAAATTGGCTCAGATCAAGAAGCTCTCCTCCCGAAAATTGACCACTGTTCAAGAAGCACTTCAATCATGGATTTTCATCAACGTCTACCATTCAGTTTTGAAATTAGATACTTTTACTTTTGACGATTTTGTCTATTGTATGGGTTGGAATTTGGATCAACTCAACGATATCGGACGCTGTGAGCTCTTGGACGAAGTCTGGTGTGCTGTTTTAAGTGCCCTTGTCTCTAACCATCCACCAACTATCCAACAAACAAAGTTAGCTAAGCAAAATGAAACAATATTTGGCTTACAAGTGACACTTCCGCCTAAAAAGTCATTCATTCACAAAGGTGAAAATGATGGTGATGATGATGAAGATAGAGGATCCGACACTGATGAAAACGACAAGACTTTAAAGAGTGATGACGAAGAATCCGGTGACGAATCTGAAAAGGAAGACACCAAGGAAAAGAACAATAAATCTGACAAGGAAAAGGCAAACGAAGAAGAGGAAGAGGAAGAGGATGGTGATGATGAAATGGAAGAGGAAGACGACGAAGAGGAGGAAGAAGATGAAGATGAAGAAGAAGAAGAATTCACTGCCAAGTCTGACGAACACAAGGCCTACACTCTTGTCAACTATAGAAACGTACCATGGCATGATCGTCTTCGTAAGAGAATCTTCAAAGACGGTAACTGGCAGATCATTTTGATTGGTGTTCTTTCTATGATCGAATATGTTCCTTCCTACAAACCAATCATTGAAAAAGTATACCGTGTTTTGGCTCCAAAAGAACTTCCTGCCACTCCAACCACCGTTCAAACACAATTCTACGAAGAAATGGACATCAACTTGAAGTTTCAAGTGTTAAATATCTTAGTGGAATTATTGGCCAGTGGATCTCTTGTCAGAAACTACATTGATGAGTGTTTGGAAGAGTCTACTGTTTTGAGAAGAAACAGACTTGACAACCTTAAAGACTACAAGACCAATTTCGAAGCTGCTCAAAAGTTCAATATCCATATTCAAGAGACTTTGTCTAAACAGAACGAGCCTGAAAAACCAGCAAAGGAACAAGGTAAGGAAGACTCTGTTGCACCAGTCAGAAGATACCGTTTGAATCTCAAGGTAGTCGAAATGAATGACGATGAAAAGGCAATCGCTGAAAAAGAACCTGAGTTCAAGAAGTCCTGGGATGGAAGAAAAGAGCTCTTGGAAAAGCTTGAAGTATTGAGAAGAGGTAAGAGAGACATTGAACGTAAGCTCACTGAATTAGACTGTCAAAGAGTCAAGCTTTTAGGTAAAGATAGACTTTTCAACAGATATTGGTGGTTCGAAAACAACGGTCTTCCTACTTTCTTTGGTGGTACCAATGATGAGGATGATGAAGATGATGATAAAGAAAATGACGATGAAGACGTGGATGATGATGAAGTTATTGACGAGACTTATTTAATGGGCCGTTTATGGGTTCAAGGTCCATCCCACGATGATTTGAAAATCCACTTCAATTCCTCGTTCGAAGATAGTGAAATTTATACCAACAAGTACTACGACTATGTGTTGGAAGAACAGGAAAAAGAAAATGACGAAGAAGAGAACGAAGAAGAAGAAAAAGAACAAGAACAAAACGAAAAGGAAGAGGAGAAGGTAAAGGATGAAGAGAATGTTCAAAATGGTGAAGACCATGAAATGAAGACTGAAGAATCTGAAGATCCAGCTATCAAGGAAGAATCTGTTAAAGAAGAATCTATCAAGGAAGAAAAGACCAAAGATGAACCAAAGATCAAGGATATGGACTTCTCTAAGCTTCCTTCTCCATTCACCCGTACAGTCTCTGAGCTTTACAATGTTAAGTTTGAAAAGAACGAAATCTACAGAGTTACTGAAAGTGGAGATGACATGGTTATTGATCTCCATGGAGCATTAAGAACTAATCAACTTATTCAAGAATTGACCAGATACCAAAGAAAGAGTATTGAAGAATACCCTGATCCTATAATTAATGGTAACAGTTGGAGATTCTATGATAATGGAGAGCAAATCGAGTCTTTGATCAAATGGCTTAATCCATGGGGTAAGAGAGAATCATCATTACGTAAAGAATTGATGGCAGTTAAAGAAGTTCTTATTTCAACCATGGATGCAAGAACCAAGGCACTTTCTACTACCAAGTCCAGTGTCGAAGAACAAGAAATTGAAGCTGATATAAGTAAGGTTGATGCTAGAATCAAAGAAATAGAAGAACATAATTCTGAAGATGAAGAGATTGTTCCTAGCAGTCTTAGAAAGAGACAATTACGTAACAAGCCAGCTCCAAGAAAGCGTCAAAAATTGTCTACTGTCAAGGAAATTCTTGAATCTGGTGAAATGAATGACTTAACTAAATTGAAGGAAGATTTATCTACTCAATTAGAAGAAAAGAAAGAAGCAAGAGACTTACAAAGAGTTCTTGAATGGGTCAATTCTACTGCTCTTGATGAATTTGACAAATCCTTGTATGAAGGTGGAGACAAATCCAAGGTAAAGCATACTAGAGGAAGACCTAAGAAGAAGTAAACACAAGAATAAGCAAGATAAATATTGATTTTGCACCCGAATCTTCTTCTAACAGTTATTGTACCTTTACTGATTGTGAACAAATGTGGAGGCTCTTTGGAGCCTAAATTTATGTAATATATAGGATGTATTATTAAATATGTATTATTAGAGAGATTATGCGATTAAGAAAAACCATTAAACTAGTGGTTATGTAGCCTATACATTAAAGTGTCCAGATATGGAATTCTTAATAGTTTTGACACAGTTGGAGTGGATAGAATGGTTTTCTTTGTTTGAACTAAACAGCACATTGTTTTGTAATATGACTTGAAACTTCGGTTCTTATACTTTCAAACACAGTTCGCCTGAAACACGAACTGTCTTGAGATGATTAAAACAATTAATACTGTTCATTTTCTTAAACACTTTTGAATCATCTTTGAATCATCTTGTTCTTTGCTTTTTACGTTCTCTTCTACTTATCTCTGCTAACTCCCTGAGCCTCTCTTCCTTTTCCTGTTTCTCTCTAATGGCCACCTCACGCATCATCTCATTTCTTAACTTGATCTCTTCTCTAGCGTCTTGGTCTGCCTGTTCCAATGCATTTGATAAATCACCAAACTTCTCAAAGTTTACCTGAGGAGCTGCTGTTTCGGACCCGCCATTCGCAGCCATCACACGCTTGTCAAGCGAAATGGTGAAACCTTGGTTATTTTTCCAGTTGGATATAGCAGCTGGTATACTCCACTTCTCTCTATCTTCTTTAGTTAACTTTGTTTGTGATGCGTTGGTATTCTTTAAAATTGGTGGTGGAGGTGATGGCTCCTTGTGACGGTTCTTGCGGAGCTTGAATTTAGGTGGTAACATTGGATCTTCTTGGAATTCTCGTATTTGTATAACTCTTCCTCTATCTTCTCCTTCTACTATACTGTTTGATTCGTATTTGACATATGAAACATCATTGGACTTTTTGGTGACATCACGGCTTAAGAGTCCCTGTATCACTCTCTTGGTATCTTCGATGGTTTCTTGGAGTGTTTCATCGTTAATGTCGGATCTAGGGAAGTGGTGTTTGAGGTTTGGAAACCGTTTCTTCAATGGAATTGTGTCTTCATACGATGCTTGGACATTCTGTTGGCCGTTTGACGCGGCGATTGTTAAATCATAGTTCAAGGTTCCATCGGGGTTTAAATAGAGCTGTGAAATGGTGTTGTTTCCGTTTGGGTTTGTGATGGTTGTACTGATGCTGTTGTTCGTTCTTGATGGTAATTGTACGAGTTGAGATGCTGCCTTTGGCTTGGATATGGAAATGTTAAGCGAGGCATCATATGGTGCATGCTTCGGCCTTGGAAGTAAAGAGCTGAACATGACGTCTTGACTATGTAACTAAGTTGATGTATCGACTGAACTGTCGTCCTTAGATTATGATCAAGATGAGATGATGATACTGGATCACGTGTTCGGTCATGTGACAAACCTTTTTCTCCTACCTAAAAAATACAAAGTACTCTGAAGTAAGTGGACCATAGATGTTTTGTTCCATGCATACTCCATATCCTGTCACATCTTTATCTGTCCTTGGTTACATGGGTTTAGCTTCCATGCAGATTTGTTAGAAATTACATAATCTTGGTTGTCTAATTTATCATCACGTTCATGAACTTCCAGTAGTATTCAGGAAAGATCAACTTTGGTAGTGGGGTTTTCCTCTCCACACAGTATTCTTCTCCACTTATTGTAGTCTGGATCAGATTCCCCTGATTAATTCATATCAGCACCCTTTATCTTAGATGAGAGCGCATTGCACCTTCCTGATTAGTCACGAGCTAAATCCGCTAAAATAACCAGTGATAGAAAATTCCGAGCTCGTTGACGTTTCGGAATCAATAAAATGTAATTATTACACATAATCACCAATTAAGAAGCTCTGCATCCCTTCCGTTCAATCAGATTCTTTGTTTTAATTGTCTAATTGTCCAATTGGGTCTTGATAGTAGGTTAGATTAAGGGTCGCAGTACGCGGTTCCCAAAAAGGCAATTTCTATTGCGCCTGATATTCCGAAGAGCGCATTGATCATTCCTTACTATAATCGCGGAAATACAACTATATAAACTATCTCTTTCTCCACAATCTACATCATCAACACCATTAGCATTGAAACAACAGTAACAACTCACTGTATCACTTAAACACTCATTAAATCACTTGATTTGTCCCCTAAAAACACATCACGTGACATGTCTACCCATCTCAAAATCGATAGTCCTAGCATGCTTAAAGAGGCTCAAGCTAACAATATCAAGATCTTGACCCTTAATGACGTCAGTAAAGCTGCTAGCTGCTTGTTAGAAGCCTTCCGTACCGATTCCTTAGCCAGACTTTTAACCTCCCACATTGAAGACCCACACTACAGTAATGAATGCGAATTTGCACTCTATGAAGCATATTTGCGTCAACATATCTTAAAAGGGTTATGTCTCGGAATTAATGAAACTGAAACCTCTTTCGAAACAGTGGCCCTTTGGTCATTTCCAAACTCAGCTGCTCAAGGTTTAGACTCCTTCGCTACCCTCATGGAATCCGGTTATGATAAAGTATGGAATATGGTTGGTGCTGAAGGTAAAGATAAAATCTTCTACGGAATGTTACCATTATTACATGATTCTTGTGAACGTATAATAAGTAACGATGACAGATTTAGTGACAAAAACTTATACACTTTGGTGTATGTTGGATCATTAGATTGTGCTCGTGGTAAAGGTAATGTTCGTAAGATGTTTAATTTTATGTTCAATAATTATATTGATAAATCAAGCAATAATATTGCTTACTTGGAAAGTTCTAGTCCTGATAACATCCCAATCTATGAAAGATTTGGCTTTAGATTCTACGAAAATATTTTCTTGGGTGAAAAAGTTGAAGGAGGTGTTGAAGGTAAGGATTATGCCATTATGAACGTCATGATAAGAGGCGGAAAAGGTAAAGACTGGCAATTAGAAAAGGGAAAACTCTGATCAGCGTGCTGATACGGGTGCCCATTGCATAAGGTCAATCAGTAGCCTGCTTGTTACACTTGTTTTAATTGGTTTACTGGGGTTTTTGGGGTAATTTTCAATAATTATCCGGAACCAGTACCCAATTAGGAAGTGGTTCCAAACTCATGGTTATATGCATTAGAAAAATCTCTCTGGCAGAGTTTTTCTGGTTTTATTCTAGTTTCCTGGTATTCTTGGTCATCCAGCTGTCGAGCTACATTGTAGTTTGGTGGTCTGTTGATTTTTTTTGGTCTTTTTATTACAATAAAATCGATCAAATTGATTAATATTTGCCGAAATAATCTTGGTAAATAGTAATTGGTTTGCTTAATTTCAATTCTAATGAAAAGACTCTGGTTTAAATAACAAATAAATGATCTATTAAGTAACAAATGTATGAAAGAATTGTTTAAGCTCGAAAAACCGGATTTTTCACCCTTCAAACGGCTTCTTTCGCTCAATTTTTTCACCCATTTTCACCTATGTTTTACTTCTTACAATTACAGACAACCGATATAGATGATTTTGTAATATTCATTAACTATTTACACGGGCTGAGCGCTCACTGAGCCCACCCAGCAATTGATAAATACATTCCAGGATGTCTAAAATGTCTAAGAAAAACAAACACTGTAGACTTGATGTTTTGATGCTTACTCGTCTAAGGACAAGACACTCTTTTGAGAAGGCAAGTCTTGGTTGGAGAACTCTTCCTTGGCTTGTTCTCTCAACTTGGCTTCTTGGGCCTTGGTCAAAGGCTTGACGACTTGGTTTGGAGGAACGAACTTGAATTTACCGAAACCAAACTCTCTGTCACTCATCTTGTTCAAGACGTATAATTGGGAACGAACGTAACCAACTAAAGCTTCAACGTGTCTCATATCAACGTCTGGGTTACCGTTGAAAACATTTCTCCATAAGGCACTGGCCAAAGTGATATCGTCGGTCATTAAACCTTCATCATAACTCAAAATAGATCCTAACATTTGAGTATGGTAATCTTTAAGATAACCTTCAATAATACGGTTGGAACTGATACCTAATTCTTGGGCCATTCTCAATTCCATATCTCTGAAGAAACGATCAACCAACTTTTGTTGATAGTTCTTACCATATTTAAAAGGCATAGCTCTCATTCTGACACTTAAAATCCAATAATGAAGATTGGTGATTTGAAACCATTGACTGAAAGAACGTGGAAGGTTCAAGGTTTCATAGTAAAACTGAGCGGTTTCAGAAAGCGGTTCATTAGGATAATATAACGCTTGCTTCTTACACTCACCATAATAAAGAGATCCTGCCACTGGACCAGCCCGAGACTTATCCATATCAATAGAAAAGATCTTGATGATCAGCTGACCAATAGCTTGTTGCCATCCGGACATTTTATAGTTAGGATCATTTTCGATCTTGTGGTCTGATAAGAAAGGATTCTTGGATCTTGGTTGACGTGGTTCCTTCTTAAGAAGGTTTGGTTGGGTCTTTGGAAGGGTTGATTGTTGGGCCAAATCAAGTGGAGTTTCTAACTCTTCTTTTGGTTGGTTGAACTTGTTTAAGAAAGGGCCATTGCTGCGGAGGGCGGCGAAGGCGCTGGAGGAGAACGGACGGACCGCAAGACGTGAACTAAGCATGAGGAACCGGCGGGTATTAACGAAGGTTGTGGTGTTGGGCTGAAAATCGCTTTAATTTTCGATGCGGTCACGTGGGAGAGGGCGTGATATAAATCAGAGCACCAACCAAAACACTAACAAATTACTAACAACTACCGACTACCAATCAAATAGACCATCAAAGAGATGATTTAGCGGTATCAGTGGCTACCGTTTCTTTCGGAAATACCTCCTAGCTTTAGCCTAAAAGTATAAGGTCTACTGTAACTCCATCACACTGTCTATATATTCTACTTTTCACGTATAAAACAATAAAAACACATTATTGGTGTTTTCGATATAGCCCATAATCTTCCATTACTACCCTTAAGGCACCTCGACGTATTTTGTCTCTATTTTAACCACATTTTGCACATTTTATTGGGCTTCTTGAGATTATTGTGATTACGTAATGTGTTACTAATCTACGTTTCTCCAACCCAAATAACCATAAATAGTGGACTTTTATCCACAATTATTAGAATTAATAGTACGTATTTATTCTCATTCACCTACTCTCTCATCTTGGCGTATTTAAGGCAACTCTTCCTTTCATATTTTCTTCCATTCCACAGTACAAAAAACACATATTTATGCCCTGAAAAGCCAACCAAAACCACGATCCCAGCCCTAAAAATCACCAACCCTAACCGGACCCCACTAAAACCAAACGCAACAATTTCACCTTATCATCTAACCCTTGTCTCCCATCTTACACGCTCCCTCACTCTCCAATCCTTCCCTACCCTCGCCAGGGCCTCCCCCACCTCTATGGTCTCGCGAGGGTCCACCATTTGTTGACCCGCGCACACCCACTAAAAAATTCACTCCACTAACCGCCAACTACAACACCATCCAAAACCCTCTCCCATCGCTCCCTTTCCCCCCACACAATCAACTATGAGCAACTCCATCGCTGATGCGTTCAAGAAATTGAATGTGGCTCCAGGCGACGGCCCCTCCGAGCACGAAAAGATCTTTTCAATCTCGTACGATTATCTTACCAAAGTCAAGAACTACGACGATCTTAAAGCTTTCAAGAACTGTTTAACTTCATTGATTAACCTTGATAGATACCACAAGGCCGACGAGCTTATTCGTAAGATACCCGAAGATATGGTGGGATCCTTGGTCTTGGAAATCAGTTATGTTTATTATAAGTTGGGTAAATCAGATGCCTTGATTGGATTGCAATCATCCACCAATGTTGACAACGAAGGACTTCAAACTGGTTTGAAACATATTTTGGCCCAGAACTACTACAAGATCGGTGAATACCAAAAGGCCTTGGACTTGTACCATGAATTGATCGAAAACAACAAGTACGATAGTAAGGTGGATCTTGTGGTGAATGAAAGATCGGTGATATCTCAATTGAATTTCTTCCACCAAACTGGATTGAACTCCAAGTACGATCTTAACGAGTACTCTGATAACTACGACTTACTCTTCAACGAAGCGTTGGTCGAATTGTCCAACAACAACCATGCTACTGCCTTGGAATTGTTAGAAAAGGCTGAACAAGTATGTGAAGCACAAAATATGGGTCTTTCTCAACCTGACTTATTTGCTGAACTTCTCCCAATCAGACTCACTCGTGGTTACGTTTACGAATTACAAGGTGATCTCACTAGCAGTAATGATATCTTGAACTCTATTGATCCAGAAGTTGTCCAAGACTCCATCCTTAAACTCACCATTAAAAATAACAGATACTCCTTAAATGGTATCTCTGATGCCAACTTGGTGGAACGTGAGTTGGAATACCTGCCATCCCTCCAAAAACTTGCCCAAAAGCTTACCAAGTACCAGTACCAAATCATTAAAAAGAATTTCTTGAAATTAAGATACGCTACCAGCAGCTTGGGCTCTTCACAAACAAGCAACCAATTCATAGGTCAATACCTCAGAGATTTCCCTGGTGATTTGACCCCATTGGTCTACAAAGTCTTGGTTAAATCTGGTATTTCATACAAAGACCTCCAACAACCAGAACTTGAAAAACAAGTCTCAAACAAGCTCTACAAGCATTTGGAATCCATCAGATCAGAATTCAACAACGAATATATCGTCACCATTTTCTTGTCTTTATTTGCAGCCCAAAGTTTCGATTCCGTTAGCCGTGCATACAGAGAATTGAAATCTGCTGTTAATACTAATTTGACTCACACCAAGCTTGTTCCTGGATTAATAAGTGTCTACTTAAACATCGAAAACCAAAGAAAGAACGGTTCTGAAGAAGTCCGTATAATTGACCACCTTTTGGCTTCTGACAAACAAGTATTTGATGACTTACATTATTACTCCTTTGCCAGAACCATTGCTTTAACCAACCAACAACCACAAGAAACCAAAACCAAGTTACTTGAACATTTAGCTTCCATTAAGGATGATAAATTGGTCAACTCCGTCTTAAAGCAAGATAGTGAACAATTAATACCTGTTGATAGTTTAGCCTCTTCTCGTTCAGTCGAAGAATTGGTCTCACAAGATGCTTTGGATGCTTTATCCTCTGGTGTCTCTCATAAGGCTATTCCAGTCCATCAAATTCTTGGTAAGAAGATTAAGCCAGCCGTTCAAAAGGTTACCAAGAAGAAGTCTAAGAAGGTTCCTAAATTCTCTAAGAATAAGGTGATTAAACCAGAAGGAGAATTTGAATTGGATGAAGAAAGATGGATTCCTTTGAAATTAAGATCTTACTACAAACCAACCAAGAAGGAAAGAAAGAAGTTGGGTGGTGGACACCAAGGTGCTGTTGAAACCGCAACTCCTCCTCCACAACAACAACCAGTTTCTACTAGTTCTGTGGATAAGAAGAAAAAGAAGAAGAAGGGTAAGAAGTAAATGCCATGAACTTAGAGAATGGTAAAAATAGTTTGTATTAATACAACGAATCATGAACAGAAAAGACTGTAGAAGTGTAATATCGAAACCCAGTAAATCAAAGTAAACCATACTACCTCAACTGACATGTAATTTTAATATTGAAATGGTATTAATGAGTTAGTTGGCATCTCCTAACTTGTCGACTGATAATTAGGATCTCATATAATCAACTTTTCTTGGCCTCTGTCAATTTCACAACCAATTATGAGTTGCCAACCCTGGGTATATACCAATCCACTGACAACTAACTCGCCTTAATTATCCAGGAAACTTAGATAATACAGATGCACTCAATTACTCAGACTTCATACTAATATTATCTTCTATACCACATTAAAATGTACACAGTATCATATTAAGAATCAACTTCTTCCTATACTATGACATACCATATGCTAAAATGTACAAAGTTAACTCTCTGCGTACGGCTGAACAGAAAAAGAAAAGGATCTGGAGAACAGAAATGGAAAATCCAGATATCGATCAGACAAAGAAATCAAAACAGTAATAGAAAACAAAAGAAAAGAAAAGACTTCAAATTGCAAGAATAGGATTCTTCACTAACTTTCAATGTACTTGCTAACATTATTCAGCTTATTCAGCCTTCATATTCGCTTGTCTTATTCAGTCTGCACGGTACTGAGCCACTTGTTCTAATTATACCTTACCCCATACTGACCCAATCAGGGCTATGTTAGACGAATAAGATCGTCTAATTGTCTTACTAATGCTTCGGTATTATGTATGTATACTTTCCGTGGATATAGTGTTTTAGAGAGCTGCAGGTTACAGAACCTTCTATAGTGACGGAAAAATACAGATGTTTCGGATTATTTGTCATCAAGCGGCTTGTCTGGAATAGTAAAATGGTGAATCAACATCTACTGGTCATTCCTTGATCGGGTAAACCTTTAGGCCGTACCTGAAAAATGGTTGCCGAAGGCTCGGTCATTGCGATAAAAAAGAAAGATGCACCGAGATGCGACAGAACACTTATTTTTTGACAGGTGTTTTCACTCCTAACCAATTGGACTGCGGAAAAAATGCTTATCAAACAGCTGAAAGAAACCGATAGCTCATCGCTCCATCAATACATAGACCCCTATTACAACCCTTGCCCATGTGGTGCATGATTGCTCCATAATTGCTGGTATTGCATGTACTGGATGTTAAAACAGCCAATCGTTATTGTATTAGCCATGTTCCAGATTCAGTATATGTATGGAAAATCCTCACGAAAAAAAGCAATATGACAAGTGACGTAATGCATCTCGTCCGAAATGCCCGGCTGATAATGACAGCACCATCTAGCCGAAAGGCAATGATATGGGAGGATAGTTTGGGGCAAAAGGTGCCAGATACATAGTAATTTGGTGTTCAGAGCACCATTAACTATTCATGAATAGAATTGGCATTGTCACTTTACCCTATCCCGTTTTAGCAGCAATTTCTTATCGTCATTTTTGACTATTGCAACGTTTTTTGTATTCGCAGCACTAAAATATGCAGTGAAATTTAAGATAACGATGCCACTATCAACTGAAAAACTATAAATATAAGACCCATTGCCGTGTCTTTAAACAGCAATTAAATAATAACAATCAAAAATGTCTGCTACTGTCCCAAAAACTTTCAAAGGTTTCGGTATTGAATCCCAAAAACAATGGAGTACTCCTAAATTAGTTGAATACGAAAGAAAGGAAATCCAACCACACGATGTTGTTATCAAGAACGTTGCTTGTGGTCTTTGTGGTAGTGATCTCCACACCTTACAAGGTGCTTGGACTCCAATGAAGAGAGATCATGGTCTCGTTGTCGGACACGAAATCATCGGTAATGTTATCGCAGTTGGTGATAAGGTTACTCAATTCAAGATTGGTCAACGTGTTGGTATTGGTGCTGACTCTGGTGCCTGTGGTGAATGTAGCCGTTGTCTTACCAATAACGAACAATACTGTCCACAACACGTCGGTACTTACAACGCTATTGACCCAGTCACTGGTTACATCACTCAAGGTGGTTACTCTTCTCACTCTATTGCTAAGGAATCATTTGTCTTCCCTATCCCAGATGCTTTGGACTCCAATGTTGCTGCTCCATTGATGTGTGCTGGTTTAACCACCTACTCTCCATTAGTCAGAAACTTAGGTCAAGATGCCACTGGTAAGACCGTTGGTATCATTGGTATTGGTGGTTTAGGTCACTTGGCTATCCAATTCGCCAGTGCTATGGGTGCAAAGGTTATCACTTTCTCCAGATCTTCCTCTAAGAAGGCCCAAGCTGAAAAGATGGGTGCTTCTGGTTTCATTGCTACCGGTGAAGAAAAGGACTGGGCCAAGAAATACTTTGACTCTTTTGACTTCATCTTGAACTGTGCTTCTGGTGTTGAAGGTTTACAATTAAACGACTACTTAAGTGTCTTAAAGGTCGATGCTAAATTCGTCTCTGTTGGTTTACCAGCCATTGATGAAACCTTTGAAGTCTCTCCATTCACTTTCCTCAGAGGTGGTACTTCTTTCGGTTCCTCTTACCTCGGTTCTAAGAAGGAAGCCCAACAAATGTTACAATTAGCTGCTGACAAGGGTGTCAAGCCATGGATTGAAGAAATTGATATTTCTGAAGAAAACGTGCATACTGCTTTGACCAGAGCCGACAAGGGTGATGTTAGATATAGATTTGTCTTCACTGGTTTT
Source organism: Suhomyces anneliseae (assembly GCA_030568535.1). Taxonomy (NCBI): domain Eukaryota; kingdom Fungi; phylum Ascomycota; class Pichiomycetes; order Serinales; family Debaryomycetaceae; genus Suhomyces; species Suhomyces anneliseae. The sequence goes on along the minus strand of JAJMGB010000003.1, from coordinate 581,417 downwards.
GATAAGGCTTTCGATTAAGTTTGAATGAAATTAGAAACTTTATGATATTCATAAAAGAATAATCTTCAAATAACATTAGATATAACATAGAAAGATAGATATATAGATAGATATTAGTCTAGCTAAATGCTAGCATGGGTTTAGTTTAAGGAACGATTTATGATAAAAAGATTAATATGTAAGGTAAAGACAAATATAGTCACTGGATATTATCGTGAAATTTGAAGTTAGTAAATTCATATGGCTCTATTGTATTACAGTGTTATATTAATTTATGAATTTTGTTCAGTGTTCTGTTTATGCTTTCGTTGTTTGAAAAGAGTAAATTATGCTATATACTCCTAGGGCTTATACCCTTAGTGACAAGTTGGAGTAAGTGCAAGATTTTTTTTCGAAACTCCATAGGACATCTAATATCTTAAGGCTTACTGGTATATGATGCTCCTCAAATGACTATAAAAGTACTTGTAGATACAATTACCCTCTATATCTTCTTATACTGCCTTATTATTGTTTGTGTCATTTCGCACACTCTCCAAGTTCCAGATTTTGCACCCAAAATAAAATTGCAAAATTTCAATTTTTTGCAAACTAGAACCACAAACCATAAGAAACTTTTTTATGGATGACCGTACCAAAAGTTTATTACAAAGGTATTAGCCGACGCCGGGTAACCTGAGACACGTAAATTCAATATCAACAAAGATAATCGTCTAGTTAAAACTACAAGTATAGGTGAATTAGCGAAGGGGGTATAACGTTTTATTGATACCTAATATTAGGACGAAAAATTATATAGAACAATATCATTAAGAAATGGAAATGGGGAAGTGACGGATTGACATTGTAAATTATGCAGATAAAATACTGAAAGGATTCTTTCTAATAAGGCTTAATTTGGCCTCATTTTTGCCTACAGACATGGATCTTCTATGTTTTCTCACCATACCAGTGGCGGTTACACGGTTTTTGAGCTTTTGCTGTTTGCTAATCAAAGCAAGTTCGGCTTCATCAGTTTCTTCAACTGGCATTTCATCCAATTCATCCACTATGGTTGACCGCACCAAGTATTTTTCTCTGGAGTTTCTACTGGGGGTTAAATAGCTAGGGATATTGGCTTGTTTATGCAAAGATTTGAATTCGTTATTGTAGTTAGGAGGTTGGTATAATTCAGTTAATTGGTGAGAACCAGCACCAGGATAATGAATATGGCCAGTGAATTGATTAATATTCAAGTTACCTAATGGAACTCTACCATTAGGTCTATGAGCAGGAGATTCTTGTTTTTTTGGTTGCAAGATATTTTCTTGATCATGATGATTAGGTTTATTGGATATTGGAGAAGTTATTTCTTCAGTTGGTTGATTAGTTGGAGCATCTTCATAGATAGTAAAATTAAGCTTAGGTTTTTTGGCAGGAGTAGTTGCAACCACAGTAGGTTTACGATGAATCAATGGAGATTGTTTGGTTAAAGGATTGGACTTTCTAAATGGTGAAGATATGTTTGAAGGTTTTGGAGATAAAACTGATCTTTTGGTTGGAGAAGGAGTGGACGACATGATGAGCGAAGCAACAAACAACAAATGAAGTTCTTTGAATGACTGAACGTTATAAAATAATAAATGATTATGATATTATGATAATGTTTATTATCAATATCAATATATTTGGGGTAGTAAAAAGTAAAACGTTCTAGTTACGATCTGCTACTATCGCTACAAGCCAAAGACCGACAATTCAAATTAAAACTGGATATGGCGGCTTTTTATATAAAGTTGGTTCTATAAGAAAAAAAAATCCACGGTAGGCGTGAAATAGCGCTTGAAATGACCGTGAATCCCTCAGGACCGTGAATCATACTGCGCCAGACACGCCGCGACCTGTCTGCCACAACAAGATTGAAACGAGCCTAAAAAGAAAGAAAAAGAACGAAAATATACCCGGGGCGAGATCTTGAGGCTAGTGACTACATTTGCTACGGTATGATCTGTATCACCAAGGCTTATGGGTAATGATGTCAATGGGAATATGGATATGGATATGGGGTTAAACTATATGTGTGGTGGTTATAATATGGTCTACAACGGCTAAGATTGGACCGAGCTTTAGGTTGCTATTATCCCTGGGAACCTTCGCACCCGACACAGGGAGGCAAGGGACGCGTTGCAGCCATTCGCGATAGCTAGGGTTCACGTGAACGTCCCCTCCATCTTTAAACTGTGGGTACATATATTATAACCGCGAACGCGTGAACAATAAACCCCGACAATAGTGTGTCAAATTATCAGACCATTGAGAAAGGCTCAAATAATACTAGACAAATAGATCCTTAACAATCGCTGATGACCCTTTTATAACTGACCAGTATTATTTGTCCCACCATCTCTGTCTGTCTCATCAATGCCTCAGATTATTGGCTGCAATCTCTATATGTCAGGGCCAGCCTTAAAAAACCCAGCTATTTAATATCTCTACAAAAAAATCTACACACTCGGGTTTCTGTCTTGGCTATTTTAGGGGCCATGGCTAAAATGCCGGCCCTGGGAGAAACCTGCGAGTCACCTGCGAGCTTATTATTCTCTAATCGGTAAAAAAAACGCTTTGTTCCACTAGGATTGTTATCCTAATTAGATTAATTGTTCGTTCTAAAAATATTCCCAATAAGTTTCGTTATACGTCTTAGACGACTAAAACATCCAAAGGTATGATTGGTTAGGGATTTGACGATACAGGGTTGTGTCATCGGGCATATCGCTGCATTTAAATAAAGAAATACGACCAGCCTTTTGCGGGATTCAACCAACTGCCGTTCTTATGACAGCTTATACACCACAGTTATGTATGTTGATAATCAACTCAAAGTGAAAAATTTTTATCTAGCTACTTAAATAACCGTTTTTTCGACCACATGTCTGTCACCTTACACTCCCAACCGTTGATGCATCACCACTCACACACAATCTGGGGCGTTGGTACAGTATCCGATGTAACAGCTCCTACGCACTGGCACGACCCCCCTCCCCAATTAGCCCATTTGGAATGTGGGATTGCATTGACTATTATTAGACAAATAACCTACATTCAACGAAAAAAAAAAAAAATTGGAACAATAGGACCCAGACAGAAGTTCTATAGATGCAGTTCCGTTCTTTCCTTGCTTATCTTCTAAAATCGGAACACTGTATTGTAATTAATGTAAAATATCTATCAATTAGGTGAGTAAATTGACCAACTAGGGAAAAGTTTTCCCCACATAAGGTGAGCTGGTAAAGAGAGCTAAAACAATCAACAATCTAGGACCCTCTATTATATATAATACTATAAACTACAAAACTGACGATATCGGTTGATAGTTTAACCGTTTGGTTGTTACCAATCCAGTAATATTCAGGAACCCTCCTTCAAAAAACGCATGTAGTAAAGAGCCTTACATACCGTACCAGTTTCATCCACTTCATCCATTCCTCCAGATTAAACTTTACCAATATGATTGGGTACTGTATAATGCCTGGTTGTAGTGGTGGTGGTGGTAGTGGCGTAGAATCTGACGAAACTTTAGATATATACGATCAACTTGTAACGAGATAATATTTTGTTCATTTAACTACTTTGGGGAAGATCTATGATTTGCGTGAACTTTCCAACTTTCTTCCATATAGTGCCTTGATCAAAACTTCCATCGTATCGGTATTATCAGGATGGGGCAGAATCTATGGGATCTTCTAGATCGTCACCAAGAAAATTATTCTACTAAGAATAGGTGTTTCAGGGTGAAGAAATTTTGGTCCGATACAAATCTTCTTTCGACTATAACTGCTCTGACTTCATTTAAAACTACAATATGACCTTCTAAACAATTATGTCTCGTATGAAAAATCTCAATCTCAACTAAGAAACCCATACTGCAATACAAGATACTTTAGTCTGTAATGAAAACCTACAACCACATGTTCCTGTCAAAAGGGAGATTTTTCATATTTTTCAAGTCCAGAATTCAATCAATTTACGGAGAAAGATTTACACCTTCGATCCCTTTCCTTCGGTACGGCTCGATCGTTCGACTTGTAATCTTGCGTATGATTAAGGGGTTGGAAATCTTCGTAATCTTCTCCTCTTATTTGGTAACCTTGTTACTTTGTGGCCATGTTACGTTGTAGTTATTAGCCGTATACTGTAGATTACTCGTGGTGAATTAATTACCCCACAATAGTGATAAAAAAGCCCAATTAATTGCCTGCTCTAGGAAACCCAATGGTTATCCCTTCAGACAATATCAACCCTTAAGGATTATTTATTCTTCTCCCTTCTTGGGATGGCATTTATTTTGGATAAAGTAATAACTCCTATCCTCTATAATTTGCAGCCATACTGCATATAGCAATTTTTACCAAGACCATAAAATAGCTCATACAAGCCATAACAAGCTCCAATATATATCATCAGAGACCTATTACTCCAAAGGATTAGTTTAAAGTTTAAAATACCACATTAACTTGAATTATAGCTAGTATAACTGGTCTAATTTCGTGGTCACGTGACTTTCTTGAATAGTTATAATAAGTTTATGTCCTTCTATTCTATGTATTTTGTTAATTATAACACTTACATGCTAATCTACAGATGTGTTCTTTGAAAATCAAACTGACTGATAGTGGAATTTTATTAAACGACCAATGAATGCAATGATATCAATGGTCTAATTTGTACTCTAACCAAACAGCTGGTTGTCTACCTAAATTTATAGAAACAACCCGCTTTGTATAAATGTTGTGAAGTTAAATAATTAATAGAATTAATGAGATGTGGGATCCAGGCAAAACCATTATTGCTTTGACTTTCTGGATTGAATTTGGGAGTAAAGAATTTGGGAATATCTAATTGTTTTTTATTTTGTTGTGTTGTAGATAAATCAAATAATTTAACCTCTGTAGAAGTTACTTGGGACGAATGGCAACTTGGTAATAACACCGTCTCTTAACTTACCTCTGATTTCAATCTTGACATCGGAACCGATCTTGGCACTCTTGTCAATGAAAGCTTGGGCGATGTTACCACCAATGGTTGGAGAAGGAGAACCAGAAGTGATGACACCAACTTCCTTACCTTCACCATTGAAGATCTTGTTACCATCACGAGGAGATGGACCCTTAGAAGTAACACCAATACGACGTTGCTTCCAGCTGCCCTTATCAGCGAGTTGACCCAAGATCTTGGAGTCACCGTTGAAGCCACCAGAAGTTCTTCTAGACTTTGGAACTAACCAAGCTAAAGAAGCTTCAATTGGGGTGATTTGTTCATTCAATTCGTGACCGTAAAGACACATACCTGCTTCTAAACGTAAGGAATCACGAGCAGCCAAACCAATTGGTTTGACCAATTCTGGGTAATCGTTAATCAAGGTTCTGAAGAAAGTCAAAGCTTGGGCTTGTTCGGTAACATTACCAGATGGAATAGATAATTCGAAACCATCTTCACCAGTGTAACCAGATCTAGCAGCGTGGACTCTAACAGAAGCACCACCAAAGCTCAAATCAAGGAATCTAACTTGACCGAAATGGATCTTGGACAAATCTTCGTTGGTGAATTTTTGCAATACTTCAGCAGCCTTTGGACCTTGAATGGCCAATAAAGTACCTTCAAAAGTAGTATGGTTAACATCAAATGCCTTCAGTTCTTCAGTAATGAATTGAACATCTTCAGTTCTACGTCCTGCGTTGGTAACCATATAATAATCTTCTTCACCATGCTTGGTAATAATACAATCATCAATAACTCCACCATTGTTGTTCAACAACACTGATAAACTCAGACTATTGGTTTCTAATCCTCCTAAATCAATTGGAGTGATCTTTTCAAGAAGAGCACGGGCTTGTGGTCCTTGAACCTTGTGTTGTAACATGTGACTGACATCAAACAATCCGACCTTGGATCTGACCCAATTGTGTGATTCAATATGAGTTTGACCCTTGTATAAGACTGGCATTTCGAATCCAGCGTAAGGGACCATCTTACCGCCGAGCTCCAAATGGGCCTCGTAAAGTGGGGTCTTTAAGAGGTTGGACACGGTAGTGGAATAAAATCTAGGTTGGGTTCTGGTCAACATTTGGCGGTTATTGGTGGAAAAATCTGGGGATTCTGGCTATATATATGGAGAGATTGCTTGACTCTGATTTGAGTCTGACTCTCTCGCAGGTGACTCGTGCGGCGTATGTAAAGGGTGGTAGGGCGTGGGTGCGAGTCAAATTTCCCCACGAGTCAACTCCATTTACACTCTTCACACTGCCCGGGGCTGTCCTTTAAGGAAAACGGTTTATACTGGGCATAGTGGAGACACATGAAAGGGGTATCAGGTGACGGGCTTCTGTCCTGTCACTCTGACAATGTACCAGGTTTCATTATCTGGTGAAAATCTGATCTCTATAAACTTGCTTACGTAAGCGATGGTTCCAGTGTACGGCTTCATTGATCTGCCTTTGAGGCTAAGAAAACCACAGAAACGGTTTTAAAGCTTGGTAGGGCTTGGAGAAATGGAGAGTCGGTTTAACTTGTCAGTTTGGCCAAATTGCTCTTTAATTTCTCGATTAGGAAACTTGGATCGGGCCCAGCTACAGAAGTCTTTCATAATTTTTCACATACTATTTGTTTTAGCTTTATATACCATAAGCACTACTAACTAGGAATCTGGAGGTTTTACCTGAAGAATACGAATACTCTGTTGAGCTGGTATCATCGTTAACTTTTGACCTCCTTCTTTCTATAATATTCTGTGGTGCAAGGCTAGCATCACTGCTTCTGCTAATAACACACCATAGCACACAAGCCCCAAGAGGCACCAGCCAATATCTTCCTTGATTCTTTTCTTATTTCTGTAGTGATAATTCAAATACTCGTAGTCGTCTATATAAGTACACATTTGGTCCTGAGGAATTCTCTCTTCCATCACCTCAAGAAATGAATCATAGCGCATTGGTTCAACGTTTCTGAATCTAAAAGCAGCAAAGATCAAAATCACAATATCGATGATCCAAACTAACGGACAGAGAAGCCCCCACCACATCAAGCTTCTGAATATAGGTTGGCAACGTCTTTGAAAGTCGCAAAAAGTACAGACACATTCATTCTCTTCAATATAAGAAACAATTTCGCAGCCATTTAATTGGGCAGTTCTGCCGATGAATACAGATGGTTTGGACATTACAAAGTATGTAAGGACTTCCAATAGATATATATGAAGTTTATAATGTCTTTTAGAATCTTTGCTTTATATACTTATATATCATTTTTAGTGATGTTCCAGAAATTACCTATTTGGGATGCGACAGTACAGACCTTACATAAAACTAGAAGCTTAAAGATAGCTACCAGCCCAATGTGACAAGAAATTCACTTTCAAATTAAAGTTTCATAATGGTATTGAAGTAATGCTTCAGTCTCAAATTCACTCTCGTTATTTCGTCTCCATTTTTCAGATTTTCAATTGCTCTTCACAAAAACAGCCAAACACATAATTATCCTGAAACAAGAAGCAAACTGTGCAATATCACTTAGATAATTGTTAAATAAAACTAGTCAAGTGTTTGTAGTGTCGGTTAGTAGCTACATACCTTCAAATTGAAAACCATATTCTACCAGATATAACTTTGTTCTTCCCTTTGTATTGTTTTACTAAGTACACATTAGAAAGTTCCTCAAAATCAATTGGTGCTGATTTATAGCACAATTATTTGGCTTGGAACATTATTTTAACACTCCTGGGGCAATTCACTCCTCTGGCCTCTTATTTTTCTTCTTTGGCATCGTCGATTGTAGTTGATACCCCAAGAGGTTATTGGACCCTGTATGCAGTTCACTGATTTGATCTCACTTCATCGCATCCTAATTAATCTATTTCTACTTTAAATAGCACCCTTTACTACATTACACATCCGGTAAAGCTCTCAATTCTTTTGGTTGAAGCTTTCTCATACTAATGCACCACAATATTCATCACCACATAAATCATTATATCCTGCAGCATTAGTATAAGTACCCCGGATTTTCACCCATCATTCGCCAGTACAGTTAAAAGAACCATATATAAGTGCTAGAACTACTGAAAACCATACATCACGGTACTGCTGATCAACATATATCTATATTGGGACATCTATAGTGTATACAAAGTTCACAGGACCAATCATTGGGCTTTTTCTTATCTCCTATTACTGATCTATCAATTGTCACTAACCCATTCGCTAAAGGACATTCAGTTTATCCAAGAAAAAGCATCACATACACTACTACACACACATCCATAATAAGCAATGTCAACCCTTGATATCGTAAAGATCACCTCGGCCCTTTCCTCCTCCAAGATTAAAGACAGAAATGACGCGCTTAACCTTCTAGAGACCGTTTCCATCTCCAGATTCTCCCTTACGGCCAAACAGTTCCGATTATTGATCAATGGGATATTTGAGTTGATTAAAACCGAGAGTGCGCTCTACAAATCTAGCAAGACATCGGCAACAGAAACCAGACTTGCCAGAGCATCATCATCTTTAAAGCTCATTTTCGATAAAACCAAAGTGAATTTAAAATATAGAGCTTTGGTTGATGTGGTCCAAAGTATCATAGACGCGTTTTTTGATGGAGACTCCATCTTTGAGCCTACAGCTCTGGAATTCTTAAGTGTAATGAACAGAATATTATCCATGGGGTTCTTAATTGACCACTTAACCATGAGCGAATGGAACGAAATATCATCATTTTTAAAGAGAGTTATTATGGTGGTGCTAAACAACTGGAATAGTCGCAACAGTCAATATCTCACAGTTAGTTTTGATGCTCTAACTAACTTACTACAGGCACTGTCATCAGTTACTCATATGCAAATACTAAGAAACTATCAAGACTTTTACACTGTCATTGAAGGATCAATTGAAAAATTTAAAGCGGACCATTTGGTGGTGGCAAGCTGTTTGAAAATCATTAATAAATTAATTATAGTGTTCACTACTCAAGATGGACTTTTTGTGAGACAATTGGCCCGTCTAGGAATCCAAATTCTTTTGAATAATTATAATAGTACTTGGGATTCTATCCAAACTCAAATGGTTATTTTCATAAATTTAAGAGGTGTTCATAATTTCATAGACTTCAAACAAGCAGAAGAGAAAAGCTCTAAAAATGATTCAAGCATGATGGGTAGTGTTGAAATTGATGATAGTTATGTTGCAGATAGCAGCTGGGATGAAACAAGTACAAGAAAGAAAAACAAGTTATCTTACAATATTAAAACCCTTATTGTAAATCTTATTTCAAAATTAAATACTGGTGATTTCAAGTTTGGCGATAATGATATTGGAATTGTTCATACTCGAGACCATGAAAGGTCATGGTTTAAACTCAACACAATCTACCTCAGGTCAGAAAACTTCAAACCATGGCTTCTTTGTCTAGGAATATCAAAATTCATTCAAACTTATTTTCGTCTAGAGGGGTCGAGCGGTTTGCTTGATGAAATCTTTAGTACTCCAAGAAAAAAGCTCAAGGCTGATGAAATAAATCGTTTATTGGATAGTTCAGCAAACCCTTTACATTTTTATTGCAAATTCATAGAGAGTCGACCAGATGACCAAAGGAAGATTTATCAATTGCTTCTGTTCCATTTCGAGATTACTACTAATTTAGAAATTCCTTCTACATCATCAGAAAATTCTGTTCCCAAATCTATTCTTGGATTTGGATATGGAACCTCCGTTCCAGATAATATTAAAAACTTGTTCAATTATGCCATATATTACTCTGACCGTTCTAAACCATGGGGTCTATATGTATCTCAATCATTGATTTACCATCAACAAACAATGAGTTCTCAACATTTGGAACTCCTTAAAATTGCCTTGGGAATGTTGAAATATCCACAAGTTAGTTCACTTTGTTGTCACTTGGTGTATTCAATCACGTTATTAAATCCAATTGATGACCTTTCAGGAAAATTTGACCGTTCAACTATAGCACAATTAGAAAGTTTAGTTGACCTTTCCCAACATAATGGTCCAAGTAAAATCTGTAATGAATCTTTTCAATTATGGTATGCTGCTCATTATTTAATGATACAACTTGGTCTAGATAAAAAGACTCAGATTTCAACAGGTATTGAACAATGGTTTATCGCGAAAGTATCAGTTTCTTATGAAAATGAGGAAATGATATATTCTAACTCTGGATTATCAGAATTTATTAGCTGGTTAATTGGAGTAGAATTTGAATTTAAAGTCCCAAAGTCTACTTACGGTTTGTATTCGGGGCCCTTGATGGAATTGTTTTTGTTAGAAAAATCTTTCCAACCCTTGGAAGCTTTCTTGTTGAAAGAACCTGAAGTCAAAAAGGAATCAGTAACAACATCTTTCATGATAAAACATCTACTGAATGTAGATATGAGAGAGGGAATCCGTCATTGGATTGACCGTGATCTCCGTGCTGATACCCAATTAATGGACATTGAATGGGCATTATTAATGCAACAAGTGGGAAAGGTTTTATCCAAAGCCAGTTCTTTTGAAAGTATTGAAGCAGAATTAAATTTTGTTCTGGCTCAACTGCTTTTGACTATCCCTCCACTATCCAGATCCGAAAAGAAGAAGATCCTACAATTTTACAATGAGCTAGGTAGTGAAAATCGAGGTATAATTAACTCTTCTGGTCTTCAAATTGATCACTTTTTACTTTTTGAGGCTGAAAATATACTGAGTGAATCAAGTAAAGAAAATTCTAAAACTCCAATAGATCTGATGGCTTCTGGAAAAGAAGTTATTGATGTTGAGGACTTTCTTGATAACGAATTTGGTGAAGTAAAATCACATTACAGTCAACCTACTGCCATATCTCCTCAAGTTCCTAATGCAGTATCTATAACTTACCTCAGAACAGGACTTCTTGAATCTATCAAATCTTTGATATTGATGAATGATTTCAAAGGTCGTCAATTTTCTAGTCTGCTCTCATCGTTGATTATGTACTTCAAGAAACTTGACCCAAGTCATTTTCTTTACGCAATCTCATACCTACTAAACTACATTGAAGAAAGTTCTTTCGCAGCCATCAATTTGCAACCACATTTATCTACATTAATTCGTTTGACTGGTGAAAATATTCTTGCAAACCATGAATTAGAGCGTAATGAACTAACCCTCACAGCAGTATCAAAGTTATTAAGATTGCTGTCTTCACTTTTTGCTGGTGGAAGCGAGAGTGACGACAAGAAGGATTGGTATGATATGTTTACTTGGTTAATGGAATGTGGAGAAAAACGTTTGATTTTAACTAGAGAGTCAGTAATACAGTATTGCAAATGTTTGGTTGCAATTTCTATTGAAAATGATGAAACAGTTATTAGCAATATTCAGATCAACAATAACCTTCTTGACTATTTCCTGTACTCATCGAACATAATGAAAATTGATTTGCTTTCTTCGTTTAATCAATTGTTGAAAGCCTTTAATAACTCCTCCAAACAAACAGCACTTTATAATTCGTTACTCGAAAGATTCCCAAATCCACAATCAACTCGAGAATCAGCATCTACTTATTCCTTGTTTTTTATTGCCTTATCGAAGACCGATTCTTCAATTCTTATTGCATCACTATTTAATCAACTCAGATTGTCCCAGTTTGTTATTTTTGAAGAATATCTCGAGCTATCCATTTCTAGGTTTGCTAGTATCATGGATCTTTCAAATGCAATAGAATTATTTGATCTCTTCAAACTTGAAATATTAAGATATTGGTGGAAGTATGATGATTTCAATGAGCTTCCTTGGAAAGCTTTTGGCTACAAAAACAAGGGAGAATTTTTGGCCTCAAATTATAAGGAATTAATTGCAATTTCAATTGCTACAAAGGGTAAGACCAAGAATTTCTCAGATATGAGACCATTTTATGATCTCATTGCTCAGGAAAGAAATCTTCCTGTTCATCTAATGATCATTAACAGTATTCCTTTAATAATTTCATTGGCATATAGCAAAGAAGGAGTAAGGAATGCTATTTTTGAAGTGCTTCCTCAACGAATGGCCGATTATAAACTGGAAGTAATATCGAAAATTCACCTCATCATTCTCGAAATAATTATACACACTGATATGTCAAACGAGAAACTTATTGGTGATTTATTCAATTCAGAATTAAGCTCTATACTATTTTCTGTTGATTCTAAAACTCTTCAAAGAAACGACAGGATTTCTATTTCTACTACATCAAGTTTAGATTTGATTGAAAAACTTATTCAAAAGTACTCCAAAGAATCTTTCTGGGATGTGAAAACTGTATATTTTCTTATTGGAAGGATTTCCATCTTACCTAAAACAACATTAGATCAGAAATTTATTGTTCTTAGAGCAATTAAGTTTATCCTTTTGCTTGGTGGTGGAGACATGTTGAATAACTTCAGCATTATTGACCAAATTGTCAAATTGATATGTTCATTGGTATCTATGACAGGTGATATTTCAGTTTTGGTTCCAGATATTGCTATCTTTTTGAGAGCTCTAAAGATACAATATTTTCAAGAATTCAAAGAGGCTGCAATCTCGCTAATGATTCATCTCTTAGCAACTTTGCTTCAGTCGGAGCTTAAGTTACCTCGTGATGTTATTGATAATATGAGGGACTATGTATCCAAACTTGATACTAAAAAACCTATTTATCCTATTCTCATAACTGCAATTGAAATTTTGGGTGGATTTCCTATTCATTTATCACCATGGTCTGTTGAAAAGTTTTTGGGAAACTTGTCAGAAATGGGAAAATATATCGATTCATATGATGTTCTTAATCTTCTATCATCAATTTTCAAACATGACCAAAGCAGTACTATTCTGGATTATAACCCCGATATTGTCAAGGTTCTTATTAATGGAAATACTACTGATTTATCTCCTGAATTTAAAGTTTGGATTGCAAAATACTTTGGTAAATATTATCTCAATGGTGGATTAGTTGATGGAGCAGCTAATATATTAGAAATCAAAGAATATGAGGATATTGATGCTGACAAATTAGTGGAAGAGATTCTAACTCTAAACCCACTTTTTGAACAAGTAGTGAAATTTACACATGACCTCAATCCTCGAGTGAAGACAACAGCTGAGTCTTTAATTGGGGCATTGATTAATGATAACGAATTAGGTAGGGAGGCTTATGGCCCCTCCATGTTTGATACAGTTCAAGACTTCTCGAGAACTGCTGGTTCTCGTTTCTCTTATGAATCTTATCCACGATTCTCGGAGTATATTCTTCCTTTGGATGAGAAGACATATTCTTTCATAAATGATTATGATTTGGAGAAGGGGTTTTTCCCATTTCTGGTTTATGAAGAAGATGAGGAGGATGTGACTTATCGCCGTCATCCAAAAGAATATGTTACTAATTTACGTGGCTTCAGAGAGGACCTAAATTCGTTTGTGGAACTAGGTGCAACAGAATTTGCTCTGTACTTGTTTCGATTGCTTCTCAAAGACATGAATGATTCAATCGCAACAATATACAAAATTTTCGCAACCAAAATTCCAGAATTCGCAGCCAAAAGCTTACCCTATCTTTTATGCCATTATGCTCATGTTGACGAAGAACAGACTGCATTTGTAGCAGGACTCATCTCAGATCTTTTATTCACAAGGATGAATGATGATATGATTCACTTATACCTCAAAATTTTCCTTCTTCTACGCGTTTGTGCCAAAAAGCGTTTAGGAAATTTCGAAACAATGTTCTTTGGACTCGAACTTGACCAAGTCTATAAATATGCTGTGAAGGTTGGACTATACAGAACAGCAAGTATGCTATATGAAGATTATAAGGTATCTACTCCAAAACACGAATATTATGAACTGACTGCTCCTAGCACGGACCTTTTACGAAAAGTTTACCAATCAATTGATGATGAGGATATGATCTATGGTCTTCCTGTATATCCTACATTGGAATATGCTCTTGAAATGTTTGGAAACCAAACTACAGATTGTCTCAAGTACAATAGTGGAAAATTAGATGCAAATATTATTTTGAACAAACAAAACCAGCAAAATAATGCACAGATTGTTCTGTCAATGGCCTCCAATGGATACTTAGGAATTTCTAAGATGGTTGATCAAGTAGAGTCGAATTATGAATGGGCATACAAGTTGAATACTTGGGAATTACCTATCCCCCAAAAGCCTGTGAATGAACATGAAGTTGTATACAAAACTTTGAAACAATTGAGAGACAATTCTGGTGGTGGAGAACAAGTATGTCAAGCCATGTTACTTGAGATGCTTAATAATAAAGAAATTAGACTGAAACCAGGTAAAGATGTGGTCAACAATGTTACTGATTGGGTACGACTGCTTGCTGCTATCGAAGCTATTCGAGAAATCAATTCTTATAGTTCTATTGATATCGATACTAACATGGAAACCACAGATGTTGAAGATGATGATAATTGGGGAGATATGAATGAATACAGAGCAAAATTTGATGCCATTGAAAAGTTCAATTCACAAACTAGCTGGTTCGAATCGTGTGATATAAGATTATCTGAAACCATTCTTGCAGCACGTCAAACGATGTTCAAGTTATTGATTGAGCTGTCAGATAACTCCAAAAATTCCTGGCAGATACTTTCGTTGATCAACGAAGTAAGCCGTACAAATGTCATAGCTCTTAACAATAAGTGCTCCCAAAAAGTCATGAGCTCAACCATTCTTTTGAATGATATTACCGATACTTATAATGAGCAAAAATACTACAGAGAAAGCATCAATCTTTCTACCATACATACGGCCTGTTCATTGTGGAACGAAGGGCAGACGAAAGTACCTGTTTTGATGCTTCAGAGTATTAAGAAACTGGGAGGTATAAAAACACCAATTAAGAGATTAAGTGTTCCTATTAGTCTTATCAACTCAAAATTGATTAGTTGGATGTCCGAATCAAGACAAGAGTTGGCATCAGATATAATGGACAAATATGTTTTGCCCACTGCTTCTTCCCTGCTTAAGGATGCTGAAGTTTATAAAGAATTGGCTCACTTTTGTGAAGTTCAGTATAAATCCAGAAGTATGAATGAAGATATTGCCAAATTCGAAAAACGAGTTTCAAGCAAGAAGCAAGAGATTGAAGAATTGAAAGCTCATTATGGAAAAACATCAGTTCCATCCACAGAAAAGAAGTCTGTTCAAAAATTCTATGTGAAGCTCAAGCAACAACTCCAGCTGGAAACAGCCGATCTCGAAGTTGTACGTGAGAATAAAGAAAGGTTTGCTCTCAAAGCTGTTGAGTTTTACCTCAAAAGTGTCTCATTTGGGGGAAACGATGAATCGTTGGATAAACTCTTTTCTTTATGGCTTGAAAATGCAAGTAGAGATGATCTCAATAATATCATCAATGACGAGATATTAAAGCTTCCTTCTTACAAATTAATTAGTTGGTGTACCCAGCTTATATCAAGAATTTCTAGTGAAACTTCATCATTCCAAGGGCTTCTTCATAAATTAATTGTGCAATTATGTCTTGACCATCCACATCATACAATCTATCAATTAATGTCTTTGAGAAAACATGAAGCATACTCTAATGAAAATACCAATGGTCTTATTGTTTCGAAGTATATGGCTGCAAATAAGTTGTGGAATGAGCTCAGTCATAAGGGCCATGACTACGTGAAACAACTTGGAGAAATAGAAACGTTTTGTAATGAGTGTGTGAAGTTGGCCGAGTATAAAGTTAAAGGAAAGACCATGAATCTTGAAAGGTCTGGACTGTTCGTTTATTGGTTCCGTAATTTGCCCAAAATCCCTCCACCTACAATGTCTATACCAGTTGACCAAACAACCAAATATAATAATGTTCCAAGGTTCCTAGAGATTGATCCTAAAGTGGTAATTGCAAGTTCTGGTCTTAGTTTACCAAAGATAGCTACATTCACGCTTAGTGACGGTAGCACACATAAGATGCTTTTGAAACATGGTAGTGATGATCTTAGACAAGACTCTATTATGGAACAGGTATTTGAAAAGGTGAATTATATTTTCAATAAAGACAGCGAAAGTAGAAAACGGAATTTGAATATTAGAACTTATAAAGCAGTTCCTCTTGGACCTCAAGCAGGTATCATTGAATTTGTTCCTAACTCTATTGCATTAATTGATGTTGTTAAACCATATCATGCTGATTTTGATCAGCTCAAATTGGATAAAGCCAGAGAAATGATGAAAGAAGTACAATCAGGTGAAAAGACTTCTAGAATCAAGGCATATAAAAAGGTTACTGAAAAGGTCAGACCACATCTTAGATTGTTCTTCATGGAAAATTTTGTAACTCCAGATACTTGGTTCAAAAGTAGAATTTCTTATAGTCATGGGGTTGCAACATCCTCTATGGTTGGTTATATGTTAGGATTGGGAGATCGTCATTGCAATAATATTTTGCTTGATAAAAGTACAGGAGAACCAATTCATATTGATCTTGGTGTTGCTTTCGATCAAGGTAAGAGATTACCTATTCCTGAAACCGTTCCTTTCAGATTAACTAGAGATATGGTTGATGGTCTTGGTGTCACTGGTGTGGAAGGAGTATTCAAGAGAAATTGTGAAATCACTTTCCGTGTCTTGAGACTGAACAAAGAACATATCATTTCCATCTTGGACGTATTACGTTGGGATCCTTTGTACTCTTGGACAGTTTCACCTATCAGAAAGAAGAAATTACAAGATGGTGATACCAATTGGGGAAACTTGGAGCCGCAAGAAGACGGTTCAGAAGCTGGAAGAGCGGTTGGTACTGTTATGGACAAGTTGGTTGCAGGAGGTCTTAGTGACGAAGCTGTGGTCCGTGAATTGGTCCAAGAGGCCACAAGTGAAGATAATTTGGCATTGATCTACTTTGGATGGTGTCCTTTCTTCTAGCCTGCCATTTGGCACCGATTTTTCACTTCAAAATGTATATACGGCTAATAAATAAAATAGGTTGATTATTTTATACTCTTAAAAATATGGAACCATACCTACTAACAGAAGTGGTAGTATTTAATCCTCTGTTACTGTTACTGTGGTTATAGACTCAATTGACTCTGTACTGGAGGGTGGGACAATTGTATCAATAAATTTTTTAAGTACTTTGTGGTTTCTCTAGTCGCAGATCATGTCAACTCACACTTTTTGACAATCGCCGTTCCATTTCTCCATATTGTTTATTTACGATAACGGTTTTGATACTAATGTTACAAGACGGTTCTATGCATGTGAGA
Source organism: Suhomyces anneliseae (assembly GCA_030568535.1). Classification (NCBI taxonomy): domain Eukaryota; kingdom Fungi; phylum Ascomycota; class Pichiomycetes; order Serinales; family Debaryomycetaceae; genus Suhomyces; species Suhomyces anneliseae. The sequence continues at coordinate 564,148 of JAJMGB010000003.1, read as the reverse complement.
AGGAATGTTAAATGTCAATCTATAAACAGTAAAACACCCCCAATTTATACTTTGACATCTCTGACAGCATTGAACCTGTCAATCGTGAACCCTAAGCCCCTGTTCGATACCTTACCTTCTTTTGTTCCACACATAAATCATGTAATATCCCCCACACACGTTGTGGACCCGCCTTTTTGGTTGACTCCTTTCTACGCACCATTTTTACTCGTCAAAACACGGCTTTGATCGTTCTATGCATATAGATCAAACGCCGAACAACTTCCTTCGTCGTCGTACGTTGGCTCATCTCATCGTCTAACACCTCCATCGCCGTATCACGTTATACGCATAAGGTTTAGGTGTCATCGGTGGTTAAGTTTGTTCTCTTATATATCTTGTAACTCCGCGATTCATTATCTATAATTTTTTTGATTATCGCAACCAAAACCGTTATCGCCAAGCTCTACCGAAATATCAACATTATCAGTTGTGCCGCCCAATTGGACAAGCCATTGACATCAGGACCAATTGAATTGAGGTGGAGCTTCTGAGAGACTCTACATCAACCAAGTCGACAAATACAAACAAATCTACGCTTTACAACAGAAACAATCACTGTTTTCTTTTGTGAAACCCTGTTATTTACCCCACGAAAACAAATAACCAGAAGATACTAAACCATGTTGGGAACCGTGTTATCACTTCCCCTTAGTATCGAGGATAAAGACACCAATGATGTGATTAAGTCCACCAGCATCTACCTCCATGTCACCAGATCCAGCATTGCCAGCGATGACCCCAAGTTCACCAACATCTCCATCACTGGTATCTACTCGGACGGTAGTTTCCACACGGATATCACCAGTCCATCCAATGTGTTTAGAGGAAAGAAAGTTCCTAAGAGCGACTGGAATGACGTGTTGACTACGTTATTTCCAGTTGATGAAGAGGAATGGGGCCAAGAGAACACACATGGGTTAAGAATTGAGGGCAGATTAATGGCATTGAAGTCCCAATATGACCCTGAGACAGAAGAATTACTCGAAACAGATGATGATCCTAACCAAGGAGTGTTGACCATTTCTATTAGGACCAATGACAAGATACCGATGACTGTGGGGTCGATTGATCTTGAATCTAAAGATTTAGAGGAAGAAGAAGACGCCAATTTGTTCAATTGGCTAGGATTACTTAATGGTCACAGAGACAGAATGGAGAAGTCAATTACAGAATTGACCCGTAGAGTAGCAGAATTGGAAGAAGAAGTATCAACGGTCAATTCCAGCTATGAAAAGGCCAGAGAAAGTCATACCACCATAGTTTCTGACCTTGAACAGAAATTCTACCAGCTTTTGGATTCCAAGAAAGAGGTAATATGGAAGCTTACCAAAGACAAATACCCCCAAGATCACCTTGAAGGGCTCAATGAAGGATACCGTAATAAAGGGTTGAATTTTATCAATAAAGACGAAATTGCTGATGAACTAGACGAAAAGTATATCAAGAAAAGAAAGGCACCGGCTGCTAAAAAAGAGGGTACGAGAAAGAGAACAAAAGTCAAGAAAGAAGTTAAAGAGGAAGATGATGATGATATGGAATACGAGAAAATTAAGAAAGAGTCCCAATCTCCAGAGATCCAGAACTCACCTGAACCCACGGGAGATTTCCCAGATGGAGATGAACTGGAAGAGAGAGAAGATGAAGATGAAAATGGGTCAGATCACGAGGATGATTACCAAGACGAGGAGGACACCAGGGATCACCAGGACGAGGGATCAGATCAACATTCCGATCATAACGAGGAAGGATCTGGGCAAGAATCTGAGGCGGACTTAACGGACTCAAGAACTACCAAAGGTGACCAACAACAGCAAGTTACCAATAATAGCACAAGAAAAACTAAGTCATCCCAAGAACCCGGGGAAAAGATCGTACCAGAAGACAAGTCACAAAAATCAAATAGAACTGATGAGAACACTGAAGAAGCAAAGAGCGTGGAGGACCACCAATCAGAAATCGAAGATAGTCTAGGAGGTTCTAAAGAGGATGCTACTGATTATTCTAGTGACGGCAGTGACGGCAGTGACAATAATGACAATAATGACACAACTGGTGGTGGTACCGGAACTACTGCCACTACCGCCACTGGCGATGGTGACGTTACCGACATTAGTGACGCTAGTGACGACGAGAAAAAAGATACTACGACTGCAAAAAATGCGCCCGAGACCCCCGATGATGCAGAGGATGATGCACAAGAGGAAGAAACGGACTACGGAAGTGATGATGATGATGATTAGGGGGAGGAATACCACAAAGTAAAAAAAAAATCCAACAAAAAAAAAATTACCCACCATGTAATAGAAATTCACACCCCTACCAAGAACTAAGCTCATGTCATCTAAAAAGCTTTAGAAGGTTTTTACCCCATTGACAGGGGTTCAAACTCCCATATCAACAGTGTGTAATTTTTATTTTGTGGGCCTTTGTAGTATATGCTTGCTGCTCACTTCCCGCAGCAGCAGTGGCAACATCCCGGTCCAGGTCCAGGTCCAGGTCCATCCCTAGTTTTTTTTTTGGTGCGAATGGGCCACCCAACCCGCTATTGTGTCGTGCCCCCGACAACACCGCCAAAACCTTCCACTAGAATCCTCGCTATTCTGTCCTTTCTGCCCTTCCACACGCCTTTTGCCTTCACCAATCTTTTCCAGGTTTCCTGTTACTTTTCTGCGCAGAGATCAAAGGAAAAATTTTCGGTTCAAGTATTTTTTGTGGATACTCAAGTCGGTGGCTAGTTCATTTCTTTGTTCATTCAAGAGTTCATTTGATTATCTATATTCCTTAGTTCTGTTCATTTACTTGATCGGGCTATATCATCAATCCATTCCATTAGAAAAAGTTTCTTAATTCATCCATTTAATTCGATTACGTGATCGGGTTCTTTTTAATTTGATCTGTGTTTTTTGACGTGATCGTTTTTTTTTTTGATTTAAATCTCCATTTGTGACTGTCCGATTCTATTCGAGAACTTTCACATTTTTACTTAGACTTTTCTTCATTAAAGTGTTTCTTACTTGAAACTGTTTTTGCTTTTTTATTGGTTTTCATTTCGTTGTGTGATACTTTGCTGATTTCTTCTTTTACTTCGTTGTCCTTTCAGTTTTTACTTACTTATAGACCTTTTTAAAAGTTCAGTCCAGTCGATATCAAACTTCATTATTATCATTATCTTTCATATAAGCATCATCATTATCATCTTATTATTACCTTTTTATCAATCTTTATCTTTATCCATTTAATTTTATTGACTTAAAACCAAACATTTTCATCATGTCTTATTACGATCCATATCAAGGTATGCCTCAACAATACATGGCTCAACCTTATTACCCTCAATATTATCAACAAAATCATGAAGATCAATTGATCCTTGATGGTAACTTGGCTCCTCCTCCTATGGAATCAAGACAAACTTCTTATGATCAATATCCTCAATATCAATCGGATTCTTCTTTCAACCAATTTCAATCGGCTGATGTGGCTTCCTCTAATGGTAGTGGTAATGAATTTTATAATGATGAAGGAGTTTTCATTAATGGAAACAATTCTAATCTCCCTCCTCAAGTTAATTCAAATTTGGTTAACTCTAACCAATATGCTCCTATCAATAATGGTGGTCCATCTCAATCTAATTTACCTGCTCAAAATATTCAATCTCAAACTCCTCAAGTTCATCAATCTGAAATGGTTTATGGCCAATCTAATGGTAATGGTTCCAACTCTTCAGCTGCTCCTTCAAGAACAGTTTATTTGGGAAACATTCCATCAGATATTCAACCAAATGAATTGTTGGATTATGTTAGATCTGGTATTTTAGAAAGTGTTAAGATTTTACCTGCTAAAAATTGTGCTTTTATTTCTTTCATAGATCATCAATCTGCTTTATTATTCCATTCAGATTGTATCTTAAAGAAATTAAGTATTAAAGGTCATGATATTAGAATTGGTTGGGGTAAAAATAGTCCTATATTACCTGCTGTTATGGAATCTATTCAAAGAGATGGTGCTACTAGAAACGTCTATTTGGGTAATTTAAATAATCCAGTTAATGGTGAAATTATAACTGAACAAGAATTAAGAGAGGATTTATCTTGTTATGGTGTTATTGATTGTATTAAAATCATTCCAGAAAAAGGTATTGCATTTATTCATTTCTTATCCATATTGAGTGCTATTAGATGTGTGGCTAATTTACCATTAAAAGAAAAGTATTTAGATAAAAAATGCTTTTATGGTAAAGATAGATGTGCATTTATTACCAAAACTCAGCAACATAATGCTGCTCAATATTTAGGATTGGCTCCAGGGATGGAACATATCGTCACTGCTGCCGATCGGGAATTTATTTCTTCTGCATTAGTTCAGCAATCTGCTGCTGCTGCTCAAATTGCTACTCAAGCTGGTGGTGCTAATAATTTGGGAAACAGAACTGTTTATTTGGGTAATTTACATCAAGATTCTTCTGTTGAAGAAATCTGTAATGTTGTTAGAGGTGGTTTATTACAAAGTATTAGATTTTTAAAAGAAAGACATGTTTGTTTCATTACTTTTATTGATCCAATAGCTGCTGCCCAATTCTTTGCTATGTGTCAATTACATGGCTTAACCATTCACAACCGTAGAATTAAGGTTGGATGGGGTAAACATTCTGGTCCTTTATCCAATGCTTTATCTTTGGCAGTATCAAATGGTGCTTCCAGAAATATTTACATTGGTAACATTGTTGATTTTGATTATTACAATCCTCAAAAGTTAAGAGATGATTTCTCTAAATTTGGTGACATTGAACAAATCAATTATTTGGAAGAAAAGAATTGTGCTTTCATTAACTTTGTTAATATTGCTAATGCCATTAAAGCTATTGATGGTATTAAATCTTTCAATGATTATAAATCTTTAAAGATCAATTTCGGTAAGGATAGATGTGGTAATTTACCAAGACAATTCCAAACTCAAAACGCTCAAGTTCAATTAAATGGTCTTGAAAACGTTTCTAATCCTTCCTTTTCTGATAATGAATTTTTAAATGAAGATCACCAACAACTTCAACAATTCCAGCAACATCAGCAATTATAGGGTAATCAATTTAATAATTGATTTTATATTTTAATAATTTTATCCCTATATGGGGGCTCTCTTTTTTTGAGGAGTTCATGGATCATGATCTGGTTATGTTTTTATGAAAAATTACAATTTTTATTTTTCTTATTTATTTATTCCGGTCCTTTTTAGATACTGATTGTTCCGGCTTATACGGCTTTAACCAAAAGAAACTTTAAAAAAACCTAAAAAATTAATCATAGCATTCAAATCTATTATATTTCATTAATCAGTATTAATTATATCTTTCATTGTTATAGGACTTGTTATTAAAAATACACGTTTTCTAAACGACAAATAAAATAGTAATTTAAAATAGTAATTTAAGATGTAGTAGCATTGTTTGAAAAACATTTAACCTTTGAAGACTAAGTTACTAACTATTGGATGAACAAGATATAACGTTTAATTAGGTATATGGTTCTTGTGAAAAAACTAGAACGGTATTAAACTGTGATTAGTATGGATCATCACAAGATATTGGTATGATATACCCTAACATCTTTCAGTGAATAATTGATAGTTAAATGTATTGTATTAATTCAACTCCGGTCTCTTTGTATATTCTTATATCTAGTATGTCCCTGTGGTTCGGTTGGTGATCTTTCGAACCCATTTATGACCGTCAATCACCTTCAATTGTCTAAATCGATGGTGTTCATTATTCCCTGCTTTTTGAACTGCTCCATTTATTTCTGAGCAATTCAACCTATTCTGTATGCATATTGGTATATTACTGTCTCTCCTAGTTTAACCAATCTTTGGCACGATCTTGACGAATATTATCATCACCAAAAATGCAACAATCAAAGCAGCAGTTACCTTGATCAAGAAAAACAAGCTGATCTTTCCACCTGAACTTCCAAGATAATTATTTAAGTTCTTATCAATCAACTTAAACATGCTGGAATTCTTAATCATATTCTCATTAGTTTCGTTTAAAATTTGGAAATCTTCATTAAGGATCTTGTTACTGAGTCTCATAGCAGAGCTCTTAAGGGTAGATGTTAATTCACCTAAATCAGAAAGAATGTTCTCTTGGACTGATTCATGGTAGTCATTCATAGTATTGGTATCACTGGTATCAAGATGTTGGGTGTGCAGACCACCAGCCAATAATCTCTTTCTAAGAGACATCAAATCACCATCTTCGGTTACTTCCTTGGCGTCTCCTGTTTCTTCAAGGGTTTCTGGTTCTTCCTTCTTGACCTCTTCGTATTGAGCATTGTAAGTAGCGATCAACTTACCATTGACGTGGACCTTTTCATCAACTGTATCGATCACCAGATCCAATTTCTTCAAGGAATCATGGTAGTTCTTGTTATTATGATATTGAGTTACCACTCTGTGTCTGATGTTGATCAAGTCGTTCTTGATTTGCTGTAACTTAAGTTGATCTACATAAGGAGAACTGGCCACATGTGATTGAGATTGGGAGTATTCAGCTAATGACGGGATATGGAGTGAGTGGATTGAGGACTCGTGCTGGACGACGATCTGGTCTATTGTGTGGAGTGACATTGCAAGTGCTGTCAACTTAAGGGTATTGGTATGTGTTTAGTGACAGTTGAGATTTAGCGCGGTGATATAAATGAAGCTAGCGAGGGAAGAAAGTGTTTACCGCGAAAGTACAGAAAATAGCGAGAAAGCTAGTGGTAAATAGTAAGAACATAGCGACAATACAAAGAACAACACAGGAGGAAGAGAGAACAACAGAACAAGAGAACAGAACGAGAGATGAATAGAAGAATAGTGTGTTTGGTTTTCAGTATCTATACGGTGTCCAAGCTGGTCATATTGATAATTGTAGAATAGATATTAGTTCTCATCACTATAAAAGCCAAAAGTCACTCTGACTGGTGCAAGCTATTTTGGTCATAATAGCAATATACTTCAGCAAGATGGCCATAGTGAACAGATGGAGACATCTGCTTTAGCACAGTATGTTCTAATTCGGGAGTAGCATGTAGCATAGAACCTGAGCATCTTCAGTCGTAGCTTGAAGCTTTGAACTAGACCTGGTTTCCGCTTATACTTTATGATTTAACCAGTAGACATCAGCCAGTATGGGATTGGCTCGTTAACTTTAATAACACTAGAAATTCTACATCAGTTCAACTAGAATAGTCACCAATTGAACTCGTTCCTAAACAGATCTTGAAGAGACTCCAATAGCCCGCTAATGGCTGTTGTTTGTACCACTTCACTATCATGTTCAGCACTTTCAAGATGCCTCATAAAAAAATGTATGCCCAACTACTATCAAACGACGATCTATGGGTTATGATCGTGGTTAGCGAAAAGGGCGGATGTTCTGAGGACTAGTACACACAAACGTGATTGGATCATAGAAGAGAAACTCCTCTGTCCTCTCATAAAAGTGTTCCCATGTCCTGACGAATAATTTTTGGGCACATCGTGCCTTTTATAGGGTCCTTGGGGTTACCCGGACTTAGCAGCTGCAAAATCGTAACAAACGTATAGTAAGGGTAAGCCAAAGGTGACACAAGCTGGAGAAGATATAAGATACTTAAATGGGTATTATGATGGATAATAGGTATAATTGTGGAATATATTTGATTGTAGAATTAAAATCACGGCTTTAGCTGGATAATAGACTTTAAAACTGCTATTTTGATGGCGTAGAAACTGTACATTTACAGGTATAGCCACGAAATGGTAACTTATATTGCCAGGCAAGTCAGAACCTGGGGATAGTGATTAGTCCATATTACTTTATCTCGAAGAAAATGAAATAATGATATTTTACTTTTTCTCATCTACTTGGTTAAATTGTAATACTGTTAACATAAGTCTAAACAAAGCCATCAATTCTTCTATTATGAGTATACCGAAGGTGAAAGAAGCATATCCGTGAAGCTAAGTCAAAGCTTTATCATCCCATGTAGTTATTGACTCAATGATCGTTGACTTACTCGAAATTAAATTTTCACTGTGTAAAATCTACCACTTGACACAAGCCAATGGACCAAAACACTTAAAATCAACTACTGAAAATCAACTACCAATTCAACACCACATGACTAGTGAAAACTTGATATACCATGAAATAAAGCCGTAAAGTGCTATCTAGTATCTACTAAACATCTAATACTTCAATTTTTACATTTTACAAAATAAGTAACACATACCAGGAAACAGAAATATCACGCTATTTATGTCCAATGCTCAATGTCAACAACAAAGCCAAGGTCAAACGACTAGATCTAAGGGACCAGATGAATCGTACGAGCTTGGACCAAATAGGATAAAGCAAAATCAGGACTGGGTGGTACGTGTAACAGATATCCTTAGCACTAAAACCTATTGTTTCATCTCCATGTCATCTGTAACAGGATATGTAGGTAGATCGTATTTTTTTGTTTCATTTACAACTGCGTTTTTCTCAAACAATAAAAAATTACAAAATTCTTGCTAAAATTGAAAAATTAACTGAGTTTCATCAGTTTACAAAAATAACACGATCTATGACTTGGCATAAACAAGCTAACAATTTTAACCGTGTAGACATCGAGGTAAATGCACAATTACGAATGTACATAGAAAGAGACGAATATAGACGAAACAGCCTGAATCAAGAACAAGAATGAAATGCAATTCTTTTTCTTAAATCATCAGTGATGATTCGATAGTATTTGTTTTTGTATAAAGATCAAGTTTGCCTGTGACACGCAATTAGCACCTGACACTGTTATATAGCTTAACTTTAAATAGTGAAGCCTCGACCCTTTTTAATGGCAGGTCGACAGATTGTCGGGTTTTAAAGGCTGACGCAAGGCTAAGCACTAATCTTACAACAAAATATGCAAAATACCAAAAAAAAAAAAAAACTGACTACAAAAGAATTTAGGATTGGTCACAGGTTTAGTGTTTTACCTCGAGGTATATAGGCCGGGGTACGGTAGGGAACGGTAGCTGTTGTATTGTATTTGTCCTCGGATCGGAGTGGAAGCAGAAGGATCGCGGTGACCCGCTTTTTAATTATTGCATTTCTGTACCTACTTGTCCAATCAACGTGATGATCTAATTTCACCCATAACGTGTAACCGAAATCATGCAGTAACGATATGTAGAACCCGACACTGCATACGATCCAGGAACATCAAACGACCTTGAATTTTTCCTATAGCAAATCTATAAAGTTTTCTGTCTACCTCGAAACTTTTCACTATTTACCTTAAAGGGTATCATAGCAATCTGGCTAGGCAATGGACTGTAGTAATAGGACGAAAATCAGGAGCCATGAAGTCTTCCAAATCAAAATAAGAGTTTATAGTTTGTTTTGCGATATTGACAAAAATATATAATAAATAAAAAAAAAAAAAAACTTTTTATATGGAGGGTCCCTATTCTGGTATACTTCTAGAAAATGAGAACATGGAGATTACTGGGGGTTTGACCTCTTCTATCGGGATGGAGGCCATTTTTTTTCCTGTGTATGTAGCAGTAATCTTTTTAGACGGATGCCTCGGAACTAAATCCGCAATACAGCAATACAATAGGAACTAAAAGAATTTCCCCCAACAATAGTCAGGAAGAAGTGATGATCCGATAGTGATAAAGAACAAGAACAAAACAAGAAGTAAGAACCAATATGTCACAATTTTGATGGCTTTGAAATATATATATATTACTAAGGATCAAGCACAGTCTAATAAAAAAAACTCGACAGCCCGATTCTGCTCTCTGATTTCCGTTCTAGCGATCTTCATGGCATCACCGCGCAGGCCCACAGGCACACCGCAGCCCCGTCCTTCACGGGGATTTGTAACCATACCCACATGAAGCAGAGAAGGCTAGTTTTGAAGTTAGTGAAGGTGAAAGTTTACTAACCATTCTCCATCAGCCTCCCTCTACAAAGCTACCTAATCCTAATCCTCCGTGAGCAAAAAAAAAAATAAAGTAAAAAAAAAAAGAAAGCCTAATCTCTCCCTGTAACCTACCAATCCTCTTTCATCATTACAATTAACGGATGATCCATCCCCCTCCTCCCTCCTTCCCTCCCTCTCTAAGAAATCATTTTAAATCCCCCCAAAACTTAACTCCTTCCACTTATCTATTAATACACAAGCCCCTCCATTAATAGCCCTGCTACAGGTGTCAACCCCCCACCCTTTACCCTCTCATGAATTTTTTATTATTTTATTTTTCCCTCCCTAAATTTTTGTAAATTCCTCTCTACCGTTGCCCGCCCCATCACCTCGGTGAGGCTTTGTTCTGTTTACTATTATTTTTAGATTGTATATAAGGATTTCATCGGCGCTACACACATGATTTTGGGACTTTTTTTGATGTTGTGATCTTTGATACCTTTTCACTTCATTTCATTTTTTTAATTCGTTTCCGTCTTTCTTCTTCGTCAACCACCATCACCACTTCTACTACTACTACTACTACTACTACTACTACTATCGACTATCGATTTGGTTGTTTAAAGTCCTTTCGTTAACCATATCAATCAAAAGTTTTAATACTTATTTTATCTACCACAAATACCGAAGTAAATTCCTTTCCTTCCATCATGAAGATAATACCCATGGCCGTTTTGATGGCTACCCTTTTGCGGCAGGTGTCCGGAGCCAGTTTCACCAAGGGAGGTTGTTTCTCCAAGTCTTCCCTTCAATCCTCGTTGGAATTCTCCGACTCTTTCCAATACCAAAGTTCCGGCCACTGTCAAAAGCAATGTTCTGATAGTAAAGTCGCTGCTTTGATCAATGGTAAGGATTGTTATTGTGGTGACACTGTGCCTTCTTCCAGCGCCGAAGTCGATGAATCCCTGAACTGTAACACCAACTGTCAGGGTTATCCATTTGAAAAATGTGGTGGTTCTAACGCATTTTTGGTGTATATTAATGGTGATGTCAGTGGTTCTACTGCTGCTGATTCTTCCTCCAGTTCTACCACCTCTTCTTCATCAAGCTCCACCAAGACTAGCTCTTCTGCTACTACCACCTCCACTTCTAGCTCTTCCAGTTCTACCAGTGATTCAGATGATTCATCTTCCAAAACATCTTCTCCATCTACCAAATCGAGCTCAAGTCCTTCTAAAACCAGTGACGATGATTCTAGCTCTACCAAGTCCGGCAGTGACAACCATCCATCTACAACTGTGGTTTCTATCACCACCACTCATTCCGGTGGTGATTCTCCATCAGTGATCTACAAAACTATCACTCCTTCATCATCTGCTACTTCAAGTGCATCTGCCAGTCCATCCAAAAGTGGTGGTAAAAAATCCATTTCTGGTGGTGGTATTGCTGGTGCAGTTGTTGGAGCTGTTGCAGGTGTAGCCCTCTTGGCACTTTTGGCATTTTTCTTATTCAGAAGATACAGAAAGGATGATGATGAATTCGATGATGAATTCACTCTTTCTGGACCAATCAATGAAAAAGCTAATGGACCACAACCTCCACTTGATCCAAATCCATTTTTAATTGCAGGTGGCTATAATAATTTTGATACCTCACAGCAACAACCTCAAGAACATGGATCTCCAGATCAACAAAACCCTCATACATATCATCAATTGGCATACGCAAATCAACAAAGTGATTCCAATAATACTAGTCAAAATGGTCATAGCAGAACCAATTCCAATGGTTATGGCCATGGATATCATAACTCTCATGGTGAATCACTGCATTCCAGTCATGGAGAAAAAGATTTCATATTCCATGAAACCAGCCCTGGAATTGGTGCTGAACGTCCTCCATCTCCGGAATTTGGTCGTCGTAGGTTGAGTAATGGTTCTTTACCTGATATGATTGCCCGTCAACCCGGATCATTAAAGGTGGTGAATAATTAATTTAAAAAAAATCATAAACACCAACCATAATGACATCTACAAATTTGACAAAAGACAAAGTACTATACGAAAGACATGTGACGATTATCACCAATAGATCCAATTGGTAACTTTAAGTATCAAATAAATTCATCTATAACGAATACCTATAATAAACTACAACAATACGATTCTAAAACAAAAAAAACATTAATGTAAACTGTAGCACCAATTGTAAGATAATAGGGTCGAAAGACCCAAAAAGACTCAAAGACTCAGAAGACCCTATGAAACACATACAATAAGCTAAAACAACCACAATGGCCTAAAAGTATCAATCCACAGATGCAAACAATCAAATCAATGAAAAATCCCAGATTCCCCCGCTTTGAAAAATTACCAGATCTATATCATTGAAAAACATAATTGAATTACAAGAAATTATAAGAAAAATTACCCATCATAATACAACAATCTATATCCACACACACAACTAAACTAATAACATCTAAAATCGGTACTAGTAGAACCCTTTTCAAACATTTGAACGTCCGGATCGGGAAACGGATCGCTAAATGTGGTGAATAAATGAGGGTTCTGGGCAGAGTTTACCCTGAATGAGTGTGTGAGTGGTGTGGTGACGTACTACATTTAGACTACAACAAACTAAACAAACTGATCTACCCCCACATTTCAGTACCCCAGTCATTTTCTCCAGACTTCAAGCCCTTCAATCAGTGTCTACTGGAATTCCCACATCTGTTGATTTTTGGATGTTTACCATAACCAGTATAGTTCCTGAATGTTTCACTAATTCTATTGTGCTGTAGAGTTTTAGTGGGTGCAAGTTTAATGAGCAGAAAAGAGAGAGAGACTCACCCACGTGATGGCTTTTGTACTCTTATTTATGTTTACTGATTTTTTTAATTAAGTTATTGCTGCTATGAACGCGTACACACTTACGAATTATCTGCTCACCATCACAAACACACAAACAGACTTGGCCCAGTTTCCACCCACAAACACCCACAGTTAAAGCTTGGAGCTTTTTTTTTATTACAGGAAATTCCGAATCCGCTAGATCACACCGCAATGATCTGATCCTAATGGAAGTTCCAATTATAATTGTAACGGGTGTAAATGTGTAAGGAGGTGTTCAATTGTTGGTTAGTGCCGATCTTTTTCGAAGGGAGGAGGGGGAGAAGAAAGGAAAAACCCTTAGGCTGGACTTTCCTCCGATCTGTGCCATAGATCAATGCTATTTTTTTTTTTTCGGAGCAAATCAAACCTGGTAGGGGTTTCAAGGTTCCAAACCATTTTATGTGCCAGTATCTTTCGGCTCTGCATTTTATGTCGGTGATCATATTCTCACGGAACCCTGCTTAAACGGGATTTACATGTTTTCTTATTTAATTTTTAGGTGTTCGCTGCATGCGCATGAATGTCACGTGAATATCACTGGAACTGTGATCACGCGCGAAATCTCTGCTCTTAGGGTTCAAGCCCTCGCTACGCACTCTCTCACTGTCTCTCTTGTTCCTGCTCACGCGGAAAAATTTTCAACCCGCACTCATACCAGCTCAATTTTCATTTTGATAAATTGAATCTTTCTTTTGATCTTTAGAAACATCAATATTATAGCAAAATGTCTGGTTCTGGTGCTTCCGGTAACAAATTCCGTATGTCTGTATGTGTCACTTGGTTAATCTAATAGATAGAATGAATGATCAGACGATTCGAAATATAGTTTCCCGTTCCTTCCCATGAGTTTTCATCTTAAGAAGTTTTCATAATGAACAAAAGTTCGTCCAACTAGAAAAAAAATGAAGAAAAACGAAAGAGGAGAATAAAGTAATACCATCGAAGAATCGTCAAGAGAAACAATCATCGAACAAGGAGAGCAATAACAAAAGTATCGTTTAATATCCCATCAAAAGAAAGTCCAATAGTATTGGCATAGGGAAGGAATGAAAATGTCACTATTATCCGATGAGGTCTGATTATTATAACATTCAAAGTTTTTTTTTGCTTTACAATATCTATCTCTATATTTGTCCAATTATACTAACCCATTTATAGTTAGGTTTGCCAGTTGGTGCCGTCATCAACTGTGCCGATAACTCTGGTGCTAGAAACTTATACATCTTGGCCGTCAAGGGTTTCGGTGCCAAGTTGAACAGATTACCTGCCGCCTCTGCTGGTGATATGGTCATGGCTACCGTTAAGAAGGGTAAGCCTGAATTAAGAAAGAAGGTTATGCCAGCCATCGTTATCAGACAATCCAGACCATGGAGAAGAAAGGACGGTGTCTACTTGTACTTCGAAGACAATGCCGGTGTCATTGTTAATCCAAAGGGTGAAATGAAGGGTTCTGCTATCACTGGACCTGTTGCCAAGGAATGTGCCGATTTATGGCCACGTATCGCCTCCAACTCTGGTGTTGTCGTTTAAAGGGTTTTGTATTTAAATTAAATTTATAGTACATACACGATTAATTGGTAAAAAGTTTTCGAAACATTATTCAACTGTTAAATTTGTAGATCTCGAATATTAAACTAGTTCATTATATCTAGTGAAAAATATACCTCTAGAATAGTTAGTGGAGCAATAGATGAGATGAGCTGTTAAGTATGTGCCCTAGGTAATCGTCACAGCCGTTAGATTCCCCATATGTCCCTTATTAGTGCCTTTTTAGGTATGTTAAATTGGCACTAAGGTGCGATGAGTGGTGAAGAATTTGCGCACTATAAAGGTTCAACACCAATAGGGTTATTTGATAGAGGGGCTACGATGAAGTGTAGATTGTTATGAATTAGACATTAAGTACATCTCTTGGTGTAGTATCTATAAAAGAGGTTAATTACTTGAGTACTTTGATTTTTTGTTGTCTTTATTTGCCTTTCTTTGGTATGTTAACTACTAAGGTAATCATACTGAGGTTTCTAAAAATTATGAAAAGTTGTAGAATTCATTAAAATTAAAAAAAAGTTAATTTGGTGAAAGAACATAAACAACTGCAAATAAAACAAATAATCTTGTTTTGAAAAGTAATTAAGTAGAAATTATTGGAGATACTGTGGAATAGTAGTCTTTCAAATTGGCTGCGAAATACTAAGGTTATAGCATGATAAGTACAAGATACTGATTGTAAGCAATGACGTGACGGTGAAATTGAAGCAAATAGGCATTGCAGCAAAACAATAAAACAATAACATTTGTATTTCTAAACTAATTTTAAAATTCAATATACTATTAATTCATCAGGTGCATTACTCAATACATAATAAAGACTAATAAACAATATATTCATATGAGATGATTAAACTATATGACCCTCTAACAATGTCTGATAAGATTTAAAGATATAAAGGGATTGATGATAAATAGACTTAACATTATAAGGAAAGTTACCTTTAATTAAGTTCGGTAGAATTAAGCTCACAAAATATTTATTTAAAGGTCTGACAAGCTAAAAGCTCTTTCATTTATGTCCATGTTAAATATTATGTATCTAGAAATTATTGATACCTCACAAATACTAGCAATATTCCTTGGTCCGAGTTTTGTTTCGCTTTTAAATTCACAGATTTAATCATACCAAACTTTATTGATGAATGAATATAAACTACAATAACCAAGTCTCTATAAAGCACCAAATTTGACTCAATTTACATGAAATATACACTTTACATCGTATCAAGTAACTTAAAGAAGAATTCGGTAATAAAACCATTAATAGAAATAGAAACCAGTTAATTTGAAAATTGGTCTGCTTTTATTGCTTTTTACACCCTTCAAAAGACATAACCAATAATCACCCAGCACAAGAAAACTCGAACAGAATCCACTTGTTGATATCAGTCGAAGTCTAGCACAACGTTAATGGTTAATTTAAGTCATAATTTACGGCTCTAACCACAAGACTTAAGTGAACAGTTTTGAAAAAAATTTAAATATCATAAACCCTTTCATCTTCTCTACACATTTTCTACAATTATAATCACCATTTAAATCGTGGCATTTTACTCATACTCATTTATTAATTACATGTAGATCCATTCCCCTTAGGAATTTTCTTCATTATTTTGGAGTGAATTAGCATCACTGTTGGTAACAACTAATTGAATATCACCATTGCTTTGTAAAGTAGAAACTTCATCATTGATTTCATGTTGTTGGTGACTTGATTGTTCCTTGCTGGCTTTAGAAGCAGCATCTTGTGGTTCATCACGTACAGACAATTTTTCGGTTGAAGCAATTACTGGTTGAAGGTTGGTTGGATATGGAAGAGATTCCCCATATTGAACAGGTCCTCCAGCAGCATATTGTGGGAAATAGTTAGCTGTGTTAATTGGGAATGCTTGTCCTGAATGGGCTGGAGATCCTGGAACTGGTGCAGTTTGTGGACCTTGAGGACCTTGAGAAACAGGAACAAACTGTTGTGGTTGAGTATTTGGTTGTGGTGATGCAGGGAAGTATTGAGGTTGAGGTTGAGGGTTAACCGCTTGATTTGGCATTGATGGAGTTAATGTAAAGTATTGTTGCTGAACAGGATCATAAAATTGTTGAGGTTGACCTTGGTTTGGCAAATAATATGGATAATTGGTTTGTGGGGTAAGATATTGTTGACCAGGGAATGGGACTGATTGTTGAGGAGTTTTAGCTTGAACTTGAGAACTTTGATCACGAGCTGGAGTTTCAGCTTCTCTAGTTTTATTATTTTCATCTTCATCATCATAAGTTTCCACTGGTGTTATAATAGTACCATCACTATTAATCATATTAGTTAATCTTGGTGATTGATTATTCTTTTGAGAAAATGTTGATGAAAGACGATGAGCATTTATTATGGAAGTTGCTTGGGATAATGGTCTTTGTTTAACACTTTGTTGATCACGAGATGGAGATGCCATAGTGGTACGAGATTTCAAAGATTTAGCTCCAGTACCATTAGATAAAATACTAGAAGTTCTTGAAAGTCTCTTTGATGCAGATGAAGCTTCGGTTGTTCCTCTCTTCTTATTCAAATATCTTGCTCTTGCCGAAGGAGTTGGTAAACTAGTTAATGCTTTAATATCATTATACCAATTGATCATATTTTTATAAGTATCAGTTCTGAAAACCCAATTATGAGTTCTATGCATCAATCCATTTGCCAGTCTTGAACTTAAAATGAATTTATAAACACCACCAGATTTTCCATCATCCTTTGAATGTTCAGTAACAGTACAAGAATCTAAAGATAATGACATGGCAGGAGTTTGATCCTTTTTACGATCTGCTGTCTTAAATTCATGAAGATAGTTACAAGTTAAAACATACCAGCCACTTGAATAACTCTTCAAATACTTAGATCTTCTTTCTAAGAAACCTTCTCTAACAGCAGTATTCAAAGTAGATTCGAAATTTGGAATGTTTAAATCAGCCACTTTTCTAGCTGGGAATGAAAGATCAATAAAAGTACCAGACTTAATAGCAGATGAATTGTTACCAATTGCAGTGCTTGCAATAGAATTTGAAGGCAAGTTTCTTGAAATAAAAGAATTCCATTCAAAACTTGGCTCTTTAGATAAGAAACCATTGTTGAAATTTGGTAATAAGAAATCTGGCAATGACGAATTTTCAGTACTTAAAAGATTTAAAAATTGAGAAAAATAATTTTGAACTTCTAAAACAACAATTGATTCTAAATTACCACCAGCATTTTGTAAATTGGCGTAAGCTTGGTATAAGTAATTTTCTTCATTAAGTTGTCTTTTTAATTGTCTATCAAGTTTTATTTTAACCAAATATGGATCATTCTTTCCACTATCACCAGATCCATCAACATTATGTTGAGATGAACCATCATCTAATTTATTAGCAGATTCAATTGCAGTTTGATAAGAACCTAAAAGATGCTTAGTTTCACCAATTTCTTTACCTAAACTAGTTTTGAAATCATTTTGTAAATTCTTGATTTCTTTAATCTTTACTTGTAAATCCTTTCTTAACTCTTCAAGTTTAGGAATAATGACATTATTAATTTCTTTAAGAGTTTTAGAAGTATTGGTGACATTTTGTTGATGATATTTAGTTAAAATGCTAGGAATGTCTTGTATAGAACCATTACCAATTGGTAAAAAGAATTTATTAATGGCATTCATTTCTTCTTTACGATGGGAAGCACTTGAGCCATGAGATGAAGACCCTTGAGAAGAAGGAACTCCCGAAGTTCCAACAGCTTGTTGAAGTCTCATTTGTTGTCTTACGATTTCCTCTTGAACACTGGAGAATTCTTTGAGGTAATTGACTAAATCCTTAATGATAGATCTCCAAGCTTGAAATCTTGCCGCCATTACCTCAGTTGGATAATCCTGAGGATTAGGAAAGTTATAAGGTAGTGATACCTGTAAAGGATTATTATGATCAAACGCCATTATATAGGAAACAAAATGATATCTATGTGATTGATGGACGTGGTTCCTTTGGTTTGGTTATTGATTCAATATTAAGCTATGGCTATGGCTATGGTTTTTTTTTTCTTTTTGTAAAAACTTGTTGATAAGGGTGATCGAGCCCTTATTTTTAAAAAAAAGAGAGAATGATTGGGGGGTGGGTGGGTCAATCGGTATCAAAGATTTAATTGATTTAAGATATGACTTTTCGAGACAAGGTATTGGCTTATGAGCAATCAATGTCAATAAAGACAGTTTCCGATGACAGGTGATATATGATGATATTTAACACCAATTATTATTAAAAATTGACTTATGATAAATAGGTTATTTATAACAGCCAAGAAAGGTATTTAACCAATTTCAGGTAAACCCACTTTTTTTTGAGACAATGTCGTGCAAACGATCACGATCACGAATCACACAAACTCCGGCCCCTCTAAAAGGAACACGATGACTTTTAAATATGTACACACAGTGACAAAAGTGACACAGTAATGCAATTGACAATTCAATCCAAAAAAAGAACCACCAAATGTAGTTAAATTTTTAGGGTACAGACGAGTCAACTCTTTTCTTGTTTCTTTGAGTAAGCTTCTGGAACAAGTCGCTGGCTTAAAGGGATATGAGCTCTCAATTTAACCTCACTAATTGTTCTCAATAGAAGCCCAAAAGAAAAAAAAAATAGACAGTGGTGTTTTTTGGAACGTCAATTGGTTCGGAAACAGTGGATGATACAGAAACAAATAGACGGTAAACCCTAAACGGATAAGCCTCGGGGTGATAATTAGTTACGAGTGGAAATGTGCAAAGGGAAACAATTGAGGGAAGTTAAAAGAATTACTGTGGTGACGAATTACAACCAGCCATTTTGTTCTGCTTGCGGGTAAAGAACGCGGGGGTGGTAGGGCGAGAGAGGGCGAGAGAAGGGCGAAAGGACGAGAGGGTAGTGACAAACAGAATAGACGGTATCACGTGGTTATGGTGCGAATCGGCTGACTCGGAGATGACGTCGGCTAATAATATCGAACAATCTGTAGAACAATCGAGATTAGCTATGGTACTCTAGATAAATCAGGTAATTAAATAATTATAAAATTTAAAAAAGTAAAATGGCCTAATTATGACTGAAAAATAGAATTATTATGTATGGTTTAAATGCTACAATAGTTTACTACTCAATTGAATAGTCTCTCTTTCGCTTTTTAATATTTTGCTAGTTATAGAACATATAATGATCGGGGATAATTCCCCTTTTTATTTTTAGGTTATCTTTTTTTTTTCTTTCTCTTTATTAGCATATCCTAAAATAGGATAATTCTTAATTTTTGCATACCTCACCTTTTTGTCGTTTGTGTCTCAGAATTCCTCAATTAATGATCGCTTAAGAGGCTGATGATTATCGAAAAATCATGACTGTGATATTTTTATCACCAGTTTTTGATTGATGATTTACATGGCCTGATGAGCCATGCACTCAGTGTGACCTCGAGAAATCATCGAAGATCCCCAAGATCTCATACGAGACCCTTACTAAAATCTTTCGCTTAACTAATGACTTCTTGCATTAGTTTCGGCTGTAATGAAGATGATGATTGTGAGACATTTTGCGGGGGGATTTGGGAATGTGAATATCCACTCGAGACATACTATTGAATTGAGCCTAGTTACTCGCCACTAGTGGCTAATGTTTCGTTTATTCAATATAGACGACACCAGTAAGTAAAGCTTAATTAATTAGGCTAATTTTCCAACTCCGAATTTTTCAATGTATTCTTCGGTTTGGTTATTGTGCCAGTACTTCAATTTGACTTCTTCAGTACCACTAACTGGAGCAATTCTTTCGAAATTCAATGGCACTTCAAACTCTTCATTTTCAAGTCTATCCAAGTGCTTGATTTCCATATCAACCAATTGAGATAATTCATCGACTAAAACAAATTCTCTTGGATCTTTTAAGATCTTCCACATATCAAGTCTTTGGAATTGTGCTCCATGTCTCTTTAAATATTTTTCAACCACCTTGTTAATGGCAATACCTCTCTTATCGTAGTATAATCCATCATGTTGGGTAGAAGGATGTTCCAAGTTTTGTTCTTGTACTGGAATTTCTAACACTTCCAAAAACTTTCTTTTTGGTAAACATTTATCCAAAGCTAAGAAGTGGGTAGTCTTGGTTCCCTTAGCCTTCTTTCTTGGTTCGTATTCCTTAGATTGTCTTCTCTTGGACTTATTTTCGTCCTTGACTTCAGAGTCATCCATATCCAAATTGATTTCACCTTCATCTTCTTCATTTTCATTCTCTTCGGCATCTAAATGTTCATTTGCATCTACTTCTTCATCATTTTCATCATCTTCGTCTTCATCGATTGCTTCTTCAATTTCTTGGTTGATCTCATACTCAATGGCTTCTTCTTCTCTACCTTCATGAGGAACTTCAGCTTCAAAACGAACGTGTAAATGAGCAGAGAACCAGTATCTTGGTTGCAAATAATGGAGCAAAAATTTGTTTAAAGGACTACCTAAAATCCCACTTTCAATGTCTCCTTTAAACCACTTCTTTTGCTTCAACAATTTCTCTTCATCTCCGTACTTTTGGATTCCAACTGGCCAATCATGACTTAATCCAATATCCAAAGTTGGGCTCAGAAGGTACATTTTAAGGAAATTCTTTGGCTTAATATGATAAACAGAACGAACTGAACTTTCATCAAATGGAAGCATTTCATCATCAATATGATTTTCCACAAATGAACGGTGGTTGTAGATACCACTAATACCACCAATTTCAATACCCTTGTACCAAATGCTTCCATAAGCACCCAAGTAGTAGATATTTGGAGCAACCCATCCACCATACTTCAATTCTTGTAAGTATGAAGAAGCTTCGTGGTTTCCTCCAATGAAAATAGTCAAAACTGGAGCCTTGGCTTCTCCACTATAGTATTTGTGGAAATCAGCCAATCTATGATACTTTGCAGGCATACTGATGGTTTTGAAATCAGTTTCGTTACGGAGAGCTTGGAAATCACCACAGATGATAAGAAGCTCGACAGATTCTGGGACAGCCTTGTAGATGGCATCAAGCTCACCATGACAACATCCTTCAACAGCGATTTTAACCATATTGTAAATAGATGTGGAGTTGTGGATGTATGTGTTAGTTATTTAGGACCAGGAGATGGAGAACCTATGAAATGGATAGTTGGTATTTTTCAGCTCTTTGGTAAAGCTTTTACTAGATCTAAGAAGTATTAGTATCTGAAAGAGTGTTTCTGTTAGTTGTGTATCTTTGGTCAATTGACTTCTACCCCAGATTGGTGATGATGACTATGACAATTGCTGAATGATCAGTTGGTAAGGACTATTGATCTGATTAATCAATAAGAACGTTGATCTGTAGTTTGTACACGATTGGAATTGGTCAGCTGGATATAGTGGCAGACGCGGACTCTGGTGGTGGTTGTGTTTGTTTGGGGTTTTCGGGGTTGTGAAGATGAGATACGGTAAGTTCGGTAACTATTGCAATTCGCAATGCGACCAGTCATCGTGTTTGGAAGCACCAATTGTTACGAATTGGCAGCCATGGTGATCGTAGTGCCCAGGTCAGTTACAAGGCTTGGTTCTCTATTTTACACTTTCTTCTCTTTTGGTGATATTTTGCCTTGATCTTTCCACTTCAGTCTTTCATATGCTTTTCTCAGTCTACCCTTGCGATCTGGGTCATTGGATCAGGGGGGCCAACCATAAAATGAGATCTACAAGCCATTGACCAATATTGCTACATGTGATAGAAACTAGTACCTATTGATGATGACACAACACAGTTACGTTGCTCTTGGAACCTGTTGGCCAATAATAATTGGCCAAATGGTGATCTGCGGATATGTTGCAAATCACCTGAAGTGACTGAGCAGTGTTGCGCGAAATCACTGAATTGATGGAAGGCAAACGTGTAGCCCTCTAAACAGGGAGATGGTGATAGTTGAACTAGTTTATACTTCTACTAAGTGTGATAAGTTGATATATATATAAAACTATCGTTTATTGTTTGCTCTATAAGCTGCTGTTTTTTTTTGGACCGCTTAGAACTTGAAGACTTGCTCCTTCTTGTAGCCCAATTCGCTCAAAGCACCAGTAAGTTCACCTTGGTCAGTTGGAGAAACCTTGTTACCGGAGATAGCGTTGTACAAAGCTGGAGGACCACAGACAAAAATCTTAGATTCTTGGGATGGACTTGGTAAGTTTTCCTTCAAGAATTGAGGGGTGATGTAACCAGTGTTGTGGTTCCATCCTTCTTCTTCCTTGTCAATGAAGTAGTGAATCTTGATTTGGTCTGGACGAGCCTTAACAGCAGCATCTAATTCAGCCTTCATCAAGACATCAGCCTTGTGTTGAGAACCGTAGAATAATTGGACCTTGGTCTTGTCTTCTGGGTTCTTAACAATTTCATGAATAACTTGGTATAATGGAGTAATACCACTACCACCACCAATTAAAGCAACTTCCTTAAATTGGTTTGGTTCCCACTTAAACTTAAGAATTGGACCCTTGAAAGAAAGAGTTTCACCAACCTTTAAGTCATGAGTGTGAGAAGACATCTTACCACCATTGTACTTCTTAATGATGAATTCAATGGTACCCTTTTGGTCAACATCAGAAATTGGAGTGTATGGACGAATGACATTGCTACCCTTTGGAGTGACAAACTTAGTCAAGACACAAGAAGCAGTAACTAAACCAGAAACTTGATCCTTAGATGGTAAATCAAAGATAAAGTGCTTAGTGTCATGGGAAACATCATAAGACTTTGCCAATTTCAAGTCAATCCATTCATCACTGTTGCTGAAAGCCTTGGAAGATTCATTAGAAATGAATGATTGGCTGGTGGAGTAGTGGTAAGCTAAACCAGCAGTACCAACGGCAGCGGCTAAAGGAAGGAGGAATCTTGGGTTAGAAAGTCTAGAAGTAAATTGTGCTGCAAAAGACATTTTTGGAACTAGTGTCAAATATGGGGGTGGGGCCATTGAGTGGGATGACAGGCTTCTTTATACTTGCTCGGTGCTGGCGGCTGTGGAGAGAGTGAGTGAGTGAGAGAGGGTGGCAGCAGGGGGGCTGTATGCAGGGACAGCTAAATTACTAATTGTGATTAAATGAAATTACAAAAAGGGGATCAAGACCGGATTTGGAGGGTTGATCGATTCTTGGGGATTATTGATGAATATTATCCTTAAAAGTGATCAATGATACAATTGAATGGTTTAAAAGGGGATAAATGAAAAAGATTCCGGAGTTTGGGGATTTGCCCTCGCAGCAATTAACCTTTTAATAATTTTTGGAAAATGGTAAGGTTGGAAAAGTCACATGACCTGGTGG
This sequence comes from Suhomyces anneliseae, assembly GCA_030568535.1. Taxonomy (NCBI): domain Eukaryota; kingdom Fungi; phylum Ascomycota; class Pichiomycetes; order Serinales; family Debaryomycetaceae; genus Suhomyces; species Suhomyces anneliseae. The sequence goes on along the minus strand of JAJMGB010000003.1, from coordinate 540,388 downwards.
CATCAGGTAGTACTTAATTGGCGGCTATCCCGCACATCCATTCTCCGAAAACGAAACTCAGGCACAGACACACACTTGTGGAAACTTTGTTCACTTTTGTTCACTTTTGTTAACTGTGTGTACCCTAACCATAATGTTACGTAATAAGACTCAAAAAGAATTACTCCAATTGTCCAAGCAAATTGTACAGCCGCTTCTCCCTCATTTTCATAAGGGTCAAGCTGGTAAAATTACAGTAATTGGTGGAAGTGAAGATTATACAGGTGCTCCGTTTTTTTCAGCCCATTCTGCTGCTTTAGTGGGGGCTGATATGGCTCATGTTATATGTGAAAAAATGGCTGCCCCCACAATTAAACTGTATTCACCTGATCTTATGATTCATCCATATTTATTTGAATTGCATAATCCTGAGATCAATCTTGATGTGGAGAAATTCTCCAAAATTCCAGTAGAAGAACTTTTGGAAGAAAAACAACCTGAACTTGACTCATTTATTGATTCTAAAATTTTACCAAAAGTATTGGGTATTTTAAATCGTACTGATTTGGTAATTGTGGGTCCTGGTTTTGGTAGAGACCCTTTAATGCTTAAATCTTTAATTCGCATAATTGAAGAAATTAAAGTATTGAATAAATCCCTTATTCTTGATGCAGATGCATTATACCTTTTATCAATTAATCCTAAATTGGTAAAGAATTACCCGAAGGCAATTATTACTCCTAATGTAATGGAATTTAGCCGTTTGGCCAAGAAATTCGATATTGATGTGAAAGTAGGTGAAACTAACATGAATAAGTTGGTAGAAGAAACTACTAAGTTATCTAAATTAATGGGGCATGTGACTATCGTTAGAAAGGGTAAACAAGAGTTAATTGTTAAAGGTGACCAATATTTGGTAAATGAAGTTACTGGCTCAGACAAGAGGGTCGGTGGCCAAGGTGATACCTTAACTGGTGCCATTGCTACTTTGGTAAACTGGTCCAATAATTATAGCGACAAACTCTGGGACTCAGATGAGAAAAAGAGATTGGAAAGAGACGAAGCAAACCTTTTGGCTTGTTTTGCAGCTTGCTCTTTAATAAGAATCGCCAGTCATAAAGCTTTCAAGAAGTACAACCGTTCAATGCAAACATCTAATGTCCATGAGTTCTTGAGTGAAGCATACATTGACATTTATGAGAACGAGATGTTTCTTAAGCTCTAGGTGTATAATTGGATGACTAGATGGTGTAGATGGTATAAATTATGCCGAGGTTACCGGTTTTAACTAGGCACAATACCTATCGAAACATCTTTATAATTATAGGTCTTTAGCATCTACTATGCATCTTCAACAATAGGGCCATACTTGACTTTCGCAGCCATTTCTATATAGGGTCCCCCAGCGATAAATTTCCAGTTGGAACCGAGGGAACGGCAAGTTTAAGCGAGTGTACGGGTATTTATTTGATTGAGTTCGGTACTAGAGTTCGGTCTATATGGCTTGTGGGGAAGATATCTTTTAATAATTAAATATGATAGACGATTTAAGGTGATGAAATGAAAAAGTAAATGTAAAATGGTATCAGCGAATTGAGTTATTCTTGATCAGTTGTAGATTATGAACACCAACAAAAATTTCTTATCATAAAAATTACGGGACAAAGGAAGACATCAATGTGGAGATATCATTTTCTGGGGAAGAAGTATACACATTTTCCAGGACCACTTCGGCCGAATGAAATTGGTTTCAAACACATTTACACACAAGTACACAAGTTTTCTATTTTTCTGGGTTATCACAAGGAAACGTTAATGATAATTAGTCATAACCACCAAGTGGGTCAATCTACCAGTCATTGAAAAAAAAAAGAACCTGCTGAAATAGTGATTCAAATGACTACAATCATCATTCAAAGAACTCTTACCAGCTCTCGTATATCTTGTAATTCTCGGTTGAACTATCTTGATGTAAACCCTAGATTTTATTTTATTACTAATACTTGTAATCAAACCTAATTAATTAATTTGTACAATTATTACTCCCAATTGACCGAAACCGAAACTAACTGCTAATACAATATTACAGAATTTTTACAAAATTAAAGGAATCACTTAACTCCACGAATCCATGATCCATGATTCATATTATAGTTATTGTTCCTCCTATAGTCCGTTCCCTCTGTCCGTACACAGCCTGTCCCGTACTCCCGGATTGACTAAACCTATAGTTGACTGAAGGGTAAAGCCTATATCGACCAAGTATCACGTGGACAAATCCGGGGATGACCCCATTTTCACACGACAAACTGCGGGGGTCATTTCGGGCTGGAGTCACGTGATGCGATATCGAGCCTCGGAATAAAGGTAAAACCCCAAGAATCAACCCACCTATTTATAAGAAGTAGATCATCACCTATTTATCACAAGTTGTGAATAATTTTAAATTCTCATTTACTTGTTTCTTTCCCCCCTTATTTATTCCCCATCACATATATTTCATCATGGAAGCGAGTTGCGGTCCTACAAACGCTATGACCAAGTTAGCACAACATTCGCAAAGAGATAATTCTTTGCAACATCAATTTGCCGGTAGAGGGCAAAGTCAAGGACCACAAAGTTTTAGACAAGGGCAAGTTGTTGACAATAATCTTAACCAAGAGTTCCAAAGATTCAACGGAGGAAATGATTTTGCCAATAGTTTTATGAATCAAGGATTTGGAGGGATTCAAAACCGTCAAGTTCAAAACCGTCCTTTACAACAAAATCACTCGGCACCAATAGGTCAGCAAAGAGGTGATAGCCAATGGGTGCAAGACTTTTCGGGGTTAAGCATCCAAGGTAAGCCACAAGCTGCTTCCGACTGGCATCAACAGTTCATGCAATCCAACAATTTCCAACAGCAACAGCAACCACAACATATTCAACAACAGCAGGGTCAACAGTTTGAAATGGGTCAACTGTTTATTGGAGGACCTAGATTCCAAATGAATATGAGAACCGATCTCTCCACTCCATTATATCCAGCAGAAGCCAATAATTCATTACACAAGCAACAACAAGATTTCGAATCTCAGTTTGATCTCTTAGAAAAAGAGCTTGAACTGCAACAGCATCAATTTTCTGAAGAACAAGAAGTTGCAGAAACCGTCCAAATCGATGATCGTGATCTTGAAAAAGAGCAATTTGCTAAAACTGCTCAGCAAGTGGAACAATCTATGAGAGGAGTAGCCTCAAACGATACTGAAATGAACCAAAAGATCCAAAATTCTCAGTTCTTAAAGTTAATGGGATCAATCGGTGCCAGAAAGGTCGAACTTGAAGGTGACAAGCTTGTAGATACTGCTTCAGGACAAGATGTACGTGATAGTGATATTTTGGACACTGAAGTAACACCAGAAACTGCAACCCCAGATTTTGCACCTCAAATAAGACCAATGACCACAACCTTGGAAGCACAACCAGTCCCAAGAGAAGAGAATGTTAATAAATTACCTGATCCATTGGCTCATGTCATGGATGGTGGATTAGCAGACATTAACGAGCCGTTTCTTGCAGCGCAAGTTGTCAGTGGTAACCAGGTCAAGGCAAATGACTGGATGGATGATTTAGATTCCTGGGATCGTCAAGCCGAGCAATGGCAAGAATCCAGACCAAAGAAGAAGAATAATATCATGAGTAGTGAATGGCAAGAAGTCTACGATGACTACAGAAACGATGATGACTCTCATTAAAAGGTTTCAAAATTAACACCATACCAACAACGTGAGTGTTTGACCTAAAGGATTCAATTTAAGCATAAGTTATACTGTATTTTTAGTTACGAGGTTTTATTTTCTTTTTTTTTTTTATAAATATCCACCACCACCTTTTGGTCTATAATTGGTTACAAGCTAGAAATTTGATTGTGAGGTTGCGAGTTCAGCCCACAAGTCATTACTGGAACATTAGAACAGGAAGGGATTCTTTATAGAGGTATTAATTACCGATAATAAACATATACTGGAATTCAATTTAGTAAAAGACAAAAAAATCCGGTACTATCACGGATTAATCGGCGGAGATAAGATATAGATAATAAAAAAGAAAAATAATAAATGTAAGATAGATATGGATTTTTAATTCTATTGCCAAGGGTTCAAATTGGTAATGTTCAGTTTTTGAGGATGACATGTGCTTAGAACTGGAATTGACTCTGGGCCCAGACTTCGTAATGCACTAACGTCTCAAACATTGTCAAGAGACCGGATCAATAGAGAAAAATGTTACGACACCACGATTTATGCTAGATCTACGTCATAACCTTGGCTAGAATTATTATTGATATTATTTAGTTCCAAAATAAAACATTATCTTTGAAACACACCAATTCTTTTTGAATAGTGCATGTTCTAGGCTCAAGACCAAAAAAAAAGTTACTTGTGTATCGGAAAGACACTACTACAAAAAAAACAAACAGCACACGATCAAAGAAAGGATTCAATAAAGAGTTTTAGATCCCCCTAAAAAAGAAAAATTTTCGGGTTAATTGAGTTTAGGAACAAACAAAAAAAAAAGAACTCATGTTCTCACGTCATTATACGCATAAATGGGTCAATATTCAATCAAAAATCCCCCCGTGTGCCCCTCTTTTAATTTCTGCCGGGAGTTGTATGCAGTGTCAAAACTGGTAATAGTCTAATTACAAAGGGATTGATGTTTAAGTTCACCCGATCTTACCCGCGATTTAACCTAGACTGGTTTGTAAAAGGCTTTTATTTTGTACTATATAAATCACTATTAGATGGTTTACTTTTGTACTACATATGATGATGTAACTCCGAGCCTATGTGCAGGAGGCATCATATTTCATCGTCCAATTTTGCTAGATTTGCATATAGAGCGATGACTTGTTTTTTCTTATATTCACACCCATCTCTTTTTAAGTGATGGCAATCTATACACTAGAAGCACTTGTAGTAGTTCTTTTTCGCCAAATGCAGTAACTTCGTACCTTCCAGAAGCGTCAGAAAGGGATGGATAACCTACAAACCCAAACCCAGGTGACCTGCCACGTCTCTTATTGGCCAATCATCCCCCTTTTTTCATCTCTACACCCTTTTCTTTTTGTTACCTTCCTTTTTCCTTCCTTTTCTTTCCACCTATTGTGTCTCGGAACGCCTATGGCCGGTTCTGAGATGCACACCGTACTATGATGAAATGGCGCAGTCTACACAACCTGTAACAATCAACTTATCACCAATAACAAAACAGCACTACTACCAAAATAGAAATAGAATTAGGAAATAGGAAATAGACTAAGTGAAAAAAAAAAATTGTTAAAGAAAATTTTTGTACCAAACAAACTCGTACTTTTTCACTTGATTGCTAACATAACTTTACGTGGATCGACGTTTGTCTGTCATCGTCATGTTTAGTAGAGGGAGGGGTATGTCGTCTGTGTGTCACATAGTCACATAGTCACATAGTCACATGGTGACATAAGTGTAGTTAGGTTAACTAGTTACTAGTAGTAGTAATAGTAATAGTAGTACTAATGGTGGTGCGGATTTAAGATCTACTATGTTTTTCACACCCCACTCTTGCCTGTTTGGTGCCCAACATTCTTAAGCCCGCTTTCACTTTCAGGCTAATCGTGTCTATCTTGCCATCATCGTGATTAGCATCACAAACCACTCTCTCCCAACCATTGCCGAGTCATCTGACTATGTGTGACATCATATAACAGACCAAAAGAAACGACGTCATCGGAGTGATTCAATTGAGAAAAAGAAACGCAACCCTCATAATGTGAATTGATAGAACGGAATCGGAGTATATGGAAACTTCCTGCACACAGCCACTCAACGGTAATAATTCTAAATTATATAAATATGTGGCCAAAATCAGGTACAATTCCAATTTTATAATTATCTTATCGATATTCATATCATCAAAACATAAGAATATAATTACAAATAAGTTAAAATCATTATGACTTCTTCCGTTCCTTACAAAATCGCTTCTCCTTTCAGAGTCGCTATCATCGGTTCTGGTAACTGGGGTACTGCTGTCGCCAAGTTGGTGGCTGAAAACACCAGTGAAAAGCCAGAAGTTTTCCAAAAAGACGTGAATATGTGGGTCTTTGAAGAAGAAATTGAAGGTAAAAAATTAACTGAAATCATCAACTCCGAACATGAAAACGTTAAATATTTACCAGGTATTAAATTACCAGAAAATTTGATTGCTAACCCAGATATTGTTGCAACCGTTAAGGATGCTGATTTATTAATCTTTAACATTCCTCATCAATTCTTGGGTAGAATTGTTAAGCAATTGGTTGGTCAAGTTAAGCCAACTGCCAGAGCCATCTCTTGTTTAAAGGGTTTGGAAGTTGGTCCAGAAGGTTGCAAATTGTTATCTCAATCTATTACTGATACCTTAGGTCTTTACTGTGGTGTTCTTTCTGGTGCTAACATTGCTAATGAAGTCGCCAAGCAAAGATGGTCTGAAACCTCTATTGGTTACACCATCCCAGAAGATTTCAAGGGTCAAGGTCAAGATATTGATGAATACATCTTAAAGGAAGCTTTCCACAGACCATACTTCCACGTCAGAGTCATTGATGATGTCGCTGGTGCATCGATTGCTGGTGCTTTAAAGAATGTTGTCGCCATCGCCGCTGGTTTCGTCGAAGGTGCTGGCTGGGGTGATAACGCTAAGGCCGCTGTCATGAGAATTGGTTTAAAGGAAATCATTCACTTTGCTTCTTACTGGCGAAAATTCGGTATCAAGTCTCTTGCTCCACCAAACCCAACTACCTTCACTGAAGAAAGTGCTGGTGTTGCTGACTTGATCACCACTTGTGCCGCTGGTAGAAACGTCAGAGTTGCCAAGTACATGGTTGAACACAAGGTTGATGCTTGGGAAGCTGAAAAGACTTTATTGAACGGTCAATCCTCTCAAGGTATCTTGACTGCCAAGGAAGTCCACGAATTATTGGAAGCCTACAACTTGAAGGATGAATTCCCATTATTCGAAGCCACTTACGGTATCATTTACGAAAACGCCGATGTCAACGAATTACCAGATTTGTTAGAAGGTGGTAAGTAAATTATATTCAGCATCAACTAGAACACATTCAAAAAAAAAAAGCACATTAAACAAACATTGATTGAGTCAATTATGCCCGAACCAGCTTCGGAAACTTTGCAACTTAATTCTATTTAATTGTATATTAGCGTTTCATTTATAGATTATAAGAAAAAACGAGTTATTTAAGAAATTCAAATGTAGCTAATGCCACTATAAAACTTTGTTACTAGCAAAGAATTGGCTTAAAAATAATGGCCCGATTACGATATGAAACATGTACTCGAAGTAACCAATAAGCCAATATGGTTATGAAGCCATACATAGCCGTCTGGCCTATCTCGAACACGTTTCTTGGGGTGTAGTTGGCTAAGTATAGGGCTCGCCGATAAGAGGTTCCTTATCTAAGCACTTAATATTAGGTGTTTTTCGCAGCCATCAAACACCTTTAAAAGGTTATTACTTGACATAGCTATTGATGAGCAGTTGGATCAATAGGTAGCTCAATAGCACAATCAACTAAACTACGGGATGCCAATTGTACAATACGTTTCATGTTCACAATCAGATCGTTTCTGAACTGTTGTTTGTTCGGATTAATTTGGACCAGGGCACCCAATTATTTCAGACGTTGTCGCAAAAGAAATTGTGACAATAACCAATGGTACATTAGTTCTTAATAGGGCCAATTAAGACCCATTTAGGAGTTCATACAATAGGGGCAAAGTCAGGGCCCATTCCAAAATTCACAGAATCGATTGGGGGACTGCTTTAACCTTCAGGTTGATGAAATAGAAATATATATTGATAAACAGTACTAAGACGAAAACGATAAATAGGAATTAGGTATTAATTGATATGGTCGAATTCAAACATCGAAGGAGAACTAAAAGTTGAATAAATATAGTTTGTAGGTTGGGACAATAAAGGGGTATTGCATATTTATACACTGGAACAGTGTTGTTGCGAAATGAATAGTGAACTTATGAACAAGAAAAATGGAGTTCAACTATAAGACCATAGAACTGCCACGAACTAGAGATTATGGATATAATTTGTTCGAGGTATCTATGGAGTCTAGGTCTGATTAAAGAAGTGATGGGAAACCACTTAAGATACCTGGGGTATTATGGCCATTGAAATCATTGGCTGCAACAGCAAGTCCATCAGGAGTGTAGTTATCACCAGGGTTTCCACCTTCATAGATAGTACCGTCCCAACAGTATCTCTTGAAACACTTCTTACATTGTTCAGACTGTTCTTCGCCGTTTCTTTCTTGTTCTCTTCTGATAATAGCACATCCAACACAAGCAGCCCATTCTGGATCAAGCTTACCTTCTTGTCTGGAAACCACATCGAAACCGTTACCAATCATCAGCTGTTTTTCGTTTCTGGAATAGGTCAACTTGAAAGTAGAAGTATTTGACCAGTAAGAGAAAGGTCTGTTAGCGAGATAGACAACTAAAGGAACATCATAAATGTCATCGGTTAAAGAAGATAAGTTCTTGGCATCACAACCAAAGAAAGTAGGTTTTGCAGTCAAATTAAGACCACGGAAGGTAGATTGACCTGGAACATATGGGAATGGTGCTCCTTTACCTTGACCACCGAATTGTCTTTCATAAGTTGAAACCAAAGCAGTTCCATCTGGCCAGCCATTAGTATCAGCACTATTATCATTAGCGAAGATAATATCGACATCTCTAGCAGAATGAAGGAAAGGTTGAATTGGAACATTTTGACCATCTTCACCACCATCTACCAAAGATAAGACATGAGATTTTTCAATCTTCAGAGAACCTTTACTGTTAAAGAAAGGATTTGGAACATAACGAGCAATATCAACGGTTCTTACACCAACAGTAGCAACATCAATAATTCCTTTCAAGAATGGAGGAAGAATACTTTGGTCAATTTTTAAAAGAACCTCATTGAAAAGAGAAGATGAAGTACCCACAACGAAACCAGCGTTATCAAAACCAGCGATACAACTATTTCTTGGAGCACCATTATCAACTTTAGTACCAAGATATTTCACTTGAGAGAATTGACCAAGAGATGGGTCCCAAGAACCAATTTCGAAAGGATTAAATTCAAACACAGTAGAATTAAAATCAAGAATTTTAGTACCAGGTTCCCTACCGTCAGCAGTAACAATTGGGAAAGGGAAATTACCAGCATTAAATTGGTCAGATTCAGCAATATCAGAAAAACATTCAGCTCTACCATTACCTGGGAAAGAACTATAAAGAAGAGTGGAAAGAGCTCTTCCCCAAATATCAGTGATAGTGACATCAAAACCTGCGAGCAACTTTGATAAGATATCAGCCGAAATACCCAAGTAGAACTGAATATCTCCGAGGAGGTTAAGACCGTAAGGAAGTACAATGGAGCCATCAGTTTCCCAGACTCTATCAAGAGTATCTTGAATCAGAGGAAAATCATGTTGAGCCAAAGAACCTACTAACCAAGAACCACCAGAAAGACCTGCTATATAAGTAGAAGCTTGGAACAAACCTTTTAATGGAGAATTACCACTAGATCTAGAGTCATAGCCACTTAATTGACCAGCACCATGGAACATAGCTCTGTAACCACCACCACTAAAGGTTAAGGCAATATGAATATTTTTGTCAGACATATACGAGTCAACATCAAAATCAGACATATTAGCAGACTTAAGAAATTGGGAAAGGGCATTTTTGGAAACAGGATCACGAACATTTAACCAATCTGATTCATTCTTAGAGATGGAATCAGCAGGTCTGGTCAACTTATAAGTAGCAGGACAACTAACTCTTCCTGGAGCGTAACCACCAGTTGGAGACCTGGCGAGAACTAACCCAAGAAATAAAAATACGAGAATATTCATAGTAGAAATAAAACTCGTATAGCAAAATGAATGGAAAAGCTAATTAGAATTTAACTTGTAGTCTATAGTAGTTTATTAATTAATTAATGATTAAATTATTAGGAACTGATAATATGATATATATATATATAGATATGTGCATATGTATAAGTGAAAAGGTTTGTTGTTTTGTTGCATCAAAAGATCAGTATTAACACCCCGGAGCCAAGAACGGCTAACGGTGACCTCACCCATTCACCCACATCTCTATATCAGCACGAGGCGGATGAAATTTTATTACCAAATAGTACCTTGCATACTTAGTTCGGATCTATCAGGTATCAGAATACTGGCAGACTAAAACAACCTTTTCTCGTAAAGCTGCAAAAAAGCGCGAAACCTTAAATTAGTAGTAAATTGGCAACTGCGAGCGTCACTATTCGAAAGACTATTCCGGGTTGAGAACAATAGAATCTTTTTTGGGATTCTCCTCACTGAGCCTCCACATGGGTAATATATGTGGAACTCGGGATCACACATATGTATCCGACGGGGAACCGAACGGGGTATATGTCCAAAATGACAGAAAAGGCACAACTCTTGATGTTGTTGATGTAGTTCCTCCTAAAAAATATAAATAAATATTGGTGGTTAAATTAAGTTGAGTTGAGGTGAAGGTTGAGGTGATGGTTATGTTTACGAGACACACTACCCCCTAACATTATAGAGGCTCTGCCCTGCGCCAAATAATTACAAATACAGACTCGCTTATTATTGATTCCTTTAATAAAAATTGTTCCTTAGTAACTAAACCCTAAACCACACAAGACGAAATTTAAATTTCACTAATCACATTGAAGTCGGGGATTGTAAATATTATTCATGCACAAGTTGCATTAAAAGAAAGACAATTAATCAATTATCCTTGGCTCCTCTAGATTCTCCCCTTTACTAGTTTAGGCCAGAACGGCTCCTCGAATCGAGTAATTAACAAAAGGTGTTGTGAGATTCTTTTTTTTTTTTTAGTATAAAGATTAGAGGGGATTAACGGACTTATCAGTTTTCGCAGTAGTACATACTACTAACTCCAGTGGTGAGAAGGACAAAGATCTTAGTGGCAGACGACACTGATACTAATTCAGCTATTTCATTGCTAAACTACGAATAACCCTACTACAAGAAAAATGAAATAAAAAAAATATTAAAGGAGTAAAGGGGTCAAATCAAATATCCCCATCTTCAATTCTTATCCAGTTCATAGAAAAAGTGGGCTCAGGCTCCCATAATTGCACTATTTTCCACAATTCACGTCATCGAATTTGATCAATATGTCAAAAACCAAAATCCACCTAAAAATATTTAAAATGTGTAAAGGTTATCTTTTTTTTTAAGGTCCAAGCGAAACCCTGCTTTTAGGAACATTTTAATGAAAGATCTCCTAAACGTGCGTTCACACCATGTACCATGTACCATGTGGCTCAAATCTCTAACCGAACATCAAAATTAATCTAACACGCTTAAGCAATATTGCATATCGGAACTGGGACCGGGTGTCCGATAGATTAAGCCATAAATTACCCGAAAATCCCAACGTTTTTTTAATAAATCAATTTTGATGTTCGTTTGCAATTTTTGGTTTCTAGCACAATTTTCCCTTACCACTTTTAGTGGGTGTAAACTGATCAAGTACTAGAGAATTGGCACAGTCTTTCACTCACTCACTCACACTAAAAATCAGAACCCTCGCTAAAATCACTAAATCAATCATATTCATGGTACACGCACGACGTGCTTGCTGTCTCGCTCGCTTAATCAACTAAATCATACCCACACACTCTATTATTAACCATATACTGAGCATTTTCAATTCCACTATTAGCCTTTAACTAAAAACTATAATTTAGGGCCACCATCATGCCCCAACTCCCATTCCGTGAACAAATGCCAGGCTCATATAACCAAGCAGGAGGAGCCTTTGCACGTGCCAGCGCCATTGCCCAAGACAAAATCGAATTCCTCAATGGTCTTACTCGTCAAGCTTTAGATTGGTATTCTAATCAATCACGTATCAAAAAGATCTTATTACAAATCTTAGTAGTCATTGGATTTTTGGCAGGTGTTACTGTTCTTATTTTCCATAAAAAAATCATTCATTTCTTAGTCATTTTATCTGATAAATGGTCTGAACTTTCCTATGGACTGGTAATCATTTTCTTATTAATCTTTATGGTTGGATTCCCTCCATTATTGGGATTTTCTGCCCTTTCCATGTTAACAGGAATGATTTATGGCTTTAAACTTGGTTGGCCATTATTAGCATCTGCATCTATTCTGGGATCTTTCTGTTCTTTCCTTGTTTTCAGATACGTGTTAAGAGATCAAGCCAAAAAATTAATTAATCATAATGAAAAATTTAGAGCCTTTTCAGAAATTTTAAAAGAAGATTCTTCTTTAATGTTACTTATTTTACTCAGATTATGTCCTTTACCATATTCCCTTTCAAATGGTGGTTTAGCAGCCATTCCTGAATTATCTGCAACCACATTTTTCCTTGCATCATTAATTACCTCTCCAAAACTTATGATTCATGTTTTTGTGGGTAAAAAATTGAAAGAATTAGGCGATGAAACAAAAACTCAATCTACTAAATTTGTTGATATTATTAGTATTATCATTACCATTATTGCTTCTGCTGCTACCACTTATATTATCTACAGTAAGATGCAACGAAAATTAGAATTCTATCATTCTGCTCAAGCAACCAATTTGGAAAACTATGACAATATGATTTTTGGTAATTTTGAAGACGATATGGAATCAGGAACCAACGTGGAATTAAATTCTGCCGATTTTGATGCTGATAACTTTATCATTGAAGATGAAGAGGAAGAAAATGAGCCTTCCAAGGACGATAGAAAAAGCAACTCTTCCAACAACAGAAACTATTAACGAACTGCAAATATAAAATATAAGAAAGAAAAAGGAACAATGACCTCACAAGGCTTTTGATAGATAAAAACAACATATTCAGTGAGAGGTTCAACAACAGTTACCAATTGATTTGGCCACGAAAGCAAAGAAAAGAAGTGAATTATAATGTTGAGACTCCGCCAGTAAAGCAAATCATCAGATGACAAGTTTTCTGCTCAAATTTACCAGCTGAACTGTGAACAAAAGATCTTCATTATCTACTGGTAATTATCACTTCAGTTCAAATAGCATTGTTACTAATGTGCAAAATGTAACATCCAAACACCACAAGCATTCGATACTATAAATCGATCATTACATATAGTATATATACATGTATACAGTTATGAACCAATGAAGAAGTAGAACCTTACGTAATTAATAGATAGATATATCTCGCACCTAGCCAAATGTTACAATGACTTCCATATTAAGAAGTCTAAATCTAAAGATTATTGACGTTAAATAAGTTTTATTTATTAATTTAATTGACCTATACTACAACATGATCGTTGTTATACAGGTCTTGTGATTACGATCAAACTTAGTTTGATCGTTCTATATGTTACATATAATGACACTGTCCAAAGACCCTAATATACAGAAGAATAATAGCCGAGGTGATTAACGAAGGGTACTGAGCATTGTTGAATTAAATTTATTCAACAAAAAGAAGTCTGGTTCTTCTCTTTTCAATCTTATCATGAGTAGATAATCCTCCAGCAATCAAATTACCATTTTCATCACTTAAGGATTCACCACCATTGATAATTCTAAGTGCATCGTTTTCACAAACAATATGACCATTAATTAAATAATAATCATTATTGATAGTGTTGTGACATTTATGACATCTTAAACAATGTAAATGCCATTTTTGTCCGACTTCATTTTCAATACATTCACCTTCAATACCAACAGCACAATGTTCACAAATAGTATCATTCAAGTGATGGTAATGATGATGACAATATGGTTTATCATTATAAGCATAACATTGAACATGCTTATTAAAGGTAATACCACAACCTTCTTGATTACATGAGAAACATCCTCTATGCCATTGACCAGATAATTCACCAGTCTTAGAATAAATTGATCTTTGGGATCCTCTACCTTCTGGAGAGATATCCAATCCACAAGTACGACATGGACCTTCACCTGGTGGATAAGTGACTTCTTTGTTAACAAAGCTTTCTACTGATTCAACCAGATCTCTTAATGGTGGAGTATCAATTGGATATGGTACATTAGGTTTTTGAGGATTGAGTGGACTGACTGAAGGTTCAGTAAATTCTGGAGTCTCCACGAATTCATCTGGAGATTGTGACTGTTCTGGTTGAGCGAGTCTGAAGTTGATCCCTTTAAGTTCTTCTTCAATTTGATGATTCTTTGGACTCAATGGTTTAACATCATCATTATCCAGTTGGAGATTTATGGAATCTGGAGAGGAATCATTGAAATTCACAGCACGATCCATTCCTGGAGACTCATTTAATACAACATTGTTGAATGTGACTCTTGGTGCTTCTTCTTTGGTTGGTGCAACATATGATTGACGTACGGATAATGGTTTCACGGACGCGTATGATGCAGTGGAAGACATATCTTCTAAATCTTCCATGGAGTCAGATCTACCACTATCATGAGGACTTGGTTGAGGGACTTCAACTGGTTCAGGAGCTGGAGCAAAGCTTGGATCTTCTGGTGCAGTTATGGAGAATGTAGGAGGAGCTGGAGCTGGGGCTTCATCAGCATTTACAATGTTGAATACTGGGATTTGTGATTGTTGTTGTTGATGATGGCCTTCAGAACCGTAATGATGAGATGCCAATGGATCAGATTGATCAATATTACTAGAGTTACCAGCCATTTTCAAAGTTTCTAATTGTCTTTCCAATTCTTTTTCGACTTCATCATCTTCATCGTACATAGAATCCTTGGAAATAATGGAACTTACCATAGACAATTGACTGGTTCTATTAATCTTACGTTCACCACCTAAGAATCTTTGATAATCAGTATTCAATTCATCATTGTTTTGTGAAGTAGTAGTAGCAGTTGAAGTAGATGGAATTGGAGTTGGAATACCATTTTCAACAGGATAAGGAGTAGAATCCACTTGAATCATTGGAGTTGGAGTGGTGGACTTATGTTCTTCCATATCTTTCTTGAATCCATCTAATGCAGTGGATAATCTATGTTTTTGAGAAATTGGGGATGTATTAGAACCAGATCTGTTATGTCTTCTTCTTGGATCGAATTTTTCCTTTACTGGAGGTTCAGTATTCACCAAGGCATCAACAGAAGTATTCTTGGTATCATTGAAAGATTCGTATCTTGGAGACATACCTTCATTATCACTATCAGATAAACTATCCAAATCACGGCCATTGTTTAATTCAAGATGCAAATTTTTGATGTTTTTAGCAGCCGACATATTGGAGTTCGGACTAAAATCAAAATTGTCATCTGAAGTCGGCCTTTCAGATGGTTGATCAGGTAAAGAAGTAGGTACAGATTTTTCTGCTTCTGGAGATGGAGGAGCACCATAATTATTTTGATGATGATAAGAAGGACCAGAGGAATGGTGTTCTGGTTCATTATGGTATGGACCACTTGGATATGGAGCATTTTGTTGATAATGACCATTTGGATGGTATGGAACCGATGCAGGGGCTGGTTGAGCAGCTGATCTAGGGGCAGGGATAGAAGCGGCAGCAGCAGAAGCAGCAGCATTGCCATCAGCACCATTACCACCAAAAGAATTTGATCTTTCGTAATCATTTCTGTTTAAATCAGGGAAAGAAGTGGCGGTGGCAGGAGCAGTCATTGGAGGCTGTTGATTATAAGGATTCTTAGATTTATATTGTTGTTGAGGAGCAGAGTTCTTTCTTGGTTGAGGTTGAGAGAACGGTTGCTGTTGAAGACTAATATTAGGAGTACTTGCAGCAGTTTGATAACCATTCTTCATAGGATTAAACATAGGACTCAAAGGAGAGCTTTTGGTAGAAGTTGGAGAGGTTGATTTTGGAGGAGTTGGGTATCTGTGACGAGGACCAGAAGATCTAGAATGGATAGATTTATTATCCTTTGCAGATTTAGGGGCTCCACCCAAATTAACTTCAAAACCTGCTCTTTCATAGACACCCTTATAACGATGTTCTATCTTGAAGGGAGGGAAAGCCGAGTCCTGAAACTTATGAGGTTCCGACCTAAGGAACTTGGGAAACGACTCCATTTGGATTTGGTGTTCAACGAATGACTATATTAAATAAAATGATGATGAAACGGAGCGAAGTTCAATGGGAGATATCTATTCGATTTGATATGATTAGCCGCTAAACTCAAGTCAATTAATTTGCGATGATAACGATAACGATAAAAGTTGATGTTGTTGTTGCTGAGGTTGTTGTTGATGATCGAAGCTAATGATTTTGATTGATGATGGGTTTTCCAGCCAGATATATCGAGTATAAACAAACAAGATGATGGCGCACAATGGAACAAATGCACAATCGGATACGTCCAAGTGTGTTTTAGGGAGTTTGGTGGTGCAGCAGCAGACGGAAATCCAAAATAACGAGTTTTGGTACACGCAAAAAAAAAGAGAGACAAAGACGCGGTTTTAGTGCAAATAAAAAAAAAAGGGGATCAAAAATAGATTTTTTTATTAGGGAGTCAAGTTGACAAATTAAGCCCTTTAATTAAAGCGAGGCACTAGAACTTTTTGAGTTTTTTTGCTGGTGAAAGTTGCCAGGACAATTCGAAGCTGGGACGGGGCGAGACTCGGCAGTTAGTGACCAGTACCGGAACTTATGGGACGGTATGAGGTGTTGTAGTGGTGGAGCTGGTGATTGTGGTGGGTTGTGGTGGTAGTGAGGGGGCGAAAATTAACCGTAACCGTTAAACTGATGTCAGTGGAGATTTGTGATCAGTTTACAAGATGATGTTTATGTATTTAGTGTTTAGTGTTTTGGTGTTACGGTGTCATCGTCTCGGTAGTCACTGGGGATGCTGCTGCGAGACAAAGAAGTCGTGGCACGGATACGTCGATTGTTTGGACGCGTTCCATGGTATTACGAGTGCAGGGAGTGTAACCTTCGAGCCGAGACCCGATGGTCAAGAACCACGATCTGGTGTGTGTGTGTATATGTGTGGTGAGTGTAGTAGTAGAACTAGAGAGAGGTAATCAAGGTGCAATGAAGATGATAGTTTGTTTATCCTCTGGTGTATAGACCAGTGTTTAGCAGTGTTTTGTTGTTATGATTTCTTAGGTAGTTCCTCGATTAGTATAAGCTTTTCTGATGGGGAGGTATCTCCGAAATTGGGTGATTTTCCGGACTCTATTGCTGCAACCATCGCGTGGATGTTCCACAACTAAGATCGCTAACGCGGCATTGATCGACGCAACAAAGGAACAAAACATATCAGAACAACGTGCTAATGTAGGAACTGGAAAAGCCAGGTTCCATTTGGCATTTTGCAGTTGGCATTTGCCCTTTGGCGTGAAACTGCCAAGCGATCGCTCACAAGATACCACCAGCAGCAGAGACACTGGCGAAAACTACCAGATGGATCTGAAAAATTTAGGTACCGTGCTGAGTATATAGATCTCATGTATTTTAAGGGCCTCTACATACTACCGTGACAGTGCCAATCTCATGAGCTGATTTAAAAGATCTACAGCATATAACATACAGCATCACCAAAGGGACCAAGAAAACCCTGCCATGCTATAGATAACGTATGGCGTATGAGCGTGTTAGATCGTATATCCAGACGTATATTATGGAAAGCCAAGGCAAATAAGGCAAATAAGGCAAATGGTGCTGCGAAAAAAAATCGTAGCATTATTGGCCAAGAAACGCTCGTGATGGATAGAATGAAATATGGGCCCAATTGTGAAGGAGAATCGAGACCTGCCTCCAAAAACGTTCTGGAGAAATTGCATCTGTATCCTTTTGTAAACGCCCAATTCTCCAGATGCCGTTTCACCATCTATGTTTTTCTTTCGTTGGTTGGCATGTCTACCTAACCAACAATCACCACCAGTGTCTAGGAAGTTTGTGTCAATTGGCGAGCTATATTATTCAAGTGCAATGACATCAAAGAGAATAAAGAATGAAATTTAAACTAAGGCGGTACCATACGTCACCAGGGGACTAGATCTTTACTATTCGTATGTCAATGGAAGAGACAGTAGATATGCGTACATTTAGTATATTTCGCAGCAATAACCAGGCAACGGAATGTACACTGAAATTGTGGTAGCTCAGCCACGGAAAGCGTGAATAGAACCAATTTGTGGTAATTTGCACCCATTTCCCAAGCAAGATTGAAAAGTACATTGTACTCTTTCACTGATTCATTGGAAGAGAAGAAGAGTATTAAGTATTTGAACTGTAGACATCATTACACTGATACACTGATACCTGGTATCAAAGAATAAGGTTACACAGAATACCATTACTAAGATACCATGTTTCTGTACATTGAATAAAATGGTCTTGACATAATAACCTATATAACTTTACAGTATCCATAGCTTCGGTCAACTACGCTTAGTCATATATCTTTATTCTTGGTGATAGTGAGTCGTGCTTCCTCGGTACTCCAATAACCACATTGGCTTTTTGCAACTACTAATGACACGAGACGTATCAGTTTACCTCAAGAAGGACTAGATATTCAAAAAAAAAAAAATCATCATATTTCAAACTGCTTCTCTGTTACTTTTCACTCTGTTCCTCAGTTTTTCTTTTCCTCCTTTTACTTATTCCTCTCATTTCTCTATCTTTGTTCTGTCATTCTTCACTCCGTAAGTTCCATAGTCGCGATAGATCAAGATAAATATATACAATATATACAGTACCAAACCCAGCTCATCAACTGCTACACCAGATACAACCAAAGAGTGTACTACTATTGGCATAAAGGTCCAAATCAGATACCCGTCAACACCGATCTATAAACCATTATCATCACAGCCCTTCATCTGATTCTTATTATCACCATTTTCCAGCTTTCTCGCCTCCGACCAGCACTCCTTATAGCCCTATACATGTCATGGATGCCCTCTATACCGCCCTCTCATTGGGCCTTCTAAGAAACAAACGGATTGTTTTCTCCACCGATAACCCCAAAAAGACTATCCACCACTTCTACCGTCACGTAGTAGGCCCTAAATGCCATTTTGCTTCGCATGACTTTGTCAATATAGATGTTCAGGAAGTGCTAAAGACCAAAACCATCAAGGACCTTCTTCTCAGTATGAGTTACCACCAAGAGTCCCACCATACATTCAGACACATCGTGGTATGGCGTAACGTTCAGCATTTATCTCAAATCCAACAGAAACAGCTCTATGAGCTTATCACTAAGATCGATCAATACGATACCAATGCATCCAAGTTCTTTCCTGACGATACTGTGACTATCCAAGATACCAAATTCGTCAAGCCTCATCTTTTCACTATTATCATGGTGGTGGAGCCTCAATATTACCACTTGAAAATGTACCAGCATCTCAAGGAGAAGTTTTGGTTCTCTGTGAATTATCCGTTTGATACGGAACACGCCGTCATGGAAGAGTTAAGGAAGATTAAACCAGTGCCTTCGTATCCAGACCATGTACTACAATTAAGGGCCAATTGGAACCAAGTATTCCTTAGTCCCGATGTGAAGAAGTATATTTATTCCTTAATTGTGCATATACGAAACCATAGATTAACCTCTTTGGCCCCCAAACAGACAAGATTACCCACAAGAACCCTTGATGATACTGCGGATTTGTGTATTGCCTTGGTACTTTGGCACAACGATACCAAGCACCTTTACGTGACACCGGATTTCGTCAAGGTAGCGATTAGAAAAATTGGCTACTGGTTAGTCGATTGGGAGTACAATACTCTCTTTGCTAATAATGAAGAAGGGGAATACGATGAGAGAAGAAGAAGACTAGAGATCGATATTTTGACCGGCGAATGGTACGGAAGTGAATACAAGTACGTGGAAAAGTATATCCAGGACAGTAGATCCAGAGCTGATCAGAGTACTCCTCTGGGATATACCAATAGGATAGTAGAGGAGGCCGTGGAACGAGTCAACCCACCGTTGTAATCAGAAACACGTCCATATCTATATTTTCCATATTGGTAAATAATCATTTGCACCCAATATGGGTGTTAGTCCCTGCATTATACATTATTCCAGACAACTACCATAGCATTATTGGTGACTCCAATTGCCCATATTAAGCCCCGTTGCACCTGTCAAGCACATGAATATGGCACATTAACGAGAAAGACACGATTCCCGTGACCCGGTCATACTATTCTGGGCCCTCTAAGCCGAACTACATCATCAACATAAATCACTTTTACCTAATGATAATTACACATTTACTGTGGTAGTAATTACAGTGACCTGTAACTAGTACGGATATAGTAGAAAATAAGGGCCTTTGATTCCTATTGTGTCTATTTTTGGATGTGCGACCACTGGATGCAACACCTCACACAAGTACACCAAAAGAGTCCGGAACAACTCAATTGGGCGCAGCCAGCTCCACATCATGACCATTTACCGGATAAACACCCTTGGAACCAACCAGATGGTACCAATGGGCCTCAATTCTCGTCCCCCACCAAGTTCCACCACCCTGCGATTTTTCACTATTTTCACCGCGTGATTGCTATGATCCACCGCCAAATCCGCAGTTTCCTCACCTCCACATACACCTCCACGGAATAGGAGCCATACCACCATAAACAAACCAACGAACACTAATAAAAATTAGGTATTTCAATCAACCACTAGGTAATATATATATAGCTAATGATACGTAGAGATAACATCCGTACTGCAATACATAATTGTACTTCCCGTTCCCGTTCGGTTGCTGGGGCCCCCAGCCTATTGTAACACCTCCACTCCGGCACCACCCTCTCTCACTAAAGTAGTGGAGTCGATCTGCGCCACCGCACGACCAGTTGTCGTCCACCTGTCCACTATTGATCTCACACCTAAACACTAATTCCTTCCTTACAATCAATCTCCAGGCCAATCAATTAACTCCAGGTTAGACCTTTTCTGAGCTGTATTATTACCCGCCTTCGGCCCCACCAATTGAACCGGAGATTGCCTTCTTTTTTTCATCATGTCGAATGATATCCCGATCGACTTCACTGAGTTAACTCAGTTAACTCAATTAGGGATCCAACAATCATCTTTAGATTTTAAATCAACCACTTTAGAATCAGATAGTTATGTATGTGTTAGAGAACTGGGTGCTAATGGAAACACCGTTGCCATTGTGGACTTGAAGAACAATAATGAAGTTACCAGAAAGAATATGAGTGCTGATAACGCCATCATGCATCCAACTCAATTTGTGGTTTCCTTAAGAGCAAATGGTACTACTTTGCAAATTTTCAATTTAGGTTCTAAACAAAGATTGAAAGCTTACACTTTAGATCAACCAGTTGTGTTTTGGAAATGGTTAGATGATCAACATTTAGGTTTAGTTACCGCATCTTCTATCTATTATTGGAATGTTTTTGATGGTACTAATGATGGTCCAATTAAATTGACTGAAAGACATCATACCTTGAACAATTGTCAAATTATAAACATTGTTGCTGAACCAGATTTAAATTGGTTTGCTGTCAATGGTATTGCTCAAGAAGATGGTCGTATCGCTGGTCATATTCAATTATTTTCCAAGGCAAGAAACGTTTCTCAAGCTATTGAAGGTCATGTTTCTAAATTTGCCTCAGTTAAATTATCTGGTGCTATGACTCCAACTAAAGTCTTCTGTGTTGGTAATAAAAATGCCAATGGTCAAGGTACTTTACATATTATTGAAATTGATCATGTTGATGGTAACCCTCCATTCCAAAAGAAATTGGTTGATATTTTCTTCCCTCCTGATGCTGCCAACGATTTCCCAATCAGTTTACAAGCTTCCAACAAATACGGTATCATTTATGTTTTAACCAAATACGGTTTCATTCATTTATATGATATTGAAACAGGTTCTAACTTGTTTGTTAACAGAATTACTGCTGACCCTGTTTTCACTGCTGCTGCATACAATGAAGGTACTGGTATCATTACCATCAACAAATCCGGTCAAGTCTTAACCGTGGAAATTTCTAAAGATAAGATTATACCTTATGTTTTGGAAAAATTATCCAACGTTCCTTTAGCTTTGGCTTTATCTTCTCGTGGTGGTTTCCCAGGTGCTGAAAACTTATTCAACCAACAATTCCAAAACTACTTGAATCAAGGTGATTATGCCAATGCTGCCAAGGTCGCTGCTTCTTCTGAACAATTACGTACTCAAGATACCATCAACAAGTTGAAACATATCACTCCTCAACCAGGTCAAATTTCTCCAATCTTACAATATTTCTCCACTTTGTTAGATAGAGGAACCTTGAACAAATACGAATCTATTGAATTAGCCAAGCCAGTCTTGCAACAAGATCGTAAACCATTATTCGAAAAATGGTTAAAGGAAGACAAATTGACTTCTTCTGAAGAATTGGGTGATATTGTTAAGTCTTACGATACCGCTTTAGCTTTAGCCGTTTACATTAGAGCTAATGTTAACATCAAGGTTGTTTCTGCTTTGGCTGAATTGGGTCAATTCGATAAGATTATGCCATACTGTCAAAAGGTTGGTTACAACCCAGATTACACCAACTTGATCCAAAACTTGATCAGAGTCAACCCAGATAAAGCAAGTGAATTCGCTACCTCTTTATTAGCTGGTGGTGAAGCCAACTTAAACATCGAACTTATTGCTGATTTGTTCTTCTCTCAAAACTACTTCCAACAAGGTACCGCTTTCTTATTGGATGCTTTGAAGAACGATTCTCCAGCCGAAGGTCACTTACAAACCAAGGTTTTGGAAGTCAATTTGTTAAATGCTCCACAAGTTGCTGATGCCATTTTAGGTAACCATATGTTCAGTCATTACGATAAACCAACCATTGGTAAGATGTGTGAAAAGGCCGGTTTATTCCAAAGAGCCTTGGAACATTATGACGATATTAAGGATATTAAGAGAGTCATTGTTCACACCAATGTCTTACCAATCGACTGGTTAGTTGGATACTTTGGTCAATTAAATGTTCAACAATCCGTCGCTTGTTTGAAGGAATTGATGAACAACAACATGCAACAAAACTTACAAGTTGTTATTCAAGTTGCCACTAAGTACTCCGATTTGATTGGTCCAATGACCTTGATCAAGCTTTTCGAAGATTTCAAGTGTACTGAAGGTTTGTACTACTACTTATCCTCTATTGTCAACTTGACTCAAGAACCAGATGTTGTCTTCAAGTACATTCAAGCTGCTGCCAAGATGAACCAAACCAAGGAAATCGAAAGAGTTGTTAGAGACAATAACGTTTACAATGGTGAAAAGGTTAAGAACTTTTTGAAAGAGTTCAAATTGGACGATCAATTGCCATTGATTATTGTTTGTGACAGATTCAACTTCGTTCATGATTTGATCTTGTACTTGTACAAGAACCAATACTTCAAGTTTATTGAAGTCTACGTTCAATCTGTTAACCCAGGTAACACTCCACAAGTTGTTGCTGGTTTATTGGATGTTGATGCTGATGAAACCATCATCAAGAACTTGTTACTTTCCGTCTTGGGCCGTGTTCCAATCAAGGAATTGGTTGCTGAAGTTGAAAAGAGAAACAGATTAAAGATCTTATTACCTTTCTTGGAAAAGACCTTAGAAGGTGGTTCTAATGATCAAGAAGTTTACAACACCTTGGCTAAGATCTACATTGATTCTAACAACTCTCCAGAAAAGTTCTTACAAGAAAACAACAACTATGATACTTTGGCTGTTGGTAAGTACTGTGAAAAGAGAGATCCATACTTGGCTTACATTGCTTACTCCAAGGGTGGTAACGATGATGAATTAATCAACATCACCAACGAAAACAAGATGTACAAGTACCAAGCTAGATACTTGTTGAGCAAGTCTGATTTCGATTTATGGAACAAGGTGTTAGCTGAAGATAACATTCACAGAAGAGCTTTGATTGACCAAGTTATTTCTACTGGTATTCCTGAATTAAGTGATCCAGAACCAATTTCTATCACCGTTAAGGCTTTCATGGAAAATGACTTACCACAAGAATTAATCGAATTGTTAGAAAAGATTATCTTGGAACCATCTCCATTCAATGACAACACTTCTTTACAAGGTTTATTGATCTTGACTGCCATCAAGGCCGATCCTTCTAGAGTCAGTAACTACATTGAAAAGTTGGACAAGTTTGATCCTGAAGAAATTGCTCCATTATGTATTGACAACCAATTATACGAAGAAGCTTTCGAAGTCTACGACAAGTTCGAAATGAGATTAGAAGCCATGAAGGTTTTGGTTGAAGATATCATGTCCTTAGACAGAGGTGAACAATACGCTGAAAAGTATGACACTCCAGAATTATGGTACCAATTAGGTAGTGCTCAATTGAACGGTTTGCGTATTCCAGAAGCCATTGACTCTTATGTCAAGTCCAAGATTCCAGACAACTATGAACAAGTGATTGAAATCGCTGAACATGCTGGTAAGGAAGAAGAATTGATTGCATTCTTAGACATGGCTAGAGAAACTTTAAGAGAACCAGTTATTGATGGTGCTCTTATTAACGCTTACGCCTCTTTAGACAAATTATCTGAAATTGAAAAGTTTGTTGGTGGTTCTAACGTTGCTGACTTAGAATCCATTGGTGACAAATTATTCGAAGCTAAGAACTATAAGGGTGCTAAGATCTTATATTCCAACGTTTCCAAGTACTCTAAGTTGGCTACTACTTTGGTCTACTTGAAGGACTACCAAGGTGCTGTTGACTGTGCTAGAAAGGCTTCTAACACTAGTGTCTGGAAGCAAGTTAACAACGCTTGTATTGAAAACAAGGAATTCAGATTAGCCCAAATTTGTGGTTTGAACTTGATCATTGATGCTGAAGAATTACCTGAATTAGTCAAGACTTACGAATACAATGGATACTTCGATGAATTGATTGCCCTTTTCGAAAGCGGTTTAGGTTTGGAAAGAGCTCACATGGGTATGTTCACTGAATTGGCTATCTTATACGCCAAGTACAGACCTGAAAAGGTTATGGAACACTTGAAGTTGTTCTGGTCTAGACTTAACATTCCAAAGGTCTTGACTGCTTGTGAAGAAGCTCATTTGTACCCAGAATTAATTTTCTTGTACTGTCACTACGAAGAATGGGATAACGCTGCTTTGACCATGATTGAAAAATCCGAAGTTGCATTCGACCACTCTTCCTTCAAGGAAATTATTGTCAAGGCTCCAAACTTGGAAATCTACTACAAGGCCATTAACTTCTACTTGAATGAAAACCCATCATTATTAGTTGATTTATTATCTGTTTTAACTCCAAAATTAGATTTACCTAGAGTTGTTAGAATGTTTGTTAAATCCGATAACTTACCATTGATTAAGCCATTCTTGATTTCTGTCTTGGAAAAGAACAATTCTATTGTTAACTCTGCTTACCATGATTTATTAATTGAAGAAGAAGATTACAAGTCTTTGAGATCTTCTATTGAAAATGAATCTAACAACAGATTTAACAAGTTAGATTTAGCTGAAAGATTAGAAAACCATGAACTCATTTTCTTCAGACAAATTTCTGCTACTTTATACACTAAGGAAAAGAAATTCAACAAGGCTATTGCTATCTTAAAGAATGACAAGTTATGGTCTAGTTTGATCAAGACTGTTGCCATTTCTAAGTCTACCAAGATTGCTCATGAAATCTTGGATTACTTCGTTGAAACCGGTAACCATGAATGTTTTGTTGCTTTATTATACACTTCATACGATATTATTTCTTATGATTATGTTCTTGAAGTTTCTTGGTTACATGATTTAGGTAACTTCATTAAGCCATACGAAATCTCTATTGCTTATGAAAACCAAAAGAAGGTCAACGAAGTTTACGAAGACTTAAAGAAGAGAAGAGAAGCCGATAAGAAGGAAGAAGAAAGTCCAATCGGTCAACCATTGATGATTACCAATGGTACTGGATTGGGTTACCAAGCTACTGGTGCTGGATTTGGTAATGCCTTCTAATTAACCTACAAATGAAGTGAAGTCACCACCATGATGAAATCAAAATCACTTCCGGTTGGTTGACATTGATATTTTCCGCAAAAAAAAAAGTTGTTTCCAGTTATAGACTTCCTTGAAGTTTTTTGTTTAATTCGGAAAATTATTTACGTTTTATGTTTAGATTGTTAGTAAAGATTCTATGAAAATTAAACCAATAACTTGAATTAAGTTGTTGGAATGTAGACTGTAATTGATAAGATAAATTTTACGAGTTTGTATGGTACCGGGTCATTTCAAATATATCACCATTAGTTCTATTTAAGTTATTCTAGAAATTATATAGTACAAGTATCTTAGTCTTTGCTTAATAGCTTAACCACGTCTGCAAACTCATTGGAAAAGTTTTCTATTTTACAGTTACGTAACTTGCCTTCACACAAGGCAGCTAAGTCTTTCTCTTCAACTCCAACATCAACAAGCTCTATGGTATCCAAAGAGAATGTAAGCTCCAAAGTGCTCTTCTTCAGTCCCTTTCTATTAAAATTGATAACGACTCTTTGGCATTGTAAATCCTTGTCAATGTTCTTTATAACTGGACCAGCCAGTGCAACGGTTTCATCAACAGTATCGTGTTTGAATTGTGTCTTTACGAGGAAATCTCTTACTTTGGTAGCGAAATTGGTGATTCCAACATCATCATCTTGTAGATCTTTGGTATACTCCTCGAGGGGAATATAAACAGGTAAGGTGTGGCGGTAAAGCAGCCATTTTCGTACCTGTTGTTCTTGTTTATCGGATATCACCATTTTCTTCAAAATAGCATAGTGGGGTTGGAGAAACGTCCTCTTGGTGTGGCTGAACATATCGAACCGGAGTCCCATAATCTCGTCATCTTGTTCAAAAAGGTACTTATTCACTGGAAAAGCTGTTATTCCTCCTAATCTGTAAATATTCTCATAAAGTATGTTCTCTTTAATCTCCACCATTGACTCTGCTTGGGGAAGGTATGAAGGTGACGGTTTGTTCTCAGGCTCATTCTGGAAGTATTTACTGATGGAAGGGTCAAAATGGTTATGCTGGAAGAGCGGCACGCTGTCTTCCTTTTCTTGTTGTGGTTCTTGGGTTTCTAGTTCGGCCACTATGGCTTGAAGCTTCAGAAGTAGCTCATTTCTCTCGTCTTCTATGGCGGTTATTTCCAGGTTAAGTGCGGTTATATCGCTCCTTATATCTTGAATCTCTGACTCCATTGTAGTTATAGACTCAATTGGACTGGTTTAGGTGTTGATAGTTCAGGTTGTATCGATGTTGTCTTTGGCTAAGATCAGATGGATTGTCGTGATGTGAGAGCTCCGATTGGCTTTTTCTCGAAGTATATAGTTCTTAAGTGTCTCTTCGCTTGAGTTACCGCTTTTGGAAAGTCACTTAATTGGGTCGTCTTGTACCAATTGTGGTTTCTAATTCGCAGTTGTTGTTTGTATGGTAAGTTTACTTATTTTCATATACGGTCACGTGCCAGATCAACCATTTCAGTTTTGACACCTTTTTTGGATATGGGGGTGGGGAATAGATAGAGAGAGGTACCAATAATTAAGCCATACCAAAAAAATATCAATTGCACCCCCAAAAAATATCACCAGCGTCAGAAATATCAAAAGTATAAAAGGACGTCAATTTGGCCCCAAATATTTGACCTTGGCTGCCAATTTAAGGTCACTTTCCCCGCTCTTATTTCTTACCTATTTTTTTTTTCCTTTCTCCTTGTTACCTTTTGGTCTCCAGCATTTTCTTTAATGCTCATTCTTTGTCGTGACGCGAAAATCAAAACATCTTCTATTTTTATTGAATCAGTGATCCATTCAATTGATCTACCGCCGTGATGTCCAGTTTCCCCAATTCATACTGGTCAGCGGACTACAAGACTGGGATAGACCATCTCTCTGAGCAGAGTATGAGATCTGTTCAACAAGTCCATGAATTGAGACAGTTGGTGTTTAATTATATGAACTACTTTCATTCGAACAGCGAATACCTCAACAAATTAAGCATTGAATCACTTCCATTAGAAAGTGGGTTCAGACCATATAATCCAAAAGTATCTCATTTAAGAACCATATCAATTGGATCTCCTGGGAAAAAGTCCAGTAATACCTTCAAAAGGTTTAGTGATTCCTTCAGATCAGTCAGTAGCCAACAACAAGAACCAACCTTGAATGAAGTATTGGAAAAGAGTAATGAACCAGTGAATCCTCTGGACATGTCAATGGGTACCGCCTTCCAAATGTATATTCAAAGCTTGAACAAGGAATCTAGAACATTGATGAAGTTGGCTAGTGTGATAGATAGAGAAGTATTGGAAAAGATCTCTGCATTTATCAAGACTCATGAACCCGAAACCAGAAGAATCATCGACAGATTATCTCAATTATTATCTAAATATGAAGGATCCCAAAACGAAGTGGAAAAATTGAAGAATCAATATGACGAATTGGTCAGATTACAAGAAGTCTCTGAATCAGATCCTCACCCTAAAGATCAAATAAAAGAACAACCAAAAGAAGATACCGATGAATCCTTCGATTCTTCTACCTTGAATGATCTGACTGATATTATAGAGGATTCTCCAGTTGAAGAATTGGATTTCAAATTCCCTTTTTATATTGGAACTGTTAAAGTCAAAGATTCAGCTCATTTAAGTACCATCATCAAAAAATTAATCACTTCCATATCGACAATCAGAAGAAAAATCCCTCTTCCAGGTTATAGAAATGAGATCTTCAGTAGTGATCAATTGTGCGATTATATCACCAAATACAGACCCTTCACTATTGAACCAACAAGACTTAACCTTGAAAAGTTCGGACAATCTCTCTTGGACCACAAATTGTTAGTTGGAACCGGATTTCTTGGAGCTAATAAATTCAAGAGTGAAGGGCTGTGGTATGAATGGTCTGATTTGGCAATCTATGTATCTGAATTCGAACAAAAGAGTGAACCAGAACCTCAAGTCAGTGCCCCAAGTACTCCTCGTGCTAGATCATCCCAAACTTCGACCCCAAGAAAACCAAAGATTGTGATAGATGAAAGCACTGCCAAGTTCATGAACGAAACTTCAAAGAGATTCAATGGTATGTTCAAATCAGTTAGATCTTCTTTAATGAAAAGTAATTATTCCGAACAATTGATTGAAGTGGAACAAGACTACAACGATACCTATGAAGAATTACAAAGATTGAAGCATACATTGGATATGGAAATCTTAAATAAATCTCAAGTTCTTGAAAAGTTCGAAAAGGGCAAAATTGAACTTATCTATCAAAGTTTAACTAAATTGCTGGAAATCATCTATAACTTCTCATTAGCTTCAACCAATGGATTACATGGATTAGCCACTGATTTTATTGAAAAAGTTAATAAGCCAGAAAATTACGATAAAGATTTTGATAAATTGATTCAAGACTTTAATACCGGTATTTATTTTCCATCAACACTGACCCATCAATCTAATTTCCAAAACTTAAAACGTCAATTTAATTTATACAAAGATGTTCAACTTCATGTGCAGTTGGGTCTGGACCATTCAAGCACAACATCTATTCCATTGTTTTTGTATAGTATAGTGAAGATCATTGAACAAGGTGATAAAGCAGAAATCGCTTCTTCATGGGTCAAACCTTTGGATCACCAAAACTACTATACTGTCAAGGATAAAGTCATTGGTGCTGTGAACCGTTTTGAACCTTCAGATGGTGACTTACAAGAATCAGCTGTACACAAACAAATCGTTGAATCTATTCTTATGAGCCTAAAGGAAGAAACTACATTTAATCAAATTAATTTCTTGAAGAATTGGTTATTAGAAATCACCGATTCGGTAATTCCTTACTTGGTTTTTGACTCTGTTGTAAACCTTTACAAGTCAGATAATGATAAGATCAATGAGCTTACTAGGATCATTGGTTCTATTCCTAGAAGCAACTTAGCATCATTAATATTTATTCTTGAACATATCAGCATTTCCTTTAACTTAGGCAAAATTGATTCTTATGAATCTGATGATGATGTTCCAGTAGCATCACTTAAGGATATTGATCCAAGTGAAGCTGTTCAACAATTAAACTCTATGGATGCCATTGGTGCCATTCCATTTATTCATTTAATAATGAGACCTTCTACAGTGAAGAACTCTTCGGGATTCAAACCACCTTTGGATGTTTATAAAGCTTTACTTAATGATTTATTAAGTTTGGATGTAAGAACCAAATTACTTAAAACTTTAATCACTAATGAAAAGAATTATAAAATGAAAAGAGAAAATGAAAAGATGAGCTTACAGAAAAAGCTTCCTAGTATTCCACCACCTACCATTACTGCTGAACCATCTACCCCTACTAAGCATACTCGTACTATTGTCAGCACAATGCCTAAGAGTCCAAGACCCCTTAGTGGTGAAAACTTTGCATTAAGACCTTTCAGAACTGGTGCCACTCCTAATCCTTCTCCTAGTACATCTCCTAGACATACCCCAAAGAATTCAGATGATTTGAATAGTATTCCTGATTATAGAATCAGAAAGAGAGATAGTATCGATCCTAAAGCATCTATTACAACCAGACCAAGAAGTACCAGTAATTCATACTTGACTCCTAGCATTGATGTTGAATTCGAAGAGGAATAGGGAAGTCTATAGCTACATCAAGAATAAATATCATTAGTCATTATGATTATGGCCATAGCTCAGCAATAGCTGAAAGTAGGGCCGAGAGTTAAATAGTTATGTAAGAACTTTGACAATATAATCAACACATTTAATCTCATAATTTGGGTGCAAAAATGCAATATATACAAGAACAACAAATTATGAGTGGAATGTGATTTTAATACTTTTGGAGATATGGATTATAATATTCTTATAGTTGATCTCAGGTACTTTCTTGTAATAAATGCTGTGTCATTTAAATCATTTAGTACGTCAGTCCTTTTTTAGTTCTTTTGTGCCTTACACCAGTCATTGTCACCTTCTGGACTCTCTTCAACTGTTTGACACTGTACATCAATAAACCGACAAACATTACAGTACCTGCAACAACCACAAGTTCGAAACCTCCATCTGATTCTTCAATGAAATTCTCCAAGTTCATACCGTACAATGCTGAAACATACATGATAATACCAGTGGATAAAAGACCAGTTGAAAATTTCAATCCCAACAACATGAGCTCGTTACGATTGGAATCCAAAACCATATTAATAATTTCTTCTGTTGTCTTGATCTGGTTCTTTAAATTATGAACAGTTTGAACAATTTCATCACTGGTCTTGTAATAAGACTCGAAAAGCATTTCAATTTCCGCATGGTTGGTTCCAGTTCTTGGTTGTCCCTTCAGGATATCGGTAAGGTACAAGTCATTTAACTCATCATCATTGTCTAAAATATCATTTATCAAGTCTCTAATTAATGATGCTTTTTGGTGGAATTGGGTAATTTTCTTAGACTGAATCAATAAATAACGAAGTCTGACTCTATCAATTGATTCTTCAAGACCATTCAATATATTTTGAAGGGCATTTCTATGGACATTCATTTCGGTGGTAAGATTGGACATTACATGGACCAAAATTGCTTCCATTGCTCTAAATTCATAAGGTAAATTATCTCCTTGCATTTTGAGCTTTTCACTTAAATCTCTAAAGAACATGGCCTGTGAGTGTGATTCATTCAATCTTGATCCTCCTCCTGTAGAATAGCTTGAACTATCGAATATGGCAACCATATCCTTTTTAATCATGGCTCGTACGTTAAGTAAATTGAGTAAAATGCAATCTTTACGGGTGACTATCGAAGGCACCATGTCAAAGAATCCTGATCCTTTCCCACTACCACTGTATTGATGTCTAGTGATCTTTCTGAAATCACGAGGAAGCAAGTTATGGGCCTTCATGAAGTCGATCTTTCTTACTTCTTTGCCGTGGTGGATCAAGTTCCCGTTCTCATCGAACGTAGTGTATCTGAGGTATCCAGTATCAATTGATTTATTGGTGAGCGATTTGGTAAGAAAAAGGTCGGCCGAGGAGTGGAATCGAACGGACTGTTTGGTGATACTGATGCAATTTGGACCTTTGGTGCCTCTGGTGCCGTTCATGTACGAGAATGGCCGTATCCACCTGGTGATGATGTTAGCGCTGTTCTTGGCCATCACAACATTCGCCTGTCTCTGGAGAGATATTCGGCCCTTGGTGAACATGCTCATTGTGTGTAGTGATACTATGGTTACCCTATGTGGTGAATATAGCGGTTGTGATAGTAATAAAGAGCTTAGTGGTGGACCTGGTGAGATATATTGGCGATGGTTACTATAAGACTCTAATTTCTAGTGATGCTTATCTGATGAGTTCGCGGTAGCACCACTAGCTACAGTGTACAGTACAGAGACTCAGTGTGCGCAGTGAGACTAGCGAGACTAGCGAGACTAAGTTCCAGGAACCATAACCCCACTAGACCCACTAAGTGCAACCCACAACCACCACTAGTACTACCATAAACTCACCAAACTCACCATACCATATATACCAGCCAATATTCCACTACCACCCGCCAATCCTCGTACTAGACTGCCTGCCCTAAACCCAGACCACTACCTTAAACCCCACACTGCCCCCCCATCACAACATCGCCATCATATACAGGTGTAAACACCACTAGCGAGATACCAGATTTGGCCAAGCGAGCTAAAGGCGAAACAAACACCAACACCAACACCAAGAAAGAAAGTCGCGTATTACCGAGACATCAACTGTCGCATTCACCTCACTTTCCTCTCCACCATACTGTTCATCGTATAGGCAGGCCCAGACGAATAGTCACCAGTACCAATCAGGACCCTATCTACTACCAGTCACCATCGTTACCAGTCACTAATCACCAACCAGGTATTGCCCCACAAGTGACTTCATAATTAAAGTTAAAACAGTCAGTAGCAGACCAGTACATTCGTTCATATCACAACAATAACATACCATCGCCATGACCCGTGTCTACTCGGCAGACGAGCTTGAGGTATGTGAAGAAGTCGGAAGAGGAGGATTCGGAGTCGTCTACAGAGGTATCATCAAGGCCACCAACGAAGAAGTTGCCATTAAGCAGATCGACCTTGAAAATGACCAAACAGACCTTTTCGAAGTAAACAAAGAGATCCAGATCATATCGGAGTGTCACCTCAACCAAATCACCCAATACTTGGGGTGTTTTGTAAAACAGTATAAGCTTTGGGTTATTATGGAATTCGTGAATGGAGGCTCATTATTTGAAATGCTCAAACCAGGACCTGTTCAAGATGAAGCCATAATTTCGGTTGTAACGAGAGAAATCTTATTGGCATTAGAATACCTTCATAATCAGGGAAAGATCCATAGAGATCTTAAATCACAGAATATTCTATTGAGTAAACAAGGAGAAGTGAAATTGACCGATTTCGGAGTCTCTACACAATTATCGTCAAATTTCTCGAGAAGAAATACCACTGTTGGTACACCTTACTGGATGGCACCTGAAGTCATTCTCAATAATAATGGAGGACATAGTTTCAAAGCCGATATATGGTCTTTAGGATGTTGTGCCTATGAAATGTATAATGGAAAGCCTCCTTTACAGAACCATTTCCCTCCTATGAAAGCATTGAGACAAATTAGTAGGTGCCATAATAACGAGGATTTCATAAATATCATTGAATTAAAATCCATGGGAATATCCAGTACTTTCAGAGACTTTCTTGAGAAGTGTTTCATAGTAGATCCAAAAGAAAGATATTCTGCTACTAAATTATTAAGTCATAGATTTATTCAAAAGTATGAAAAGACTCCAGATAAAGGTAAAATGATAAAGACATTAATCACTAAAAAGCAAATATGGGATCAAGAAAACCATGTTTTGAAAAATCATAACTTTTACGTTCCAACTGAAATGGTTAAGAATCAGAAGAAATGGAAAGGAGAAGAAGAAACCAAGAATATTCAATTTGATTTCAGTCTGATGAGTGGGTTCCCACCTCCAAGTCCTAAATCATCTAGAGAATCATCTAAATCACCAGATGAAAAATCAGCATCTCCAGAGAAGATTCCTCTGGATAATGGGTCTATAAATTATCAAAGCCTTATGAAAACAAACACCAAACAAGATCAATTCAAGAAGAATATCAAACCAGAATTTCATCGGATTCTTAATAAAGTTTTCCATAAACTAGAGACAAAAAATAGTTTGACTACACAACAGTATGATCTTTTGGTATCGTTAAACAATGACTTTTTGAATTTATTTTGTTTCACACAAAACTCAGATCCTAATTATCAGGGAAATTACAAGAAAATATTAATTTTCCAATATTTGAAGTATTTATTGAAGGAAATTAGTAAAGCATCTGATGTGGAAACATTGGGACCAAATAATTCTAAAATGGTACTTCAAAAGCTTATTATTCCATCGAATTTTAATGTTAATCAGAGACAGGTTTCTGATGTAATGACCACAGAGAGAGGAAGTTATAAGGAATTTGATGAGATTGAAAATAGTTTGTTCGAGTCATGGATTGACAAGATGAATGAAAAGTGGGCATAGGTATTTTAATAGTCAATTGAAACGTATAGTTGGAAGGATATTATTTATTCAAGAGTTATCTGACTCACTGGTCAATTTCTAACTAAGTAGACACTATATAGACTACACGAATAGCATGATTATAATGGAATTTTTGTCTCTTTGAGCTGATTTGTATTAAAGGTGCAATTTGCTTTCATGGAGAATGCCTTTAATTTATACGTGAAGAATTACTGAGAGTATAGTCATTTCGCAGCATTTTTCGCAGCAATTAAATGTAATATAAAGTGCTGGAGGACATGCAATGGCAGAATAATAGCTCATTTAAGTTATCTTCGCCACCGTGGCACCCATAAATGCTTTCAATAATATTTATAAATCATCTCTTCAATGTAATTAATAAGACTTGGGGTATAACAATGCTGCTACTGTTGTTAGCTTATACTCAGTATATGAAGTACCAATAGAACAACGACAAGTACTTCAATTCCAAGGTTATAATTTCCCTCCTACTGAAAACAATATTTTTCCTATCTTATGGGCTACCTTAACCATCAAGAACCTCCATCTCTCAATTTGTTGCTGATAGTATGGCTTTTTTGGTGTATATACTCTCGCCAGACCTGGTGGTAGGCACTCGTAGTGAGGCACGCCACTACGCGCCGCCAGCCTCGCTATCGCACCTCCATATCGCATCAACAATCTCCACTAACAATTACATACAACTACCACGTTAACTATAATGGCGGATCCTAACGGGCAGGCCCTTAATGGCTTCGCCACTCCTGATCTCTACACTCTAAAGTACTCATTAAAGGATCAACACAAAAAGTCCATCAATTCCATCCAGATATCGCCCGATGGCACCAAGTTCGCTACCTGCTCATCAGATGCCACCATCAAAGTGTTTGATATCAAAACAGGTGCTGTGATAGCAGAATTAAAGGGTCACACCAAAGGGATCTCTGATGTGGTGTTCTCTCCTATCAATTCCAATATTATCGCCTCGTGTTCCGATGATCTAACCATCCGATTATGGTCTATCAAGAAACAAAAGTGTATCAATGTACTTAAAAAACATACTTATCATATCACCACTATCCGTTTCACCAGTAAGGGTAACATGCTTATTAGTGGAGCAGCTGATGAAACTATCACTATTTGGGATTTAACCTCAGGAAGAACTTTAAAGACCCTTGCAGCACATTCAGATCCTATTTCATCATTGAGTCTTACTCCAGATAACTCCATTATTGTCAGTGCCTCTTACGACGGTCTTATGAGATTATTTGACTTGGAAACAGGTCAGTGCTTGAAAACTTTGACCAATAACAGTACCAGTCATGGTACTGCCACTGCATCTACTAAAGATGCTCTTAACTTTCCTATTTCTAATGTGGAATTATCACCGAATGGAAAATACATTCTAAGTTCTAGTTTGGACGGAAAAATCAGATTATGGGACTATATGGATAATTCTGTTCTTAAGACATATACTGGTATTGGGCCAATTAGTGAAAAGTACGACTGTGGTGCCAAGTTTATCACCAAAACTTCCCAACCAAAAGTGGTCTCAGGAACCCAATCTAGTGGAGTTCTTGTATGGGACGTACAATCCAAAGCTATAGAGTATCAACATAAACACGACCAGTGTGTTTTACAAGTGGACACTTATGACGAAGGAAGGATCTTGGTCTCGTGTTCCATTGATGGAATCATTGATGTGTTTGAAATGAACCCAAAGTATATAAGGACAGCCGAAATGAAGGATATTCAATTATCGAGAGAAGAAACTCCAATTACTCCAATGGACAGCAAAAGAGAAACTAGAGAGGCTACTCCTGTCTCGGCTGCCAACGAGTCAGCCTCCGAAACCAACTAAATAAGGGAAGTATCTGAACAAATCTAGGTGCAAAAAAAAAAAACTTAGAAAGAACTCTTAGTTGGTTAAGAATGGTATAATAATTTTGATTTGGTAAAATCTAATTTAAACTGGTCAACTGTTCAAAAACCTGGCAATTTCATAGATGCCACAATTATAGAAGTGGCCATCACTCCTTTTGTATATTATCATGTATATTATGTAAATAATCAATACATCCAATAAATTAACTTGACTATTAGTATAGCAAAAAAAAATTCTAAAAAACATACACTACGATCTCCCAGCCACTACCTAATAACACAAATAGTATGTACAGTATATCCACCTCAAATGTCCTATATATAGCATATATCGTCTACACTGCATAGTTTATAGTATATATAGTATATTTATAGAGACCCTTTCCACGTGACCCACCAGCCCTCCATTAAACCTCCTTATCACTCACTAACCCAAGTACTCACCACATCATCCACATCCTCTCCCCCACACACTATGGACCAATCGAACCACCTTTTCAGGTTCAATGCCTCCCTTTTCAAGCTTCCAAAATCCGCTAAGCTCAGATCCTTCGGTGTCTACTTGGCCGGTGCTCTTTATGCCATTGGTTTCTGGCTGATTATTGACGCCGCTATCTATTCCAAAACCGTCAATGCTTCGGTTGTTCATGTCACATTTGTCGATTGGATACCCTTTATTTGTTCACTGTTGGGTATGTTGATTGTTAATCTGATTGAAAAGTCCAATTTGTTTAATGATTCCAATAATTCATTTTTAAGTAATGGTCCAAATACTAATGCTTGGGCTGCCAGAGTGATTTTATTCTTTGGATTTTCTCTTTTGGCTGGTGGTTTAGCTGGTTCTTTTATGGTTTTGATTTTAAAGTTCTTGTTGAAACATTATACTTTCCCTACTTTAGGTATGGGTATTTCTAATATCATCTGTAATAGTTGTATCATGTTGAGTTGTATTGTATTGTGGTTGTCTCAAAACATCGAAGATGAATACAGTTACAGTTTGGCCTTGTAAATGGGCTTCAATTGCAATTGAATCTAGCTGATTTTTAAAAGCTTCAAGAAAATAGTTGAGTCGGGTATCGTATTCCTTTCCTTTCCCTTGAGTCATAGTTGCAATTAAAACATAAATACAATAACCATTGGAAATTCATCCTTGGAAGTCATGAGTACCGGCTCAATTAATCAACAATACAGACACATATCCAACCTTCACATTGGGTTTAAAAATTGAATTCGTGTTTGTCCCCATATAACTATAACTAATAAGATCAAGACGATCATGACCATTTTAAACAATTTTACTTTCAAACTCCTTCACAACTACATTATGGCGACTCCTTGATCTCCACCCTTTATAGTCCATAGATAATCATCAGGTAATGGTATTAAAAACTGTAGAACCAAGCAATCTTAAATATCGTAAATGACAGTATATAGCCATAAACTACTAGCAATATTAACTGTTGCGATACTATCCAATTGACATGACAGGGCTCGCAATTCTACATGTATCATCACATAGCATTGATTAGTACATAAATAAGAAATAAACAATAAATATTAGCAGAGAAGGAAAATGACCAAAAAGTCGTTTTATCAAGTGCATAGTGATAGGTATAAGAACAAAAAAAACTTAGGACAAATCGAGCATTTAGAGGGGGATTTAAACAACCAAACACTTTCCAGAAGCGACTAAGAAGACAGCAAAAGCGAAGTCCCAAAAGATAATCAACCATTACAAAATACAGTAATGTCCATAGTTTAATATGGTTGACTCATTTGTTGTATTTAATCTCATGAATTTACCAATTATTCTGAGGGGGGAAGTGGTGTGTGGTGTTGCAATTTTAAGGTTTTGAGGTATTGAGGTATCAAAGAATAATGGTAATACTAAGCAAGATAA
Organism: Suhomyces anneliseae; assembly: GCA_030568535.1. Lineage (NCBI taxonomy): Eukaryota > Fungi > Ascomycota > Pichiomycetes > Serinales > Debaryomycetaceae > Suhomyces > Suhomyces anneliseae. The sequence goes on along the minus strand of JAJMGB010000003.1, from coordinate 502,002 downwards.
TGAGCTGATTTAATGCAATGATGACATTTATTTATTTGGTGATAACAACTCATCCCTTAAAGGACCAAGTAATTCCAATTCATATTCACTGAAATTGAATAAATTCAATACAATTGGTTCGGATGAACCTCTTGGATAAACTTGGAAATCTTTTCTCTTTAATTCATGGAAAAATGGATGGACCAATACTCTTCTTGGACTTGCTCTAGTTTCTGGATCATAAACCAAAATACTTTGTAACAAATCAATTGCATCAGGTGGAGAATTGCTGAAAATTTGTTTAAACCTTTCATCCACTGTACAACTGAAAAGTTTATTTGTATACATATTTCCTCTATAATTTGGATTACTCTTGAAGAAAAAAGTATTTGGAGGAGGACCTAATAATTTGGAGATTTCTTTTAATTGTAATTCAGGAGATTGACCTTGGAAGATTGGTTTACCTAAGAACATTTCTGCAATAACACAACCTAAACCCCAAATATCAATCTTAGTAGTATAAAGTGAACATCCAACAATCAATTCAGGTGCTCTATAATATCTGGAACAGATATAACTGACTGAAGGTTGATTTGGTTCTAATTTCTTTGCACTACCGAAATCACATATTTTTAATTGAACAGATGAAGGATCCACCAAAATATTTGAAGGTTTAATATCTCTATGAGATATACCAAAACCATGTAAATAAAGCATGGCTCTAGCCAATTGGAATGTATAAGCCTTCATATGAGGGTAAGGTATGGTGTACTTTGATTGTCTATAATATTTAATCTCTGATTGTAAGTTTGAAGGTAAACATTCCATTACCAAATTTTGATAAATGGTTTTATCATTTGGATTTGAGCTTTCTTTATCGAAGAAAAATGCCAAGCTAACGATATTAGGGTGATTGACTACTCTTAATATCTCTAGTTCTCTAGATTTATACTCGGTTTGAGCTGGAACTCTTTTGATGGCAAAAGGACCAAGCCATTCTTGATTATTATTATTGTTGTTGTTGTTACTATTGTTATCATTATTATTACTATTTTCATCGGCATGCTTTAACACGGCTTCAACCACGGTACCGAAGGCACCTTCACCGATTCGTTTGTATTCTTTAACCGTCATCCGACTGGAGCCGGAGGTTTGATTATTTATTACCAGAGGTAAAGTATATTCATTTACTGGACCGTTAAATTCTTGCATGATTTCTATAAGGATGGAATTGATGGATGGAAGAAGTTAGAAGAAGGAATTGATTGGTAGATAGATCGATAAATGATGGGATGGGATGACTTTTGGGTTGAATGTGTTGAGTTGATATGATTCAATTGATTTTAAGACCTTAATGTGTGCTGGCGTTTAACGCGTCTAAGGTTTTAAAAGGGGGTAAACTGGGAAAGAGAAAAAAAAGCTAGGTAGTTATTGGAACCCAAGTATAGTCAAAAAAAGGTGATTGATTTGTTGGTTGAAGATGGATGGCAAAATGGCTTTCAACGATATAGTTTAGTCCTAAGAGAACGTGGTCACGTTCACGATATGATTGATTGGGTAAGGATTTTAAAAAGGTGTGAAAATAGTCGTCTAGCACCAAAAAATGGAGAAATTTAATGATCAGTTTTATTCTCACAGTTTAAAGTGTTATGATCTTATTTGTGCAGGACCAACTGTTAGAAAGGTAGTAGATTGACGGTTGGGAGCCAATGGAGGTATACAGCCGGTTTTGAGGTGTTTTTTTGTTGTTTTTTTTTATTATTATTCCTATTATTAATATTTGCCTGGGTTAAATAGGCTCAAGTTAATTATGAGGTAATTGTAAGTAGAGTTGAGGTACAAAAATGTAATTTAATTTTTAATTAAGGCTCTGGTGGGTTATGACTAACTAAAAACTGACAAAGAGGTTGGATTATAAGCAGGAACAGAAAAAAAAAATATATAATAAAAAGGAAGCCCATGACACTAAAATGGCAAAATCCAGATTTAAGGTTTATTAAGGGTTTGTCTACTTGGCGGTGGGGATGAGGATTACGAGAGAAATTGTAAGTGAAAGTGAAAGTGAGAGAGTCAAAAGGAATTAATGAGTAATGGGACCAATTAAGGGGATGGCAAAAATAAAATAAGAGGGGGAGAAATTAATGAAATAGACAAATAAAGAAATTATTAATTATTAAATATCCAACTAACTATAAAAAAAATTGGTTACTAATAAACTTGCAACTACCGATCACCAATAGAGTCAGTCATTTAACAAGGTGATTTTTTTTTTTTTTGTATTTAATTTATTTTTCGCCCTTATGCCAATAAGTATCAGTGGAAAATGGCCCTGTTGGCAATTGTTGCCGGATCCAGGCTCGGAGTTCAGCAAACATCCGTGGAGGCTGAAGTTATAGTAATTGTAAAATATAGTTACGTAACTGTAGAACAGGAACTGAGGAACTGGGATTTTCTTTGTATTTCTCAGGGTACTGTGATCTGGTCCGGCCAAAAGGGTATCAAACCACTAGACTAGACTATGAACAATCATCCCAATCCCGGAATTAGGATCAGTACTGAATTCGACCTGATTGTACACTAAATAGTGCGAATTAGCCAATTGTTCGTGATAATTGTGCGTTCTATGTACTGTGAAGTGTTACTTGCTCGTGATATATACCTGATAGCTGAAACGTGATACTGGTTCTACTGGTCAGCCTCACATTGAGCATTTTGGAGATTTCGATACTTTTGATGGTTTTTACAGATTTACCTGATTTACGTAGTTCTGGAGATCTGCCTCCTATACTCCTATACTGGTCACCATGTTGCAGCAACAAAGAACAACCCTAAATCGTATAAATTGACTCCTTCGAGGTGAAAAATATCTTCTGTTGGCACCAGATCTGGTTTCTAATATGAGGAGTTTCAGATTTGAAACACCCTTCCACGTCTCACCACATTTTTTTTTGGTTTCTCATGTCTTTTGTCACGTCTCATGTCCTGTCTCTTGTCACGTCTCTATATCATACTGTTTTGTAGCCTCACTCACTCACTCATTCACCACTTATTCACCACAACTACCCACTCAAGGTCGCGGATTACGTAAGCATCGCAATATCTAAAATTTTCATCTTCAATATAAACCAACGATAGCTACACCATGTTGTCGAGGTTCACCAGAGTGGCCAGGGCATTCCCTGTGGCTCCTTTCGGACTTGCTTCCAGATCTATTTACACTACCCCAAATCTCCTTGCCAAAGCATCCCCAATAACATTGAATGCTGACAATACCAACACTACCTCCACTACCACTAGTACTGTACCACCAACCAGTCCAATCACTTCATCAAGTCCATCTACTCCAACTACTGGAGGATTCTCCCAAATCAGTGGATTCCAAAAGAAAGCATCGGAAAGAAAGAACGAAAAGATTGTTCTTTGGAAATTATATGCTACTTTTCACAGACATAACACTTTAACTACTGTCGTAGCTGTGGTTGAAGATTTGGATTTCCTTGAAAAGAACCCTAACTTATCCTACAATGAAAAAGTCATATACTATCTCCAATTGCCTCATCATCCAAAACTTCATATATCTGCCGGTCAGTTAGGATTTAGAAAGTCCCAAAGACAAGAATATGAAGCTGGTTTCCAAGTGGCTAGTAAAATGTTTAAGACCATAGAAGAAAAGAATATGATTGGTCCAAATGATAAAATCGAATTGATCTTAAAGGATTTCGGAAAAGGAAGAGAAGCCTTCCTTGCTGCATTACAAGGTAAAGAAGGTACTAATATTAGACCTAATATTGTTAGAATTAGTGACAACACCAAGCTTAGATTTGGTGGTGTTCGTCCAAAGAAGTTACGTCGTTTATAGTCTTGTACATAAATATCAGCCATTACCAACCGACCGTTTTAGGTTGATGTTTGGTTGGCAAATAAATATAAATGAACCAAACAGAACCACCATATTTATTGATACTGATCCATATTAAATAATTATAATAATTGATCCAAATTAAATTGAATTAAATCAAATTGAATTGAATTATTTTGAGTTATTCAATTAATTTAAAGTGGAGTAATAAATTACAATTTGGGGCTAATAATTGCTGCCATAAATATTTAATGATTTTCTGGAACTTTTGGCGGTGATATTGGCGTTTAAAGACTCAGATCACTAATTAAATATGGCATATAAGGTGAAATATAAGGTAATTTACTGGAAAATAGCCAATAGAACAGTATTAAATTCTAAAAATTCACAGTTTAAATTATCTAATACTCTATACGTAATTTTCACACTACAATATTATCAATACTACTTCTCTAACGTATTTCGCTATACTATAATAACCAATACCAATAATTATAACCAAAGTAGATCTTAGGGCTTGTGCCCTATGCCACGTGCACCAACCAGCAATCTCATTCTACAGGTTATTCCCCATCGGCGCTCGCACTGTTACACCAAACAAACATCCTACCCGCAATACATAGTTCATGTGAGTGGGTCCTGCAGACAACCAAATTCGAAAATTTTTCGTCTGCTCACACTCAGAGTCTGGATTGAAACTCTATCAAATTTTTTACCAGCGGTTTTATTATACATACCACAGGATTAATCAAAAATGGCTCCAAGTAAGTTTAACCATATAATGAGTGGAGACAACGAGAGTAGAGGAATCAGACGAGTTGGGTGAATGAATATGAATCAATATATAACTGAATGTGATTAATGGGAATATCAAACCAGTCAGTCAAAAAGTTGATGATTAAGAAAAAGTGAAAAATTTCAATAACAACCTGAACATACAAAACATCAAGCAAAATTTTCAGTTGAAAGACAAACCACATCGAAGTCGAGTTAGATATGGGTTCTTTACCAAACTATGAGTACCAAGACCGAACAGATGGACTTGACTGACTGATGAGTAGTAGTCGTCTTGAAGTGAGAAGATGGTACCGTAAAGTTGAGGATGAACCAAATAATATCATACATCATCGAACCAAGAAAAATTTTTACCAACCAGCTTGTTTTCCACCACTATTCTAAACTTGTCTCCCGTAATAATAGTCGATTATCATATTATGATGTTCATGATGATGATGATTATTCTTAAATTTTATAACAAACTAGAATACTAACATTTTTTAGCTAACACTAAGGCTTCTGCTGCTAAGAAATCCGCTTTGAAAGGTACCAACTCCACCAAGGCTTTAAAGGTTAGAACCTCTGCTACCTTCAGATTGCCAAAGACCTTGAAGTTATCTAGAACTCCAAAATACGCTAGAAAGTCCGTTCCACACTACAACAGATTAGATGCTTACAAGATCATTGTCTCCCCAATTGCTTCTGAAACTGCCATGAAGAAGGTTGAAGACGGTAACATCTTGGTTTTCCAAGTTGACTTAAAGGCCAACAAGCACCAAATCAAGGCTGCTGTTAAGGAATTATACGACGTCGATGTCTTGTACGTTAACACCTTGGTCAGACCAAACGGTACCAAGAAGGCTTACATCAGATTAACCGCTGACCACGATGCCTTAGACATTGCCAACAGAATTGGTTACATCTAATCGACTTACAATTCCACATAACCCCCAATCACAATTCTATTTGTATTTTATAATTCTAATTACCTTTCATCCTTTTATTGGAGGTTTAAGTAACTTATAAAGAGAAATGGAAGTCATTATAAGACATAGTCATTAATTTTCATGACACTGTAGATTATCAACCTAATATATGGTTGGTAACTGTAAACTATCGTAGTTCCTTAGTATTTATTTTCACTATTGAATTTTTCATGGTGGGGATGAGATCATTGCATGATAATTATTATTAGCATTATTAACATTTTTATTATGTCCTATTAATTTGATAAAGTTGTATAATTGGCCCAAAGTATTTATAATTATATGATTTATATAGCTGAACAGAACAATGGTTCTGGGTTCTTTGTTCCTTATGACCCGTTTGTTATCCTTGTGTTGTTGATCTATTAAATTCCAGTTGTAAGGCCATTTTCCGCTCAACTATAAATTTCTTTTGGGTTAAAAATTGGTTTAAAGTTTTAAAGTCCTTTTACCATTTTACTTAATTCTCCCACTATCGTCCAGTATTGGTAAGTGTATCCAGGATGTTTTAATGTCCTCCTTTCAACTTTAACATTTTTATGCACGTAGTCATTTGAATTAATTAAATCAAGTATTTGGGTTTCGATCTCTTCAACTTTACCGATTAATTCTTCTACTTCACTAACTCCCAAAAATGCACAAATCTCTTTTTCTTCATGAAATTCAACAAGCATCTGATCATTTTCATCTTGAAGTAATAATTTGAAACCAGATACTTTTAATGTTCTCTTGAATGGTTTAATTATTATGGGTATAAAGGGTACCATTCCTAAAACCCTTGCGTTTATTGAAAAGGTTCTATCTTCGTTAAGATTTGGAGTTTCTGATAGAGCATTCAATATTGAAATCCTAACATGTTCGATGAACATTTCAGAATATCGATCAACATGAGGTACTTGCATGTCTTCTAATAATCGGCTGAATGAAGCCTCTTGTTGAACCATATGCTGATTCAGACGCTGTGTAGTTTGATTTTGACTCATGGTTGATTGAGTAAATGACACCTCTTCTTCTATATCTTTAACATCTTCACTTGGTTGACTTTCTTCGTTCGACTCTTCTTGTGGACCAAAAAGTAGATCTAGTGCATTGGTAAGTTTCTTTTTAGTAAGTCTCCTATCAACTTGTTGTGATTCTAACATACTGGAATCTTGTGAGTCAGTAACATGAGTAGATGGAATCTGGGGAAGTCCCAAACGTTCACTGATATGGTTATAGTAATTGGAATTAATATTAGCTCTTGATCTTTCTATCAATTGTTTAAACAGTTCATGGTTCCAGTCTGAACTATTAGGATTATATAATTCAATAGAATTGGTATATCCACTTAACCCACTGGATTGATCTTTGAATCTTTCAATCAATCTGAACTCCACTCTTGCAAATATGTCTTTATTTTGAATCTTTGAATGTTCTGAATTGGTCAATCTGCTACGATCAACTTGATACTTGAGTTCGATCTCGGCGCCTAGATTGCCGAATTGACCTGGACCCAAACTGGTAGAAAACAAGTACTTGTTGTCCATTGGTTGGTTATCCATTATGAAGTCACGAGGCACATCCAAAGGAACCATTCCCATGCCTGCTATGGCGGCATCTTTAACTTCAGTGTAGTCTGTGAACACTAATGCCCCTGCACTATTTCCCTTCCATGAGGGACTCCGGTAAACCGATAAAAGCTGTACGTAAACAACCACATCGTGGCGCCCTCTGACATTGGACTTGAACTCGGCTATCGAAGGAAGTTCACTTAAGCTGGTATAGGTCTTCTGGACCATAGTGACGCGTTGTTGTTGCAACATTCATTTGATGAGAGGTGCGACTAAATCTGGTGGATGTTGCAAAAAGTGTGGAGGGGAAGAGAAGAGAGAGAAGAGAGAAGGAAGATCAAGAAGAGAAAAGAAAAGGTATATAAATTTTTGAAATTACAAGAAGAGGAATCCATAGAAGGTGGTTCCAGTCTGAAGTTACCCGGAACCAATGTTTGAATGGTAGTGGGGTGGTGATACTCAATTGGTCTTCTCTTGTCAGGTAATGGGCCAACAAGTAACTAGGTCAATATACCAGAGGTGACAGAATATATACTTTAAGAGGTAAAGAGTAAAGAAGTGGTACAGGACAACTAATAGTGGGTAAATCTTATATAGTGACGAGGGCTTAGTAATATCACAGTTAAATAATATCAAACTCAACTAATTAGTCTAACTATTTTAAGGAATTTGAAAAATATGAAAAATTCAATAATAACTGAATTATACACTTCTACGAACAAAAAACAACCATTGAGATCAATAACCAATATAACCTATCCATTTTCACCCAATTGTACTACTACAACACACTTCTCTACCAGTTTCACCAAATAAGCCCCTATGAAACACTCGTGTGACTGGTCGCTTTGGTCTAGATTGGCACACTTCTCCACATTAAATTGCACACTCTACTACAGGTCAATTCTTCCCCAAATTGGACCACGACAAACTGTTGAGAGACCAAATTAATCCCCGTCACATATTCCCCTCAGCATACTCTAAATGCTTGTGACCATGTTCCAAATCCCTGTTGTTGACGTTGACATCCTCTCACCTCTCACGGCCTTGTTGGTTGGTTGCAACTATTAGTGCGAACAATAAAATCACTAGATCGTAATCATTTTGATCTTTTCCATTCTCCATATTTGGTCGGTGAAACCATGGGCCTGGCGTCTACACGAACAACATCAACAATCACTTCCAATTACAAATGGTACAATTTGGATACCCTCTTAGATGAGATCATTCCAGATAAATTAGGCCCATACGAATTGTTAGATTACAGAAACTTAGTGAAGTCATGGAGAAATCGTGAAAACATCACACTTGAAGACTATATTGAATTGTTTCAAGTTCCCCGTGAATTCCTTCCTTTTGGAGTGCAAGCTGCCTTATTAATATACTGCATAACTGTAAAGAATATGTCCGAGGTATATAAGATCAATGAATTCATGTTATCTACCCCATTACTTGATGTTTATCATGAATCCGATAGTTATGATGAACCACCAGAAAGAGGAAACTTAATAGATGCTTTTAAAAGCTTTAAGGAAATGGCTGATTTTTCTTTTTTACATTCATACGAGGTGACCTTAGCGCTTAAAGCTATGGATAAAATTAACTTTGGAAGATATATTAAAGAAATGATTGTTTATGGGTTTCAACCTACAATTCTTAGAGAATATCTGGACTACTTATTCTTCTTTAACGATATTTTATTGCCAATTTGCAAGTATGTATCAGATATTACTGAAATCCCTATTGAATTAGAACGAGGAACAGATTTCTATGGTTCTGGTAATTCAAATTATTATACCCGAAATGCTTGGTATATTCGTTCAGAGCAGCATTTACTTTGTTCCATTGATATTAGAGTATACGGTCAGCTTCCGTTCCCTAAAAATGCTTCTAAATATGAACTAACTACACATTTTATCAGTTCTAATCACTATACTAAACATGAATTCCTAGCATCAATGCTCTCTATGAAAGTTAAATATGGTATTTTAAGTGATTTATATTATACAGTGATAGTTGAACTTGATGATCAGCTCGAGGATCCAAATCCAAAAAAGTTTCATTTCAAGTGTTTAGTACTTAAAAACCTGTCAACCAAACCAACAGTACGCCAATGTCTATTATATGTTGTTCACGAACTGACAAAAAATTTACTGAGTAAATTTTATATGCGTAGACAGCAAATGTTTAAATTGGCAATAGAAGATAAGATTAAACCAGATTTCACCGAGTTCACTAATTTATTACCAAAAAATTCGATTCATTGGGGCCCAAGAAAGGCTATCAGATTGTATTTACCTGAATGGGAAACATATAGAATAGAAACTACTGCTATCTTTTATGCTTTTATGCTTCCTGCCCATTTCTTACAGAAATACCTTCTTGAAAAGATTGATGATGAGGAAGTTCTTTATGTTAAAATTTACGATCCAATTGCACTTAAGGGAGTGGTAGATTTTGATTTAGAAGAAGCTACTAGTTTTTGTCAACAAAAGTATCATACAGAAAGGCACATGTATCAAAAACTAGGTAAGGACAAAGATTTCAACAATGCTTATGTTGCCAATATGGACCATGTTCAGCTCACCGTTAGTACGGGGTATCATGATATAGCATCAGGAATGTACAATGTTTTTAGGCTATTTGCAAGAGCACCTGCCACACCAGACATATATCAGAAAGCTAAACAACAACTTGAAGTTGTAAAAAGGAACGGGATTATTCATACTTTCATTGGTCTTAATAAGATATTTGTTTCTCATTCAAAAAAAGTATACATTTTTGATTTTATGAATGCAATGGAAATCGATAAAAGGACACCTTCATATGAGAAAAGAAAGGATATGTTACGACTTAAGGAAGCATTTAATATGTGATAATAATATTAAATGTTTAATTGTTATAAAAAGCATTTAAAGACTATAACGAACAGGAAAATGACTCTTGAAGTGACTGAAATATGAAATTTTGTATTTAATCAAGTGAATGAATTACAGAAATCAACAATATATGTATATAAATAACTAGAGAAGTCTTTCGAAAGGACCAGTTAATAAATATTTAATGAATATTTAATGAATACAGTTGTAGAAGCTATAAAATAACAGAATGAACAGAAAAAAAATACCAACATCGAAGTACCTATTGTTTAATCAGGTCTTGAAGACTTTAAGCAAATAGGGCCAGTCAATTAATTATTAGATATTGGATCTATACAATTATTGTCTAGTTGACTTGCAAGTAGAGTGAGTCAATGTTCAGCTTTAAACAAGCACTAAAATCACAACTGATCCGCTAATGTCGTTTTTAACATACTAAGGTGTATTTATAGCTCTTATTGTAAGACTTTGAGGTTTGAAAGCACGCACTGGTGGTTATTGCAGCCATTGTGGTATTTATGGTGTGCTCACGTAATCGGCATCTTATGTTGCATTTCGCAATTCATCACCAGTCTGATCTCCTATAACAACAGCATTTATCATGAAAAGTAAGTATCCAATGACATCATGATCTCCATAACCCGGACATCACTAACCCGACAGACCCCAAGGGACCTAAATTGGGCAAAAGAGCACAAGCGCTCTTGAAGAAAGAAAAGGATGAGCCATCAAAAGAACCAACCAATGCAGAAGAGTTTCTAGAACAAGGATCTATCGATGAAGAATCTGGTGATAGATGGTTAGGATCCGACTTATCCAAGAGTTTGAGATTCTACCAGAAGGCATATTTAAGTTATCTCAGGTCAATTGAGCTCCTGAAGGGAGATGCCAATTTGGATAGTTACTACAACTCATCCAGATTGCTCTTACAAGTGTATCATCAGTATTTTAAGACCGACGGAGTGAATGTGTATGACTTGACCAATGTGAACGAAGCATTGACAGGTGGTCACGACTCTGTGGTCCAGCCATTGGGTAGTATTGTGGAAGCACATGAGAATTCCATGAGAATTGCCAGTAACAGTAATACTCCAGTTCCTACAGATTTAATATTCAACACCGCTGTGGCATTGACAGAAGTATTGGAAAGTGAACAAGAAAATGTCAATTCAGATTTCAATCAGCTCTTGGAATTGACTCATAGGGCTCTGCAATTGTTAGTCAGTGTGTTGGAAAGACAAGTAGGAGAGTTTGAAAAATTCCTCAAAGAACTTGAAGAAATTGGTACTGAAGGGTTCAGTGGAGGAAGTGCTAGTGGACCTGAAGGTAACTCCAGTGGAAACTCCCAAGCAGAGGCAAAGGAAGAAGAATATACTAGTGAAGATATTGTTCAGCCTACAGATATTTTTGAAACTGTCATTGCTGCCTATAAATTGACCCAATCTATACTTGAAAACGTTGTGGATCCTCAAAATCAAATTCGTATTGTTATGGATTTGGTAAACCCATTCTTGAGCAAATTTGACGAAGTATCGCTGAATTTGATAGACAAGTTTAGTGAATCTGCCATCAACAAGAACGAAATGGTATCTAACATCACCAATAGTCAAATTGATGAATTAAAAATAGCCAAGGCTTATATAATAGGACTTTCGTCTTCTGAATTGGCACAAGTATTTGAACTCTGGGACCTGGACCTCCCTAAAACTCCCGAAAAACATATGCTGGCAGCTGATAATATTCAAACATTATTAGATAGAAATGATGTTTCATTGGCTCAAGTTAATTCAGCAAATAATTCCCAAATCACTGACCTTTTCTGGACTTCTCTCACCAAGATGGGAGCTCATTTGAAGACAGCACAAAGTCTCTTGGACCAAGATCTTCAAGCCAAAAAGAAAATACCTTCTGGAGTAGATTTAGGGTTAGGGGCATTGATTGCTCAGATCAGTGAAGTTATTATTGCCAGAGCAGATATTGATTTACAAAGAAGTCAAGTTCAAGGACATGAATCAGCCCAGAAAAACCAACAGATATTATTACAAAACTCCAAGACTTTATTGAAAAATGCCATGAATATTGCCAATACAAATGGTGGTTTAAGAGAAAGAGTGGCTGAGAAGTTGCAAAGAGAAAAGAAAAAAGTGGATGCGGTTATAAGAATGTGTATTTTGGAAAAGAAGACTTCTGTAGAAGAATTGGATTCTATTATGGGACGTAATAAGTGGGTTAATGAGCTTCCAGGTATAAAGAAGTTGGGCTACTATGATGCATTTGGTGTACAAGAAATCGCTATCCCAGACAATTGGCAATGAACGATATAGAAACGATAATAAAAATTTAAGAAATCACAAGAAATGAGTTGTAGAATGATTTTGAGGTTATTAAAAAATTAGTTAGGGTATTGGGTTAATTTTAAAGTAATGTTTTAACCATTAGTTATGTGGGTTGTAGATGATACTCAGCTACTAACTTCCAATCACTACATGATAATTTATACTACAGTTTGTCATGAATTATTACCATATTTATTGATGAACTATATAATTAAAAGGGACCATAATAAGAGATAAGAGAAGTGAATATATGACAAAATTGAGGATATTGAAAGGAACTAAAAAATCATAAAGTAGTCTATTTTTTTTAAAAGAGAGTGTTAAAGAGTGTTATTTCCACACATTCTCCACTCACAAGCCACCCTGGTTTCGTTATAGGGAAATTTATTTTGAATGTTGTTTAAATTTTTTGTTGTTTTTTTGATTGACTTATTTTTTTAAAATGTTATTTTTGGTTATATAAATGGCACCTCAGTAACATTATTAAGCACGGAAGCATTAGCCACACCAGGACATTCAGTACTTGAAGAAGCCTCAAAAATAGAGCTATCAATATAACTGAGCCCTATTGAATTATTCTGACAACTTCTAATGATAATCTGTAAAAGGTTTGCCTTTAGACTATACATTAGTACCATTATTATGTTCATGGCCACAAAACAGGTTTAAATATTAGAATTTAATGAATTTAAAGATTTATATAATAAAAGATTGACAAAATGTGGGGGTAGTTTTGGGGGATACAGATTTTATATCTGTTGATTTGTGATGTTAGGGTGCCATAAACGAAGGGAAAGCTTGGGTTGGAGTGTTGTTTGAATTTAACAAACAGTGACCACGTTTGGCTATAGATCGTCTGTATCACGTGCATGTGATGTGATGACACAGGGCACAAGTCTCGGTTAGATACGAGATGCGTCGAACACCAATTGATGACTAACCATGTAAGAGGTTTGGCCAATGGGGGTACGAGAAGGGGGACAAATGGGGTGTATTGTGAACGATTTGTAATGGTTCCTGGTTTAAGAGTAGATTGGTAATTTTTCGTAAGTCTAGAGGTATTTTTGCCTCCTAATATTATGGGGTAAACATAGACGTTCTAGATCTAGTGCATTTGTCATTTAGTTAGTGCAGGTTAGCGAATGGACCAAAGAATGGAGGACTACGGGCACTAATCCTTGATTATTAACCATTAGGATGTAAGCTACAGGTATGATTACAAAGCATTGGTAAGCTGTATCCTGAAGGCTTTGTCATTGTACCATGATATTACCAACGTCAGTACATCAACCACAAACATGTATAAGCGTATATTTATAGGTATATTTAGCTGGGTTTTGCTATATATCAGCATAGTTATAGTAAGCTAGAAAGTATGTTTCGAATTCCCTAGATTCCTTGATGAAAATATTTAGGTTTTTTGGTATTTTTATTGCCTGTATTATCATAAAAAATGAAAGTAACTGATGGCCCTTTCTATAGCTGCAAAATTGACTGCGAAATTATGCAAAGAAGCTTTAGCGGAATCTAAAATAAGCACCCAAAAGTCACCAAGAAAATACAATAAACCAAAGTAAAAATTCATCTCAGTATTTCAACTACACTCCAGTTTAGTTTGGTCTATGACTTTTTCACGTCTAGTGATAAAATGACTACAATTCTAACAGTATTTCATATATGAACATCATACCTCATAAACATATGTAAAATACGATTTTTGAAATTCTCTATACCATCTAAATCATACAATTACTCTAATTTCACTGTGGATAGAGTTTATTTATCTTTTTAAATTACATTTTGGATTCATGAATCCAGTTATATTCACAATTTCGTTATCGTTCTATCATCTATTCAACTAATCTCACATGGTGAGATCAATCATACTATATACAAGATTACTTCAACAACTTATCGAAGGCTGGAATCAAAGATTGAGCCAATGCGAAGGAGAAGACCAACTTTGGACCAGTGGTCAATAATTTAGGAGTTAAACCCTTGAAGAAAGAAGAAATACCTTCATTCTTAGCCATGTTCTTCAAGATAGTGACACCAGATTCTGGGTTATCGAAGTTTTTGTTTTGAATTCTAGTCTTAATAACATCTAAAGGAGCAGAAACAATCAAAGAAGCAGAGGCACCAAAAATAGAAGTAATGAAGTTTTGAGTCCAAGTAGCAGAAGAGTAATCCTTTAAACCAAAGATATATTCCTTGGCAAAAGAGTTACCACCGAATAAAGCAAAGGAACCAGGAGCGTTTCTGGCTGCAGTCCAGCCCCAACCACGGTACAATCCAAAACCTTCATCAGCTAAAATCTTAATGAAACCTCTACCACGGAAAGATTCTGGGTTAGTTTGACGTTTAATCTTTAAAACATCAAGTGGTAACAAAACAACTTCACCAATTCCAATCAAGGAACCAGCAGTAGCAGACATTAAAGCCTTACCAGTCTTTGGACCAAACCAAGAATCATAAGTATCTTTAAAGTTCTTAGTTAAAAATTCATTAGCAAATGGTTGACCACCATATTTGTAAACTCTTTGTAAAATCTTGTAACAAGCAGCATATCCTAAACCTGGGAATAAGGTGAAAGCTCTAGAAATTAAAGGCTTAGTGGCATGTTCACGGAAAATGACTGAGTTTAATTGGGCAGCTGATCCAATTTTACCTTGATTGGACATCAATCTCTTGGAAATGGTGTCAACTGGGTGGAAGACAGCAATTTCACAGATACCAGCAGAGGCGGAACCCAACACTCTGGCGGTACCAGATTGTTTTTTGTCAGTAGGAGCAGCAGGGGACATTTGGATTGGGGGTTTGGTGGTGAATTGGAGATCTCCTTGAAAAGTTTTATCAATTGAAAATTTTTGGCAGGTACCGCGGCTAGGACAGGTTACCTAATTAGGGTGGATTCCGGTCACGTGGGATTACCATGTGAAAGGACGAACGGAACCTGTCTAACTTTTGATCTGTAATTGTCTTCTATGGTTATTTGTTAGGATGATCGGATATGTATGGGTTTATTCTTTGTGTCTTCGGACTTAGAGCTTTTGGTCGTACTACAAAATAAAAAATTATGAGTCAACGTTGAACTACTGTGAGAACCATAGTCATACCAATACCTCTAAAATTAATGCAAAAAAGAAGAAATTCTCTATAAAGACTTGAAATAATTTTATAAGCTTAATTTCGTTTCAGATGCATATTTTTGTGGTAGGAGCTCATTTATTTCCGTACTATAGGTCACAATAATTTAAGAGTATTAATTCTAGTAAGTTTAATTCTTGTAAGATTAATTATCGTTACGTTTTGGTTACCTCTTTGGGTGTAACGTTCAAAAATTCCAAGTACTGTCCTTTATTTATTTTCACAGTATCGCTTTTTGCAGCTTCAGTAATTAACTATTATTGTACTTACTTAGCTTACTTCATCACTATAGTTACAGAGCACTATGAAGTATATACTACCTATTTTAGTCTCTAAAAATTCTGTAAAATTTACACTATACCACTGAATACCCAACCACATCCACACTCTTTTAAACCACTCACTTGACCAATTTCCCATATCTTCTCACTATCTCTCTTTCTCATACTACTCACTAACTATTCTCTAACTACTACACCATTTCAGTCGCGGTCGTGCACGCACCCGCCTCCTCCACCGCTACTACTACTATACAAATCCCATCTACTACCATCACTATCCTTCGCCAATCATGGACCATTCCTCCATTATAGAAGACTACGCCCAGAGTCTCTCTGAGCTCACCTTCAATTCCCGTCCCATAATCGACAACCTCACGCTCATCGCCCGAGAAAACCCCGATGTCGCCGATGGAATTATTGATGTCATCACCAAACGGATCTATAAATCTATTCCAGAACATAAACTCTTTGCATTATTCCTTCTTGATTCTGTTAGCAAGTATGCGGGAAACTCGTATAACATTTTGGTAGGAGAAGATATCTTTCAACTTTATTCACATGTGTTTCAATATTCTAATGAGCAAACTCGTAAGACCAAACTATTATCATTATTTGAGACTTGGAAAGTTACCAAGACTAAAGGAACCAATTTCCCATTATTCCCACCAGAACAACTTGAAAAGATTGAAAACTTTTTAAATAAAGCAGGTTATTTGGGTCAAAAGACCAATAATAGTTCATCTAATGATTCACTTACTAATAAGCAATTGATTAATGATATTGATAAGTTGATACCTGTATTCCAAAAGAAAATAGCCAACAACCCTGATCCTAAGCTCCAAGACAGGTTCAAAGCTTTAGGTCAATTGAAAGTTTTATTGGGTGCCCAAACCATGTCTGCTAAAGACTTACAAGCAGTTCAAGCCCAACTTAATATGATTAAAGAACAAGAATTGGGTCCTAATGCCTCCAAGGCTTCTGTCGCCACTAATTCTGGTGCTGCTGCTTCTGGTGGTGCTTCTTCATCTTCAAATTCTTCATCAAATTCTAACTCTGCTAATTCCAATACATCTGGTGCTAACATGACACCTCCATCTGCTCATATAACTGCAGCAGCTCCAACTCCTGCACCAACTCCAAGAATGACTCCAGCTTCTACTCCGGGTCCAGTACATAATACTAGTAAAGCTGAAGGAATCTTTCAAATATTAATAAATTCTGGTTTGGTTAATGTGGAACAAGCCCCAATTCCAGGATCAAAACCTGTTTATAATTTGGTTTATCCAAAAGCCAAATATGTTCCATCATCTGGTCAAATTCCTTCTAATAGTACTTTACAAGAAATCTTAAATGCTAATTTATCAAATTCTATTCACAGACTGGAATATTCTAAATCCAAATTTGATAAGTTAATGGTGGTTAGTAAACAAATCAGTTTAGATTTTCAAGACTTTTTAAATACTAATAATCCTTCTGATAGTTTAGATTTATTATATGATGCAAAGGCTTCTAAATGTTCTATTTGTGCCAAGAGATTTGCTAATGATATTGAAGGTTCTACTAAGAAAAGATTACATCTTGATTGGCATTTTAGAATTAATAAGAAATTGGCTAATAGTACCTCTCAAGTTCAATCAAGAAATTGGTACATGGATGACTTTGATTGGGTCAATTTCAAGGATGATGATTTATTGGAATTCTCCACTAATGGTAATATTAATCTTGGTCCTGATAATAATAAAAAGGATAATGATAACACTATTGCTGGTACTGGTAAAACATCATATGTTCAAGTACCTCCTAATGATACTAATATGAACAATAGATGTCTTATTTGTCAAGAAAACATCAAGGCTTCTTATAATGATGAAATTGGTGAATGGGTCTGGATGGACTGTCTTAGATTACCAGGAGAAGGACCAAACAGTAGAAAGATTATCCATGTTAGTTGTTTCAATGAGGCTAATAGAAAGAGAGGTGCTGATGGAGATTTAAGTTCCAGAGTCAAGAGAGAAAGAGTTCAATGAAAAATTGTAATATCCATGACTATCAATCAAGTCCTAATCCCTTGCTATAACAAAATAATAATATAAAAAAAAAAGGCCAACATCATGAACACACTAACAGGATCATCAACTTCATCAAGATGGAATTGACTCCTCTCGTTACTCTATTTTTATAGGTTAAGTATAGGCCAACTTACTTTTTGTTCGTTGATCTTTAATTTTTTACATAGCTTAATGAATAATGACCAGTTTAAACCAGACTTTATTTGTGGCCTACAATTCGAATTTTGTTTTTAAATATATATACATAAAATTTGTCTTTAATACAAGAATGCTATATAGCTTTTGTAAATAACCAAAGAACTGCTTTTCGTTGTTGTAGTTGAAATTTTGTCAAAAATGTACTGTTAAAATCAGTTCACTTATTTTTGACCTAAACACTTTAAGATGTCAGTCCAGACCTTACCTGGCTTTTGAGAAGCATCAACACCACTCCAGATACCGGACTTCTTGTAGTATTCAACAATTGGTTCGGTTTGCTTGTGGTAAGTAACCAATCTCTTGGTTAAAGCTTCAGCGTTGTCATCGGATCTTTGAACCAATGGTTCACCGGTTTGGTCATCAGTCATTTCCTTCTTTGGTGGGTTGAATAACTTGTGGTAAGATCTACCAGAAGCTGGGTGGACCAATCTACCGGTAATTCTAGCAACCAATAATTCATCATCGATCTTTAATTCAATGGCATTTTCCAATGGAGTCTTGTTGTCAGACAACATGGTGTCCAACTTTTCAGCTTGAGGAATGGTACGTGGGAAACCATCCAAAATGAAACCCTTCTTACAGTCTTGGTTGTTTTCTAATTCATGCTTAATCATGTTAACCATGATTTCATCAGAGACTAAACCACCTTGGTCCATGATCTTCTTGGCTTCAACACCTAAAGCAGTCTTGGCAGCAACTTGAGCTCTCAACATATCACCAGTAGCTAAGTGACAAGCACAGAATTCCTTTTGTAAGTTTGGAGCTTGAGTACCTTTACCAGCACCTGGTGGACCGATTAAGACCATTCTAATGGACTTTGGAATCTTTGGAACAATTCCAGCCTTGGCTTCCAATTGTTGGATTCTATCGTGTAATTTGGCAACGGTTTCCTTTAATTCTTCAACAGACATTATTGATAATTTGGTTATTTGGTAATATAAACTGATTGAAAGGTTGTAAAAGATGGTCGATACTTTTGTTGAAGATTATTGGCCGAGAGGTGGGTTGGGCACGACAAACCCAACCATTTGGTTACGATAATTGGACCGGGGGAAGTAGGAGTCGCGTAAGTCCGATCAGCCGGGATAAACTTTACCAACGATTGGGGAGGATTGGCTTTAGGGGGACAAATTGCGTGTTTTCAGGCTTATTGGAGATCTAACGCCGAACTAGTGGTTTATGTGTAGTTCTAGTTGATATTGTGGCTAATGCTGTAGATTATTGGTATGGAAGAGCCCTCGTGGTTTATGCCCTTTATGAGTTCCTTCCGGGTATAAGTGGCTGCAATACAATGCTAAAATGCGAGATGGAATTGATACCAGAACGGTACAAGAAAGAACAAGAAAGTACAAGAAAAGTGCAAGAAAAAGACAAGAAAAGTAGATGAAAAGAGTGAACAATAAAAGGCCACATTCATACAGTTAAGAAACACCAAAATGAGTACTTTAGTATGTAAGTTGGGCTATTTACAGGAATACAATTGTTCTCTTGATTTCTCTCTTCTGAGTGTGTAAGTATTACTGGTGGTTTTGCTTTTAATCGAATGGAACACTATTTAAGGTATAGGGTTGAGATACGAGATCTTCTCGATATGCGACAATAATAGGAACCATCCAGATTGGGTAATTGCATAGAACACTAGTCACTTTTCAAACGTTTCCCAGTCACAAGTCTCCACCCAGCCTCCTTTAATGTGTTCACTTATTTCTGGGGCATTTTGTTGGCAAACGAGCACTGGTATAATTTAGTCTTTAATCAAGATCCAATGTATAATTCAAAGGGTCTTATTTCTTTTTTGCATTCCAAGTAGTCGGGACATTTAGAATCCAAAGACACTCTAATTGCTTGAATTTTCACCGTGGCACAAGCATTCGTTGATCTCTCTTTTAATCTCTTAATAGTAGTATAAATGAAAAGGACCCATTTTAAGGTCTACGCTTTTCTTCAACTTGACAAATAGATTCATGATGTTAAATATACAGGATTTTAATGTTGTGCTGGTATCTTGTTCTCTTCGGATTCTTTCAATCCATAATCATTTTATCCCCAAATAAACCATAGAATTAGGAAATATATATTTTGAGTACTTACATCCAAAATATACTTCAAAAAAAGTTTTTCCATTTGAAAAACTGTTTCAACATCTGTAACGTCAACAATTGATCGAAATGGAATTAACAAAACATTTACATGTATAGAAAACGATATATACATACCAACCAAACAAATGGTTTCAATGAAGTTGAATTATCAGTTGTTTCTACCTAATTTTTTTCAAGAGTTCGGTGATAATATAAATTGGCAAGAATACAGTCTAAACAAATAATAGAATGACAAGACATGAGATAAATTGTCCAAGTTGACGGTGTAATAGAATGGCTCCAGTTTTTTAGGTGAAAAAAAAAAAAAATTAACATCCCTAATTTGAGTCCTTTATAAATGTTCAGCAGAAATTCAAGCTCATAAGTCATTAAAACACTGGAAAAATCCACTTAGCTGGAGCAAATAGAGAATGGAAATTGAAGTATTTATATTTCACACCTTGTCCCATAATAACCAGGTCTATGAATATCAGGATAATCAACCCTCTTATATAATCAGTCAGATGGTATCAATGAGTCTATTTGAAAACAACCTCAATTCTGCCAAGATGTGAGAGTGAAAGTCCGTTCTGTCACGGCCATTGCAACTAAGAATAGTCCAATGGCGAGGCAGATGAGATACAGTGAATTGGTTGAAGAGGATATTGCTTATATTATAGAGAATAACTGTATCTCGTTTGTTTGCCTTGCTTAACATTGCCTATTATCTCTTTAGTCCTCTTTCGAGTCCTCGTTAAGGGTAGTGGCTCTACTGTATTTTCTTATCTTATCTATATCCACCAAAAGGACCTTGCAGCATATAGTGAAAAGTTAGACTCTTCTGCTTCAGTTGTTGTATTCTCGTGTGACATTTGCAGTTACACAAGAGCAACCTCTAGACCAGCTTTTTGTAGGACCGTTGATCGTCTGTTGTATCATGTGATGGCATTTTAGGTTGGTCTTGTATTGTTAAAATGGCTGCGAAAAATCTATTGTTACGGCACCACCAAGTCATGAAGTACAAGAATACAGTGAGACTACCATTGGTACTTGCAACAAAGCAGTTGGTGATATCTTAATAGTTCTTCATACCTGTAGTTACACTTGTAATCTTCTTTCCCTTTTCTGGTTCGTGCTTTACTTCGTTTCTCTTGAAGAGACTACAATTTGATAAATTATTCACAAACTCACTTTGTTCGTTTGTTGGATGTCTATAGATCCTCTAACTCTATAAAGGCGATGCTGAATATATTAATAATGAAGTGATGAAATGAAAGATTAGTATTGGAAAGTGTGAATTTCAGGAACATGTTGAACCTTAACCAATGGTCTATAAATTGGTCTCCACATTTGGGATTGAACCCATTTGAGACATTTGTCGAAATCTCTTGGAACCTTAACGTATCCACCATTTGGTCTTTCTTCACTTTCAACACGGGCAGTACCTTCCTTCAAAGATTGTAAAATGAAAGCAGTAGCAACTTCAGCACTGACTTCATCAATTTCTTCCAATCTTGGTAATAAACCCTTCTTTGGGTCTTCCATAATTGGAGAAAGCTTGGCAAGTTGATCCACAGCAGCAGAAACCATGGTATCAGAAATAGTGGTACATCTAGATAACACAGCACCTAAACCAATACCTGGGAAAGTGAAAGAATTGTTGTTTTCAGAAATGACATATCCATCAACTGGAGCAAATGGAGATCCAGTAGCAATCAATGCATTGAAATCAGTCCACTTCATAATATCGGAAGGAATAGCTTCATGTAATCTGGTTGGGTTAGATAATGGGAAAACAATTGGTTGTGGGTTGTATTTGTACATGGTCTTAATGACTTCTTCAGTGAAGGCACCAGCTTGAGTAGAAGTACCAACTAAAACGGTTGGTTGAACCTTCTTAATGACGTCAACTAAACTAGTAGTATCAATTCCTTCCCAATCAGCATCATTATCAGCATAAAGTTCTTGGGTTGGAGTAGAATCAGTGTAAGATTTCAAGATTAAACCACGACGATCCATACAGTGAATAGAAGCAACAGCTTCTTCTTGAGTAGAACCATGAGAAACCTTGTGGTTAACAATTTGATCAGCAATACCTAAACCGGCAGAACCAGCTCCGTAGATAAGAACCTTTGAATCTTTTAAGTCTCTGTTGGTGTATTTTAAGGCAGCAGTCATAGAAGCCATTACAACAGCACCAGTACCTTGGATATCATCATTGAAAGATGGTAATTGTTCTCTGTACTTGTAAAGCATACTTCTACCAGTGGAAACACCGAAATCTTCATAATGAAGAACAGCGTTTGGAAATCTCTTCTTAACGGCAAGAATGAATTTTTCAACGAAATCCCAGTATTCTTGACCTCTGACTCTTGGGAATCTGTTACCCATATATAATTCGTCATTAAGAAGTTGTTCATTATTAGTACCAACATCTAAAACGACTGGTAAAACACGACCAGGGTGAATACCACCACATAAAGTCATAAGACCAAGCTTAGCGATAGCAATTCTGATACCACCAACACCTTGATCACCAATACCCAAAATACCTTCACCATCAGAAACCACGATATAATCAATATCTTTATCTTCACCATAAGCAGCTAAACGTTCATCTATGCTATCTGGTTCAGTAATTGATAAGAAACAACCTTCAGGTTTTCTGAAACGATGGGAATAAGCGGCAATGGCATCACCCTCAGTTGGAGTATAAATAATTGGAAGCATTTCTCTAATATGACGACGAACCATTTCATAATATAAAACCTTATTTTGCATTCTCATAGAAACACAGAAATCATTTTTAGCTAAAGGACTCTTTAAAAATGAAAATTGAGCATAAGCTCTTTCAACTTGTTCATCTAAAGAATTAATTTGAGCAGGTAAAAGACCATTTAAACCAAAAGCTTCTCTTTCTTCTTTATTAAAAGCAGAACCTTTATTGAAAATTGGAGAATTTAAAAGTTGAAAACCTTCTAAATCACATTCAATTGGACCTTCAATAGATAATCTGGTAGTTTTTGGTTTTAAAGATGCAAGGGCAGCTTTGATACCCACTGGGGTTTTAATGGTATGAGTATGAATAGAATTATTACTCTTGGTAGCATTAGAAGATAATCTTACCAATTTTGGGGCCATTGAGGCCTTTCTTGGAACTGATTTCAACATCTTTTATATTTTCTTATTCTCTCTATTTTTTTTCTTTGATAAAAAAAAATTAGAATTCTTCTTTATACAAAGATTCTTTTTTGAAAATATGAAATTAGGAAAAATCCACCTTATCAATTGGGGCTGGAAATTAAAACCTATTTATATAAAGGGGCAGCAGCAAATGATCCTACAGCAGCGTGTCGCATATATACAGTATACAGGGTGGTGTGGGGGGTAATTAAAAAAAAAAAAAAGAACTTATATGTAACTATGTACGTGAGGCGAAGAAGTAAGTAATAATTATTATTATTTTTATTATTAGTGTTTTAGTAGTATTAGTTAGTACCTAATAGTAAGGTGGTAGTGGAGAAAGGAGGGGGGATAGATCCGGAATAGGGTGCGTACGGCGAGCGGGTTCCGATTTCGGCCATACAGGCGGAACAGTGGTGTAGGGTAGAAGTAGGTGCATATAATGTGAAAAAAAAAAAAAAAATTAGTTTGTAGTAACTGAAATCAAAAATACAATTGTTGGAGTAACTCGGAGTTCCCCTCTGTAGTGTTGAGAGAGAGATGAGGGATTTTCGGAGAAGACGCATCAAAGGTGGGGAGTGGGGGAAAAGAAAAGAGAGACATAGAAATGGAGGGAATGTTACATTAATATTTAAATAAACCTAAATTATCATAATCAAATACCGGAGTACCTGGATCCAATGGATTTTCGAATTTTTTTTTTTTGATCTTTGAATTTACCAAATATGGCCATGAAGATGATATTTCAATTAATCGGCACCGGACTAGCGGTCCGGTCGTCCCATCCAAATTTCCCTTTTGCTACGCCGCATCTGGGACTTTGTAGTAGGCGATGAAGCCACGTGATCGGGTGTAACCGGGTTGCGCTTAAGGAGGGGAAGTTTTTTGACACCATCGTTAATTGTTTCCATTCCCAGGTGGGGAAACCCCCAATTGATCCAGATCCGACTCGAAGTAGGTCCGATTTCTATTGATCTGGAAAGTTTTTAAGGGTAGTGTGACTAGTATACAAGTGTAAGGGGATTATATACTATGACCAGAATCCGTAGAGCTGCTTGATCTTAATAACGGTTTCTACCCCCCTCCCTTTACTATCCGCTATCTAGTTTCTCCAGCCATCTCTTCTTCTCGGAGCTATTATGTGTCACGGAGAATCTCGGAATGCGCGCGTAACGTAAGGTCGACTCCGAAACTTTTTCTCAAAAATAGTTGGGTAGTTGCCATAGCTGCAAAAAGCAGGTATTGGTATAGCCCGGTTTTTTTGCTGCAATAAAGCATGAGATGAGCTATCGTGTGAGGGTAATCCTTGACGAGCAATGCATTGGAAGAGTAGTAAGGATGTTTCGAAAATAAGACCAAGACCAAACACCAAGAAAAAAAAATACCTTAAATTTAATCCATCGCATCGCTTACACACTGTTGTGGGTTAGATCGGGGAACTACATCGCCAACATAGGGTCTTTTCGGAAAAATCATTTGCCGTCTCAAACAAACGCGTAATTATATTTAATACCAGAGTAAACCCAAGCGAGGTGAAACACCAAACAATGCAGTGGAATCTTCCAAATGGCTAAACTAAATCCATCTACTAAGTAAAGCCACTATCATGGATTGAATTGACAGTCTACCAGTATATCTATCACTCCGCATTGTAGGTAGCATAAGTACAGTATTATATTGACATGTATGTGTTTATGTAAATTTTTCATCTCGATCGTTTTATATATTTTTAGACCGTATCGGCCTCTTACAGTGTATGGCTGTTCAGGTGTTTCTCGCTTGTTGTATGCTTCTAGCCAATGGTGACATTGCCGCAACACCGATCATCATTAGTCTAAAATCCACCACCACTACCACCAACCACCAATTTCTACACTTAACCCAGTGATTGGTTAAAGGAAGTGTAGCTAGTTCGGTTCCGGAAAAGTTTATTTTCTTGCCCTCCGTTTCTTCTTAACTGGCCCCTTATCCTCTTTGAGCGGTTCTGCATCCTCTTCTGGAACACTTTCCTTATCAAGCGGAAGCTGCAATTCAGGTACAAAACAACTAGTTCTTCCTCCCACAGTGATATGATCAACCTCATATCCATCTCTGGTAGTAGCCTTGGGTTGCTTCTTCCGTGCTTTACCCCAACGGAAAAGCATCAACCAATCTGATGGGAACTCCTTGGCATTTCCTTCCACTCTCACACTCTCTGAAGTAACATATATAAGTGATTCATATAATCTCTTGATAGGCTCACTTACAGTATCAGATACTGTAATCTTTTGCGATAAAACTTCTTCAGGGTGGAGCCTGGCTTGGTAACAAATCTCGTCCCCTACCCAGTTACCAACACCAGCAAAAAACCCTTGATCCAATAATAAACTCTTAATGGGCTTTTTCTTGGATAACACCAATTTATTGAATTCTTCAAGCTCAAGTCGTGGTCTTCCATGATGATGAGGGTCTGGATCACCAAAGCTGAATTCTGGATCAGGTTTGATATTTGGATCTTTGGAATAATCGGGCCCTAACGCGTTCAATGGCTCTTGTGATAATAAATCTGAATCTGTTTGGATAAGATCCCCAGTCAAGTACCGTATTCTTCCTAACCTTCTTGCATCTGCAAAAGCAAAATCGATCTCCTTATCGCCTTTTTGAAGCACTAATTCCATCTTGGTGAACCTTGGTGGCCATTCTTCAACTGTATCACCATCTTGGTAAGGAACGTCTGCCAATTTTTTATCTTTAACTATCTCTGTTGTTTCTTCTTCCACCAATTCCTCTTTTATCGCCACCTTTTCCTTTTTAACAGATACTTTTTTAAAATACTTCGATTTGGTCTTTAATTCTTCAAGTACCTTCTTGTCACCTCCATTCTCCATGAATATCATGTGTGAATCTATCCCTCTAAGCTTGATATTACCTGTCATACCAAAATGCATCAACAATACCGCTGTATTTGCTGATTGCTCTGGTTTGATCCGAATCCAGAAGTACTTACCATGTCTTCCAACTGATTGAATATGGGCATTGATCAAGTTGTTATGTAATTCCTTTACATCACCTCCAGGATCAGTTGAGCCCTTGAGAAAGGGAAACAACAAGGGATCGTTATTAAGTGTAGCATTGATAATCTTAGTTCCTAAAATATTTCTACGGAGTAGAGCAACAATATGTGCAACCTATAGTTAGTAAGCACGGCTGTAGACAAGTCTGGTGAATCATTAAAGACGACGATGTAATCCCATCAATACACTCAAAAACAGCTATTGCTGCCTCCAATTAACTAGATCATTGAACCATTGGTCCATTTGGTCACCTGGATACATTGGATCACCACATCAGCCTCTTCTTCGTTCTCCCACAAAGGCAAATACCACTTGATCTAATCTAAGGCTTATACCAATTGCCTTCCATCGATATTCCTGTCCAGTGGCTCAATTGAGTTGGTTGGATCGCCCTTGACCGCACTCGTCATCGCAGTCGCGTTCACCTGTCTCGTTCGTCCCCAATTCACCATTTGTTGTGCACACTTACCTCAGCTACCTCTGGCATAGTGAAAGGTGGTTTTGGTTCTCACTTCTTTCGCACGACCACCCTTTATCTATATCGTCATTCATTTACAGCCATTTATTAAACATCATAACCATCACCATCACCAACACTATCATCACCACAATCACCATTAAAACATGAATAGAATCTTTGGAAGCAAGAACACCGCACCAAAGCCTTCATTGACTGATGCTGTCAATAACATTGATGAACGAGTAGGTTCATTGGATGTCAAGTTATCCAAGATAAATGCAGAATTGTCCACCTATCAACAGAAACTCAGTAGAATGAGAGATGGACCAGGGAAATCAGCCTTGAAGCAAAAGGCACTCAAGCTTTTAAGACAAAGAAAACAAATCGAATCTCAGAAAGATCAATTGGAGAATCAATCATGGAATATGACCCAGGCCTCAATGACTACTGATAACCTCCAAAATACCATGATAACGGTAGACGCCATGAAGACTGCTAATAAGCAATTGAAGAAGACTTACGGTAAAATTGATATAGATAAGATTGAAGCACTTCAAGATGAAATGCTTGATTTGATTGAAAAGTCCAATGAATTACAAGAATCCTTGCTGACCACCTATGATGTTCCAGAAGATATCAGTGAGAGTGAATTGGACGCCGAATTGGATGCCTTAGGAGAAGAAATGGACTTTGAGAATGAAATGGCAGAAAGTGGAATGCCTAGTTATTTGAGCGAAGAGCCAACAACCGATAAGTTACCTACTTTTATCGATGAGCAAGAAGAAGAACCAGCCAAGGTGGCCAACTGAGTGACCTAGATTACCTTGATAGCGCTTTTAATGTGTTAATAAACACATGGTGTCCAAAAGAATTTACTACAATGACGTCTTATATCATCATTTGCAAAATATAATTATAACAAGATATGGCTCAAGACTACAGGGCCAGAGGTATCAATATTGATGGTCTGATTCCAACACTGTGCCCGGTTGCACAGTGTGCCCTTCAGCCATGAAACGGATTAATCTCCTATCGTATATAGCAAGTTAATGCAGACATGACTAATATAAAAGCAAGAGATACTTCATATTTCATTACAGCTGGGTATGTGATTCATTATTTACATTTATATCATAATCTATTTAACTCATGATAATGAAGGACTCGTAACTCATGGATTGCCCCATTGACCCCACAGTCATCTGGTGAGAGGGCATAAGTGATCTATAAATGGGAAATCCATTGACTTTTATGGTGCAACAAGAACATGGTAAAGACCAAGGCGAAGACAACTAATTATGACTAACTATTCAAATATAATTAATTGGCCTGACGGTTTTGTTCTTGTGGTTCTTATTATTATAGTGTATTAATTTTTTTAACTGACTCTCTGTATAGCCATAAAGTAGTTACCCACATCTGCGTTTTCGGTGAATTTCCATCCGTAGGCTGGTAAGTAGATACAACCCTTTGCATCTACCACTTTGAAGTTCTTTCTTTCATCCTTTTCCATCCAGTCTTTGATTTCCTTTTGGTTGATATATTTTTCAAGAGTATGGGTTCCTACAGGAACAATTCTTAAAACATGTTCACCCATGAAAATGGTGGTAAACCAACTAACAAAATCTCTGTTGATAGTAGATAAAAATAACCAACCACCCACATTAACTCTGTTTAAAGCTTCAGTTAATACTTTAGAAGGATAATCCACATGTTCAAGCATTTCAAATACAGTAACAATATCGAATTTTTCAGAAGCATCAAGATCTTCAATAGCAGTAAGTTGATATGATAATTTTTCATCAGTTAACATAGGGTCCATTCTCTTATGAAGTTTAGCTGCTTCTAACACATCTTTAGAAAGATCAATACCTAAAACACTTTCCACAAAGCTTAATCTGGCCATTGATTCAGATAAAATACCACCTCCACAGCCAACATCCAAAACACGAAGCTTATGACTTTCTAAAATAGCATCTCTTCTTAACTCTTGATCTTCCACAATTCGAGATCTAATTGGTTTAGGTAATAAATCAAGGTTATATGGTGGAATATATACCTCTTCTTCAGGAGGAGTTTGAGGAGTATTTAATTGAAGATGGTTTCTGATAAGAGGGTACATGAAATCCATTCTAAGAAGGTTCATTTTGTGGAGAATTCTTTGAGGTCCATCCACATTCCACCAAGAAGAAGCAAGAGCATTGAAATGGGATAATTCATCTGGTGAAGCAGATGTGAACTTTGGACCGTTCAATAACGGTCTTCCCTGGGACAAGTTCCGGGTAACTCTCAATGCGCCACGACCAAGTTTCATTTAGCTGATGGTGGTAGTTTGGAGGTTGTTGTTGGTGACAAAAAGGATTGGAGCAATAGGCTTGTGATAGACAAAGTTCAAGTTAACGCTTTTCAGTTCCCATACTAAAAAGGAAGCGCACAGTGAATCCAGTGCGGATTTTCATAGTGGTGTGATCACGTGATAACACTAGCAGTACTAAGAAATGTTTTTACTGCCATACTCAACTTAACAAAAGTAACTAACCCACAAGAGCTTCCTGACTTAAACCCTTTCCAACCCACTTCATACACAACTCAAAGAAGCGGGCATCATACCAGCATATACATCGCATCACACTACAGACACTTACCCGCACATCACGTTAGTTCTGTATTGTTTGTTTGCCGGTGATGGAGGACGGATTAGTGGCTACGCGTGCTCGTAGAGCCAACGCTGGGTCTCGACTCAAACAGCTCATTGAACTAGAAGAACAGGCCAGTGAACTCCAGAACACAGCTCAGATATTGACGGAAGATGATGAAAATGTCAATCTTTTGTTCCAAGAAGATGATAATGATGAGGAGTTCTACGATGAGGATGTAGATAATGAGAATCTCCGTGGAATAGATGAAGATGATGAAGAAGATGACGAAGATCAAGACAATGAAGGCGGAGATGATGATGATGACAATGAGCAAGGCAGCCTGAGCTCCAAAAGAAAGCATTCTGAGGTAGAAGGAGACGATGTACTCTCTGATTCGGACCTTTCTATGTCTGATTCTGATGAGAGTGAAGGAGAAAAGGAACTTGAAAAGCAAGAAAAGATCAAGAAAAGAGCCGCCAGAAAGAAACAATCCCTTATTCCTGCCATCAAAAAGATCAAACCTGTTACAAAGAAGGAGTCCAGCAAATCAAAGACCAAATTAATCACATCAGACTCATTACTTTTATCAGTAAGGCGGTCATCTTCAAGATCGGCCGCTGTTGAGAACAAACAAGCATTAGTGGAAAAACTTCAAGCCAACGAAAAGAGAAGAGCACAATTGACTCCTGTTGTCCGTGTTAAACATGTGGATTTGACCCAGGAAGAAAAGTTGGCAGAAGCTGTGGAAACAGAAAAGGCCAATGTTTTATCATTACAAGAATTCCAAGAACAAGAAGTGGTTAAGAAAGAAAAACAAAGACAACAACTTTTACTGAAAAGAAAAAGACTCACTCAAGTTGTAAGAATGGTCAGTAGAGAAGATTATGTCACACCTAATGAAGAAATCGCACAAGCAAGAAGAGAGTACCAAATACAATTCAATAAGAATAAAAGAAAACCAGGTCGTAGAAAGAAGGTACAAACAGAAGAAGATATTTTGAAATACCCTGGAGAAATAGATACTCAGTTACCATATGTCCAAAAAGAAATGGCTCAAAAGAGGGTAGAAGAGATCAAGAAAGAAGGTGAAATCAAGAAAGATGATACTGAAAAAACTGAAGAAGAAAAGAAAGAAAATGGTGAATCAGAAAAGAGTGTTGATAGTGAATCAAATACTGAAAAATCCGAAGATAAAACTAAGGAAACAGACAATAAACCAGTCGAAAACAATAAACCAGATGAAGAATCTGTGGAAACTAATAAATCCGAAAAAGAATCTCCTGAAAATGAAAAAACAGATGAAGCTATATCTGAAGATAAAACTGAAGAACCTTCTGTTGAAAAAGTTGAAGACGAAGAAAAGGATAAAGATGAACCTGCACCAGAAGCTGAACCTGTAACAGAAGCTGAAAAGGAGCAACTGGTAGAAAAAGACATTGAGGATCCTGAAGAGAAAGAAAATACTGCAGAACTCGATGAACCAGCAAAGCAAAGTGATGAAGCTAAGGAAAAATCCGAACCTATTGAAGAAAGCGAATCAAAGAAAGCTGAATCTGAAGAAAAGTCTGAGACCAAGGAAGAAACTGAAGGACAAAAATCCGAAGATCCTGAGAAGATGGATATTGATGGAGAAGAAGTAACAGTAAAAGCTGAACCAACTGACGATATTAAACCAGATAAGGAGACTCGTGTTGTACGTTTTGCAGATCTTGAATCTCCAGAACCTTCAGAATCAAAAGATCCTACACCTATAGTAGAAGAGGAGATATTTGAAGGACCAGCTCAAAAAATTACCAGAAATATGGTTTATTTGGTGGAGTTTGATGAGTATAAACGTTTGGATAGTCCAACAGTCAAGACATATTTATTCGGAACAGAATCATTATTGCCAGCATCAAGAAGATTCAGAGATTTAAAGACCATATTAAGAATAGGTAAACCTCAAAATCCATATGCTGTTGTCAAAGAAGAAAGAGATGAATTATTTGATCCAGTTTCTGAACTTAATGAGGAAGATCTGATTTTTGATGAACTCAAAAAATTACCTAGACTTGGTGTTGCTCAAGAAGAGGTTGAAGAAGTTAAAGAAGAAGAGGATGATAGTCTTGATATTGTCTTGAAAACAGAAGCACCAGCAGGTATTTACTTGCCTAATGGTAATAGAAAGAACTGTTTGATTTCAGGTACAGAAGTCAAGTATTTCGATCCAAGTAACGGTGTACCATACAGTACTGTGGAAGTTTATAAGTTGATCAAACAGATAGAACAGGGACTGGTTCCTTGGATATCTGTTGGACCTGAAAAGGGCCAAGTTCCTGTGGAATTGTATTATGGATCAAGAGAAGGTGTGAGACACGCCAAAGGTGTTCCAGAAGGTTTTGATTAAAATCCTTTTTTGCAATAGGAAATGTTTATGGACTTATTGATCCTAATTCATGGATCTATTTTGTATATATGTATTATAGAAATTACGAACATATTAATGGGCAAAGGCTCATGTCTCGTAAATACAGTTCAGTGACTCGAACAGTTGATTGACCTTGATAAAGCAGTCTTCTTTGTATATTATCAATCTGGTACTTTTTTAATTATTGAGATGGAATACATGTGTCATAATCTACATTTTTCACTCGTTTATAATTTCATTATGCTGTCTATTTATGCTTGTTCTAGCGATTCAATGATTAGTCATGAAGGAGACCACAATGTTCACGACGAATGGGATCGAGGGACTGATTCTGGTCAGTTGAATCATGAAGCTAATTAAGTCGCTTTTGGTCTTTTGTCCACTTAAGTGGAGTGTTGCACATCCTTTTCGTGGGCACTGATCAAATCACCTTGGAACTTCATAAGCTTTTCCTTTAAAACAGGAACAAAGGACTTTCTGATTTCACTCTTGTAGGCAGAGTCAGAAATTTCAAAGACGTATTCGTCTTCTTCTTGATCGTGAACAAATTCAGGAATGGTGATGGTGACCTTGGATGGTTCTTCTTCATTTTCCTTCAATTCGGTATCTAAGGAAAATTGCAACTTCATATCGTAGATACACAAGACCTTACCCTTTCTTTGGGTGACATCACAGTCACCAGTGACAGAGTCGATGTTGGTAAGAACGACCTTTAACTTGTCATCCTCAAAGGAAGTGTTTGTAATTTCGGTATTGAAGTAGTCTTTAGCCCATGGGAGACAGTTCTTGTCTATCCAGTGCCTTTTTCTAAGTTAGTATACTTTATTCGAGGAGATGATTAAGATTAAGGTTAAGATTCCTGTAGTGGGTTTGCAATAGCACTTACCAGTTGTTAGGGTTGTGTACGACCATGGTTGTGTTGAGTAGTGTTCGTCTTGAAGGCGTTGGTGATAACTGGTTTGATTTTTCAGTTTCTATAGAGTTCCATGCGCGGACCTGGAACGTGATAACTGGGTGTGCCGGAACATACCAACAGGTACCAAGCACAGGACATTATAAGAAACCGAGATAGTGGTGATAAATGAGATACAAATAATTTTCACCGGTTCAATACGTTGGAGTTAGCTTGGTTGCCCTTTGAGGCGCTGATTTTGCATATCTCGTAAATTATCTTCTCGATCGTGGTGTAATGATAGTGACAAGGTAGGAATTGATGGCTTGACCTGAATGATGATAAGATGGTGTAAAAGTCGTATAGTGTGATTTGGGCCGATAGTGGATATTCTGGGGAACATTGTGTAGGGTGTAGATTGGATAGGTAACACTAAAAGTTATTACGTGTGCTCTTACTAATAATACCTGAGGTGTGTGAAAAGAGCCGATAAGACACCAAGGGAAAAACAGCTTTGGTAAAAGGAGCTTAGTATCAATACACTCCTGATTAAACCTTATCTGGAGCTTTGAATTAGCAATCCTGAGAGAA
This sequence comes from Suhomyces anneliseae, assembly GCA_030568535.1. Classification (NCBI taxonomy): domain Eukaryota; kingdom Fungi; phylum Ascomycota; class Pichiomycetes; order Serinales; family Debaryomycetaceae; genus Suhomyces; species Suhomyces anneliseae. Next base: position 468,635 of record JAJMGB010000003.1, on the reverse strand, counting down.
ATGGTGGATCAGTTCGAAAAGGGACGAAATCAGGTTCAATAACCGCCAGTTTGCAGCACTTTGTTAATTATCATTTTCATACTATTTGCCCTTTTACCATATTCACCAGACAAATCAACCACCACACTTTCTTCTTCCTCACCATGCTGCAATTTTAATCAGTCATCTTCGTGGTACTTTCTCTGGTTCAGTTCATGTTCATTTACTGTTTGGTGGCTCCTGTTCATTTCCTGTTACTTCTTCTGTTCATTCTGTATCTACTCATCAGTCGCACTAGATAAGAACCACTATAAACAATGTTCCACCGATTGTGTGCAAACTTATCGTCAATTCCGCCATTGACCGTTTCTACTTTGTTCGGTGGGGTATGCCAAGCCAACGGTTTTTGCAGCAACCACGCTTTGGTAATTACGAACGTGGGTGCAAAATATACGGCGGTGGGTTCATGATCCTCTTTGGTTTTGGTGTCCTGTTGGACCTGGTGATCGCAACACCGATCCTCTCGTCACTCTACTGTACCACGGCCTGTATGGAGTCCGGGGCTACAAAGAGGGGACCCTAACCACTATTGATAACACGAAACTGATTGAACCAGCTTAAAACCACTCACAATGATCTACAAACAATTCGCCAGTCGATCCTCGCCCTCTCCACCATCACCATCATCGCCATCTTCGCTATGCCTTGCCTAGTACCCTGAAGCCGTACCACTCGCGTGCTATTGCAGTAATTGCACTCTTATTATCGTAAGACTGCCTGGGGCGAGGCGTAATTAGCTGGTCACCTTAAAAAATACTTGAAAAAGACCCACTAAATTTGCTCAAATTTGACCAGATCTTCTCAGGATGTTTCGGAACTGTTCTGGTGGCCTCGTTTCGTCCTCATCAACAACTTTACCTGGCAAAAATGCCGTATTAATCGGTGATTTGCTGCAATTTTTAATCTATTTTTAAAAAAAAAAAAATTATGTGTAAGGCTCAATTTTTCAGCGAAAGATTCGTGTTTTGAACATGGACTAACAGAACGTGTTTCTATCCGAGCAGCCATCTTCATCACGTTACCAAAACTTCCCTCCAACACCTCCAACACCAACACCAAACAACTTCTACCGTTCATTAGACTCGATCCAGACGTCGATCAGATCTCCAACCTTTTAAACATTATTATCACCTCCTTCACTTCTTCTTTTTCCTCCCTATCTTCTTGACTCAACTCATGAATGGAATTCCCTTAAGTAATCTCCAAGAAAAGAAGGTTTACGATCTTGAAAAATCCAATCCACTTCATCCAGTGGATTCAGCTTCTTCAGTTCTTCACTATACTCCAGCAACCAAAGCTGTCAAGCAGAAATTAATTCTTTGCTTGATTATAGAAACAGTTGCATCTTTGTTGGTTTATTATAACTATGAACAAATTGGATTAATTTATACCTTTTTAGGTCCAACCTTATTAGGAGCTTTTACAGCTGCTTTAGGTCAAACATTGAATCAATATCAAAAGAAAAAACTTTCCTTCAACAGAATCTTTAAATTTATCACCTGGGGTGCTATTAATGGTTATTTTACTGTTCTTTGGATTGATATGTTGATTCAAAGATTTGATAATATCATATACAGAATTGCCGTGGATCAATTAATAGGAGCTCCTACATTTCAATTATTTTTCAATATACTAAACAGTTTATGGGATCATGGTGATATTTCAAAAAGTACCAGAATAGCCTACATCAAATCCTTAAAATATAGTTTCTGTTTCTGGCCATTCTTTTCAATCTGTTCCTTTGTACTTATTCCACAATCAATGATGTTTCCAGCAAATTGTCTAGCCAACTTGGTTTGGAATATTATATTGAGCCGATTGACATGATATATATATTTTACACACATTTATACATATTTAATAAACTTTAACGATCATAAAAAGAGAAAACCAGAAATTACATCAAAAGTTGTTGTCTTTACTAAGACTCTCTACATTAAGAAAAAAAACAATGCTAGATTGTATATTATAGCCATAATAATGACCGGTAAATTTACATAGATTTTCATCATGTGTTTTCTACATTCACTTTCTGTGCTTGAAGGACTTCAATGGATCAGCCTTTCTTCCACTAGGCTTTTTCTTTCCCTTTCTACCCTTATTCTTATGGAATGGAACAAATCCAATGTTCTTGACATCTTGTCTGGCACTTTCTGGTAACAAATAGTCAGGAACTCTCTTTAAATGAGATTGAATTCTGGTAGGACGTAATTCCTTATCATGTCTTAAAGTAGCCAAATCTTGAGGGTTTTCTTCGAAGAATCTCTTTAACTTATCAGAGTTAACCAATTCGTTCTTTAATTCCTTGATTCTAGCTTCCTTAATAGAAGTTTGAGTCACAGCTCTGAAAGCATCTTCAGCTCTGTATCTGAAACCTTCAACTTGTTTCATGTCGAATTGATAAGGCTTGACTTCAAATCCGTTACGAGATTGTTGCTTTAAAACACGACGTAAGACCTTTTCATCTCTCTTGGCAGTCTTTAATGATGCAATTTTATGTTTGGCAAATTCCTTAGCTGGAATGACAAATGAAATGGCCATACCTGCCTTACCTGCTCTGGCAGTTCTACCAATTCTATGAACATATGACTTGGAACTGGTTGGTAAATCGAAGTTCAAAACACATGCAACATTTTGGAAATCAGAACCTCTGGTAACACCATAATCGTTCTTCTTGGACTTCTTTTGTTTCTTATCCTTCTTTTGTTCTTGTTGATCTTGTTCTTCTTCCTTTTGTTCTTTTTGTTCTTGTTCTTGTTGTTCTTCTTCTTCATCGATTTCGACTTCTTCCACAGTTTCATCGGTCGCAATCAATAAATTATAGACATTTTTGTTGAATTCATCAATGATGTGTAATCTGGAGTTGATAGGAAGTTCACTGTTTAAAATGGCAGATCTGATACCGAATTGTTCCAAGAATAATTTCAATCTATAACCTCTATCGATATTATTAACAAAGACTAAAGTTTTACCTTTAATCAAGTTTAATTTGAATATCACATATGCTAATAAAAATTTATCGAATTCAGTAGTTTTTGCATAATATTGAATTAATTTGCTTTGATAAACATTTTCATCATTCAACTTTAAAATGGCTGGTTTAGTACAAAATTTAGCCTTTAATTGATTTAATTCATCATTAATAGTGGCAGACATTAAAAAGGTTTGAAGATTCTTTTTAATTGGTAAATAAGTTTCTAATTTTTGTAAATCTTCAAAATAACCATAAGAAAGAATTAAATCAACTTCATCAATAGTTAAATTTTTAACAGTAGATAAATCAAGTAATTTTTCTTCTGATTCTAATACTTGAATTAATTTGGATGGAGTACTAACAATAATCTCAGGACTATTTATAAGAAGGGATTTTAAAACTTGATCATTAATATTGGATGATAAATTAACTACTTGAATAGAATTATTACTATAAAGTAATAATTTTTCAATGAATTTAAACACTTGAGTAGATAATTCTCTAGTTGGAACTAATATGATACTTTTGGTTTGATGGTTGGATTCGTTTTCAATCAATAAGTTATGAACAATAGGAATACTATAAGCACCAGTTTTACCTGAACCTGTAGATGCTTTAGCTATGATATCTCTCTTTTCTTCAAGGGCTAATGGGATGGCGTTTGATTGAATTAAAGTAGGCTTTTCAAACCCCACTTGGTCCAAAGCTTGTAAAAGTCTTGGATCAAGGTTGAATGTTTCCCATGATGCGCTATCGTCTATATATGCTTCAGATGCTGCTGATGACATTTGGTGATGATAATGGTTAATGATTGATGGGGATGTATAATTAAAAAAAATATGAAAATTCAATGAGATGCGATGAACCGCGCACTTCGTACTATGAGACACAGGAAACTTGGGGGGATAAAGGTTTGGAGATGAAGAGAGTTGGGGGATGGTTAAATTGGAATTTAGGAATTGGGGGCAGACGGTTAAGTTGGGCTAAAGATTGGTCTTTTAATACGTTATCTGTTTTCTACGAGTTTGGTGGGAACGGTGCCTTTGTAGTGGACTTGGTGGTGGTGGTGGTGCACTAGTTAGGCTCATGTTCCTAGTACTGATCTCAGTACTGTACATTAAAGAGTGATGAGATGAGATGGTATAGGAACAACTACAAGAATACTCTTGAAGGGAATATAAGACGAAATAAAAGTAAGTGACTAATAACAGAACGAGTATAGTTGTATTACTCTGTATTTTTTGCATTTTTGAAGTCAAATCTGGGTTCTTTATCAGTAAATACTGTACCATTTATCTTAAATCATATTGCTTCTATTGGTGTATTATACTGCATATAGTGTCCTCTACTATTCTTCTAAATATCTACCTATTAGCCTTAATAATGGACTATAATAGCTTTCAGTGTAGTTGAAAGCATGTAATTTAACTATATCTCGAATTAAAGACAAAAATTGTGAAAGTAGTTTACAATCTATATAATTTTACAATAATTGCAAATTTCTACAAATAATCATAAACTTACATTACTGAATTAAAATAATTTATTTATTTCCAAAAAAGAAAATACACCAAACAAAAACTACCTAACTTCATTAATTACAATCTTAAACACCAGAACTTACCTTTTTAATTGATTATCTTAGGTTTTAAGTAGTCAGTTGGTAGCACATTATGAGTAAGGGTAAAAAACCGCTAAATATTTTTTACAAAATTACGGGCGTGTGGCGTAGTTGGTAGCGCGTTTGCCTTGCAAGCAAAAGGTCACTGGTTCGATTCCTGTCTCGTCCAATTAATTTTTTTTGCACCCAATCTCTAAACCTTAATTTTTTAACATATAGTTATGGCATTTTCCTCTTATCTGCTTCTACACTTAGTTAAATCTTTAATCATTTCGTTTATTCATTATCGTTATAAATATTGTTCGTTTCGTAAGTGCACCATCTCACTTAGCCCAGTGAGTCACTGTTTCTATTAGTCTATAAATTAATTAGGTGCACTTGGTTGATAACTCTCTATTTTGAAGCTAGTTATATCTGTTTCTTGATCAGAACCTTTATGTTCAGTCAAGTTTGTTGCCGAGCTTTCATGCGAAATTTGAGGAGTATCTTCTGGGGATCCACCTACAGGTGAAAGAGTATTTTTTGAAGTCTGTACTGGTGCTGCAACAGGGCCAGGTGTAGGGGTACGTTCTGATGATCTGAAGTCGATATTTTGGTTGGATGCTGCAAAGTTTGAGTTACTACTATGGTGTGGTTTGGGACGTATGCTGGTATTGGAATATCTTCTTAATATGATAGGATCAACATTTGATTCGGGATCATGTGCTTTGCTTGATCTTCTGGTGAATGCCCTTCTCATTTGAGCTCCGATATATTCGGCAGTAGTAGTTTCTGGAGAATTAAGATTATGTGAAGGATACTCCTGGGTATCAGCATATTCACTATATCCACCAGTAGCCACAGTATTTTCTCTCTTCAAAGGAGGTCCCATACCATAAACAGGAAATACATTTCTTGGAGATCTACCAACTCTATTGAGAGTTTTGGCACTAGCAGATGACATACGAGACATTGTGGTTCTTAAGTTCAAATCTTCTTGATCATATTCATCTCCAGAATCAATTTTGGAAAGTTCATCATAATCGGGAGCAGTTTTTCTTACTACTCTTGAATCCATATTCAAATCAGGTTGTTCATCTCTGACTTCATATTTAGGTAAGTTCAATTCTGCTTGATCACGTTCCACCACCACTAAGTGGAGGTACCAGACGGCAACCCCAAAGAAAGATCCACCAATGATATTTCCAATGACTCCTGGAAGAAAGATTTTCCAGGCCACTGTACCCACTGAGATTGGGGCATGATTGATAAGACCAATAATGAGCATATACATATCAGCCACAGAATGCGAAAAACCCATAGCAACGAAGCTAAACACCGGAAGGGTCATCATAAGGAACTTGACGTGTAAAGGTTTTGCCATAAGTTGTAAATAGATAGCCAAGGCAGCATAAAAATTACCAGCTATACCTTTTAACATGGTTTCGACAAATGAATATTCGGCCTTAGCCATAAGGACTTCGACTGATCCAGTTACATAAGCTTCATGTTGAGAAATTTGAGAGTAGTTACAAATGACATAACTCACTAAAATCGTTCCCAATAAATTAAACCACCAGCTGACGAACCAACTGATAGATAAATCTACCACTGAAACTGCTCCACGACATAATGCAGTACTGAAATAGAGAACATTAGCATTAAATAAATCCATACCCATTACCACCACGTAGAAAAGACCTATTGGATATACCAAACCTTGGATCAACAGAACGATTGCTGGGTTCAGTTGAAGAAGTCCTTGTGAATTACCTTGCACCATAACATGGAGCATACCTCCAGTAGTAAATAGAATTCCACCCATAAGAGAGTTGATAATAAGAGTATCTAAGCGGAGTCTGGCCTTTTTCATAGCAGTGGCCACCACCGCTAGCGCTGCTTCATGAGTTGTTAGATAAAGAGACTCATCAGGCATTATGGTTCTTTAAATTTTTTTTGTTTTGCTTTAGAAGTTGTCAGCAATCCATAAATGGGGAGATGAGATGTTGGTTAAGTACTATACGAAAAATTTCGGACTTTGAAAGTTATAGCTTAGCAATTCGCGCGGCTTGCCTAAAATTCAGAAAAACGTACCAGAATTAAAGACAAAGGAGTGGAGGGGGAGAAAAAAAAGAAGAAGCTATTATTACCCCCCAATTTGTATAAAGGAGGATAAAACTACCAAAGTGAGTCATGAGATCCATGGCATTAACCACCCCCTCTTTTATGACCCCACTTCAATCTTATCGCCAAAGCCTCCAACAATACAGTGTCAACGTTAGCGAGACACGGCTAATGAAATTATTTATGGAACCCTGGTCGATCCTTTTTTTTTCTTTCACCTGAGAATATCCGAGATATTTAAATCACTTCCAGTAGTGAGATTGGTGGACTGAGCACCAAGTTTTCCGGAAACCGGGCTGCTGTTCCAAGTGAGTGAAAAATGGAATTCTGTTTTTTTTCTTGATTTATTTACGGGAATAAGGATTTCTAATTCCAAAACCGCATGTGGTAAGGATGTTCGGGGTTTGTATTTGTCCTTATCGCCTACGCTAATTATTGTATTTTTTTTTGGTTGTTCGGGCTTAGGGTTAGTGGAAGGTGGGGGGAGATAAGGTTTTTTGGTTATTGACGTATGGAAAAAACGTCAAATTGTTAGGGAATGTTGAGGGAGATTAGTGCGGAACTGGGATCACCGGATGCTCAATGGGTACATTACGGAGATAACTCACACGGATCAGCGGCTCGAGGTCCTTTAGTACTGAAAATCTCTATCAACACGGTGTAAGAATGGGCGAAACAGCAAATTGAGTTCTTGGGTGTACCAGAAGAAGTTGATTTGAATACTGGAATTGCTTATTCAATCGCACTATGTATTTAGCACCCCAAGAAACGGCACTTTTATGAGTAACGTCCTACATTGTCTACTATAAGCCCCTTTTGATTTTTTTTTTGGTTAGATTACTAATTATCTATATTATGTATTATCTATTAAGTGCTATTTGCATGGGCATCAACGGTTTCCTTGGGGTCTGAATATATACTGGGTGAACCCTCTGGTCCCACTGATCCATTTGCTGAAGTGGTGGTCTCAATTTTAGTTTCAGTTGACGAGTCACCATTTTCCTTAACAACAGACGAGTCGGTTTTTAATGAAGCTCTGGCCATTTTGATCAACTCCCTAAACTCATGCCCATAAACCTCTTTCCATTGCTTTACCAGAAAGTTCTTATCTGTAATGGGTTTATGACTAAGAGTGCTTCTATTACTGAATAAATCAGCAGATAAACTAGTAAATGCCAGATGTGAATGTTCCCATTGACTGAGTTTCTGTTTAAGCACTTTTTCGGAAATGGGTCTATTACTATCAAGATTGGAATTATACAATACGTAATATTGATTATATCTTAATTCCAATTGAGTTCTTGTACCTTGAGTAGGAAGTTTTAGGGCAGTTAATTTTTCTTTAAGTTTAGGTGTGGTCAAAGACAGAAAGTCAAGTTTAGAGAGCTTTTTACTCTCCACATTATTATGCTTGGAAGCTTCGTTAAAGTAGTAGTTTGTATGCTTGTTGGTGTCATTGGATTTAGTGGTCTCGTGACTACTAGTATGTCTAGGAGTTTCGCTTTGTCTATCACTAGATGGAGTCCTCGAGCCAGCAGACTTAAAAAATGATGCTATACCGTTCAGTTTAGTCTGAGTCTGAGTTCTGGCCCTTTTGGGCTTCTTTCCACTTAAGCACGCGTCAATATGAGTGGTCTGTAATACTTCTGCAGTCATCTTATCCCCACAAATAGGACACTCCACCACATCTTCATTATCAGGAATAGTAACACTCAGATCAGAGCTAGGTTCTAACTTTCTTTTTCTTTCTGGTGTAGGTTCTTTGGTCAGTGGTGACTCGTCATCGGAAATCTCAATCACTGCTGGTGACAGGTCCTTTGATTCTGGTTTGGGTAATTCGGGCTCTTTCTTTAAAAGGTCATACATGTGCGGTCGTAACCTCGAGTAACACGTCACTATCTCTTCTAGTAATATATGTCTCTTTAGATTGCTCTCAAAAAGCTCTGTCTTGCATAACGGACACAGGTTATTGGTGATAAGATACTCTCGTATACACTGAGAACAGAATGTATGGTTACAACTGGTGATCACTGGAGCCCGGAAAAACTCTTTACAGATATAGCACCGTTGGAGGGTATCAAGTTCGGCGATCTCTGGGATCTTGGAGTTCTTCCAGTCTGATGGATCAGTGATATTTCGGAGTGTATTGAAGTTAGAAGTCATCACTTTATTTCAAATATGCCGAGGTCCCTTTTTTTTTTGTATGATCCGAAAAGGACGAATATGATTCAAATGTAATTTCAAGCAATACAGCCGCTAATATCGGCCTAGCAAAGTGAGACTGATCTCTGGTTTGGTTAATTAGTCATGGGTCATCTCTTGAGACTACGCGTCTGGTTCATGTTAGGTCACGTGACAACTTAGTATATCGCCATCAACCCCACAAAACCTAGTTCAACTACAATTAAGCTACAATAATGAATATTTCTATGTTATCTATTAATATGATTTAGAGGGAATGGACTTAAAGTTCATCGTGCTCAACATCAGTTTTTGGAACTACCTTCTTTTTGGCAGGTTTGACCTTGGCATTAGTCTTTTTGGTCTTTTTGACCTTTTTCTTTGGTGCTTTTGGTACTGTAGATTTGGAGGATGCAACAATAGATTCAGAAGATGATGCAGCAGGTTCAACATCTGAAGTTGGATCAACCTTTCTTAAAGTGGCCTTAGTTGACTGGGTAGCAGCAACAGAGGTTTCTTCAGGGTAAACTTCTTCAGAAGCTTCTGGTTCAACTACTTTTTCTTGAATCTTTTCTTGAACAGGTTCTTCAATTGGTTCTTGAACAGGCTCTGGTTCTGGAGTAGCAACAGGTTCTGGGACGACTTCAGATTCCACCACTTCAGGCTCAGAAACAACTTCAGGTTCTGGAACTGGTTCAGGTTCTGGAACTTGTTCTTCAACAATTGGTTCTTCAATAACTGGTTCAGGTTCTTGAACTTGTTCCTCAACAACTGGTTCTTCAATGATTGGTTCCTCAACCACTGGTTCCTCAACCACTGGTTCTTCAATGATTGGTTCTTCAACCACTGGTTCTTCGACTTCAGGTTCTTCGACTTCAGGTTCTTCGACTTCAGGTTCAGGGACTTCAGCTGGAGACTCTGGTTCTTCATCTATTTCTTCAACTTCTTCAGCTGCTTCCTCCTCTTCTTCCTCTTCAACTTCGGACTCTTCAGCCTCTTCCTCAACCTCAGGTTCTTCATCTTCAACTTGAACTTGAGGTTCAGGCTCTTGGACAGCTTCTTCTACAATTTCGTCAGCAACTTGTGGTTCTTCAGGTTCGCCAGCTTCTTCGACTTCTTCTTCAGCTTCTTCTTCAGCTTCTTCTTCAGCTTCTTCTTCAGCTTCTTCTTCAGCTTCTTCTTCAGCTTCTTCTTCAGCTTCTTCTTCAGCTTCTTCTTCGGCTTCATCTTCGGCTTCATCTTCGGCTTCTTCAACTTCTTCAGTTTCTTGTTCTTCGGCTTCATCTTCGGCCTCTTCTACTTCTTCAACCTCTGGTTCTTCTTCATGAACTTCTTCTTCTTCTTCGACTTCGTCATCAACAACAGTTGGGATTTCTTCAGACTCAGTTGATTCTTCGTTGTCATGTTCATATCCTTCATCTATGTTTTCTTCCTTTTCTTCAACAACAGCTGTTGCTTCAGGAGACTCACTGGTGACTTCTTCAACAATAGGTTCTGGTTCTTGAACGAGCTCAACTTCATCTTGAGGAGCAGGAATTGGTTCAGGGTCAGGTAATTCTGATTCTTCAGCTTCAACTTCAGGGGTTGGGGTTGATTCGACAACTGGGTCTTCCACAGTAACTTCTTCGATATAGTTTTCTTTATGCTTCAAGTAAGAGTCAGTATCCAAGTCAACATTTTCAGTGTCGATGCTCTTTGTCACTTCAGAAACATGAATCTCATCTTTAGTAGAAGAAGAAAGAATAACTTCTTCAGTAGTACTTGCAATGGTTGTAGTTGCAAAATCTTCAGTATTAGTAATGTAAGTATCATGTTCTCCAGTGATTTCAGCAACAGTATCATCAGACCAAGTGGTTACAGTAAAGTAATCTTGAGAAGAATCAACTTCTCTTTCAGCTAATTTTTCATCAATCTTTGCTTTGACAAATTCGTAACCTTCAAGACCATATTTATAGGCCAAATCATAACCAATTTTACCATAAACTAAAGATTTTTCATAGTACACTTCTAATTGACCAGTTTCATGAGCCTTTTGAAGACCAACACCCAAGAGAGCAATCATCAAAATGGTCATCAAGTACAGGAATAAGGTACCAATGGTTGATTTACCTTGACCAAGGTTTTGAGGAACACGAACGACGTGAAGACTGTTAGCAGCACTACCAGTAGCAAGCTTAGTACCATTTGGAGAGAAAGCCACTGAAGTGATAGCAAATGGATGTAATTTTTGGAAGGACTTCAATTCCTTTAAAGTTGAAAGTTTTAAAATAGTTACAGATAAATCATTTCCAGCAACAGCCACCAAATCCTTAGATGCAACAAGATCAATTGCAACGATATTATTAAATTTTTTAGAAATGACTTTTTGTTTAATAATTTTTTGATCCTTTATGGAATAATGTAAAAGAGCAGCACCTTTGGCACCACGAAGACTGGCAGAAATAACCACAGTAGATTCATTAATAAAACGTATTCTAGAAAGATTATATTTTTGCAATTCCTTGGTAAGTTTTTGATTCTTGGTAGAAGATGCAATTGGATTTCCAGTAATGGTTGAAATAGTTTCAATAGATGAAGCAGTAACGTAACATAAAGTTTTACCTTCATCATGAGGACTTAAATGGAAGTCTTTAATTTCCAGGTCTTTTTCTGGTTTATATTTAAAGTTTAATTCCAAAGTATCTGGATTAAAACCATATAATACAGAAGGAACAGTTGATGTCATAAAAACACCAGCAGAATTATTAGGAGTTAAACGAACAATCTTTGGGTAATCTTCAGCATCACCGGAGATTTCTTCTTCTAATTGAACTGCGTCAACAAATCTCAAATGTTCTTCTTTGGTAAACACGTATTTTCTTAAATTGTTGTTGATATTCATAGATTTAATCAATTGAGACAGTTGATTACATCCCACAAACACTGAGATTTGATTTTCATCATCGCCTGATATTTTGGCAGTATCTAAACATTGTGGAGAGTCTTCATTGGCAGGAAGGGTAATTTCACGAAACTTTTGAAGTCTTCTCTTTGGATCATTCACCATAAAACTTGCTTTAACTACGGTGATTTTATTAGGAATCCCGTTGTTTCCTTCACCACCACCACCGGTGACCAAAAGCGTCTTGTTATTGACGAACTTGGCATCGAGGATTGGGTAGCCCACGTCAAGTATGGCACTATCTTTAAACGACATGTTTTGATGAAAAGGTTGTGTTACGTGTTCGTGTTCGAGATTAAGTGAGTGATAAAGTGCGACGATGTCGCAAATATCTTCCCCCACCATAGTGAATGGTGTCGCAAATCAGCCAGTCGGATGTCGCGAATCATAAGGCTTTTTCACCCAGTCAGTGAGTGAGTGAGTGAGAGTGAGTCAGCAGACAAGTAATCAGTATAGTTTTAAAAGATTCTCCCTTCGAAATCTATATCCATGTCAAACAAGAGTATACTCTCGATCCTGTCACACGTGGCACACGGATACGTGGGGAACCGAGCCACAGTGTTCCCTCTTCAATATGTTGGATGGGATGTTGATGGCGTCAATACTACCAATTTTTCCAACCATCCGGGGTATGGTAAGTTTGCAGGCAGCGCCAGTTCTCCCCAGTTGGTGGGAGAGCTTTTGGAAGGATTGAAGCAGATTGTTGATTTTGGCAATGTCTATAGTTTGATATTGACCGGGTACACTCCAGATCCTGAAGCTATGGAGATCATTTACCGTCATTTGACAGAGGTATTCAGTAAAGAAGGGTCCACCAAAAAGCCAGCTTGGGTGGTTGATCCAGTATTAGGAGACAATGGTAAATTGTATGTGCTGGAAAAGGTGATACCAATGTATAAGAAATACTTTGAGAGCGGGTACGTGTCACTTATCACCCCTAATCAGTTTGAATTTGAGATTCTCAGTGGCAGCAAAATCAGTGACTGGGATTCACTTAAGACTGCACTCACCAGCTTCTATCAAACATACAAAATTCCATATGTGGTGATATCTTCGGTTAATATTGATGATAAAATGTATACAGTGGGATTTGCAGCCAAAGAAGGAGAAGAGCCAACTATTTTCTACTTCCCAGTGGCTGAGATCCAGTGCAGTTTTAATGGATGTGGAGATTTGTTCACTGCATTAACAGCAGATGCATTCTATAACAATAACCGAGTTCTTGGTCCTAATGTGCTTGCAGAGGTATTACCTAAGCTCCACAAAATACTTCAAAATAGTTACGATCAAGAAGTGCAACTTTCAGGTAAAGACGTTAAGGTGGTGAAGGACATCCGGGTGGTGTCACAGAGGGAGATTCTCCTCGAGAAAGGAGGTGATATTTCTGACGTGAAGTATTTGTAAATACGAAATCATTAGACATTGATGAGGAAAGTCAGATTGAACGATATGGTACCAGGTTCTTTTATGTTCTTTCGAGGTTTCCGATCAATAGCATTAGACATAAATATTTATTAGAAAGAAGTGTAGGTAATTATGGTGATACACCAGAGGTATTGATATGTAAGTATCTAACTTCAGGGTTGAAAGTGACCAGATATTTGTCATTAAAAACAAGTTCGAGATTTAGAGAACTTGGTCGAGATACAATAGTATTCAGGCAACTATTATAGCCCCCGAGAGATCACTAGCTTCAATAAAATTGAAAGAAAGTGTAAATGTCTTTTCTCTATAGTAATAAGTGGCTGCGAAAAGAGAATGTACATATGTCCAATATGTGATCATTGCTAATGTACCAGCTATTCACCGATAGTGATATGTAAAACCTCTTACTACTACATGAGATCATTCAGAAGTACTTTTTCAATAGTTGTAGAAGGCTCCTTATTGGTTGCACTGTAAAGTACTATGGATACACAATGAGAAGAACTCAGTGAGCCAAGAAACTAGATAGCAGAAAGCAAGATAACGGTTATGCAGAATTACGAGATGCAAATATTTCGTTATTTCCAATAAAACCTATTTGTGCTATTTTTAGGAGTATCAATGTGGTTATAGTGATGCTAGAAACTCGGTCTGTTTGTCCTAATGTCCTGGTTGTCTCTATACTGTCGCGTCTTGACTACTCACTATGTATCACGGTTTACGAGGAATAATTGCACCTTCAAACGGTAAACAGCTCGAAAAGGTTATATGTCACGTTACCGAGCCTCCTCCACAACCTACCCACTATTTTCCCCACTATAGTCATCTACTACCTCCTCTCACCACTCACTGCCTCTCCCATCTCTGATCACTAACTCTAATTTAGTGTGCACATGTACCAGCTCACCCAAAGGACCCGTTTGTTGAGCGGCATCACGTGCGCCACTATCAACCCGCAGCCGCAATTAGTGACCATCCTTCTGATAAGACACAGTATCTACAAAACTACACCCCCCCTGGCGGTTAACCACTTACATCTTAACAACTCATCATGAGCAGTGAGAAGGCGGAATTTGCCATCTTCCAAAATGCCGCTCCCAAGCGGCCTTCACCACCAAAGTACTCGTGGTTGAAGAGAATACTATTCTTATTAATAACCATACTATCAATAATAATCCTAGCTGGACCTTCAAGGTTAGGATTGATCCGATTCAAATCAATGATCCAACATGATGAAGATCCTATTATACATTCTGAATCAGTCCAAACTGCCAAATCATCCAATATGTTTCAATTAAAACATATCTACCATCGCGGTTTAGGAGAGAAACATAAAGTGCATAGAAGGTTAGATATTACACCACAATATTTGGCCAAACATTCCCAGCATTTCGATGCGTTGGTCCATGAGACTCATAAGCGGGATGAAGTAGACCAAGAAGATTTAGAATCAGTATACAGTCAAATGGATTGGCCCAAAGTGCATCATGGTAAGAATCCATTTACCATTCAATTACCTATCAATAAAGCTAAAAAGAATGGTGTGGTACGTCGACTTAAAGAAAGACATACTCCAGGATTCATTGATTCTTACTTATCATACGCGTTAAAAGTAAAGGGAAGTCCCAAGGTATTGAATATGATAGAATTGGAATGGGACGATGAAGAAGAATTAGAAATTCCCGATGTCAATGATAAGGATACCATAGTATCATTGGCCACTATTTCATCGAATGCATATGTCAAATATCCACAAGATGACGATGAAAAGAAAAGACTGGATTGGATAGATGTAGGAGGATGGGATCCTGATGAAGAAAATGGAGATATTAATTTTGGATGGGAAGATTCAGGATTAAGAGGTCATATTTTTGTTAGTGAAGATAACAAGACAGTTGTGATTGGTATTAAAGGTACTTCTGGTGCTGGACTTCCAGGTACTGGACCAGAAGAAACTTCCAATAGTGATAAAACCAATGATAATTTATTATTTTCATGTTGTTGTGCAAGAGTTAGTTATTTATGGACTACAGTATGTGACTGTTATGATAAAACTTATACTTGCAACCAAGATTGTTTGGAAAAAGAATTGATGAGAGAAGATAGATATTATCAAGCCACATTAGATTTATATCGAAATGTGACAGCATTATACCCACCAGATAAACATAATATTTGGGTTAGTGGACATTCATTAGGTGGAGCATTGGCTTCATTATTAGGAAGAACTTATGGACTTCCAGTAGTTGCAATTGAAGCACCAGGTGAAATGTTAGCTACTAAAAGATTACATTTACCTCAACCACCAGGTTTACCCAAGTATAGAGAAAATATCTGGCATATTGGTAATACGGCTGATCCTATTTATATGGGGGTATGTAATGGAGCATCTAGTACTTGTAATGTTGCTGGATATGCTATGGAAACCGCATGTCATACAGGTATGCAATGTGTTTATGATGTGGTTACAGATTTGGGTTGGAGAGTTAACTTATTGAATCATCGTATTCATACAGTGATTGATGAGATCATTTTAAAGTATAATGAAACAGCCCCATGTGAAATTCAACCTCCATGCAGGGATTGTTTTAATTGGCGATTCACTACTCATGACGACAAAGAAGACGATGAACCATTCTTACCTAATCCACTTAAGCCAAGACCCTCGACTAGTAGTAGTGGCCGGCACAGAAGCTCCAGCGGCACTAGTTCCTCCACCAAAACCTCCAGCCGCTTAAATTCCAAAAGCTCCGGAAAATCCGAGACTTTCTCGACTACATCATCCAACGCCTCTAAAAAAACAACAACATCAATCACAACAACCAAAACAGACGCAACTGGAACGTCAGATCCAAATCCCGAGGAACCACCGAAAAAATGCTTAAAAAGAACTTGGTATGGTTGGTGTTCCGAATGGGGTTATGATGACAACAATTAATTACCCTCTTTAAGTTTCACTTCCACTCTAATATATATATATATATATAGTTATGTAAATGAATTTCAATGACTTATGGCAACCAGCATTTTGAGCCCATTTGGGAAGACGCAAAGAATAGAAACGAGCGTTGGCATGAACTTAGGAGCCGTCATCTCAGATATGAAATGAACGTCAATCCTGTACAATGGGCCCACTTCCCATAGAAAAAAAAAAAATCATAATCTTAACATAGACAAGGACAAGGAGGGGGGGAGCAGACAGGAGGTGGTTTGTGTTGTTAGGAAGGAGGAGGGGCTGAATTGATCTTATGGTGACCGCAACTTTAACTACTTAACGACCTCTATTAATGTACATACATACATATTACGTATGTATGTATGTAAGTAATAAATATATATATATAGAAGTGAGATGACCTATAGGATGATGATGGGATGATAAATTATGTAGCGCCCCACCTGTCCTCCACCCCCTTGAACGTTGATCTATTAACCACTGAAGTAGAGGATGAAATGGCCCAAACTGGTGAGTCTATGGGGCTAGCCACACGTGATCACTGACTTAAACGGCCAGAATTGTCCCCAATTCAGCCGCCCCACCGCCTTCCTTATGTGGGTGCAGACGCATGACTATGTTTACTCGGCCTAATTGGGTAAGCAACTTTACTGTATGCAGGCGGGCCGAGCTTCCCTAGGTTAAATATAAACATTCGAGCCCAGGGGATGGGCTAACTTTCCTCGGTAACTATCCAATTGATGGCACTGGTTAAGTAACATAAAGTAGGTATATGCGTAGAACTCTTGACCAGTCATGCCCCCAACCATGCTCACTCGCACTTACCTTGCTTGGGTATCCCATTGGCCCCGGTTTGTAGCATATTTTGTTCTCTCTTTATGCTCAATATGGAAGCAATCAAAATACATATGGACAATGAAATAACCAAAAAAAAAAAAAAAAAAAATAATCCTCTCTCCCAATTTGTATCCTTAAAATATAATCAGCTCTATTTCCAAATTTTTAACACTTTTTTGTTATTAGCTATTTTTTTGTTATTCATCCTTCTTTCTTAATATAAAGAATTATATATAAAAAAAAGAAAGTCTAGACTTAATTTTGGTTTAGCTGATTTTTTTTTCAAATAACTTCAATTCCCCCTAATCAATTGTTAGTGTTATAGCTTCCTACTCGTTGTTGTTATATATCGAAAGACCATCATTCTTTTTCGTTAAATTGTTTGTGAGTGAGTTAGAGTGTATTTCATTTTTTCTATACCCCCAAGCTAATATTATCGTCTAAAATAAAAACAACAAGAAATACCTTTTTATAATTTCCATCTTTTTTTGTTAATTCCAATCTCAATTTCAAAAACAAAAATTAATCAATCATGAAGGTCGTTAATGGTATCATAAACCAATTCTTTTTGGCAGGTACAATCCTCCTCTTAATTTTCACAGTTTTGTCAGGTTCTACCAAACATTCTCCAATTAACAAGTTTTACTGGCTTCGTGCCGATACTTCCAACATCTCTGGTGCTCCATCTGAAGGTGCTTGGACTTTCTGGGGTGTTTGTGAATACAGTGATTTTAGTAAATGTACTCAAGGTCCTGCTTTCCCAATTTCTCCAAAGGATAACTTCCACACCACTGAAAATGTTCCAAAGGATTTCATTAAGAACAGAAAGACTTACTACTACTTATCTCGTTTCGCCTTTGCTTTCACCCTTATTGCTTTGGCTTTAACCGCTTTAGCTTTTATCTTTGGTTTTGTCATGGTTACTCACAAGACTCATGTCTTTGTTATTACCACTGCTTTATTCTTCTTGGCTGCCACTTGTGCTTTCCAAACCGCCGTTGTTGTTTTGGCTAGAAACGCTTTCAACAGTGAAAACCTTCATGCTCATGTTGGTATGAAGCAAATGGCTATCTTATGGACTTCTTTGGTTACTCTTCTCCTTGTTTGGATTAACAGTTTATCTGCCAAGATAATTGCTTCTTACCAAAACCATATTGCCAATGTTAGAGCTCAATCTGGTGCTTACCAAGATGATGGTGTTGCTCCAACCTCTGCCGGTCCAGCCGGTGATGAATCTTCTTTCACCAGATCTGCTCCAGCTGCTGAAACTAAGGAAGACAATGGTGGTGGTATCAGATTCTTTAAGATCAAGAGAAACCACAAGACTTCTGATGATGAAAGTGTTTAATTGAATTACCTCCCACATCATTCTATCTAAAGTCTAACTTCACCGTTAAAAGGAAAATTTTCTCTTCATCTGTATCATCTCTGTACTTTTTTTGAATAATTTATTGTTTCTGTTGTATAGAACCATTTACCTAATTTGATCATATCATTTTATGTTATTATTAAAAAAGAGAAAAAAAGTCAGAAAGATTCAGAGATGGTAATAATTTTAATACCGAATTGAATAAACTCACCTCGATATCAATCGGTGTGTGAGTTGAAGTATAACCAATAGAAAAAAAGATGATGATGATGATGAACAAGGGTTCTTGTCTCTTGGTCTCACTCTCACTGTCTTTAATCTATTGGTGTTTGTAATGTTAATCTATAAAGTATAATTGATTTTAATTGTAGTGAACATAGTCGCCAAAACACTTCAAGAACAACAACCACAACACCGAGCATAACAACGAGCACTGTTGGTTGAGGTTGGGGTCAATAGGCATTTACGAGGGGTACTGAATCATGGTCATCAACCATTCCTTCGATTGAATGATGCTACGAAACTCAATGGTTGTGATTCAGTTGGTAACGGGAGCTGAACATCACTTATTTTTGATAAAATAGCAAAATTATACAATAATGACCTCATGTGATGACTTCATCAATTTAAAAAAATCAGGTTATCCCCATTGAGCTAAATGGGGAGGAAATAACCCGAGCTACTGTACCGTATTTAGCTGTATTTACTTTGGACGGGGCTAAACACCCCATTTGGGATATGTCTATTTTTTTTGTCTTGGTTATGACCCAAGTCACTGTATGTTTTTGTTTACTTAGTCTAGTAGTTTTAGTGGGAGTAGTAGCCACACCCTCCACACCAAACCACATTATGTAATCCATGACGTCAATTTTTACTAGTGAGTCGAGAGCCATGGGTTCTCTGGCACCATTTACGTTTTTGCAGCCAACTGTCAAGCCAAGGATCCTAGACACTTTGGCTTAGTTGGTGATTTTCGTATACTTAAAAACTTTTGTTACCATGTCGCAATCAACTAGCAATCAAAGTGAGTACCAGATTGGTTGGGGGTAACTATTGAGACAAATGACCAAGATGGTCCCGTTCTGATTCTGAAACAGCCTTAGGACCTTCTTTTACCCCCTCGACCACCACCTATTAGTCCTTCCAATTGACGATACGGCTGTGTATTTACAGAGATACAAGTGACCTTTCACGGCTGGTGATGGTGATGAGACACATCTCAGTATCACAAGATGAAGATCATTGGACCATGCACCAGTTAAGCTTTCGAAGCCCCCTCTTCGAAAATAGCAAAGATAAAAAAAAAGAAAACGAATTAGACACTAAATCAATATTGTACCTGGTCTAGTCACAAGTGAAACGATAGGACATACGAAACTCTACCACCGACTTACGAATAATTAAGTTCTACGTTATCTATGGAATTTCACAATGGATTTTGATAGGTGACTTGGTGACAGTATCGGCCAATGAGATGAGAGAGGTACCAAAAGCCAAATGTGCGGGGACAGATGGAATAGCAGGTTAGATCCAGTTAAATAGTTAAAAGGGAAGAAAGGAAGATGGATAAGAGGAACGGCGAAAGAGCCGAAGGGGGGAACGTCATCTGTCGAGTGAATGACATTGATTGGAATCAATACCGAAAGGATTACTGTCTTGTGTCCCCACTATCGTAACATTCGAAGACAATGGCCATCAAAAATAATTGTAGCTTATCGATCGATCTCGATAGGGTGGTATGATTATTGTTAAGGTACTATTAGTGGCTATTAGTGGCTAGTTCCAGTACGATTAGCCGTTTAGAGGTACCCAGCGCGGTAATCAGGACCGAAGTAAAGGTAAATTTAGCACAATTAATGGGTTAATTGGGTTAATTGGGTTAATTTAGCGGATGCAACCAGAACAGCAATAGTGGAGATAAAGAAATAGATAAAAAGAGAAAAGAGGAGTGAGTGAGTGAGTGAGTGAGTAAAAAGAGTGATAAAGAGGCTTTGCTACAATTACAAGGTCAATGAAGAGTAATTAGGAATGGTATGTTTGACGAGATTGTAATTGTTCAGATTGTTCAGCCTCATCTAGTCTGTCTCTTTATTTATTTTATTTTGTTTGTTCATTGGTTTTGTTCCTGGTGTCCTCGTGGGGTTGTGGGGGAAGAATAATTAGGGGTCGGTGAGCACTGGTGAGATACGAATCTGGGGCTTCTTGGCACTGATGACGGAAATTTCACTTTCGCAAGTTGTAAGGACATCATGACATAGAACACTGGATTGAACGAAATATTAATTGAGGTGAAGGTGGTAGTCATCTAGTTTTGTCACTATTGAATTGGACCATTCTCTAGCGTCATTCTTGCTCCGCCCAGCCCTGCCTTCTAGGGTTAATCTCGCTAAGTAGGCTCCGTTTACCCTTCGACATAAGCGAAAGGTTCCCCGATATCATATGTCAATGGCCCTAGATCCGCGATTAGCGCAAATTACATAACCCACCCAACGCAATAACCCCAACACACATACACCCACCCCTACCCACATACACACCTACACACACACACCCCCAAGCAAAAGTAGAATTAGTGTTGCAGAAAATGCCCAGAGATACTTCGAAACCACGCTAGATGCGATACGATGGGTGTGGGAGGTGGTTTTGTGGGTAGGAGACCGCCCTCCGAGACCGGGAACCATTCTCCCGAGAAAATAGTCAATTAGATCAGCAATTGTCAGTTAGGCAATAGGATTCTGTTCTGGGGTTCTGGAATGGGTGGAATGGGTGGAAGGGAAGTGGGGACAAGGTTTAGGTGGAGGTTAAAAGGGAAGGTGGAGGGATGCGCTCTACATTCACATACAAAAAACTAACTTATCAGTAAAAAAGAAAGGAATTGGGATTCGGCCGGAACATCGGCGCATCGCTGCCTAGCTTCTGGACTTTGTGAAGTTCGGACCCAACACTAAAATTACTTTAATGAGGAGAAGGTGTCATTGGTTTTTTTATTTTGGAATCGTTTGTCATTTATGGTTTAAATCACCAATCATCAATTTTTTAGACGGGTTGAGCGGCGATATTGCTGAATTCTATGCTTCTACGCCTCACATAGAGAGCCCCTCTTCCCCCCTCTCCAACCTGTTCCATGCATTAATCCCCGTGTTCTCATCTCGAACCAGAACAAAGTTTCACACGTAAAAAAGTAATTCTAAAAGGGGAACCCCGAGATATTGCTAATAGATCCTGTTTTAATGTCTGTCTCTCCGTGTCTGTAATATTTTTAATTTAAAATATTATATATATATATATTAATTAGAAGTACTGGATTTTTATCCAATAGTAAATCTTGTTATCAAATTCCATTACTTTTTTAATCAGGTGTTATCAATCAATTTTGGTCTTTCATCAATTTTAAAATAAAAAACGTTTTTGTTTTCCCTTAAATAATATCAGCTTATCAGAAAAAAAGTGGGTTAATAAAACTAAGTCCAATTCCCCGAAAAAACCCCAACTTCCAACTTTCATCTCACCCTTGGCCCTATTTTTTTTCTTGTGTGATACTGTCAATTGTGTATTGTATCCGGTACCCGTGAATAGCTGACCACATTCACCAAAACCTACCGAGACCCACGGAACCACATTATATCCACGATATATTCCAGTTTATCCAAGGTTTATTGTTATAGAGGGTTTTTTTTTTTTAAACTAAAGAAAAAAATAATAATAATAAATTAGCCATCATATATATATATATATATATATATATATATATATCATTAGACAAAGTGATTAGACGGGGTTCATTTTTTTGAAACAAAACATCTCCATTCATCATAATTCATCCAAGGTCAATTTCTCACTCACCATCTGGTTCAGTTTCCCGAGTTTTATTGCCTTACACTCAATTGAGGAAATTTATCAATTATCACACCCAAGTGACTGTTATTGCCTATAATTAATATTATATTGCTTTAACCGCTATATCCACTCCCCTTTTTATTTTTTTTTTTAAAAGTCCTTTCATTCCGGTAGGATAGGAACTTTTTTTTTCCCAGTTTTAAATTTACCTTATATTACGTCATCATCCCACTTTATTCTGCTTGACTGACATACCCGTGGCAACCAACCCTGTTTTCTACAATTACTGTCACCGGAATTACCTTAGCCTGAAGTTACGTTGTTCTCCCTTCCGAATTCGAAATCTCATACATATATGAACCTGTCTCACCACGTTTAACTGTGAGACAAGAGGCTTAGTACAAACTACAAAGGCTTACAGACAGTAACAAAAAAGTTAATCTCTTCTTTCACCCAAAAAAAAAACAAACCAGTCAGTTAGATTCAACAAACAAACAAAAGATGAAGATCACAGGTGAAAAACATAGTCATCATCACCTCAAGAACCTCTTTAAGAGTGATTCTCCTAACTCCGAGTCTGACCACTCGGCCAGTTCATCCCATACTGGTATTTCTAAGCTCTTCCGTCATAATACTCAAACATCAATTAGAGATTCCAGAGACTCTAGAGAATCTAAAGAAAGAGGTGACCATCCAGAAGTGACGAGAACTCCAAGTTTTCTTTCTTTAAAAAGACACAATTCAAACCCAACCATCAGAGCTCGTTCCAATTCTGATCAACATCATTCTCATGTCTCCAAATTTCTTCCTGGTCATGGTCATTCCAGTTCAAGTACCAATATCAATCACAATCCTCCAAAGGAATTAAAGAAATTATCCAAAGCCGAAACCGTGGCCCATCTTCAATCTGTTAATAACAAAAATCACGCTAGAGCTCAGTATAGAACCCCTGCTCCTGTTAATACCAACAATAATGGTCATCATCATCATGAAAAAATCGTATACAATCCTTATGGTATTAACAAGACTCCAAGTCTGCAAATGCCAAAAAACACTTCGTTTTATTTATCAGGTTCTGAAGATGGTGCTAGAGTATTAAGTAATCCAGTGGCTGACCCTAATGATTTATTACCACCTGAATTCCATCAACCTCATGTAAATCTTCTTGATGATTTTGAAATTGATGCATCTACCAAGAAATTGGGTGATGGTGGTTCTTCTGATGTTAGATTAATCAATGCTATCAATCATAAGAAAGAAATTTATGCATTAAAGAAATTCACTTTGTTAACCAAAGAAACAGATGAAGATTTCTATAAGAGAGTCATTAAAGAATATATTATCTCTAGAAAAGCCAGTTCTTCCAGACACGTTATTGATTTTATCGGAATTGTTCGTATTCAATCTCAACTGAATTTAACTCGTGGTTGGGGGTTTGTCATGGAATTCTGTGGTGGAGGTGATTTATTCAATACCATTGTTAAATCAGGTTGGAAGCGTAGTCCATTAAATGAAAAATATTGTATCTTTAAACAAATTGCTTATGGTTTAAAAGCGCTTCATGATATGGATATTGTTCATCGTGATTTGAAACCTGAAAATGTTTTACTTGATTCTAATGGTGTGGCTAAACTTTGTGATTTTGGTGTTAGTGATTATGGTCATGAAATTGAAGGTGATTTCACTAGTCCAGTTAAAACTTCTCATTCTTATGTTGGTTCTCCACCTTATTCACCACCAGAAGTTATGGCTCTTAAAGAAATGTCTCATTCTGAAGCTAAAAATGCTCCTTATGATATGTTTAAAATGGATCATTGGGGTTTAGGTATGTTACTTTTCTGTATTGTTTATGGAGGTGTACCATTCCCTGCTGCTACTCCTAATGATCATTCTTATAGAGATTATAAATTCAGTCACGAAAGATATTCTAGTGATCATCCAGTGTTTAAAAATAATCAAGATTATTCTAAAGGTCCAGGTTCTGAATTCAAATGGGCCAGTCAATTCCAATCTACTGGGGCTTCTCGTGTGGCTTGGAAATTATGTGATCCTTCTGTTAGTAGAAGATATGATTTGGATATGTTATTTAATGATCCATGGTTCCAAGGTTTGGAAATGTGTATTTATGAACATCCAGATCAATTGGTTAATCCATTCGTTTTACCAGGTACTGGTCTTAATGTGAATCCTTTACATCCTCTGCTGAACCATTCAAGTTCTGTTTCTTTATCAAGAACTTCCTCTCGTAGAGGAACTTTAAGTCATGATGATGGTGAAGAAATTTCTACTCCTTTTAGAAGTATGTTGGATTTGGGGGGTGGTGCTCCACTTCCACCAGCACATTCAGCACATAAGGCTAAAGATGATGATAATGCTTCTGTTCATTCAGCTTCTTCTTTAAGTCATGGTCATCAATTCCATAAAGAAAGTCCAAGAGCCATTAATACTGCTGAATTTGAAAGAAATCATTTCCATTATGATGAGCATGCTAAAACAAGATCAATGTTGGATATTGCTGATGATAGACCAGCTACTCCTGCCACTCCAACCACCCCAGCTACTCCAAGTTTACCAGCTGTTGAAGAATCAGACATTGAAGGAGATCATGAAGGTGAACACCCAGAAGAACCTAAGTCTGAAGAATGCCAAAGAGTTGAAGCTGGTGCACATAAAGCTGAAGCTGAATGTAAAAAGACTGAAGCTGATAGAAGTTCACCACCAGAATCTTCTGCTTCTTCAGTTTATAAGAAAGAAAATTTACCTCATGATGAATGTAAATCATTGATTGAAGCCAATACCAAGATCTTAAAGCCAAATACTGATATACAAATAGACGAATCAGGAATGACTGAACTTGGATACAAAATTAAGAAACATCATCATCTTGATGTTAGTTCTGTTCAAGGAGCAGGATCAATGGGTTCAAGAAGAAGATAATAATTGCTTCAAGTCATAAAAACAAAACAAAACACAACTGGGTACTGAGATTTATTGTAATAATTTGGGATTTAAGAGTTTGAGTTTATATATATAGATTTAGTATGATGAACACGTAAAACAAACTATTAATAGTAATAAAAAAATAAGGAATTTAACTATTAACAATTTACATTAGCAATTCACAGATATAAATAATTGT
The DNA here is from genome assembly GCA_030568535.1 of Suhomyces anneliseae. Lineage (NCBI taxonomy): Eukaryota > Fungi > Ascomycota > Pichiomycetes > Serinales > Debaryomycetaceae > Suhomyces > Suhomyces anneliseae. The sequence goes on along the minus strand of JAJMGB010000003.1, from coordinate 443,213 downwards.
ACTAAGAATATCAAGCACTGTATGAAACAATTGTTTAGAATAGTCTTTTACAAATAATATAAAGAGATACAGAGTTATAATTAAATCAAGACCAAAAGGGAAGCGAGGCACCGAAAAACAGGGCAAGCGAATCAATAAAATAACTTATCAATATAATAACTAATCAGTACAATAGCTAATCAATTGGATTAAATATAGTTAGAGTTACTAAAAATAATTGTTATAAGCAATTAGTGTAGAATATCTAGTTTAGGGGAGTGGATGCGAGCTATTCCAGATGAAGAGTTAGTCAGAAAGGTCAAATAAAGTAGAGTTAGATAGGAGTAATAGTACGAAATAATTCGTATAAAAAATTACTCAACTGTAGAGGAACTAGACCGTATTTATTGAAGAAGTACGAGATACAAAGAACTATCACTAAGAATAAAAGTATACTTATTGCATAGTAGTAGATAATATGAAATTAACTACTAGATACAGTCTTCACTAATTAGATGAGGGGTTAGGAACAAATGGTTGACTTAGAGAGAAGTGATGGAGAGAATCATAGGGCTGATTAGGTAATAGCCATTACCTATGAATAAGGACATAAGTAGGAAGGCCCGGATATGAAGTGGTCTGCTAATGTAGAGTAAGACTTAGTAGTGCTATACTAGGTTTCATTTCGTTATTTACAGCCTTTAATTCTTACTGGTTGGTCAGTTTTCATGGGTCATCTTCCCCTATTGGTCCGCTCTATTTTTCACCTAAATTTTCACCAGTTCGTTCACTATTTTTCATATAGTATGACCGAATCAAATCAACCGCCCATTAGCTGAACACTATAGGGTAAGGCTAATAGTACTTTTTGTAATTTCTACATTTCTACACTTCTACCAAAACAGGTCGAATACTGACTGTAACTATTGATAGAATCTATAAGAACTAATCTTTATGTTTTTCAAGACGTAAATGTACATTTGTTTTATGGTATGAACACCACTATTAATAAGTTACATCACTTAAGCTTCCAAAGCAACTCTTCCCTTTGGGTTGGTGACCTTAATACCCATCTTCTTGGCCTTAGCAACAATGACAACTCTGTTCTTGGCGGAGATGTTGTGAGCGATTTCGGCAGCGTAGGTCTTGGTGTGCAATAAGAGAGCATCTAAGTCCTTAACGTTCTTAACCAAGTAAGCCTTGTGGCCGGATGGCATCAAGTGTCTGGTCTTCTTGTTGGAACCGTAACCAATGTTTGGTTGTGGGATGGTACCTCTGAATCTTCTTCTGACACAAGAGTCGATACCCTTTTGCTTTCTCCAGTTTTCAGCAACACGGTGGTATCTGTCAGAGTGGTGTCTCTTGAACTTCTTGGTGTACTTTTTAACAATCTTTGGATGTGGAACAGAAGCAGCCACTAGAATAGTTAGTATAATGTTACAATAGAAATATAGAAAAAAAAAAATTGACTGATATTTCAATGAATAAAATGGGTTGGAATGAGTGGATCTTTTGGAAGTCTTCATCTTTTTTGGTCAAATACAAATCCAACAAAACAAACTTGATCACATAGTATTGATTCGATGTTCTTTTCTTTGATTTCAACGTAGACTTTTTTTTTTTTGCTTATTAGGGACTTTCTTGGGGTTCTTTTTGATGGAGGATGAAATTGGTCATTTTCATACGGGTTCGTAAGACCTTCATTCTATGTTTCTATAAGGCCCACTGGATTGTTTGGTTGATCCACTTGTTGTATCGACTCATCCGATTGTTTTATTCATTGATATTTCACCACTATCTTTACATACTTTTGATGATGTGTTAAGCTAAAACAAAAAGATAAAAAGTTATAACTACTAAAAATTTTCACCATCGTGAGGACTGGGCAAGGTGCGAGTCCCGAAGCGGCAAGACGGTGGGCGCCGCACCCGTCAGGTGCACAGTATGAGGAGGGATGAGGAGGAGAGCGTGCGAATGCGAAATTGGTACTTAGGGTCGGTCATGGGTGCAGGATGAGAACATGCTAGGGCTGAGCCCTAAGCAGCTGCACGTGACACAGTTTTTAAAAACTCTCAATTCTTTTTTCTCTACTTGACTCGGGGTTCGGTGCCTAACTAAGAAATGTATAGGTCATGCATGAGGTATGTTTACTCTCGTTTATGGCAATCTACCGATAAGCATAGTCCAAAAACGTGTTTACCACTACCAGAACCAGCTATGTGAGAAGTGCAAATGTGTAAGATAACATGAGGAGCTTTACAGCAGACACTTGGAAGTGGGGCCCAAAAAGATGTTGAGCTATCATGAAGATACATACTTCTACAACACAAACACGTACAAAGCACCAAGCATCAAGTACAATAACTTACCATTTCCTTAGTAATTGTAGAATAACCTATTGTAGTAGGGATATCGTAATGTTAGGCTATAGTTTATTGGTACGCGGGAGAACTCGGTTGTAGTTCACTATTTCTATTGTGTGGATGTTCGCTGTTCCTGTGTGGGCAGGGTGGGGCTTGCTACTGCGATGGGCTAAAAGTGGGACCTGAGGTGTCAATAAACTCCGATCCGAACTCCACCGCCTACCACCGCCTAAAACCTTGAGCCTCTACGGCCATAGTGGTATGGTGACGGGCTGGTGTGTCACCTACTGAGCCCCATTACTGACCTCCAGTGACATCTCATCACCGACCAAGTACCAGCCAAAATCACCACCACCATGAAATAAAATATAGAACATTAAATACCTCTATTCAATTAATTCTATATAAATTCTCTATATATAATAATTCTCCTTGAACTCTCCCTATTTTATTTACTTATCAGTGGTGACTCGTCTCTATCTCGTGTATCCCCTCCGCAACACCGCGCTTGTTGCTCGCATCTGCACTCGCTTGGTGGTGGACCGCCCTTTGTACTGTGGGCTGGTAGCAATACTCGTCTTATTACAATTGGTATTGTCCCAACATTCAAAAAAATACCCCACGCTAACTTTTTCTATTATTGTCTAGCAAAAGACAAGACGCCTGGGTGTGTGGGATTCTCTTGTATTTAATTGGATTTTGTATCTTTTTTACAGGTTATCATTTTCTATTCTGGTCAATTATCACCAATTGTTTGTAACGTGGTAATTCTTATCTTTCTATCACTTTTTTCCCTTTATTTCCCTTCGTTCCTTCTTTTCCACCAAAAACCCTCTCGCTAACTTTTATTCACTACACTTGCCTTATTTTCGCATCAACCATCAATCGTCACTGTGCGAGATAAACAACATCTTTTAGCGCGGGTAACATAATACGTCAGTAACTAATAAACCCCAAAAATTGCCCTATTACTGTTCCTCAGTAAATACACAAAATTCCTTATAAACAATATCATTTTTTTCATCATTACCTATCCCATCATTATTTTGACCTTTTGACGTTTTGACCAGTCCATCTAGTTGTTTATCAATCAACCATTTACTCACAACCAGCACTCTATACTAATTGTTGCTATTACATAACACAAGGTAATAAACTATAACTTACTACTACTACAATAGCCAACCTATGGGTCTCACTAATACCGTAGGATACTACGTGGTAGTGGGTTTGGTATCTTGGACAGTAATATGGTATTTGATATACTTTATAACTGGGTTCCATCTCAAATCATTCTCTATCAACAATGGGATTCTGTTCAATGGAATTTGTTATCGATCAAAATCATTATCTATACAATTGGGGTCCGTAAGATTTAGATTATGGGGTAATACAAGAAGAATTATCTTTGATGAACTATCTTTAACCTTTTTAACTCCTCCATCCAAGAAGAGATCAAAATCATCATCTAAAAAATCACCTATAAATCATCAATCTCCTCAAGATCATTTTAATTTATATTCAAAAAAATTCATTCCAAGAGTTTTAACCAAATTTTTACTCCGTCATATTCCGGCGGTGGATGTGGAATTAAGAAATTCAACTTTAAATATTGATCATGATCATCAAATCATTGTTGATTATGTCAAATTTGATCTTTCTTCAAGATATAGTAAAAGATATCTTGAAAAAATAAAGATTGATTTCACTTTTGTTTTAAATAATACCAAACAATGGATTCAAAATAGTAATCCAATTTCATTAGCAAATTTAAAAGTCCAATTTTTTGTTCTGATTGATCTTGAAAATGGTCTAGCTCATGGTTTAAAACTGAAAGTCTTTTTAAATGATTTCACATTTCTGATCTTTAGACTTTATAAATTCTTTGGTATGGATTATTTATGTCAAGATGATCAAGAAAATATCCCAATTGAAAATAATGAAAAAGAAAATACTGGACGACAATCGTCTAAAAAGCGTTTAGCTGGTCTTTTACGCTTTCATAACAAATTGCATCAATCACTTTCCGAAATATCCTTCCATTTAGAAAATATTAACGTGGTAGATATTCCTTTTGCTACTATCGTTGATAATCAACATTTCGATGAATATTTTAAAAGTGATACTCCTAAAACATCCCTTGATTTTTCAATCAAATCCTCATTTTTTAACTTTTCCAAATTGCATCCCGATTCCGCAGGATTTGAAGCAGTGTTTGATCCTTTAATTGATAGTCCTTTCCATCTTGTATCTTCAATTCAATTATTAAGACTCAACTTTACAAAATTGGTATCGGTAGAAACCGGTAAACTCGGTAAAGAATCTGATGAAATTCTCAATATTCCAAATTGGTCTTTTACTTTTAAAACTAATATTTTGGACCGTTTAGTAAGAGGTGATGGGTTCAAAAATTGTGTATTGGAACTCTTTGCATCTACTTCAAGTCCAATTTTAGATTTAGATACTCATCAAGTCAGTGAATTATTTTATAATTTGGTTCTCTTGAAGAAATGGTTAAAACTTTCTAAATCAAAGAGAGGTGAACCTGAAAAAATTCCTGATGAAAAAATCGAATCTAAATCTCAAGGATCCATACTTCGTGAATATATTGTGAAACTTCTTCATGATTATTATCCTAGATTGGATATTAAATTGATTGTGGAACAACCTAGAATAATTGTCAGACATTATGATTTACCTAAAGAAAAAGTCCAATTATTGAATTTCTCATATTCTTTACTTGATTTCCATTTATTGACTACCGATTCAAGAAACTATGACTCTGATTGTCAAATTTTAAGTCCTTGTATTCGTTACCTTGAAAAAGCCAGAAGTGAAGAACTTATTAATCAAAATATTGCCAAGGTAGATCAAGTTAATTTCCAATTCGAAATCCTTAAAAACTTAAAATTCAAGTGTAACACCAAAATTAAAGATGTGGATATTGATTTAACCAAATTAGATATTCTCTTTGGTATTCATAGTTTCCTTAAAGATATCATTGGAATGGCTGAAAAGGATTTGAGCACTGGAGTTCTTAATGAATTCTTAAACCGTCAAATCCACGAAATCAAAACGTTTAAAACTCAAAAGGAAAAATTACCTTTGGAACAAAAATTATTCAGGTACCTTCCATCATGGATCTTGGAATGCCAATTGGAATTATCATCAGTTAAGATTCTTTTAGGTTCTAGATCTGTGCTTATTCCTCGTGAATTTATTACTCAAATTGACGACTTCAATGATTTGACCGATGTTCATCATGGTTTAAGATACGTCAGGTTCAGCTTGGAAGAGATGTCAGTCATTCTCAATAACAACGAATTGGACTACTCTTCTGAGTCCAGTTTTGAAGATATTATTCCTGTATCCACTTCATCCACAGCATCTCTGGAAACACTCACTCCGTCATTTAACAATTCCCATTATTGGTCTATTCAGTCCAAGGTCAAGAACTTATCTACTTCCATGAACCTTCATTTGGGCAAGGAAAGCAAGTTATCTAATTTCTTAAGTGTTCCATTATTTGAGTGTAATGTTCAAGCCATTGTGGATGAACTGCACAATAATAAGCTTAAGGTTGATATGAACATGGATCAATTCCGTGCCCATTATGATAGATACAAGGCTTTTGTTCTTATTGGGTCTGTATATTTGATTCGTGAGTTCTTGGTCATTCCTATCAGTGAAATGTATGCCAAACTTAGAAGTGATATGCAAAGGTTCTCCCCACATCCATCATCAGAAAATGGAACTAAAAAGCACTTGAAGGATTTCTTGACCGTTCAATTTAATATGAACGATATTACTGTTTTGGCACAATTAGGTGACAATTTCAGAACCAAATTCCAAGTTGTTAATTCATTCTTATCATTTGAAGAAGGAATTGTTGCCTTTGATAACGAATTTTTCAGAGCCCTTACAGAATCTCCATTTGTGGCTCACCGTTGGGTTAGATTCATGTGTGCTGATAATATTCGAGTGGTATTCAATGATCCATCTACTGAAGAAAAGGTTGATGTGAGCACTGAGGCCATCAGATTTATTCATGCCCATGGTTTCGTGGCCCATAATTTATTTGATAATCTTTCTGCTACTATTAAGGTGATGAAATATGCTGTTCAATGTCTTCTTCAAGAGTCCAATAATCGTCACAAGGTGATTCAACCTAAAGAATCCAAAACCATTAAAATGCCTAATGTTAGAGTCAGATCGGGTAAACTTTCATTCAATATGGAAGATGATCCTTTTGAAACCGAATTAAATATGATTTATCAATTAGGTTTAGTGGAACAGAAAAAGAGAATGGAAGAAGAGAGTTTATTCCAAAATAGAGCCAACCAATCTCAACACCCAGTGGCCAAGGAACGTGAACTCTTGAACAAGAACTTCTCACTGTCTTGGATTAGAAAGGTGAAGGTTTATAAAGCCGAATTGAAGAGAGAAATCGTTGATAATAAGAAACATTTGTTTGGTAACGAAGCATTGCTTCCAAAACAATATAATGAAGGAATTGTTTCTTATCCAAGTTGTGCTCCACTTTTATTAATTATCATGAAAAATATGGATTTGAATATTGATACTACCAAGTTTGACTTGGCAGAACTTCCTCAATTCTTACACTATATTGGTCAAGGAGTTCCAAAGGATACAAAGTACTCATTGAATGTTCCAACATTTATCAGTTTGAAATTGGACGAGCTTAGAATGCACTTGAGAGATTATCCATTGCCTATTTTCCATGTTCCAGAGAATATGAACCCTCGAAGACCATGTCTTTCCTTAGGTGGACACCTTATTATTACTGAAGAACTCATCAAAGAAAGAGAACATGTCCGTTATAGCCATCTTCCATTATCATTAAATGTCAAGAATGTGGAACAAGATAAGTTTTATGCCGTCACCATTGCCAAATCACTTTCTTCTGTCAAATTATTCACTGAATTGAAGTGTGACTTTGATTCCGATTTACCAAGTAGATTCGTTTGGGGTCAATCACTCCAATTCGGTATCCAACAAGCCATGTTGAACTTTGATCAATTTTCCAAGCCTCCAGTAGACCCTTCGATCAAACTTGGATTCTGGGATAAAATCAGATATGTGATGCATGGAAAATGTGACATCAGAGTCAAAAAGAGTTTGGAAGTGGCATTCAAGGGTTCTCATGATCCTTATGATCTTTTCTCTACTTCATCTGGATTCGTATTATCTTTTAGAGATAATGTCTTATGGAAAATCAATCAGGATGATGATTCTCGACTGTTCTTCGATATTGAATCTGAAAATGTTTCATGGTATATTCCTAATTATTTGGCAGCTCCATTGGTGGCTTGGACTCGTGAAAGTTCTAAATCTATTTATTTACCAGATTCTACCAAATTTATTACATCTTCATTTGGTTATTATTTGGCAAGAGATGAAGAGCCAAGACCATTTGAATCCAATGCCGATATTTTAGAAAAGAAAATGGTTAATTTGAATGGAGGCGTTCATTTTAGAGTAGGATTTTTACTTCAAAGAAAGAAAGATGGTCAAAGAACTTCCGAATCAAGACCTCATTATGACATCAAACTTTTCAATCCTGAATTCACTTCCAAAGATCATGATTCCTATGAAGGATTTAGAAGTGACTATATTCATATGGCTATTTCACTTAATGCTGATAGAGAATCAAGTTATAATTCCATTCATCTTAGTCCAAAGACATTTGATCAATTCTTTAAATGGTGGAAATTATTTTCTGGAAATATGTCACTTCCAATTAGAAGAGGTAAAATGTTTGGAGAAGTTAAAAAATCAGCCAAATTCTCACAAATTCTTTTCACAAATAAGTATCAATTCAATTTCCGGTCATTATTTATGACCCACGCTTATAGAGACGAATCGATTGCTAGGGATGATGAAAAGATTGAATTTGTGGGTATTAGAGCTAAGATTGATAGTTTCTCGGTTGATTTACATCAAAGAAAAGAACCGGTGATTCAAGTTCATGAAGAATTATCAAGAAATAAAAAATTAATGAAGATGAATTTCAATATTGGTGAAGTTCACTTAAGTAATATTGATTTAAGAGTGATCCATGCCTCATTTTCACAAGATATTTATAATAACAATGATATGCATCATATACTTAAAGATGATGATAAGGTGAATAAGTATAAGATTTTTGATCACGATCAAAGATGGTTTGACTTACAAGATTATGAAGAAGCATTTGCACTTTCCCTCAAGAATTGTCCAAGAAATTTCAGTATTTTCCCATTATTATATGCAAAGAGATTCTCATATGTCAGAGATACCAATGCACCAGATGATAATCCAGAGGAAAACTTCGGTAACGAGGAAACTCATAAATGTACTTTGAATTCCAAGAATGTTTTCCAACCACAAATCGAATCATTAATTGATAGAATTAAAGAATTAGAAGAACAAGTGGAAAAGAATAAGAGAAAGAAAGGACCTATTGATGGATTACTCAAGAGAATTGAATTTCTTCGAGAAGAAGTCAGAAAGAATGAACGAAAATGGAGTGGATCTAGAAGAGCTACTGTTACACAAGATCAAATACCTACTAAAGAAGATATGGAACTTATTGATGCTGATTCAGATACTGAAGACTCGGATTTGGAATCTTATAGACCTCATTCGGAACTGAATCAACAAGACTTTGAAAAATTCAATAATAAGTTCATTCTTATTAATATGCTTCTTAAATGGAACTTCCAAAACAGAAATTATCTTCTCAAATATATCCATTTTGTTCAACTTAAAAAGGTTCTTAAGAAGTTCCTTTCTTATGATTCTATTGCAGCATTAGAAGAAATTATGGAAAAGTCAAATACCAATGAATTACAAAGTTTGGCTACTGGTGCTCGTAGTAGTACACTGTACCATTCTACTTATCCAGATAATTATAAGTCCAATTTATCATCTAGTCAAAGATTGCAAAATTTCGATAAGATTCTTCGTCAAGTCCAAGAAAATGAAGGTATTTCCGAAGATTACAGAATTGAAATCATTTCTCCACAAATTCAATTACAAAGTGATGATGAACCTAATTCAGTGGTGATTATTGCTACTCCTAAGATTGACTCCAAGATTGTTTCTGTTGTCAAGAAGAAGGAGGATGGAGAAGTTGATGAGTCTAAGGAATTTTCTACAAGATTTGGTGTGATCATGAAACATGCCAATATCTTTGTTTTACGTAAAGAAGATTTGGCTAATTCTGACCTTATGATCTTAAGTAAAAATACTTATGGTTCTCCTACAAACTGGCCTCCTTGGTTAGGTACTGAGATCTGTAAGAATGGACTTTGGGCTGGTGAAGATAAGTTACTTGTGGAAAAGACTTCTTTGATGATAATGTATGAAAAGATCAAGCCTCTTGGAAGCAGAATCAAGGTCGATGAAGAGGAAGACGAGGATTATTTGAATCCTAATAATAACAATAAAGAAGATGCTATTCCAGTGGATCGGCTCTTTGTTGATTTCCCTAAACTTATTATATCTTCTACTTCCAAACAATATTTCACCCTTTACATTATTGTCCTCAGTCTTCTTTTCTACAGTGAACCAATGAACAAATCTATCAGTGAAAAATTGGAGAAACTTAAGTTTTCTATTGATTTCCAAGATCTTTCTTCATTACATTCACGGTTGAAAGAACTTCACAATTATCATAACCTTATGAAGATATTAATGTTGAATTATGGATTCCGTCAAAAGACTTTGACTAATGAAGAATTGAATAATTTCTTATTATTAAACCTGGAAAAGGAAGAAGTTGTCACAGAAATCTATTTGATGATGCAAACTATTTTGACTGGAGATTTCTATGATTTCTCCACATCATCTAAACCTAAAGCTAATTGGTTTATTAAAGCAGATGAAATTATTCTTCATATGTTGGAAGATGATCGGACTCCAATCTTGGATATTGCCATGGCTCAAGGTGCTTATAGAAGAATTGTCAATGAAGATGATTCTAACGACAATAAACTTGAGATTGGAATGATTCAAGGTTTCAATTTAATTAAGGATGCCAAGTATCAACAGTTCTTGGAACCATTACATGCTGAAGATACAAATTCAGAAAAATTAATCAGTATGGACTGGACCATGAATAGACCAATTGGAGGTATTAAAATCATTGAAAAGGTGGAATTAGATTCAAAACCACTTAATCTTAAGATTGATGAAATTACAGGTAGAAAGTTGATGCTCTTCATCTTTGGTACTGATTCAACTATTGATGAAAGTCCTCTATTATCGGTAGCTAATAGATATGATGAAGAGGAAGAAGTTGAGGAAGATATGGAAAACAATTCTGAATATGATAAAGGAGAAAGTTCTGATGGTATGGAAGATCGACTTCTTGAAGTACCTGATTCTAGAGTCAAGTTTGATGAAAAGAATATTGATTCACGCTCTGATTCACGTTCAGATTCTACTAAGAAACGACTTTCAAGAAGAAGATTCTCCAAGACATTCTCACAAACATCATCTTCTTCAGTATCACATGAAGCAGAGTATCAGGATCAAATTGATAGAATGATCGATAGATCAAAGAAATATTTCAGTTTCATTTCATTCAAATTACATCCTATATCTCTACTGATATCTATCAGTCTTAGTAAGGGTTACAGAAGATTATTGAATGTTCAAAATTTCCATATTCATCTACCTGAATTCACCATTCAAAAGAAGATCTTATCATTCTTGGAAGTATCTAAATTATTACAGAAAATGGTGATTAAATCATTATTAAGTCATTCTGGTAAGTTGTTGAAGAATAAGATGACAGTCAAGAAGAAACTGTCAAAGAAATTAATCAATAAACCTTTGAAACCTTTGAAGCGTTATGTCAGGTTTACTGACGTCGAGGAATTACAGGATGAACAAACAATAGAAGCTCAACGAACAAAATGAGCTAATTAACACATTTGTTGTACACTTTTAGTAGTGGAACAACCTTATGCTATGGCCTGATATTACGAGAGCAATTCCCCTTTGAGAAGTGGGGATTCTTCGGTATGGTACCAAGTCATCATGTAAATATGTACTATAGATAAAAGAATATATATATGATATAAGAATATATATAACATATAACATATAAAGAGACCGTAGTGTTGATAATTTTGGGTTTCATATTGACCCATACCACACTTGTCTAGTATAGATAAATAAAACTCATTTAGTTTGAGCAGTTATAATCCATTATTGTATTTGTTTGAAGTTTCCCATATTATTATTAATAGATCTATATTAAGACTCACGCAAATGTGAAGTCATTGTCTGAACTTCTTAGTTCTGTAGAAATTGATCGGGGTGTAGAATAAATAGCAATTATAGTCATTGCTAGTTATTATTATTAAATGGTTATTAGTATGACTTGAATCCAATACTCTTAATTTACGAATATTAAACGATGAGTAATAAATTTCCAATTAAAAGAATAGTGGTTTTGGTTTTCTATTGGTTGATGTGTTATGTGGTAACCACTGTGGCCCTACTTTAGGAATGTCCATTATGAGTTGCATTCCTTGGAGCCTATATTTGTCTGAATTCAATTATTGACAGGAAAATTGCTCCGAAGCACTTTAATATTTTTCGATGGAACAGAAATATGATGATTTTACCCCTTTCTGGTTGATTTTGATATGTATTAAGAGGCTGGCTTGGAGGAAATATGATTATTAGTTCCAAATTGGATGATAATATGTGAATATACCTCTTTTGATATATTATATTGTTGTTTCTCATATATGTTGTCTCTTGACATCCCCATTTACTTGCTTCTTCTTTCTCTTTCCCTTCTTATATTCGTCATTATCCACTTCATCACCTCTCATTAACATTTGTTGATCATTAATAGCCAAATCTGCTGTGTTGAAACTAGGAATACCATTGATTGAAGTCTTATCGAATCTTAATGCATCTCTCAACAAATCTGGATTGATTTCTTTGATTATATCTGGGGCTTGTGCCACCATAGGATCTAATAAACCTGGTGGTAACGCTTTTGGACCAGGAATCTGGTGTTTTCCTGGTAAATCTTGTATATGATTCTTATATGATTTTCTTAATTTGACACCTTTGGACCCATCTGGATTGGTTCTGGCTAAGGACTTGGCGATAGGTTCGAGTCCATAGAGTGAAAGAAGGTTATCAAGTGGTGATGGACTTGGAGCGGAGTACTTGTCTAAAGAACTGGTTAGTAGCGGTTAAAGAAAAGGCGATCGAATGTTTCAAAGTGGTACATACGCTTTGCGTCTATCAAGTAGTAGCTGTCTATTCCCTCTCGTATATCAGCTGGTTCCGTCATGATGGGCGGTGATAATAGCAATTGATAATTGTAAGTCTTATGATTGTGTACAGACAATTTGATTAGTGAGTTTGGTGGTACTGGTGCGCGAAGGTACAGCGAGACACGCCCTATTGCAGCAATATAGTGGGTAACTTAGCGAGAAATTTAGTGAGAAAGTATTGCTACAAGAGACTAATTAAATGGATGAAGTCAAGCAAATAGCCCGTAAAACACTTCACTAATACCACAAATGGGTCCGTAACAACTTACTAGATTTAAAAGAGGTTTTGAGGGGTAATTGGACAAGAATTTAGTCATTTTCAAGGTATTGCTACCGATTAGTTCTTTTCCTTCATTTCAGTAGTTAATTAACTCTAGCGAGACTGTGGTACTAAATGTACGGCGCTCTACCACCATTTTTCTTTAACTTTTACAGCCATTTACAGCCGTTTTTTACAGCCACTATTTACAGCCATTATTTACAGCCATCTTTGCAATCATTTTTACAGCCATCAAAACTATATAAAGTCACTTTCCCCCCTTTTAAAACAGATTTTCTTTCTACTACTTCTCTTTTCTCTACATTTAGTACATTAATAATTTTATCAATTGATTTTATACAATTTTACAATTGACCAACGTAACTTCACCAACTGGCTTGAAGTCGGCTCGTTCGTATAAAAGGCATAAATTAAACACAAGACCGAAGAAAAGAGTATCTATACAGTGGATGCTAGGCGACGACAACAAAACGTCATGCTATAATTATTTTCCAACAACTTCCCAGCCTTGGTTGTCTTTGGAGTCATCGATGGACAAGTTAGCAGTGGCGGATTCCAAGTTGGTGGCTTGTTCCTTTTGTTCTTGTTGTTTTTGTTCTTCTTCATCATCTTCTTCTTCATCATCAGATTCACCTTCTAAGGCTAACACAGAGAAAGCAGACTTTTGAGGCTTTTGTTCATCCTTCTTTTCTTCTGGCTTCTTAGAAGAAGTGGTACGCTTGGCTCTTGGTTGTAAAGCTTGACCTCTCTTCCAGTCCAATTCTGGTTCTTCCTTTCTTGGAGCTCTGTTACTTCTTTCTCTTGGTGGTAAGGTTTGACCTCTAGCAACACCCCAATCTAATTCTGGTTCTTCCTTTCTTGGAGCTCTGTTACTTCTTTCTCTTGGTGGTAAAGTTTGACCTCTGGCGGAACCCCAGTCTAATTCTGGTTCTTCCTTTCTTGGTGGTCTTTCTGATCTTTCTGATCTTTCTCTATTACTTCTTTCTCTTGGTGGTAAAGCTTGTCCTCTTGGAGCACCCCAGTCCAAATCTGGTTCTTCTCTCTTTGGTCTTTCTGGTCTGTCACCTCTTTCACCTCTTTCACCTCTTTCGAATCCTCTGTTACTTCTTTCTCTTGGTGGTAAAGCATTTTGACCTCTAGCAGCACCCCAGTCTAAATCTGGTTCTTCTCTTCTACCTTCTAATGGTCCACCTCTACCGGATCTCCAGTCACCATCAAAAGCATTGTTTTGTGGAGCAGCTACGTTAACGAAGATCTTTCTACCATTGAAATCAGCCATAGTTAAGTTTAAAGCTTCTTCTAAAACAGATCTTTCAGAAAAGGTAACAAAAGCAGTACCTCTTGGTCTACCACTTTCACGGTCAAGTGGTAATTTAACTTCTTCAACGACACCTTGCATTTGCATACGATCTTCGAAGAATCTAGAGACATCAGATTCAACAACTTCCCATGGTAAATTGGCGACTCTAGCACGGTATGGAGGAGCATCAGGAATAGGATATTCTTTTCTTTCCTTTCTTTCTTCAAATTGACCGGATCTTTCGAATCCACCACGACCACCGGTTGGAGCTTGAAATCCACCAGTAGAAGCAGCAGTTGAACCACCACCAATTGGAGCAGCAGTGGTAGAAACGTTAACACCAATGGAGTTTAAATCGACTTCTTCATCGGCCCATGAAGTACCCCCAAGGGAGTCATCGGCCAAGAAGTCTCCGATATCCATCTTCTTTCCTTTCTTTGGAGGAGCCATTTTTGTTTTCTCTTTACTATATCTAAAAAGGGTTACCTTGTTTGGTGATTTAGTTGTTTAGAATTGATTGTAATGAATAGTGGAAAATTTTTCGGAACTGCGCAGAGCGGGCCTACCTACTACGACAGATCCCCGTTGTAGTGAGATAATGAGTGAGAGACAGCGTGGGAAGAGAAGTAAGAAGGGACTACGTTAGAGGGATGAAAATGGAGAGTTACGAAAGTTGGGGTATGATAATAGCAAGAGGTAGCCATAAGAGATTAAACTGATACCAATTGCACCATGGTGCTCGTATTCGATGGGGGTGTTTAGTGCCAATAATTAGTGGAGTTCACCGAGAAACGAGACGTTGGTGGTGAGGCCACAGGAACGTGCCTCATGGTGCGAACAGATGAAAAATAGCGAGACAAGGAAGGAACAGTTTAGGAGTATAGGAGAAGATGGGACAACCTAAACGGTAGGCTACGGCTACTGTGATGGACAGTGTTAAGGGTAATTACAGGTATATTTTAGTGGGGGAACGAGTACTGCAATTGGGTTCGAATTGAGTCTACTTGTGGACTACTATAAATGGTATATTGGGTGATATTAGGGAGTAGTGGTGGTAGTGGCAGTGGTGTTAGACGGAGATCTTAGTGTGGGACCAAAAGTTTTATATGTGTTTCACTAGTTGCTACTGTCAGAATAAAGACGTTTAGCGGGAAAAATATCAGCCGCACTCCACTGATTAGCGATACTTCTTAATGGGCCAGAAACATACACTAAATCCTATGAAAAATCACGTTTATTAAAGCTACTAAACAAACTAAATAGCTTCCTATAACTAGTAAGCGATCTGCTTTAATCTGTTAACAATTCTAGACGAGAAAGCAACGTATTTCTTCAACTCCTCGGCAGAAATCATTTTCGCAGCTTCTGGCATAGCAGTTCCTATGGTTTCTTTTCTCAGAAGGTTTGACTTGAAACCAGACCAGAACTTATACATGGGGTTCATTTTAGGTGACTTATCAGGTAAGAACACAAATCTGTAGCCGTGACTACCTAGTAATTTATAGAGGTTCCAGAAACTTTCTACCTTAGAGTACTTGTATTTGGGGTTATTGTTGAGAATAGTTACAACCTCTTCCACAAAAGCATCAAAAGGAGCAACTTTTACTGTTTTAGAATCCATTTTCTTTGGTTTAGGGGTCGTTTTAAGGTCTACTTTGATGACTTCATCACCACTGATCGCACCAAAAACCGTTCTTTTATGGGGAACAATCGTCTTACCACGTTTAATACTTATATCAAGAGCTACACTATCGATAAAAATACAGTTCTTTGTATAGTTGACCCGGTCCAAACGAAGGTTATCGACAAATCTCAATCTGTCCTTCATCACTTCGTCGGAGTGCAGTTCTTCTCTCTCCTCCAACTTATAAGTGATACTAAATTCCGAACGTACATACTTGGTGAGTTCACTTTTACTAACTTTTAATCCGTCAAAAGACTTGGATAATTGGCTCATCATCTCATCGACTGGCACATAGGGGTCCATGTCAATAAGCTTACCAAGAAACTGTTGATGTTCCTTGTCCATAATGGGCAATTTGGCTCTACTTCCTGGCGGTTTTGGTGCAGGAATTTTGCACCCATTTTCTTTAAACTGTCTAACCCATCTCTGCGCTGTTCTAACATTGACATCGTTTTCACGGGCAATGGAAGACACAGACCGTTTGGGATCATCGACCCATTCGGTACAGATCTTTACCATGATGGTTTCTCCGTAATTACTAACAGTACGCTTTTCCATTGGCGGATCGCTCGGAAGCTGAACATTAACTGCAAATGTCAAACTAACTGGCGAACCAGCCCTGGAACATTCACCACTAGATAAACTAATGGGAGTGGAAGTGCCAGAAAAATCGGTACCGTAACTGAAAAAACTAACAGGGCTAATTGCACGAGAAGCTCTTTCTGGAGTATTTTCTTTAGGGGACATAATAAATTGATAATAAATTGATGGGAACCAACTACTGCTGACGCTGCAAAAGCGACTGAAACTACCATTCTACCAAAACTACCAGCAGCCCATATTGGTGCCCATAATGGTATGATACTAGCTGCAGCTGCAATTAGTATGCCTCCAACGTTTAAGGATGTCCATTACCATCTATTCCTTTTGACATAGTTTCTTGGGTGGGTATTAATCCGGTGTTGATCGCTTGAATGCTAGTTGTTTTAAGTTTTGAAATTTCATTTTCTAAGTACACATTCTTGATTGATAAGTAAATTGCTAGCGTCGCTAGGAATACTATACCAATAGTTGTAATCTTTCGGTTTGAGTTTTCGTAGTTGTTATATTTCATTTCTAATTGATTAATAACTAAAACTAACTAAAATATTCAATACTTACTTAAATTTTCAACGAAAACAAAAGAAGAAAGTGGTAGATTTAATTAAGATTGAAAAGTGGGAAATTGGGGAAATTGGTCCCCTTTTATAGACCGAATGTTGATGCTATTGTCCCAAGAATTATTCACATTAAATCCCGCACCCCCTTGCGATAAATGATTCGTGCCTAAGCTGAAAAATTGCTACCACGAGCACCTTTGTGCGGCTCGTCAACTTTTCAGTTAGCTAACCTACCTGGGCTTATAACATCTCCAAATTAGTAATTAGTGGGGTGGAGATACTCATAGCCGCCTAAGCCCAGCATCCAAAACCTACAAATAATCTTTCTACTCATAATTCTTAGATATTGTGATTTTTCTAAGAGTACTAAGATTAGTATGTGCAAGAACATAATAGTATGGAGGTTTACTATGTGTTTCAAAAGTATAATGCTGAAACAATCCACATACTTGGATTTTGGTATTTTATACCTCACAGATGCTTTGACTAAGGTCAGATAAATCTTTTGCTTGACTACTCTAGTAATGAAGTAGTCTCTAAATGTGTCTGGATAAGGTTAACGGTAGTAAGGTTCTTATCAGCACGTGACATATTGCTTACTATATCCTTTATATTATACTAAGTACTATTTTCACAGCCAAAACACCTATTCTAAGTCATTCTACATGTTTCAGAGTTTAATTAAAATCCTTTAATATTGTACACATTAACTCGATATTATTACTATATAACTGGTTTGGGGGGAAATTTACATTATACACGTTGTTCAACAACATTACGTCTTGTTTCTGGATCAATATCCGAATCTGGATTTTCCAGCGAATGTCTTGGTGATTGTTGGACTTCAAAATATCTATCGGGACTAGACCCGTTGGATGTTTGTGGAGAAGGCGAACGAGCAGGAGAATCAGTGATATCAGTTTCTGGTAAAGTACCCGATGGTGCAGGAGATCCCTCTGAACCATCTTCATTATTATCTGAACCATCTGGTTGATCTTGAGTTTCAGCTTCTGCTGTCTCACCAGCTTCAGCAGCTTCAGCAGCTGCTGCTTGATTAGCGAGTTCTGCTTCCACAGCTGGTCTGTGTTCAAGGTACATTTGCATAACGTAAAAATTAAATAAGTTTTGTTTGGTGATACCCATGATTTTCCAGAAAAAGATCTTGATATGTCCATACTTCTTGTTGGCAACTTCTGTTGCTCTTTCTTCAAGATTCAAGTGTGCATAGTTCGTATCAGCCAATACTAATTGAACTCTTTCGTCAATTGGAATTAATTCTTGGATAAATGCACGAAGGGTAGGATCATTACGTAACACTTCAATATCTAAACTGAATCCATCATCGTCATCATCTTCAGGTCTCAAAGTGTCATCGTTGTCTTGATCAGCATGATTATTATTATTATTGTTATTATTGGTGCTATTGTCTGTATTACCCTCTGTTTGTTCACCTTCATTATTATTATTATTGGTATTGGTGTTGGTATTATTTTCATCTTGATTTTCACCATTTCTTGATGTGCCAGTTGCGTTAGCTTCACCATCTCTATTTTCTCTTCCATCTTCAGATCCAGCGTCAGTGGAACCTGCCACTTCACTGTTAGGATTCTTATAGAAATAGTCTCTCTTACACATTGGGCAACATGCTCTTCTCTTAATAAGCCATGGATCCAAACATTCAGCATGGAACACATGACCACAAATTAAACCTCTAACGATTTCATCATCTTCAATAATTTCAAGACAAATAGCACAACCACCTGAAGGGAAATGGAGTTGTTCAACAACTTCTTCAGCATGAGAATGTTCTGGTTTATCTGAAGATGGTAATTCATCCATTTCAATACCTTCAGATGGACTAACAGTACTATTACTGGTGGTTGGTTCATTAAGGGAGGTAATATCATGACTGATTTTATTAGCATTCTTTTCTAAAGTTACAGTGGTGGAAAGGGTAATTTCTTGAGTATCAGTTGAAGTATCAACTCTGGTAGCTTCATCAGTAATGGTAGCAGTGGTGGTGGTTGGATTATCATCATCTTTAGAACCTTCTTGAAGCATACCATCTCTTTTTTCATGATCTCTTTCTTTACCACCATTAATCCAATCATGATAAGTCTTTTTAGGGAATAAGATTTCAACTTCTTCTTCAGTTAATTTTTTCATCTTGGCAAATCTTCCACCTCTTCTTCTTCTTCTACGTCTTCTAGATCTTGGACCCACATATAATCTTCCATTCCAAGCATCACCTCTTCTGGAAGTATATTCACGTAAAAGTTCCAACTGTTCATAAAGTTGATCATTGGTTGGATTTGAAGATAAAAATCCGGGGGTTCTACCCCGACTTAAACCAACTCTTGCACCACCATCATTATTTAAACTATTAATGACAGCAGGAGATGACAAGAAACTTCTATGGTTTAATGGATAAGCTTGAAGACCATATTTTGACCTAATAAAATATCTTATAGTAAAGAAAATGAATAGGAAGGCGATAAACACCCCTACTGCTAAGGCCAAAAAGAACAAAACGGTTGATGGTGTACTTCCCACAAAAGTAGTTGTTGAATTAACCACCGATGTAGATGTAGGAGATGATGTGGAGGATGTGGAGGATGGTGATGAAGTACGGGAAGGTACGGAGGAAGCCAGAGACTGAACGATTACTGAAGCAATATCTTTAATGGGCATAATTTGATTTCAAATAGTTATGACCAAAGACAAGTGAGAGGCCCCGGTAAAGTTAAGTTAATGGCGGTTAGTGGCGGGCTCTTCGCTTCACTATTAACAAGAACAGGAACAGAAACGGAAGGACAGGCCGGATAAGAAACAAAGTTATCAGGAACAAAGTGAATCACTTTAATTTAAAAGTGTGAACCCGTTGATCAAAAGGTGGTGGTGGTAAAAAGTGGCGCCTGAGGGGTGGGATCTGGGGCAGGTAATGCAGACAGGAAGGGCAGGCAACGCAGGCAGGCAAACGCAAGGCAGACAGGCAGAGCAGGGATAGGGAGCGGTCACGTGGAGGAGGTTCCAGTAGCAGGTGGTGAAGTGGTAGTGGTGGTGGAAACTAAGTCGTAGTAGGGTGGGTAAGGATGGAAAGTGGTAGGAGCCAGTGGAGGTATGAGGATGTGCGGCTATGTATAAGTATATATATATATTTATATATATCTAAATATATGTATATCGAATGTGCATACACATATATCCATATACTTATATAGTTGTGGAAGTGGAATATAAATTTCTAGTGAGGTAATTCAGATACCGTGAAAGATGATCTAAATATAATCTTTTAAAAAAGGGATGAGAAAAAGAAGAGAAGAAACGGATGCGATTTACATCAGTTGATTACGCTTATATATAGGGCCAGGCCATAAACGACAAAGGGACATAATCACAAAGTATCTAAACCGCAAACACGCTAATAAAGACCACAAAAGATCGGATATAAACGGCGTGGGGTCATGATGTATGTTGTGGCGGGGTGAAATAAATAAAAATTATTCATTTATAGTGTGATACACAGGGTGATAGGATGATAGGGTGAGATTTTAGGGTGAGATAGGGTGAGAGGAATCACCGAACAGAGGAGCTAATGCTATTATTGTACAGTCTTTTTTTCATAAAAGAAAAAGGATCGGCGGTAAGTGACCTGGGCTGAGGACGGAAACATAGGCCGACCCGAAGCCCTGCAGGAGGAACAAACAAACCAAGTTGTGATTAACAGCAAAAATACCGTACAAACTAGTCATAAAAAAGGATTGAAAGAGATAAGTGTGACAAAAGAGGGTAAAAAAAAATTGCGGGGGGAAAATTGCGTAAAAAACTAGTTAACGGGCTTAAAGAGCAAAAGAAGAGGTTGTTTAACAAAGAGGGCAATACTATGTAAAGTAATTGTGATGATGTATGGGGATACGAGCAATCATTATACATGATTATACGAGCAAAGTTAAATAAGATGTGGGGTTTAAAAAAGGTGATGGTTTGGAAAATGCGAGTGATGGATCTGCACGTCATTAATGAAATTGATCTTGGGTATGCAGTACGTGGGGAGACAACCAAGACACACTAAATTAATTAATTAGCTAACTAAAAAAAACCAAGAAATCCTTAACCAAGTCTTGGACAAACTCTTGGTATAGAAAGTATAAAAGAGTTGGGAAATCACCACATTCTGTAGCATATCACCTTGGTAATTGAGCCAAGACACCACCAGTGAAATTCCAAGAACCGTGATGAACTCTGGACTTTGTCCTTGAATAAAGTTGGTTTTGGTGTTGGTACACCTTTTTTTCCCTAAGTATAGTGGGGATTGTTGAGATCCTGATCGTTTGAGGTTTGAAGTACGCGGACGTCCGTATTTGGTGTTAAAGCTGGAATGATGCACTTTAGGTTTTCCGTTGCAGTTAAGGCTGTGCTGAAGGGATTAGAGTTGCCAGTACCAGTAACGTAGAGGCCTAGATGGCCGTATTTGATCTGCAGATTACTAATCGTAAAACAATCTCTAGCGCAAGATGCTGATCTGCCCTCAAGTATTATCCGAATTAAGAACTACAACCGCAGTCAAAAGGGCCATGAACCTTTGTGGCATCCGATCATACTGTCATTACTCGAGAAAGACAGTTATTAGTTTACCATACCGGATTACAAAAATAGCATAAACGGCTGATAATAACCCTAAAACCACGTAGGAAGTATTTTTTTGGGGGGTTGGTCTAATGATCCCAATACTGGGGGCACATTTTAATGTGAGATGGTTAAAAATTATTATTTTTCAGTGTTGGTTAATACCGAAATGACGTTATTTTCAGTTATATGGGATCAATTTCGGTGATAATAGCGTAGATAATGTAAAACGTTTACTTGGACTTAAAAATAGCATTTCTGAGAATGTTCTGATGTCTATTGTTCAAGTACTTTTCATTCTGCTCAGAATTGGAATTGACGTACTGGTTCTTCGGCTTGCTACTTATTGCGCTTTATTGTTAGGTATGGGTGCAATATGTACTGAATTAAGAATAATTTCCGGAGTGTATTGAACTGGGAATTTTACAGTTTCTTGTTCGTTTAATTAGGTTATCTATTACCAATCATTTAGTTCCAACATTTGGTGGGCTTGTTTCAGCCTGAAAAATGTGAAAAATCGGTATGTGCAATTTGCTGACCATCACGCTGATCGTGTTCCTTGATCTTTGATTATCAATTCAGTTTCAAAGATAAGCTCTAGACTTCCGCTGGTTCGTCAGCTTCTATTTTCGATCATTTTTACGATAATTGAGGCGATGCAACTTTTATTACAGAAAGATGAGCACTTTTATTGTTTGAGATCGCCCCAATCTATGCAATCGCCCCAATCTCCAGATCTTATTGTATAATTACCAGATGACTTGCAATTAGTACCTGAAATGACGTAAATGTACAAGGATAACAAGTTAAGTCATTTGAAACTGGTGAACGGGAAATGAACGAAAGAACCCGATTTTTCACCTATTAGTGTTAGCCAAATTCCAGTTATCTCGATCTACAATCAACAATCAAGCAACACCTAAACTAAACCAAACTCAATGAAACAACCTCAATAAACCTACTAATTCCAATTCAAGAATAAAGAGCATTGTTCTATTAATATTGTCAGCATATCAGTCTTTAGAAGTGGCAAAAAATTGAGATGGGTTCCAGATGTTTATTGTCATCTGAAAGTTATAAAGTTGACTACAGCTCATCACCTCAAAATAATTTGGTATGATAAGGATGATAAATAATAAAACTACATTCAAAACTCACAGGCAACTACTGCAAAAATGTGGAGTTGTTTGTTCGTTAATCGTTTGCTCTTTCGAATTTGTATAAATTGTACAACCTATAGATATGAGAATTAAATAAATAATTCTAGCTGGACCATTTTTAAATTAATCAAAAAGGATTAACTTACAACTTTGGAGCTTCCTTGAAGGAGATAGCGGCTTCTTCGTTCATAGCAGAAATGATGGTGATCAATAAGTCCTTACCTTCATCGAATTCAGATTGGATCTTGTCACCCAATTCACCATCTGGGATCTTGACATCATCCTTGGTGTCACCGTCAGAGGTCATCAAGGATAAGAAACCATCATCAACATCTAACAATTGGAATTCTTGTCTTCTGACGTTTGGAACTTCCATATTGTGGGTAGATGGAGATAAATCTTCCAACTTCTTACCAGTGAAAATATCAATGGCGACCAAGTGGACCTTGGCGTGACCGTGCTTACCGGTCTTAGAAGTAGACATATCAACAATCTTACATGGTCTACCCTTGATGACAACGTGACCGTTCTTTCTTAAGGCAGAACATTGAATTGGGAAAGTCAAAGCGGCACCGGCATCGGCGGTTTCGAAAGTGTGCTAAAAACTTGTTAGTATTTTGTCTTTGAATGTTTTAATTATCATCTTCATCATCATCATCGAATTTCATCGATTTGTTTGATTTGGTTGATTTTTTTTTGATCTAATCCAAAATTTTCATCGTCGACCAACGCCACCATAAAAAGGTTTGAAAAAGATCAAATCTTAAGCAATGAGAAGGAACAAATCATTTCCAAACGTTTGGTGGTTGTTTCATTTCAACCTCATCACCTTCTTTGTGTTTACTTACATCTTCTTCAGCCATTTTTAATGAATAAGTTTTCTAATGAAGGAAAGAAAAAAAGAGGAAAGAAATTCTTTTTAAAACAGCAAGAAGGAATGAAGGAAAAAATTGGTGAAAAACAACGCCAAAAAATGTCGCGATCGTTGGATTACGTAACCGAATTCACCATAATTTTGGGTGGTTGGTAGATGGTCGCACGCGTATATTTGAGTCCGGGCCCAAATCTACCAGGGACCACAATGGGTTAATTGCTGTGTAAAATGAATATAGGGGTGGCTATTTTGGGCACTGGTATGCCATTAGGGGGTATAGGTAACCAGTCAAAGTTGTTGGTTACTCGTTAACTACGTTTCAATAAGTCATTGATCTCTATGTTCACTTGGACTCTTGTGACTGAAACTAAAAAGTCGAGACCGCGCGACATTCTCCAGGTTTCAAAATGTCGTGTGATGGTAGCCGCACTACATAAGCCAAGATGAGGTTGGGGGATCTATCGCAGACCACATTGGATACTTGTTTATTTAGGTGGCCAATTAATGGCTTGAATTTATGTAATTAGGTGGCAACGGTGTTTGCCTGTAGTTTATGGACCAATCATTAACCTCCAGTAGTTAATTATTTTATTGCAATTCTAGTTGTTAGTGGCAAATGTGGACAAATACTTCCGACGACAACAACGAGTGGCTGAACCTGTGATAAATTATCTATGCATGTGTCACGTTGACAGTCATGTGATTCGTAAAAATCATAACAAAAAGATCTTGATCCCGTGATTTTTCGGATTTGGGACTCTTTCAGTTCCAAACATTCTGTGATCTTCTATGGTTTTTGGTTTTTAATTTTTGTTTTTGTTTATCTTACTGACAATTTTCGAATATTCTACATTTCATTCACTATATGACATTCGGAATTAACACGTGGTGATTGTGTAAATTAATTATAACTTGGTCTCTCGTGATCGTATAATTATTCTATTAATATCTGATCTGATCCTAATATTAAATGGTAATTGATTTCCAGGTAACAATATGAAAGAATATGATATATTATAATAAAAATAACAATAACATATTATAATATAATAATTAATTGTATGGGGATCAGATATTTCTAGTGCCCACTTGTCAATAACAGTTGGTTGGTGTTTTGACTAGTAATTTGGAAGGCTGGTGGATTATAATGAAAGAACCCTTTTGACAAATCGGAGATGTCCAGAAATCAATTCTTAACTTTCTCTCTTTCTTTTTCTTTGTGGTAAAGCTCTTCAAAGTTGATTCACCTGACGATACACAAGAACCAAAATTCATCCAACCTAATTTAATTTCATGCATTTTGTTTTTAATTTCTAGGATGGTGGTTGGTTTTATTGATTGAATTTGTGGTTGGTTGGTTGGTGAGGTTGAGTGTTTCCCTTTCTGGATAGTTTGATTAGCTAATAGTACATATATAACAACG
This sequence comes from Suhomyces anneliseae, assembly GCA_030568535.1. Taxonomy (NCBI): domain Eukaryota; kingdom Fungi; phylum Ascomycota; class Pichiomycetes; order Serinales; family Debaryomycetaceae; genus Suhomyces; species Suhomyces anneliseae. Next base: position 418,054 of record JAJMGB010000003.1, on the reverse strand, counting down.
ATTATACGGAGGCAACATCTGCCTTTAAAGATACTGGTTCTGTCAATTCTTCTTCGGTCTCTTTCTTTTCGGCAATAGAATTATTAAGAGCTGATATTTCTGATTCCTCTTGGGTGGCGTGCCCGCTAGAAAGCTTGCTTTCCAGTCCACCTTTGACAAGATCTGAATTTGATTGTGATTTCTCTAATTTTAAGCTCTGAACAATACTATCCCATTTAAGTAGCAATTCTTGACACCTCTCATGCAACTTGAAACTATCTGGATATGCCAATGCATCATCCTTTAAGATACACTTTAATACTTTATGGATCTTGGTTTTCTTTAAAAGCTCCACATTGATTGGGAAGTCTCCTAACCGGTATAAAATTAATCTCGCTACTGACAATTCATCTGCAGTAGGTGGTTTGAGTCCACTAGTATCTTTTGGTGTCACTGGTTGATTACGCTGTATTAAAGACCTTTGAAGTTTGATTCTGCAAAGCCATAATTGATGCTGTTTTTCTTCTTCAGTCAATGGCTTTGGCTCCAGTTTAACTTTATTCCGTGAAGTGGCAGTAGGTGTCGTAGCACCATTACCATTACCATTTGATTTTTCTTTTTTATTCTGTAATTTATTCTTCTTTCTAGGTGGCTCTTCTTCCTCTTCTTGGTGTTTTTGCTCCTCTTCTTCGTCATTCTCGTCTTCTTCTTGTTTGACTTTTCTACCATTACGGGTATTAGAGGTGTTTCGTCCACGAATTCTATGTTTGGATCTTGGTTGTTCTTCTTCCTCCTCTTCCTCTTCGTCTTCGTTATTTTCTGCCTTGATAGAGTTTTCCTGCTCTTCTTCTTGACCTTGTTCTTCCTGTTCTTGTTCTTGTTCCTCTTCTTCTTCCTCCTCTTCCTCTTCTTCTTCTTCATCTTCATCGTCCTCATCTTCTTCATTGAAAATGTTATCGATAAAGGTATCAAAATCGAGGCCGTGAGTTGCAACAAATGCTTCATTCACGTTAGAAGGCTTTCCAGTCTTTTTCTTCTTAGGGTTTTTCTTGAATTGTTCGGGAACTTTCTCAAGATGGGACTCTAATTTTGCATTTGTCAAAGGTTCTAAAGATTTTTCGGTCATCCAATAAAAGTCACCGTCAGGAATGAATATCACACAGAAATTGGTCAGTTTTTTCTTTACTTTCAATACAGCTGCTGGTATAAGATCATCCGGCATGATGAAAGCAGGCCACTGAGGATATCGAGGCATCTTGGCCAATACCAAATCTTTCGGCGAAAGCTGGGAAGATGAAGCAGCTTTCTTTGGAGGCATTGTTTATAATAGGGGGCGTGGCTTCAACTATGGTCTGATGATTTTTTTGATTAATGAGATTGGTCAATGATATTGAAGTTCGCTCTAAAGCGATATTGGGATGTCTTACCTCTAATAAGACGTGTTAAGGATATTAATATTGCAGGATAAAGGCAGCAAACAGTTCAAGAACTTGTTTATTGGCCCGATTGATAACGTAGCAATCTCTGATTCACCAAAACACGTATGAAAACAACAACGTAAGCAACACAGCTAATGAGGAAACGCGGCCGTTTGATGGGGTATAACAGGCAAAATTATAACGAGTAAAGTACACGAATATAAACGATACCGACGTGATAGATGAACGAAGTGGTATTAGCTCTGGTTGAATGCTGAGAAAGAAAAGTAGGGACGAGAAAATGAAACACCAATGAGAATTTCATGGTAGGACATAAGCGCGGCATTGGAGACATTTCAACAATCAGCGACATTCGTTGGAGTGGGGGATCCAATTTCGGCCGATAGTTACTAGATTTGTAATAGTGATCGGGAATATATATGAGATGGTTGGAAAGTTTGAATTTAACTTAATATCATTAAACTGCTATCAATTATAATGTAGAACACTTACGACATTCTGTCATGACCGAAATGGCCCGGGATCGGTGGTGTGGTTGTGAGGCTGCAAATAATGCGACATTTGGTGATAGCCGCCCAGAGTCCGCTAATGGACAGACTCCGACAATAGCCATTCTGGTGGCGGGTTAATCGGGGTAGTTGGACTGTTATATTGATAGTTTTGAGCAGCGACACTGAACCTGAAGACCTAGCTACTTCTTTAATGGCCATTGTAGACTAATGGTGGCGGATGCTCGGTGTTTGGTCCTAGTAAATTAGCCACCATGGGCCAGCGGTTGACACCTCCAAGATGCCACAGTAGAGACTTGGGCGAAATAGACCATTAAGTAAGGATATGGAACAACAACCATCCAATGATCATAGCGGTGTGAATTAACGCTTTTGCTGGGCCCTGAAGGGTTCACGTTGTCGCCTTCTGTAGATCTTTGGCTTGTGCCAAGACTGTAGTTAGAGTATGATCAGAGGGTACAACGGGACAGCTTGAGAAGACAAGGGCATGGTTTGGCGAGTGGGTTTGGTGTAATGGGGCTTTGGTGATTTGGTTCCCTTATTGGTGGCTGCTTTCTGGTTCTTCCCTTGTTCCATTGATTGTTCTATTCAATGTTCTCTCTTCTAAACTATGGTACCAATTAACTAGTTTTTGCAGTTTTTTTACATTTTCTGTTAGTTATTGATTTGGTGTAAAGAACCACTAGAAACTAAAAGATACATATCACTTTCTTTTGCAGTCAAAGGAAACAGATACATCTGACTAAACGCTATTACTGTTATCTAAACAGGAACTTCCCAGCCTAAAACCGTTCAGCTAATACAGTTCTACTTGGTTGGCTTGTGACCGTTGAGATCAACTCAACACTGGTTGCCAAAAAAAGGGTTACACCTGCTACGTCTTGCGATCAAGAACAGAGCCATCTATTCTTTGGTAGATCTATACTGGTATTTGACTATTGTGCCCCCTTATCTTGGTTCTTTTCTGGTTGTACTGTGGTAACCGCTGACACCCCTCGTCTCGCAATTGACAGTTTGCAACAAGTCCACACCAATCTACAACTATACCCACATTATCAACAAAAATACATCACTACATTCTACTAGCAATAGCTGCCCAACAAAACCAGCTATTTCGTCCCATTGTTCTAGGTTCTTTCGGTGGTATACCTCCCCCTTCTCCGGTGATACTTTCGTCACATTTGGCTGCACTTTGGTGGTTGTGATAGACGCTCGCTCGGTTCAGTCCCACCACCACTCACCTCACCCAAACCATCTGCGACTGCGACTGAGACTGTCCTCTTTTTTCGTAATCTAAAATTTACAACCATCCGTTAACCTCCCCAACCATGGAGCAAAGTGTGGAGCGTACCAAACGGAGCTTGGATCTTCCAAGCCCCAAGACCTTATCGGCACTTCTTAATGCTTCCTATAAAAGGCAGAAAACTGCTGCGGTTCCTAGATCTTTGGATAACCCTTCTCTGGCGACTGCAACCCTGAACCAACAAGGTGAAACCAGCTTAGAGGGTCTTCCACAAATCGCTAGTACTTTACCAGGTGGATTCCATACCAACCATACTGCTCCTCCTTTATATCAGGACAATGCTGCTATCCATTCGGTTCCTTCTAATATGATTCCTATCATACAACCAAATGCAAAAATTTCTGATTTCTACGGAGATTTGAATAGTACTTTAGATGATCCAAAAGTTACAGAACAAGTGAATGGAATCCTTCAAAGGTTTCCTCCACCACTTCCACCATTTTTACCGAGTTATAATGATCCTTTAGATAGGTCCGATAATAATGATGCAAATGATGATGAAAAAGGTGGTATAATGGTTCCATTCATTTATCCAAGACCTCCAGTCATCGATTCAGATAAACTTCCTTATTCTATTGCTTCTTTCAGAAAAAAACCAACCACACCACCTAGAAAAACCAGAAGAAAAGGTAAGGAAAGTACATCTGAACCAATTGAAGAATCTTCTTCACCAGTTTATCTTCAAATACCTCCATTACCATTCCCACCTCCAAATTATATGCCTTATCCAGTATTAGCCCATAAATCTAATTTGATTCCGGGTGCTGTTTTCGATGCTTTCATAGAAGCTTATGAACATTTACCTCGTATTGATATGGTAGTTGCTAGTGCAGCTGGGTCTTTATTTGATATAAAGGCACAATCAGAACAAGAAGGATTTGAAATAACTGAATATGAACGTGAAAAGAAACAAAAAGAAAAGATGGAACAAGAAGAAGAGGATGAAGAAGATTCAGATGCAAAAATAAAAGCAGAAGATGAAGATTCTGATCTTGAAAAAGTAAAAGAACATGAATTTAATGAATATTGTGAGTATTTGGATGGTATAAATACTGAAGATCATTTCGATCCTCACGATACTTCTATTCAACAACAAATTAAAAATCAAGTTGAAGTTAGTACAAGACCATGTGAATATATAACGGTTCAATCAACTTTAAGTGAAGAAAGAGAAGAACTAAGGGCCACCAAAGAGCATCATAAATTGACAGAAAACGAAATACAGAAAAGACGTAAAGAATTCAATGATCATTTTAATCCAAAAATTTCTAGTGAATCCATTTTATTACCAGTCTCTACATCAGATATTATCACCAATCCAGCAAAAGACATATCTTTAGCTAATGGAAACAACAAAGAAAGAAGAAGAAATGAACTTGTAAAGTCTTCACAAGAATTAGAGAACTTTGCAGAAAAAAATCGGGATCAAGTTTATCAAGATAGAAGAAATCAATTACTTCAGAGATTGGAAAATCTCAGACTGTCAAAGATTTCATTTACTGATTCTATTATAAATGATGAAGAGCTTTCAAATTACGAACAAAAGATTGGAGGACTTAGAGACGAACAATTAGTGATGGAAAGAGTTACTCAAAATTATGAACTATTAAAAAATTCATTAACTTTTTATCAAGATTCTAATAGAGTTTACAAGCATATGAATATGATAATGATAAATAAGTTGGAAAAGCTTAAGCATTTCCTTGAATTCCAAAAAGACTTATTTAATGATTATCTCAATGGTAATAATAAAGATTTAAGTGATATTAAATCAAAGGATTCCTCAAAGATATTCGCTGGTATGACAGAAAGAGATTATTCTCAAGAAATTAAGGATGTTTTAAGAAAATCAATCAGTGATGAATTGCAAAATCAAGAAATTGAAAATCTTGAAAAGGTATTTTACCAAAGTAAAGATTTAGATTTACTCAAAGAAGAATCACCACTTTCGAATATTCAAGATTTTATGCCTTTAATAACGCCACAAGAATTCAATGTAATTACTGGAGATATTAAGAATAAAATGGCTAAAGATAATAAGAATCCAGGTGGAAAACAATCTAATTTGAAGCATCAAATCTTCCAAAGTCCCTTATACGATAAACTTACATCAGGTTCTGATACAAATGCTTCAGATAGTGGAAGTGCTACACCTCAAGTGAAGAGAAGAGGAAGAAGAAGTAATGCTGTTACTGGAACTACAGGACCAAACGGAAGTTTGGATAAGTTTAAAGGCGATCTTGATGGTAAGACTTCTGAAGCCACTTTATTGGCTAAGATTATGAAACAATTTAGTGGTCCACAAATGGCTAAACAAGAAGAGTTGACTAAGGATATGGAAATGATGGGTTTAAAGAGAATCTGGCCAACAACCAAGTGATCAGATGAAAAGGAATAAAGAAAAATCCAATATATTCTTACCACAACAGCCAAACAAATATTAATAGAATGAAGCGAAGTATTATAAAAACAAAATTATGCTTCAGTAAGTCAATTGGCTTGCTTCGAACAAGTCATTTTTTAGTTGAGAGATAAATGGTTGATTTACAAAACCGTTAAGTGAATGACCAAGAGTCTCTAGATACCAAAGCTGTAAACAAAATGAGCCGAGGTCATGCTACCAAAAAGTGGGACTACAAAAAACTAACCAACAAACACGGGTGCTAGCTTGATGTTCTTACCCTATCATAATCATAATAAACAGAGTCATTAGAAATGACCACGAGGGAACAAAAAGTAAACAAGATCAATAAACGCGAACGGAGTTAATGCTCAACCTTTGCTATGATTGTTGGAAGTTGGCTTATGTAATCTTTGCACCCAAAATTTTTAATTTATTGGGAGAAATGGGTATTGTTACAATCAAAACATTGAAGAAATCCCAATGATTTTTGAGCCAATGAAAGGAACACGATTGGAATCATGATTCTTCTACATTTAGGTAAACCAATATATTACAGCATGATACAAACAAAAAATTCACTAAGTGAATGGCAAACAAAATTAAGTATTCAACAAAAAAACAATAAAAAAAAAAGAGAAGGATTCGTAAGTAACACATAGAAACTTGTAGAAATGAAGAGAAAACAGAGAATAGACATAAACTTCAACCAGAGTTGAAATTAGGAGTTGGAGAGGGGGTAATAATACTGAGACCCAAGCAGCCATTGAGGAACTTGAGACAGTAATTGGAATAATAGTTGTAGCAATTGACCACTCAGGTATCTTTTTTTGTTCATTTTAAAAGGTATAATTGGAACATGAAGTACTTAAACAAAACAAAACAACCGACTTTTATACCATTTCAAGAAATGGTAGGTTAGTTGAGTAAGTTTAGTAGTCTTCGAATTGGGAGTAAAGGGCAATAGCAATGTTTGCAAGACCCAAAACAATAGGGAAAGCACCCATTTGACCAATAAAACCGTGGAAAACACCGAATTGGATCAAAGCACAGTTTTGAATGGCATTCCATAAACCAGACAAAGAGTGTAAGTTAGTCAAAGGACTAATTTGGGTGACAAAGTAGTAGATAACAACCTTGGTAACAGCGAAAACAAAAGGATCATAGGAGTAAATTCTTCCAACAATACCTTCAGCACCATCGAAAACAAGAACTCTTCTAGAGAAGTTAACGTAGTAAGAAACAGCTAAAGGAGCAATGACAGCAACTAAGGACCAAAATAAAAAGGTAGAAACCACAGAAGATTCTAATAAAGCAGTGAATTGAGGAGATGGTAAGGTACTCTTAGCCAAGAAGTTACTGTTATCACGGAATAACTGATGGTTGAGGTCGTTTTCTCTAAGAGGAACCAAAGGAACATGGGTGTATAAGAAGAAAACAGCTTCAGCCAAGATTTCTAAAAAGTTAAGAGTAACACTGGTAGATAATTGTTCTCTTAAGATATCAGAATACTCAAGGTAAGTGATACCAACAGAATCAGTGAATTCGTAAACCTTATCAATCCATTCTTCAGAGGCATCGATAATTGGGTCCACAATCCATTGCTTAAGGTTGATTGGTGGAGGAGCGTTGTAGTCTGGATCTTCTTCATCCGCGTCTTCATCATCATCATCTTCATCATCTTCGTCATCTTCCTTGACTTCAACTTCGACTTCGACGTCTTCTTCAACGACTTCGTCTTCTTCGTCATCATCTTCATCTTCGGTGGCTTCTTCATTGAGAGTGGCTTCTTCGGCCAATTGCTCGCTTTCGTCAAGAATGCTTTGAATGGTCACAAGTCCATTTTGGGGGTTCTGGGACACGTAAGCATCGAGTTTATCAACCAACACTTTCTTGGTGTCTTTGGAAAGGGTGTGGATTTCGAGCTTCTTGCACACGGTCACGAGGTCCGCTTTTTTGAGGTTTTGGTATTCGGACATGGGGGGTTTGGTAAAAGAATGAAGGGTGTTTTGGATATTTATTGACTTGCACGTCAGTATGGGTCTGTCGCGCCATGCAGGTTGTTTGGATTTACCCCATTGCGGGAACTAGACCGGGCGAGGTCACGTGATGAGTTTACCCACCGTACCGCACTGGGGCACCGCACCGCACCACGGGACCGCCACGGCTGCCACTAACGGCTGGGATTGTTTGTAATTGTTATTGTTTCACTTGTTATGGGTTCTGGGGGCTAAGGGTGATTGCCTAACCCCCAAAAAGATGACTTGGGAGGGAGATCTGGGCTTGGTCATGGTTTCAGAGGATTCAGGTGAAACAGGGTGGTGAAACTGAGCCCAAGGGATCTAGGACGTAGGAAGCGTAGAGCAATTGGAGGGAAACTTACTTGTTCTTTATTAGTTTTTCCAGTTAGTAGAATAACTGTGTAAAGTGTTGAAAAGCGTTGAAAAGTCTCGCTACACTCGCTACGGATCCACTAAGTTACTGTGGAGTCACTACAAATAGCGAAGTGCTAGGGACTGCACACACCGAGAGTCTCACTAGGATTGCGAAGATCAGTGCAGCCCAGACCAAAAAGAAGAAGATCAAACACAACTAGAAAATAGAACCAGAACCACACAACTACTACCACTAGAACCAGATCTAGAAACACCACCGCCACCAGCACCACCACCACCACAACTATAACGGGCACATTCACCCATCCACGCCATGCTACGACATCAGTGCCTACCAGTTGTGCGGAGGGCAGTACAGCGATGGCAGCCACCGCAGATGATGCGACGGTTCCAGCCTGTTCGGCCTCTTAGCACAGCGGGTGTGAAAGGGGTGAAGATCACCAAAGAAACAGCGAGTGTGGCCAAGACCAAGACGGCGGTTAGAACCATCTCCAAGTCAGTAGCCGCCAAGAGTGTTACTGCTAAACCATTGAATGTGAAACAGAAACCAGAGCCTGCGACCAAATCAACAACCGCCAAGGCCACCACCAAATCGACCAAGAAGACAAAGGAAACGGCTACCAAGAAGGCAGAAACCAAAGAATCAAAGCCTGTTAAGAAGACCACCAAGGCCAAGGAAACCGTAAAGGCCGCCAAACCAGCCAAATCAACCAAATCAACAAGATCAACAAAGACAGTACAATCAGCAAAATCAGTGAAATCAACCAATTCCAAGGCAAAGACCCCAGAGAAGGCAGAACTGGACCAATTGACATCCAATGCTATCAAATCCACTGATCCAGTGACTCAGGTGGCTGCAACTGCTCCATCCACTGGTTCTGCCTCACCTACCTCATCTGAGTCATCTGATCCAATTGTGGTTACCACTGGACCTGCTGATGCTGGACATGCATTCGTAGAGACTCCTCGGATCAACCAGGTGGGTATCCAGTACCTTTCAAAGGGACTCCATTCCAAGGTGTTCCCAACAAGCTCTCCTACTGATTATCTCAAGCTTTCACATCCTGAACTCCTCGATATTTCCAAGTCTCATCTCGCCCACAACAACTTATTAGGAAAGAAAACCACCATAACAGAACCTGTGGATGTTCCTGAGTTTCCATCACTTATTGGTGATTCTCTTGACGAACATTTCCATAAGATAGGAACAGCTGCTTCTCAACCATACCTTGAGATGGCTGAATCTTTCTTTGACAGTGAACTTCCAAAGATGCCTAAAACATGGCAATTTCAACTGGGATGGACTCGTTATGCTAAAAATAAAGACCCAGAACCAGTAGCTTATCCATTGGAAGCAGAATTGGTTTTCGATGTGGAAGTTATGTACCAAAGATCTCATTATGCTGTTCTAGCCACCTGTGCTTCTAAAGAAGCTTGGTATGGTTGGGTATCTCCATTTTTAGTGAATTACTCCAAGGATTCGTCTTATAATGATTGGGATCATCTTATTCCTTTCAATACTTTGAATGAACCTAAATTAATGGTAGGATATAATGTCAGTTATGATAGATCACGGATTCTTGAAGAATATAACATCAAACAATCTAAAGCTTTTTACCTTGATGGAATGGCTCTTCACGTTGCAGTAGCAGGTATTTGTTCTCAACAGAGACCAAAATGGTACAAGCACAAGAAGAGCCAATCGCTTCTAGAAGAGGAAGCTGAGGAAGACGAATCAACTGCTGCTCGTGACGTTGCTAGTGAATTAATTGACGACCCTTGGTTGAATAAGGGTTCTCCAAACTCTTTAGCAAATGTTTTCAACTTCCATTCGGGCCAAGATTTGGATAAGTCAGACAGAGATTTTTTCAGCTCAGAAGATCCAGCTGAAGTCATTGAAAACTTCCAAAAGTTAATGACTTACTGTGCAAAAGATGTTGATGCTACTTTCATTGTAACCAAGAAATTATTTCCAGAATTTAGAAGCAAAGTTCCACATCCAGTTTCCTTCGGGGCATTGAGACATATGGGATCTTTAATTTTACCAACTAGTAAAAAATGGGATAATTACGTGAAATCTGCTGAAGATGTCTACCAAGAAAATAGAGATCAAGTATCGCAAATTCTTAAAGAAAGAGCAGAAGAATTGATCCAATACATTGAAGACAAGAGTGTGGATGCACCGGACTATGCCAATGATCCATGGTTAAAACAATTGGACTGGAATCTTAAATTGCCAAGACTTAAAAAAGATGGTACTCCAGTTGCCAACAATGCTTATTTAACAGGATATCCTGAATGGTACAGAGAACTTTTCAAGACAACAACTGTTGATGGAGTGAAGAAGCGTGAATTGAACTTGACAGTTAGAACTCGTATTACCCCACTTCTTTTGAAACTTAAGTGGGAAGGCTATCCTTTGATTTGGACAGTCTCTTCTGGATGGTGTTTCAAAGTACCTTATGAAGAAGATATTATTGAGTTAATGGAATCCAAGAACTATACTAGAGCTAGATTAAATGATGAAGATATGGAAAAGTTCTTACCAGAATTGAAAGATGATGGAAATAATTATGAACTCTTCAAGATTCCTCACGCTGATGGTCCTGGTAAAAGAACCACCAGTATCTTATCCAAGAGTTATATGAAGTACTTTGAGAATGGAACTTTGACTTCCGAGTACAAGTATGCTCAAGAGATCTTGGAATTGAACAATGCAGCTTCCTACTGGATGGGTAATCGTAACCGTATTTCCACACAATTTGTGGTGTACAATGATAAGACTGATTTTGGTATGGAAGGTAAGGATTTGGGTATCATTTTACCTAAGCTCTGTACTATGGGTACTATTACTCGTAGAGCCACTGAAAATACCTGGCTTACTGCTTCCAATGCAAAGAAGAACCGGATTGGTTCTGAATTGAAGTCTTTAATTGAAGCTCCAAAAGGATATGTATTTGTTGGAGCAGATGTTGATTCAGAAGAATTATGGATTGCTTCTTTGGTAGGAGATTCAATGTTTGGAATCCATGGTGGAAGTGCTTTAGGATGGATGACATTAGAAGGTGACAAGACTGAGAAAACCGATCTTCATTCCAAGACTGCTGAAATCATGGGAATCTCCAGAGGTGATGCAAAAGTATTCAATTATGGACGTATCTATGGTGCAGGTGTGAAATTTGCAACCAGATTACTTAAACAATTCAACTCAGGATTAAGTGATATAGAGGCTGAAGATTTGGCAAAGGAACTTTATGCTAAAACAAAGGGACAAGCTTCTAAGTCAACATTTTTAGACCGTAAGTTATATCACGGAGGTTCTGAATCAGTTATGTTTAATGCATTGGAATCCATTGCTTATCAAAGTAATCCAAGAAGTCCAGTACTTGGGGCATCTATAACAGATGCTTTAACTATGCAAAACCTTAATAAGAATGAATATCTTACTTCAAGAATTAATTGGGCAATTCAAAGCTCTGGTGTTGATTATTTGCACTTATTGATTGTTTCCATGGCATACCTCACTGAAAAGTATGGAGTGGAAGCCAGACTTGCAATAACAGTCCACGATGAGATGAGATTCCTTGTTAAAGAAGAAGATAAGTATAAGGCTGCATTATTATTACAAATTAGTAATGTTTGGACACGGGCCATGTTCTGTGAACAATTAGGTATTAAAGAATTGCCGCAAAATTGTGCATTTTTCTCAGAAGTTGATGTGGATCATATTCTTCGTAAGGAAGTAACATTAGATTGTGTAACTCCTTCACAACCTGTATCGATTGCTCCAGGGGAGTCGTTGAATATACAGAAGTTGTTGGAAAAGTGTGATCCTTTGAATAAAGATACCCAAGTTGATACCAAGTATCTGAAGATACAATATGAGAAACGAGAACCAGTGATTTCGTCTCTTGATAAAGAATTATCAACAGATGCAAAAATTGCAAAATTGCGGTTGCAAAATTCTACAGACTCTAAGGAATGGAGACATAATTTGGGTCTCTACCTTCAAGTTACAACAACCGGTGAACCAGAACACGTCGAACCAACCAAACCAGCCAAACCAATTAAACCAACTAAAACTATGAAAACCACAAAAAATAACTACTATGAAAAATCTGAAAAAATTGATAAGTTTAAACCGGCCAAATCTCGAATTATTGAGGAATTTGATATAAGCAGTGATGGGACTGAATTACTAAAGGAAGAAGTATCTAAGCTGAATCGTAAAACTGACTTTCTTGAATCTTCAGCTTGTAAACTAAAGGTTAAAGATGTTGAATCAAGAAATGTCACGGGTAAAATGCTACCTAAGAGAGTTTATGGATTCGGTGAGAGGAGTGGGAATTCTCGATTAATTCGAAGAATTACCAAAGATAATAACCAGGTTAAAAGTGGCCAAGCTCGACCGAAGGCCAAATTCCCGGTTTATCAAAAGTATCTACGACGAGAGGATAAACCATCGTACGAGATCTCCTCACGATAGATGAATGAATTAAAAAAGAAAATGATGAAAAAAAAACATCAATTGATGACTTTATGAAAAATTAAATGGACAACACGATATGAATATGTGTAATACGAAATTGAGCATTATGAACATTATGAATATTATGAACATTATAATCATCATGAAACATTATGAAATCTCATGAAACATTGATGATATATTTTTAGTATACCCCTTCCTTCCAACCTTCAGTTACCCCAATCTGACCCTATTGAGCCTAATATCGAGAGCATGTATCAGAATAAAACCAGAGCATACAACTATCTTTATAATTGGACGAGTCACGAGATCGACTTGACCATTAAACAATTTACTTCTTGTTTATGTTTTATGGTGTCTGATAACAAAAATGATGCAAATGATTATTTAGCCGTGTATAGTGTTGATGTATTTTTATGTATGCCAAGACGTATGAACAAGGGAACAGTAGATCGAAAAAAAAAAAGAAGTGGGAATGTGAGTGGAGGAGAAATGGAGAAATAGAGCGGAGAAGAGCGGAGAACAGTGGTAGTTAACCCGAGAAATAAAAATGAAAATGAACAAAGTCAAGATACGAGAGATTGACCTGGAATTTTACGTACTCGTACTTGGTGACTCCGACTGAGTAGGTGTCGGGGCGATAGCGCCCTTTAGTATTTGTGTTATTATATATGTATCTATTGTGGTAGTGGGTTGTGTGGAATGTTTGTTGTTGTGTTGCTGTGTATGTTATGGTGAGTTGGTAGTAGTTAGCAGATAATGAATGGATAATCGCACGGTATTAGTGTGTAGTAGAGCTAGCGAGCCCCGGCAGTAATAGCACAGGGTATGTACTGGGGAAACTAGTGGAGGAGGCTAGCATAATAGCGGTGGGAGGGCGGCAGGGCTCGCAGGATCTTGCATCATCAAACGGTGCTTGTTGTGATTACTCGGAAGGGAACAAACACGTGACAGGAGACGAGAATTGAGAATGGGTGTTGGCCCAAAGAAGCAAGATGGTTTCCCAATGCGGTCGCGATGGGTGCGGTTCAAGATTAGCAGATATTATAGGTTTTATATAGATGAACGAGGGGCAAGGGTGTCACCAAAGGGAAAGAGTTAAAAAACTTGACATTTACATTGGTCATGTAGGGATCAAATGTAGAGGTGTAGATTTTTTTTTAAATATGTATGTATAAGTGTAATCCGGAGGGTTTAAACTTTTCTTATCCACGGAGTGACATCCACCGGATTCATTTTTTTTGTCTGCATATGCCCGAAGTAAAGTGAGGTATTTATCCTGGTTGCCTCCGGTTTGGCCGATTGGGGACGTGCATGCACAATCGGACATTTTTCTCACCCTCTTATAAATACAGTGGGCGAGCCCCCATTTCCTAAATCTCTTAATATTTATTCATCCAATTTAACATGTTGCCAGCTGGTGTTATTTTAGTGTTCGTCTTAGTGTTCTTGGCTTTCGTTGCCATCACTGGTGTCTTTGTTCAAAAGAAGCTTAAGGCTAAGAAGTCTAACCAAAGATTCTAAATGGTTTGACTCGACTCGACTCCAATTTTTTTGAATTGAATTGAATTAAATTATGAATTGTTTTAAATTTTAAATATTGCCTGGGATTATCCAGGACTTATATTATTATCATTATTTTACCCTTGTGTGGGGCTGTTTTAATATGACGACGGTTTTTTTTAGGATACTATTTTTGTCTAGACGGGAATCAAAGACACTTCAGCCAGGTGGTATTGCTAGATTGGGGAATCATAGTAATATCACTTGCTAATACATATTAATTAATATCCAATTGAAGTGTAGACTGATGAGTGACCGAGAGGTGTTTATCAGTGCTTGTAGAAGGCAATGGCAATGTCATTGTCAATCTTGTCATAGAAACTAGTGGGAAGTATTCTGCTTATGCTAATGTCCGAAACTTTACTATTATCTGGAAAACAACGTCGAAAGTACCACTACTACAGGAGATATACTTGCATTAGCATAGCGCCATCACTATCGAGATAATGATGTCGAGATGAGAGATTGCGATGTCCAATATTACCCTAAACAATAATAGTGGTGTGATGGGTTTAACGATCCGTCTCCGTCTCCAAATTTAGATTTACAAGGAGCAGGAGCCGCCGGAAGGCTATACACGGGCATATACAACAGAGTCAGAGGGTTTATCACCTTCAATGGTGTATTGGTCATTTAAATGGCCCACTAGGGTTACCCTTGAATTGCTCATCTCCTGTAGGCAGTCTCAGTCTCATCAAGCATGAGGTTCGGTCGTTGATTCGTCGGCGCTTCTTTGATACGCAGGGCATAAACAAATTATGCGATATTCATGCATAGATTACATATCTTGTACTAAGGTTTCGTCGACTGCCGACTGTCGACTGTCGACCGGTGGTTTTTAATGGCCCACTATTTTTGTTGTTGAGTATGCTCTATATACCACATTAGTGTAGGTTTGCCCCAATTATCGCCCAGAATGGACGCCCAGGAATGTTGGTATGAGGTACGATGCCCCACGTTTAATTTTTCAATCTCTTAGCATTTTTCTGGTCCCCGCTAGTTGGGTATGTTGAAGCCCATCTCTCTCCATCGTCGCCCATAGGGCTGAAGTTGCAAATGCACGACTGACAAAAATATCCAGTATATATAGACAAATACTCTAACCGAAGTTAAGAAACATTAATGGGGGCCTTCTGACCATATGCATTCCAACCATTGGTCGGATATCATAATTATTTGTAATATATACTTATTCCGCTGGCCAGTTTCACCAACCTATCCTGTTTGGTTAAGTTACCTACATGCTGGCCCGAGATATAATCGGACATTTTTTTTTCTTTCGAAGTTTTTTTTTTTTCAGACATTTTTTTGCAAAATTCTCGGGAATACCAGGGGAAATAACAAACACAGACGTCATAGTGGGGTAAATATCACAATCGTACTTAGTGAGATTATGTGTCAGAATGAAAAAGTTTTCAGTCGACGGTTTGTTATGTGTTTTTTGTGTTGAATAAAATTATAAGTATTCAGTTTTGCTAAGTGTTGATCCTGGGATCAAATTAGAACTAGAGTTTTTAGAGATTGGGCGTAAATACTTGTAATATTCATTTGCAGTGTCTTATGGGTTGGTGGATTTGGTGGAGGGACAAAAAAAAATTGGTTCCTTAAGGTTCGGCCGAGAATTTTCTCGAGATGCTAGTACCGTATTGTTTCGTGCTTCGGACTTTTATCTGACACCAAGGCCCGGGGCTTTTAGGACCCATTCATCCACCGATGAAAAAAGACTAATGGGGTTAATTAACGAACGAGCCTATAACAGGACTAAAAACTTGGTATTACAAGAAGTTATCGGTGGACTTGTTGTTATGGAATCGTAAATAATTATGGGTGCAAGTTACTCACTATGATCGAAGTGTTATATCTTAATACTTACATTGCAATTTTGCGGGCAAAAAAATTCTAAGCTGGAGTCAATAGTGAAAGGGCTACTGAGCTATTGTAGTGACTCGGTTACAGGTGGTGGCAATATTCTCACCCGAGTTAAATCCTTGGTCGGTTATCCGCAATGTAAATAGTCAATATCCGTTTATATTGTCTAAAATATGTGAATAATTATGCGCAATAACGCAACTTGCCGTCAATTGGACTTTACTGATGTTACTGGCTTCAAATATTACGTAGCATGTTACTTGGTGCATAATGTTCGGACTAATTTGTTCTGGATAATACGGCAATTTTTTTGTGAAGAGTTCGGTAATTGTTTCTGGTCGTTTCGCTAGTTTCGTATTGTCTGTCTGAGTTGTGAATAATACGTTTTTCTCATTGGATCGAATAATATGACCAGTTTGACATAGGATGTTGGCATGTTACTGGCATGTTCAATGGACTTTGTTCATAATATATCAAGTAATTCATGTACTCCATATATTTTTTATTTACTGCAAAATGTCTAGTTTCAGTCGGAGCCGAGAATGATCAGCATTTGCTTTACTGAGACCAAGACTTACAATTACTAATGGCACGATAGACATAACCATCAAAAATTGTGCCATAAAATTCACCGAATAAGAGGATTTCAGAATTACCCCTAGATGAACTCTGGATCAATGAAGGGTTAAACAGATATTTGTTCTTTCCTTTGCAGAAGAAAAAGTGACATAGATGGAAATTAAAAAATCAAGTAGGGTCATTTGTTACTTGGAGTGATTGAATAAATGGATAGTTGAATGTAAACCAAGTTTAATGTTTTGATAATCATAGTTTGAAGAGTAATCAGAAGTGAAGTTTTTATGCTACTTTTTATCAACCAACCTTTTCAAATTCAAGATGAAAAAGAACAACAACCGAGCTACTCTTCTTTGAAAGAGAAATACAGGCTATAGTCTAATTTATAGCCTAATCTATAAGCTGTGTAATTCAAGTTTTATTTAATTCTCTACTACCAAGAATAACCATCTAGTAAGCTACAAAAAAAACCACAAGAACTCCTAGACCAAAGCCCCAATAAAACTACAGCCAGAAATAGTAGAATAAAGCTATCATACACCTCTTCCAATGATACCCACCATCCAAACCACCGATTCATGTTGATACCAGGTTATGTGGTTGCAAAATCACGTGACCAAACATCTCACCTTAAAAACTAACCATCAGATCATCATCGTGTGACATGTTCAACCATCTATTACGAAGAAACAGGGACCAGAGAGATCCCCGGAGAGATCCGGCTCCCGACCGCAGGTCCCCTGCACCACAAGCAGCACAACCCCCGGTCAGTTTGCCACGTCGTCCTAGTCAAGAGACGCTAGCTACCCTTTCAACCCTTGTCAACCTGACTCATCTGGGACCAGATCAACAAGCAGATACTACGGCAGAAGACCTACAATCGCTCATGTCTGAAGAGACCTTTTATCACCAAGTCACTGTTTTCGGCCAACCAGTTCAAAATTTTACCACAGTGTATCAATTGCCTGTTATAGGTACATTTCTTCAACTGGGAGTGGAAGTGTTTGAATCCAACCCGGGGTTTGAATCGGGCGAAGAAGCCTTATTCCATACTTCCACATCTATGATGAGTGTTTTCAAGAGAGGAGCACCATTCATGGAAATCCGTCATAATAAGGGCCAAGGTAATGTGATGGTGCACTACAAAGTAGTGTCTTCACAAGTGTCAGCTTATATTCTTCATTTCCCTAACGAGATAGAGCCAGTAGTTGTAATGAATAATAATTCTTCAAGACCCAGTGCTGATTTTAATTATAAAAATACCAAGCTCCGTGTGATGGGAGTTACTGGTAACACCTCTACATTTGGAAATGGTCTTTTTAGAATTTTTATTATGAAGCCAGAAACTGCTATTCTAAGCGATGGTGTTGAGTTGGGGGCTAAAAACAAAATTACTGTTGGTAATGAAATGCTGAGATTAATTGAATCTCAAGATCGTAGTAAAATAGTGAATTTCTTAAACAAACAAGAGTTCCAAATCAGTCAACCTATAGCTACTTATACTGAAGAAGATACCAAATTACTGGGAAGATCAATTCGCAGTGGTACTATGAAGGTTTTCGGGAGGGACAATCTTGGGGAAGATGAGTTTGTGTTAATATGCATTTTGTTGGTTTTGAGAGAACAAGAGGGGAGAAAGAATAGGGGGTATGGCAGACCGAGACAAATGACTAGCGAAAGAGCCACAAATGAACAAAGGGCTGATTGAGTGGAGGAACGCGAGTGTACTCGGACTTATTACCCCTCGTGTCGTGTGAGCTATCTAAGCTATATACTCTGGTTTTATTTTACTATTCTGACCTGTTAGGTTTGCTATAGCCTTATCCATGATGTCATAGAAGTTGATCGCTTGTACAAGCGGTTTGGAGAAAGAATGGTGAATTCTACTACAAGTACAAAAAAAAAATGACAAGAAAAATTCTTGTTACCCAAAAATGAAAAGAATTCCAATACTGGATCACTAATTGAAGAGTATAATTTTAAAGAAGCATTCTTTATCCGTTTAAATCCTTAATTTTAAAGTTAAGGGATCATTTGATACTTCCTCCAGGTAAGAAGACAGCACCATGTGACAAACGGAAGGTGACTCTACCATGTGACGGAGTCATAATGACTCCAAAGAGGCTTAATATCGGAGTTTACGCCGAGTTATTGAACCAGAGCTCAGAATAACGTAATAGTGAGAAAAGGTCATGACTGTCAAGTCAAGTGATATATGGGGTAAATTGAGAAAAAGAGGGTAAAAACAATTATTATGTAGACTACAGCCTATGGAATTATATGAGATAATAGAGTGGGGCCCAAAGGATTACCAAACAGTGTCACTCATGTGGTTGATGATTGGGGTCCTGCGTCTGATAGGGGTAAAGGCTACCCCTCTCATTCGGAATAACCTAAGGGGGCTCAAAAGAACTCGGGGTTGTTAGGTGGTACCCTTTTAACCAGTTAAAAATAGGTGCGGATATTGCTTGAAAGTGGTGGTGGAAAAGTGGTGTGACAGAAAGATATCAATCAAGACCCAACCCCCCACCTCTCAAAAAAGTGATGGTAGGATCAAATAATTATTCTACCATAATAACGTACAGATCCAAAACGTTCGTTAATTCCACCTCCAAATGCGGCATCTACAGACGAGTCAAAAAGTGGTGTATTTTGGGGGACATCTAGGTAGGATCAATAGGTGAAAAAAATATGATGTAACAGTTTTTGAAGGTGGTTGCATCGCGAAAAATTTTGGGGTCAACGGCTGGCGTATGGCTTGTTCGGAGAGGTACTCCGGGACGAACCAAGTCAAAAAGTAAGAAGAAAGACGCCACAGTTATGATAACTGGACAATTGACCATCCACCAGGCTCCCCCAGATATGAATATCGGACAGCTCCGGCCCAATAGTTCAGACAATTGCCTCTAGGTATACGAGTAAATAAAGTTTTAGATCACGGTTACAAGCCCTCGATCGGTCAAATGGCACCTCCTACCATAATTGCCCTAACTGTAGACAAATATGGTAATTCAGGCGACTTGATGAAAAGGTAGCTTGATCGGCATTATATATGTCTTTAAGTCTATAGTGTACAAAAACCTTGCTGACACCAAAGGGATCTTAACATCATCACCATAATAATATGTAGACAGCTTGATGTCACAGAATTTTTTTTTTTTGTTGATGTATGTTGATTTTGGTGGGGGTAGGTTTGGGGGAACGGTCCAAAGGAGAGGACAGAGATACGAAACACCACAATTTGCCATTGGATGTGTGCCTGCTCTTACTTGCATTTTGCATTTAGCCCGCTGCAAGTCCGACTCGAGAAAATGCCAAATGCCAAAGCCAAATACAAAAAAAAAAATCGGGGTATGTGCATTTGCATTTGGTTATGTCCCGATCAAGTAGAAATAGACATTTCTTAACCAGGGAATATATGGAAAATGCGATTTAATTTCAAACATTGCAGGGTTGCAAGGCTTTGCATACCACAGTAAAATATGTATATGTGGGAAGTGGGATGTGGGATTATGCGGATATTTAGTTCTAAACTTATAGCTTTAAATCTATATACTTTTTTGTTTCTTAGTAAACTCGTCGTCACTAAGGGTAACTCAGATGTTTTGTTCCATTAACGTCTATTGGGTTGAATTTTAATGGTGAATTGTGGTTAGGTTTCGTGGGTACCCCGCGTTACCTCTTCAACCCCACTGGCAGTGCGGCTCCTCTATTGTATACCCCACGCGGGGGGCATAATCGTGCGTTTGGATCCCGTTGTTAGTATATTCCGCGCCATTGCTCCTAGTTTAGGGTTTGGGAGATTCAATTGAGGGGAAAAGTCAACCCCGGTTTTGCGGGGTACAATAAACTTATATATATATATAACTTATTTCTCTATGTCTATATATATAAGTCAAAGGTTGTAACCACCGTGCGTAAGGGACAAGAAGGCCGACATTTTTTTTTATTAAAAGAGACTGTCGTATTAGCAGCCATTAAAAGAATTAACCACCGTTAGCCCACACACAAAAAACAAAAAACACCATACTATAACCACCACACTATAACCACAAAACACAACTTTTTTTCACAAATCTAATCATCATCTCGATTTGTGTATATCCCCCAACAAACAAGAAGTAAACAGCACTAAAAACCAGAAACTACTGCTTCCAGCGTCGTAACCAAAGTGCCTTACTTTTTCTAACCTTTTTTTTCTTTAACAGCTTCTTCATCCAACACAACAACAAGAAGAAGAACAAGAACAACCGAAGTTCGATTTTCGTGGTGCATATTTATTTATTTCAATATTTTGATTGTTTTCCATTTTTCACCAGAAACCATTTGAAATATCATCATTTGACACCAACATCAATACCAAAACCTAATCATATAATCACAAAAGTGCCACTGTTTTTATGGCCACCAAGAAATATATTTGCGCCTTTTGCGCTAGAGCATTCACCAGATCAGAGCATAAACAGCGTCATGAAAGATCCCATACCAATGAAAAACCGTTCCATTGTCTCCATTGTACATCATCCTTTGTGAGAAGAGACTTGCTCCAAAGACATTGTCGTACCGTTCATAATTTCCAATTGAGTTCAGCTCAGATCCAACAGGGTGAGGAAGAACAGAAAAGAAGAGAACTGGTTTCCGTCAGTCCTACTATGGGCAGATCCATGAGTATATCCAACGGATCGGGGAGATCTGGAAACAGTCCAGGAGCTCCTCATTCAAATGTCAATGGTATGAATACTGGCGCTGTCTCCAATGGAATGGTATCTAAAGGAAGTATCTCTGGTCCTACCTCTTCAGCTATGGGTCCAGACGTCAAAAAGCGTAAAAAGAATGACGATGACCTTTCCAATCACGATCTCATCCATCTTCTTTCCATTACTCGTAAACTTGAAACCATTCTAGTTCAATACGACGCTACCAATGCGGATTTCTCCCTTAATGATTACTTCCTTATCGGTTATATCCATTTGTTATCGCTGGTTCGAGAGCACAACATTTTTGACCGTCTTTTAAGAGACTTGTTCAACTACTTGAATACTTTCAATATGAATAATAGTGAAAAACAGCTCCAACTTCATCAACCAAACTTATTCAAGGTGGGGATTATTTATGCCATCATTTCTTTGGGTTATAATGCTAACAGCAGCCGGAGAAATGCTGTCAAATTCTTTTTAAAATCTTGGAATCTTTTAATCAAAAAATTAATTCCAAACTACAATAACAACAATAACGTTTTAGACCAAATTGAAATCTTGAATAATCTCTTTTTGTTGTCTTATATTTATATTGAATTTGACTACGGTAACTTCGAAACCGAGGAATTCGAAGATGAAGGAACTTTTATCAATGATGAAATTATTTTGAATTATTTGAACGATATTAGTTTCATTATTTTATCCAATTTGAACAGTATGAGCGCTTCAAATGATAATATTATTGATGGCAATTTGAATATGTTCTGGAACATTTACATTTTGCTTTCTACTTATTTAAAGGGTGGACCACCAAAATTCTATTCGTTCTTCATTAACCGTAAGGTGGTTGAAGATAAAGATGATACCAAAGAACCACTCACCTTATTCCTGGTCATGTCCCAACTTTCAAAATCGTTTATTTCACTTCCTCCTCAATCAGACTCCGAGTCTAAATTCCTCAACAGTATTATTATTGCAACCCTTTTTAATGAATTGAAATTGTACATAAAGGGGGAAAATTTCTTAATTTATACCTCAAGAAATTACCTCCATAATTCGATTATCCTTATCAGCAAATCCATCAATATCCATAACAATTTGACCATGATGTCTACTCCTAATGATCTCTTATTTTCTGCCCCAACCCATCCTGCTTCCATTAAGCTTTTTGAACTTTTCAAGAAGAATGTCATTATTAACAGTCCCCTCAAATTCCATGAACTTCTCAACAATTACCTTTTCATTCCTCCATACTTCTACAACTGGCAACTTTTAACCATTACCCTTCAAGAAATTAATATTAATTATCCAATCAACCAATTCATTGCTGAATATTTATCATCTTCTACTCCTCAAACTTTGAATGTTGATGCTACTATGGGTAACTATTTCAACTACAAGTCTAACCCAGTAGAAATCAACAACAATTTGAGTATCATTAGTTTCCCAATTATTTTCTTTACCAAATACTTGCACTTGAATATTATTGATTTGAAATCATACAATATCCTTCAATTGAATTTTATCAATATCTTCATTGTCGAATGGTATCTTATCATGAACAAAATAATTATTATGATTTGGAATAACCCAGAAATGTTTGATGAAAACTATATTCTTCAAAACTTGATTTATTTGCTTTTGGATAACAAGAACAGTCTTTCCAAAAAATTAAATCTTCCAACCAATGGAAGTAATGAAGAAGAATTCCTGTTCAATCAAAAATGGTTTTGGATTATTAAAATGAAGTTTGAAAATATCTTTGAATCCTGGTTAAACTTGATTAGAACTGAAATCAATTCTAAGAATAAGTTAGATACCAGTCAAAGTGGAGTCTATGGATATGGAAATGGAGGAACTAACTATGCTTCTAATACTCACAGAAACTGTTTGAATAATTTGTCTTCACTCAAGATGAGTATGAACAAGTATATTAATGATATGATTCAACGTGAGATTCCTAAGTTCCAAGAAGAAACTTATGCTGCCTCATCTGTTCCAATGAATCCAATGTACATGAACTATTCTAATACTTACAATGTTCTCAATAATGATTTTGATAACATGATTGGAAATGGAGCTAGAAGAGCCAATTCTATCACTTTAGGATTGTTGGCCAGTGCAAACAATAATGAATTATTGAACAATATTAGTCCTTCTATGTCCAGTTCTTCTGCCTCGTCCGCATCCAACACTATTAG
This sequence comes from Suhomyces anneliseae, assembly GCA_030568535.1. Classification (NCBI taxonomy): domain Eukaryota; kingdom Fungi; phylum Ascomycota; class Pichiomycetes; order Serinales; family Debaryomycetaceae; genus Suhomyces; species Suhomyces anneliseae. Next base: position 394,632 of record JAJMGB010000003.1, on the reverse strand, counting down.
ACAAGGGTCCATCACCATGAGTAATAAGAACTACAATTCCCATGTTCCTGGACAACCTAACCCAGGTGTTGCTGATATACCTGTTCTTCCTCCAATTTTAGGTAAGAATTATGGTGGCTTTGATTACCAAGGTAAAAAATTAGAAGTAGACAAAGCAGAAGTCAAGATGATTCCAGAGGTTACTAGAAAGAATTGAATCTAGTGAGATTATTGATGACGAAAGATTTTCGAACCTAAACCATGAACCATGTATTGATAGAGCAAGGGTTTTAACTACCTTTCCAGTTTACAAAATTAACCAAGCGTTAGTTATTAATTATGAGTATTCAGTAATGAAAATTCATATGCTTGATTGCACCATGTGCTTCAAGTTTCCATCGCTCAAGATAATGTAACAATATTTAGAGAACTCCAATAAATATTAATGTAACGAGTCCGATATAAAGAACTAAACGATTGTAAGTAATAGTAATATGTAAGACTTCATAAGTTTCCACATCTTCAATAAGTTATTAAAATGAATAATTATACCTTAATTTTGTCTTTTAGATAGAAACTAAGTGACAGTAGTTTCAGTTTCTCTTTTGGTAGTATTTATGCACCACTTCATATCTCGCAACCATCTTCAATGCATAAAGGGCTATCATGATTTGACATATTTTGCACCCAAAGTAGAAAAAGAGGACGCTTCAAGCAGTTACGGAGATAGTTAAGTGTCAAGAAGGTACTCAGTGGAATTTTAGAAAGTACTTGAATTCTATATCAATAGGTATTATATGGTAAATGTTCCTCTTCAACAAGAAGGACTGAAGAAGAATCATGAAACCATGAAGTATAATTATTATATTTGAAACTTATCATAATTCTATTGGAAATTATTTCTTGTTGATACAATGGATATAAATATTTAATTTTCATATATTGACATAATCATAACTAGTCTATCATAAAGGAGCAATAGTCTAAGGAGTTGGCCAATTGGACCAAACGCAAGTTTTTATCTTTTAAATGCAATTTCTTCAAGTATCTAATATTTTTATCTTGATTACAATTTGGATTTCACCACAATGTCATCGTGAAATCTCTTTAACAACCAGATATCCCCGATTTGTGAGTTTAATTCAACGTTGTTCACATTGCCCATATTCTCATAACAGTAGTTTATAAGTTCTACTGGCAAGACAAATGAAATTTGTGGAACTTTTTCACTTCCAGGCTGGTCAACACCTTCGATAGTAGGAGTGAATACCTGTGCATTAGAGCAAACTAAACCCAATAATTGGTTCTGTGCGTTAAAAAGACCCCCACCAGATGACCCGTTCCAGCAGGCCGATGAGGTGACAATAATCGAGTTAACTTCATGTTTCGAACCAGAAGTCACAGGCAAAGAAAGTGTGGTATTAATAATACCAGAGGAAACCAATGGTTGAATGGATGACGGATTGAAGAAAAGTCCGTAACCACGAGAAGTTACTTTATCTCCAACTTGGTATTTGGGTATATACCCTGGTTCATGTTTGATTAAGTTTTCAAATGCAGAAACATAAGGAACTAGACGGTCTGACTGGTCTTTCGATAAATTGATAAAGCTTAGATCAAGAGTTTTCGAGGGAGTTTTAATCACAGCATGATCTTCAATAACCAAGAAGTTTCCCTCACCAATATGGATTTCAAGTTTCAGTGTAGGGTCATCGAGGAATGGACTAACAACATGATGGTTGGTAATAATAGTGGTGGGATTATAAAAAACACACGAGCCCCAAGAAGAACTGTGGATATGCTTAACTCGGATAGGAAACACCAGGACCTTAGGTAATGGTTTTGCTATTGGTTGGATGTATGTAGGATGGGTTTCAACAAGGCTAGTTTGATCAAGTGCTGTCAATTTATTGGCTGCAATGGTTTCTTCTCGGGCAAATAAGTTACGGAGAGACAGCCATGGTACCACAGTGATTAAATCACCATCACCATTTAATTTTTTCAAGTTTCCAAGCACCAAACCTACCAACTTATCGCCTTGTTTGACAATACCACCAATCATATTTTCCATATACCGTATGTCTGTAAAGTAGGCCACCGCAGTGTCCAGGCCGTCGTTTACCGCATAGTTAACGGTTCCTTCCGACAAGAAATCCGAGAAGAGGAGTGAGTTGTTGAAGGTAAATGGAGAGGATACAATCTCTATATGTTTCCCCACAGTAGGCTCATCACACTTGAGTGGCGTATACAAGTCGGGCTTAAATAGCGTGTGTCTTACCGAAGGTGCCACTCTGATCTGGACAAGCGTTAGAGGTGCTTTTTTGTTGACATCATGGGGTATAAGGTTGAACCCGTTCTTCTTGAAGTAGTCTAGATGATTCAGTAGCGAAGTAGGAAGATCATAAGTCTGGTACACCTTTGCTGGGTACCATGCCACCTGCGAACCTTGGATAGAGTGGCGCGAACTCACTATAACGCTATGATCTTGGATGTTCGGTACATAGTTAAATGTGAGAATGAAGTCGTCGGTATATGAGCTATGAGGATCTAGATGAACTAGATGGATGCCTGATAAGCCATAAAGGTCTTTTGCCGATACGAATCTGATCGATACTGGGGAATAGAGCCACATTGGAAAAGGGAAAATGGGCTGATCAAAAAGCGGGAAGAATGAGTGTGTATGGCCGAGAAGTAGTAGGCGTAGATCAGCGTTAGAAAGTAGAACTGGAGGAATGGATAGGGTTTGGTAAAGTCAGTATGGGGTAGCATGTGATAGGACGTGGGCGGGCGAAATATGGGGTTCGTCGGGATATATGCAGGGCGACAAGGTGGGGAACGATAAGCAGGGTCCGAACAAGGTTATGGAGTAATGAAGACGCGACTGGAGGGGGTGGAGGCGTCGGAATAGACGAGTAAGGCATGGAAATGTCACTGGGTCTTTTAGGTAATTTTTGTTTCATCTGTAAATTAGTGATTTTCACTCCTAAAGTGGAAATTATGGGGTTTTGGTTGAAAAACAGGGGTCTTTGGGCCAAAGACACGAATATTCAAGTCTATTCAAGCACTACAGGTGAATATTGGTGACAATTGGGTCAATATAGTAGCACCACAAGGGAATAAAGAGAAAACATTGAAGATCTGGTAATATGTGTATCTAGTTAGTCTGGAATGAATTATTAGAATAATTACTTAGTCTCATTTAATAATGTTAATTTAAAGAACATCAGTCCTAACAACACGATTCACAAATTTCATAATACAGACAATTCACAATAAAATTACAACTAGCAAAATCTTTTCTTCATTCTAGATCCTAATTGGCTCTCTAAACAATCTTTACTGCTTGGTTATTTCCTCAGGTTGTACTATGAGTTCATTTTACTAAATACATGCTTTTTGTGGAAATTTCTCGGGTGAAAGTAAGCAGCAATATTCTTTAATCCAAAAAGTATGCTTAAGAAGTAATGAAACCTCAAAACAATGTATAGGAAACTCGATTTGGGATAATTTTATCTTGAACGCTGAGTCATATGTATTACGTAAGCCATGACTCAGAAATCAATTATGTGCAGGACCAACATAACCTCCCAATTCCAATTATGACTCAAATAACATTATTCAAAGGTACAAAAAATATCTACGGCATTAAAGTAACCAAAAATTAAACGTCAAGGTCGTACCCGGATTCGAACCGGGGTTTCCTGGATCAAAACCAAACGTGATCACCACTACACTATACAACCGGGTGTTTATAAAAGGTATTTTTTACCTATAGTGGTGGAATTGAAAAATTCAAACTAATGCTGCTAATAGAACAAATATTTTACAGTATTTTACCCGAGAAATATTATTGGATAATTGGAATTTTTTGTTACCTCCGTGGATCGAAATAGGTGTAATTTGTTTCACACGCTAATAGTGTCAATTAGTATATATATGTGGATATCTGAAGGCTATTGGCTTAAATTTGAAGGTAGTGGTTGAAATATGCTTAGCCTCAGTGATCTAGATAAAATCTCAGACTAGTTAAAAAGAGTTAGGAAGTATTTGACAACGAACGATGTGTACACATGCTGTCAATGAATTTCATGAAACCCATCACACTTTTGGGTTCGACTGGTCCAAGACATAATAGCTTGGATCATTGACGATCAGTAACCATCACATGGAACTAGTAGCTCTATTAGGTAATGTTGATACGGTTGTTAATGTCTCTGTCATAGTTTAGATATAAGTGATGAGAATAAAATACACCTTATTTTGCAGTAATTCAATTCACTTGTGTGACACAAAAGAAGGTGGTCTTAGGCATTATAAAAGATGAACAATGTACGGATTTATTTCTGCAGTATATAGGCAGCCTTAGACCAGGATTTTATACCAGTCATGGTCCAGTAGTCACAATAGCATTTTGACAATTCTTAGAGGGTGGACGTTTATGTAGGCACAATAGGGATTGAAAATCAGAAATTCACTGTATTTGGCCACTTTATTGATAATATAGGAATACCCAGTTTAAGCTATTTCCTCTTGGATCTAATTATTAATTTTTGATCAATTGAAACTTGCGATATCTAGCTATGAATGTTGGAGGCTATGCAAAATTTGCAGCTGAGCCAATCAATACATATTATCTACTAATTGACCATCAGACCAAGTACAAGCTCCAAATATATGGATAATGGATATATGGAACTCCTTCTTATATATTTAATTTTCATTAATTGGCCAATCACCGTTAGGAACTACTTTAGCAAAAGAAACGGCTGAAACTGAATGGACGGAGTTGCAAAATAACGCACACCATTATACACGATTATACACGTTTCAGGAGAATAGCAACGTAAAAGGTTCGCACCAGACAGGCCCCTACGACGGAAACCCATTGAATAACTTGTTTAAACCACCTGCCAATAGCACCCAATTTCCCAACAACAATTCACAATTGCTCTTCAATTCTCCTTTACCAATTGTGTTGCGAATCAACCAAGCAGCCAATTAAGAGACCATGTGGGTGTTTCACAATAATTAGACTTGTTAGAGGTAAATAATGATAGGGTTACAGCCTTATAAAATTACCTAATCCATCTCAGGTACTATCATATGATTTAAAAATATTTGTAGGGGCTGATGTGATGACCTCATAGATCCGAGACACATTCTCTAATGATAAACATTGAATCAAAGTGGTTATGACGTTTTTATTTTGCTCGGACCCCGGACTCCAGCCACCACTTGTTATTAGCCACAAGCCACAAGTTGATTGTTAGACCCGTCACACATTCCTTGTTAATGCTAGTATTTTCAACGGAACTCCACCATTTACGTCATTATCCAGTTTATAATTCGCCGCAACTTCATGCATATTAGCCATCTCGCGATTGTGAGACACTATTGTAATTGATAACCAGCAAGTTAAGCGAGACGGGGCTCATGAATGACAGTTGGTGGGTCATCAGAAATACCAACCTGTAAGCGACATGCGACATAGCTTAATGCCTAGAACAGCTAGCATGAAGGGTACTTGTGGCTTAGTGAAGATGAATAGGCACTTGAAGCCACAATAAGGTGACAGAATAGCCAAAAAAAAAAAAAGCTAGACCAATGTGATGAAAAAACGGTGGAAAAGAGACAAGAAAGAGACAAAAAAGCGACAGAAAAATGACAAAAAGGAATCAGAAACAACTAGCACTAGCTGATCACAGAAATAGTACTACGATAGGCGAATTTAACTGGTTTCTTCTTGGAATAATAGATACACCATATTTTCGCAGCCACGGGAATTTTCTATTGTGTGTTTGGGCTTTTCACACTGCTACTAGCCTTTCACTAGCCATATTTTGAGGCTAGTAGCAAATATTTCACTCTAAATGTAATCAAAAGAAGAATAAAAGGCCAGCAAAACGAATATCTGGAGACAATAAATCCCTATTGTCGCTCTTATACTATATTATCATCCTAGCCACTCTTATTGGCTTGATTATAGGTATTGGATCAAATTGTATCACCTGATAGTTCACGTGACTGCATCCATCTATAACGCGGTATCTCTGACGTGTAACTTAAGTTTATCCAACTACATCACCGCCATGAGACTAGTACTACCAGTTTTAGCCATATTTGCGCTTATAGTCGGGATCTGTGCCAAGGATTACTACCACATCCTCGGGCTTGACAAAACATGTAACGAAAAGCAGATCAAAACTGCCTACAGAAAACTTACCTTGAAATATCATCCAGATAAGAATCCAGGTAATGAAGAAGCACATGATAAGTTCCTTGAAGTAGGAGAAGCATATGAAGTATTAAGTAATCCTGAAAAGAGAAAGAATTACGACCAATTTGGTGATCCAGAAGGTAGACAACAACCTGATTTTGGATTTGGTGATATTTTCCTGCAATTCTTTGGAGGTCAAGGACCAGGTGGAGGTCAACGTAGAGGTGAAAGTACTCAAGTTAATGTGCATATTCCTTTGGTTGATTTCTATAATGGACAACTTTTGGAATTTGATGTGGAAATGACCAATATATGTGAAACATGTCATGGAAGTGGATCTGAAGATGGAGAAACTGAAAAATGTGGAAAATGTCATGGAGCAGGACAAATTACTATGCAAAGACAATTAGCTCCAGGAATGGTTCAAAAGATTACTACCACTTGTGATGCTTGTGGAGGTCGTGGTGAAAGTATAGTACATCCATGTAAAACTTGTGGTGGACATGGAAGTCATCAAGGACCTAGACATTATGAAGTTTATATTAAGCCAGGAACTCAACGTGATTCTCAAAAGATTTTGGAAGGTGAAGGTGACAGAAACCCAGGTATTGTTCCAGGTGATTTGATCATCAACTTAAGAGAAGAATTCACTAAAGGATGGGGATACCGTCGTATTAATCAGCATTTATACAGAACCGAAGCATTGACACTTAACGAATCTATTTCTGGTGGCTGGGAGAGAAAAATCCAACATCTTAATGATGAAGAAGGTCTTGGTGAATTTATTATCAAGAGAGAACCTGGTCAAATGGTGATAGATGGTGAAATAGAAACTTTGGTAGGTAAAGGAATGCCATTGGAAGATAATGAAAATAGAGAAAATGATGAGTTTGGTAATTTGTACATTGAGTACAAGGTGATTGTTCCAGGAGGAAGCAAAGGGTTCCAAAACTATATGAACAAGAGAGAATATGATGAATTGTGAAGGAACTGAGCTAATTAGTCAAACAAAACATCAATAAAGATAAATAAGCTCACGGAATCATGAACTATAAATAGCTGATTTAAAGCTATTTCCAACGAATACTGAACAAATTACACGGCTAACTACAAATTTCACCAGATTCAGCTTGCAAAAATCCAGTGACTAAATATTTTATAGAGGATTTCTCTGGAACTAATTTCAGAAGCGAGTGAGTTTTTTCATGGCAATTTGTGTGTGAATCGTGGATTTTATTTCTAGACTGGTCCCAGGTTGTTCCATTTGATTTGTGGAATTTTTGGCCCCAGCCTTTAGAATGTTCGATATATCGTTTTGGAGCTTGCTATTTGTGGCTTATAATTTATGGATCATATACCCTCGTTTTGTGATGCTAATAGATCATAGAGATCTTTAATGTTAACTGAGAAAAACCATGGAAAACTGGTAGACTGACGATTTCAATTTGTATAAAAAAATTACTAGAAGGTCCCTATTTCACCAAATCCACGTGACTTGGTGATTTCTAGCCACCTTTACTATGTTCTACTGTTCGTGTCAGTTTCCTATCAGTGCCCGTCGGTCCGTCGGTATCGCACGTTGGTTGACTCGGTACATTTATATAGATCAGTATTACGTAATAAAAATAATACCTAGACAAAATGAGCCCATTAAGCCCATGTTTCATTCAAAGTCCCCATCGTAAAATTAATGAATTATCACCAGTTTAGGCGCCGTACTTAGAGGCTTACCGGCCTCAAGGGTCTATCGACCAATCCACCGCTCGGTTAACTTGACGGTTACCGATTCGGTTGCAGGTGGATTGTTCGGAATAACTGGGACTCATGTCACCATCTATGTCGCGCTGATTCAGCTGATTCAGGGCATCGGGTTGCAAATTTCACTGAAAGAAACCCCAGATCAAAAAGGAGTGGGGGAGGGGGAGAATAGAGGCAATGCCGGAATAAAATATCCGATGAAAAGAAGAATAAGTAGAAGTAGACCCCTCCGCTCAAACCCTATCTTGGTTGGCTTATTGTTAAAGTTTGTAGATGGAAGCTTAATGAGCTAAGTTAAAAATAGTTGCCTGGTGTGTCTGCGTATTTAGTATTTTGATTTACATAGTAGCGTACAGCGTACAGTAGCGTACAGTAGCGTACCGTGTTTTTTAGGGCTGTTATTTTTTTTTTCTTGTTGTAAAATTTTGCAGACCATTTGTGATGGTTGTGATGGGATGACTCTTCATTTAAAGACCTGTCTATTATTCTATTATTACATTCACTAGCCACAGCTGAATTCCATTGCACTGCACACTAATCTTCCATGTATCCTAGTACGGCACTTATACTGTTGCTATGAGTCTGGCCTCGGGATCACTAGCTGCTGGTGGTAGGCAGTGCAGTCTCGCTTAGTCACGTGACTTGGGTTGCAGTTTAAGTAGTGGAGGAGAACAAATGTGCATATTTCTCAGAGGCGGGCCCCGCGACATTTTTTTGGGGCCTCGCCTCTACCTATTGCTGCCATTAAAAAATATTGCTGCAGGTTAGTTTGCAGTTTTTATTTTGTCTGGGGCCATTCATATAAAGACCCCCAGCCCGCCATGAAATTTATTGATTATTTGATTTACTAAACTAAAGCAAACCAATATCATCCCTTTCATAATGTCTGCAACTCCAGTAGCTTTAACGAAACCATGCATAACTCCTTTGCGCTCAGCAACTTCCACACCAACCGCAATAACAACCACCACGGTTCCTGATAATCTTAAATTCACATTATCTTATAATTATGAAGAAGAAGACGAAGCAGAATCCATATTGTCTGAAGATGATGGAGCATCATTTCTGTCTATGCAAGAATCATCATATCTGTCGGCATATACCCATTATTATTATCCAAGTCAAAAACTGCATCAAAATTCTCAATTAAAGTCCATTATGCCTGCATTATTTAAAAGTAAAGATTCCAATTACATATTGAACCAATTCTTCAGTAATGAACTTTTCTTTGCCAATAACTTGTGCAATTTAAAAGACAACTTCCTCAACCATGAATTCAGCTCCTTTGAATCCCATCGTGTATTATATCCAATAGGAACTATTGATCCAGCCTTAAACGATACCGTATTAAATAAATTACAAGCATTTTCCACTCAAGTTGATAAACTTACATCTATTTTGACTGCATTTAATCGTGGCATAGTAGATGTGGTTGCCCGCATTAACTCCGGTTCTAAAGATAAAAGCTTACAAACTTTACAAACGGTTAAGTCCGAATTCAATTCAGTGATTGATAAATACTTAGGAGGTGATGGTTTAAATGAAGTGATCGACGATATAATTGATTTACTTTATGATTACAATTTACTTGTACAAGAAAATCAAACTGGTCTTACACCAGATCCAGACTTTTTAAAGCAGACAGATCAATATTATGCATCTATTGAGTCTACATTAAAAGTTTCATCTCGCATTGATAATAAAGATGTTTCTTTATTCAAGAGATTATTGGAATCTAACTTTATCTACAATAGAGACTTTCAAGATTTGGTTGAATGTTTGATGAAGATGGTTGAAGAATAATTATGATGAATGAAGATAATGATAACAAATTCTAACGAAAATATTATATTATGGTCCCTTAAATTTGAAATGTTGATAAAGAATGTTGGATGTTTTTTCAATGTCCTTACGGTTATCCCCACATTTCATTGTTGCATGGCGTGAGCCGCACTTCAATTCTTGTAGACACGATGTCTATTCTATAGGTTTTTTTAATACATACTTATATATACAGTACATTCGTTTTGGTAAGGTGCAGTAACATTAAAAATGTGTAGTTATGGACTGCAGGGTTCTGGGGTAATTGCTGCGCAACCCCCGCATACTCTCCGCATAACTTGCCTAAATGTGGGTTTTGTGACGCCAAAATTCCTAATGATACGAGTGGGAACAATTGCGGATATAGTCTGGGCCCCCAAGTCCGATCTTCGCCAATTAAGATAAAACAAGAAGATAAAGATGTAACATGTAAATGCGATGAAATAAGCCAAGTTTCCCCTCTTTGTGAGGCTAAAGCCAACCCCCACCAAGATCTTATTTGGGATCCTTACATGTAAGGGCCAAGACGAGAATGGGAATGGTGGGGGAAGAAAATGTCTGGGGGGTAGAAGTGTCTGCTTTTTAACAATATGTAGGTCCCCAACATTTACAGGTTAGCTTGGTGGGGATGATGATGCTGACTCTGTGTGGTGTGGCTGGTTCTACTTACGAACTACTCAACGCGAATGAACTGATAGTTTGTTTTTGAGGGTGAATCTATTGTAGATAGTAAATCGATTGTTAAGGGGCTAAATACCGCGACTCCTTCGGTGTTTGCGAGATTCGAGAGAGCAAGAACAATGTCGTGTCTCAGACTCAAACTTTTTTGGGTTCAATTATAGGTTTTTATTAGAAAAATGTCGTTCTCTACACGAGCATTAAAAATATGTCGCAAGTGCATGCAGGGTTCTATTTTGTAGCTACAACAAAAAAATGACGGGGAACAGGTTGAAGGTTAAGTCTCGGCAATTTTGATTGTTAACTTGAAAGTCGAGAAAAAAACGGATTTAGCTATCCAGTTCCCCACTCTTATTTATGCTTTATATATCCACCAATCATGTAATTACAATTATACCAAGATGTAGTGTCTCTTCCAACAGATGACCAGCCATGATATTCCTTAACTCCCGAAATACCGATATGCAGCACTAGCTGCAAATGTAGTGAACAGACATATCAATTAAGGTGTCAATAACATGACGAATAATAAACCCCGAACTCTAAACCCCAGAATAGCAATAGTGTACCTGAGTCACAAGACTGGAAGGTCACAAGATGGTCCCAATTAAGCCTTTCTAGGTATATAGGGCGATCGGGTGTCACGCCTCAATCTGTTGTGTAGGTCTAGTCACATGTAGCATGATTTGACAAGATAAGGTTTACATCAGGCAACAACCAACACACGAAAGCCACAACTTAAACTGGAAAATTCCCAGTCCAGTTTGAAACTATAGGGGTTTTTGCAGTATGGGTTTTTCGGCTGCAAGACTAATTATGTTTTGCAAGAAAACTGCTGTAGTTCGAAATATCCAATGATAAAAATACTAGACTAATTAATTAAAATACAACATACTAGGATTATTATAATCACCAATAGTCGATTATATTGATGGTATCACAGAATAGGGAGCCAAGGACTACCGGTGAATGTTAGCAGGAATGTGTGATCAATGGGTGCAAATGCTAGTTCACAGTCTATACATCAATTGGTTACGCCAGTTCAGAATTTCATATCAGACAATTGAACAATAGTGGAAGTAATAATGGAAAGAGACTGAAATGCAACAAAAGATCAAAATGCAACCCATATATTTTGTCTTTTCTATAAAATAGAAGACCTGATATGAGAGTAAGGGTGAATATTTAAGATGTGCTAGTAGTAACCAGTGGGTATAGCAATACTACAATAAGTCCCAGTAGAATATATTCCTTTCTCTTATTTTTCTCTCATAGATTTACTCTCACTGTCTGAGATTGTACTAATGTAGAGGTTTCTCGAATTAACTGTCCCTAAATCTTTCCTTGTCAGTATCTAGCTTGGTGCAAAAAGTATCACTCGAAATTATTAATAAAAGTAATGGTTTGTGTTAATCAATTATTATAACTCATCTAATCTCTACCTACTATATACCCAACTCTTTGAGCTTCTTTTTTTTAGTTGTTATAAATATTTAAATTCTGTACAAATTCTTAAATTCCACAGATAACCACCTAAAGTCTCCACAAAATGAAAACCAAAAGAATATAATCACGACTCCAACTTCAAATCACACCAATACATACAAGAAACATCCATAAAATATTTTGGAATATTCCATCATTTCCCGTCCTATTATATTGAATCATTCTACCCATATAATCTAAAGGTTGCAACTATGCTACAACTATGTCGCGAGGTATCACAACAATGTCGCGTGTGTCGCGGTCCCTATTCAAGACCAGATACTAACTACTATCTATCACACCACACCATGATCCGCCAAAGAGTCACCATATACAACCCCACGCTGTCCCACGATGACATCATCACCCACGCAGACCATTCAACCTTCCAATTGACACCACCCGCTGGAGGATTCATCGTTGAAAACAAAGTTATCGTCCCCAGATCTCACAATTACCCGCTTATCGATCAGTTAAGGATCCAAATCAAAGCCAATGATTTGGTGGACGGGAATCCAATGTTCAATTATCCTACTACACGTGGATCTTCATTCTATGTTTCTCCAAGCAGCTCGTATAATGGCAATAAGGACGACTTATATGACCAGATCCAGCAATTTGTGGGTGAATATACAGACAGTATCAGCAACGAAAGTTGGGTTGGAGCCATGAGATCACTTTACGATTACCAATTACAAATAGACGAACAAGTAGCTTCAGCCGTGTCCAAAATATCTGACCTTGTGGTTGATACTTACTCCATTCTAGATGTTACAGTAACTGGAACCGAAACCATTATAAAGCAGGTCTACAAGATAGAGGAACCAATAGAGTACAAGGTTGATCCTTTGGTATCCAAAGAAATTGGTCTTTTCTTAGTTGATCCTTTGATTTCAACAACCGATGATTTAGGACTCTCTGGTCTCAGAGCAGTTTTACGTTCCAAGACAGAAGAAGAAGAAGAACAAGAAGAAAACCTTTTTAGAACAATGTTCCACATAAAACCAAGACATAGAAACTTGGCTGATTATCCTATAGAATCTTCCATCACCCCCAATGGACTCCATCCAATTGTCAGTACCTCTTTCCTCAATGGCGTTCCTGTTCCAGCAGACGAAGATGTTCGTGAATGTAAACTTTACTACTACATGAATGTTCAAAAAGCGCTTATTTTTGACAAGTATCAGTCTGTTCCAACCGGTGCCCGTTTAGTGCTTCAAAATGGTCAAACTGAGCTCGAAGCTCCTGTTTATACTGTCGAAGAATGGGGTAATGAAATACTTTTCGAGTTCGACGACTTTAATAAATCCAACATAGACTTCACCCTCCACTCCAGGTACCAGGCACCAAATGAATTGTTTAATGCAACTGCTGTTTTTAATCCTCGTCCAGATATTTTCATTGCATGCAGTGTTGCCGAAGAAGAGTTACTTGAGCTCTCTCCTTTAGACAATAAATTGGCATTGGGTGGTAATTATGAACAATATTTCACTGAAGATACCGTATTCTATCATTTCGCAGATAAAAGTCCCCTTCTTTCAGTATCTGTTCCTCAGGCAACCATGAGCTTTGAGAATGTTAGTTTATTCACTTCATTAGCAGTGTTCATTGGAACTCTGATTGTGTTGCTCCTGTTATTCAAGACTCTTTTTAAGAGAGGAAAGGTTACAAATGAAAAGAAGAATGAATAAAAAGATTACATAGCTCAAAAAGAGTCTAAATTAGACCCTTCTACAAGACAAAAACACCTTTCATATACTTGCACATAAATTACGGAGAAATCAAAGCAATCACATACTTTGAACATTCTCAAATCTCATTTTGTTGGTACTATTTGCATCCATTACGTAAATTAAAGCTGGAACACCTTTCAATTCTAGCAGAAAAGTGAAATAGAAATGCAGCAATATAAGACATACTCATTACTCAAGAATACATCAGAAAGACAACATGTCGTTCCACTGTTAAAATCAAAATGATACACATCAAATTTACAAAAGCTAATTATAAATTTTATTAAAGGACTTTAATACATAATTATACACACTTAAAATGGACTCATTTACTAATTGTAGTTATAGGAAAGCTTATTCTTCAGCAGGCGGTTCTGGCTGAATAAAGTGTTGGCTTTCTTCCCATCTTTTGACAGCTGCTAAAAACTCCAAATCTCCATTGCCCAACTCAACTTGATTATACTCTGGAAGTGTCTTGAGCAAACCATTCAACTTGTCTGAGCTGGCAGGGGTAATAAGATCTCCATTTGTCCAATCTTTAGGCTTAAAAGTAATACCAGAAGCGTTACCTCCCAATGAAGGTTGCCAGTTGAATTCCTGGCGATCAGTTCTAATACCAGAAGGTTGATTTCCAGAAGTACCAGCCTCGTTAGATACATTACCATTACTGGAATCATTACCTTCAGTAATATCATCAATAAACCCGGAAAGAATCTTCGTAGTTAATTGGTTTTGTTCATCCATTGGAAGTTCCAGAATCCCACTCTGTGGAAAGAACTGTTCGGTAATAACCCGTTTAGTCTCTGATACAGTATATAACTGTTGAACAGTAAGCTTGGAATAATTTCTACAAGCAGTGATAGGATTGAAGGTTTTAGAGATCAACGTTCTTTCATTTGCATTTGCACTTGATGATCCAGCTTGACTACTATCAATAGAACCAGCTTCATTGACACTTGCTGCTGCTGCTGCTGCTTTGGCTCTGAGGTACTGCTCCTTGCTAGCAATATCCTCAATACCGTTTGAATCCACAAATCTAAACTTTTCAGGGACTTCTGGATTACCAAATCGTGGTTCAGTGTTCAGAAGCGGACCATTGAAGAGCTCAGTAGGGGTATGACCATAAACGTCCCAGATTACACCAGTAGCAGGGTCCTCATATCTATCGACTATAACTGGTGGATTTTCAGTGGGAAAGGTCACAGGACCAATGTTATTGTTAGTATCTCTGTCCCACTGGTTGGGTGCAACTGGTCGTTCACCATCTTCTTTATTGTGGTCTGCAAAAGCACTTGGGTCAATTCGTGGAGCAAAAATTTCTTCAAGATGTTCATAAGGTATATCTCTTGCTTCTCGTAACCTCAATATTGGGTTGCGGTTGGTCATTTCATTGAAAGGTTGCTGTTGTTGATTGGGTGCAAAAAATTGATTTGGTGGTTGCAACTGGTTGTGAGGAACATAGTTTTGTAGAACTGGTTGTTGGAAATTAGGATGATGCTGAGGAGGTAACAAGCCATCATGAGGGTTTCCATATCTTCTATCTCCATTATCATATTGCTGTTGGACAGGAGGAATTCCTGGAAATGTAGGAGTCCTTGGAAGTGTACTATTTGGAGGAATATTATCATTATGTCTGTTGAACTGAGGAGGTTCGAATGTATTTTCTCCAACTATTCTAAAAGAATTACCATGGTTTGCCGGAGAATTACTAGGGAATCCACCATAGTTACCAACATGTGGATTGGCAGGCGGTGCTGGATGAGGAGGAGCAGGAGGAGGAGGAGGTCCAGCCATATTTATTGGTGGTGGATAATTCATATTATATTCTCCTTGGCCATTTCCAGGATTGAAATTTTGAGGTGGTTCATTAGCAGGATAATTCCAGTAGTTGACCAAAGCGTTTCCATATCCAAACAGAGCGAAAGCAGGTGGTTCCCTATGAGTTGGAGGTACTGAGCTCTGGAATGGAGCGGAGGTTGCAACACAGTTTCTGAAGAAGTCAAGATCGGTTCCACCTGGCGAAGGAGGAACTTGAGCGGCATTGGAGCTCATATGGTTTTCCATTTCTAATGGGGGATTGACTCTTGGAGCAAGATTGGAAGTGTTTTGGTCAAGAGTAGAAGGCTCAATAGGAGTTTGTCCAACTGAAGAATCATCAGCAGTAGGAGGATATTGGAATTGTTCATTCTGAAACTGTTGAGATTCTTGGGGTTCTTGAGTTTCTTGGTTTTCTTGGGTCTCTTGGTCTCCTTGTGATTCTTGAATTTCTTGAATGGCTTCAGTTTCTACAGCATCATTAGAGGCATTTGTCACAGCCAATTCTTCTAGCTGCTCAGCAAGATCTTCTTGAATAGACTCAGGAGTAGCAGGCATCGAAGGTTCATAGCTCGAGCTATTGTGTTCATGTTGATTGGTAATTTCTGGCTCTTCAGGATCAGGTAAATCATTATTGATCTCGACCCATTCGTCTTCTTTTTGAACTGGCGGTTGTTCTGCAATTATGGTAGGGTTTTCGCTATTTGTAATTATAAATTCATCTTCAGGTACAACTTCAGAGCATTCTGCAACTTCAACATCAGAATCAACTTTGGTAATTTCTGAAGCATCTCCAGAATAAATAGAGTCTCGAGAAAAAGGACTGGCTTCAGCTTCAAAGTGCTCACCATCAAGGTTGTTCTTGGTAGTCTCACAAACACCATTAGGCTCACTATCCACAATAGTATCAGTACTGTCACCTAAAGAAATTGGGGCAGCCATCTCAGAATTCTTTTTATCAATTTCTGGTTCTTGCTTGATTGGTATAGAATTTATTTCAACATTTGTGGGATCTTCCGCTTTAAATTGTACCTTCTTCTTTTTCTTACGCTTAGCTCTCTTCTTAGCAGATTTAGATTGTGAAATAGGCCGCTTAGTACCAAGTGTAGCAGAATCCAAAGGTTCTTCTGTTTCATCATCTTTGTATGACCCAGGCATTGATCTCATGGTTTTCATGCTTTCTAGTACTAACTTTGAGTGTTGTTCTGGACTAAGACCTAAATTTGCACCCATTTGTGGATTGCCAGGTAAATACAATTCCTCGTTATCAAGAAGCAATTTTGTTAGCTTGTAGCCCAAAACAAGTGTTAGGTTTCCTAATATAGCAGAATGGAAAGCATTATACATTATTATAGCGATATGTTATAGAGTTGGTTGGTAGTTTACAAATAGGTTATAAAATTATGTATTGATAGCGCGAATTCTATATGAGATTTGAACCAAATTGATAGAGAAAAGATGAGAATAGGAAGAGAAGAGGAAGAGGAAAAAGCCACAGGGTAGACAGAAACAAAAGAGTTTTAAACCAATGAGAGGAATAGTGGTAGAATTATTTGAAAGAAATTTGTTGGGAGACTTATCTCAGGTTTGGAAACATAAAATCTCCAAATTGCCCTTAATATACTAAAAGAACCAAATTATGCTAATAGAAATAAGACAAAAGATATTGTTAGCATCACAAAAATCATAAGATAAATTACTTGACAATAAATAATGCTTTTGACTCTGTTATAAGAGGCAGATATATTTTCTGCTTCATTTTGGTTATGTTTCTTTTTCAATAATATTACAATATAAATAGAACAATCAATACGGAAAGTATAGCACCGATAAAATTGCAGAACATATCGTGCTATTTATTTTATAAGTCACAGTTCATTTTACTATAATTTCGTTAACAAATAATTTTGGTAGAATTATATTACTATCACAGATTGGTTTTAGCAGAATTAATTATCTTTATTTATGTCTAAGAAGCCTAGGCACTTCAGCAGATAGACTATTATCTTTACCTAGAATCCTCTTTCCCTTTTAAACTAGCTTCAAGAAGACTTTATTCGATTTTATAGTTGCAAAAACCGGTTATAATTGCTTTAAGGGAATATAATCAAGCGTTTTGAGCCCACCAGATGAATGCACTAAAATCTCGCTAAGAACTTTAAAACGGCTCAATACAATAGCACAGCCACCTGAAAAATTTGCTTGCATCATTGGCTTTTCAAGTTTTACATTTATTTAATAAACTACAGCTCTATAAATCAAACGGTAGAACCAACCAGATGACTCTGAGTCACAGTGGAACAGATGATGACGATGTTTGTAATGGTGATGGGGACGACGAAAATATTGATCTTTCAATGATATGGATATCAATATTTACCAGCCAATTAGCCAAGTCTGGAATGTGTAATTGTAATGTTTGTTCTTTTACTGGTGACTCACGTATTAATAAAAAAGAATATCAACCAAATTAAAATTTGTTGATGTTGTTGTTAATGATGAAAGATCTTTTTCTCTTGTAGATGTTTTAAGTTGTCTTCCAAATCTTTGCAGAATAATGCTTGACAAAAGCCAAAGGATCATCGATCTTACCATCCTTTGGAATTTCAATTTCACTAGCAAAGGATTGGATTGGAAGAACCAAGATGTCACTGACCAACTTGGGTATTTTCAAATCATGGAATTCCTTCCAAGTAATCTTTTGGTAGATAGAAGATTGAAGATAATCATTGAAGTATCTCATGATGATATCGGTCCACTTACCTGCACCAGTCCACTTAGAGATTTCGAGACTCTTTTGGTTAGAAGAACCAGTAAGCTTCAAACGATCATCAATTTGAAGTTGTTTCTTCTTTTGTAAAGTAGCTTCAACAATGTTGGCAATGATTTCTCTAAGAATTGGATGACCTGGCTTAGCTTGAATTACAAACTGACAGAATTGTAATCTTCTGACAGATTCAGTTTTCCAATCACGAGAAGAGGAATCAGTTTCAATACTAATAATCATACCAAGTTCATCTGGCAGAACGTTTTCAGGAATCCAATTTGGAATAGGTTGTAATGGATAAGTATCAATATCGGAGTAAACACCTCCTTTAGCAAACAAAATAAGGTATCTGAAGAAGTCCATCTTCAAGATGACTTCTGGTAAACTTTCAAAAGCTTCCACAACTTCAGGAATTTGCTTATACAAATGTTTGATCATAGTGTAAGAAGTATCATCGTTAAATAATTCATGGACAAAACCTGGATTCTTGTAAGCCCATTGAGATTCTCCTTCTCTGTATAATTCATCAAAACGTTCATCATTTAAACCATGCTTCCAAGTTTGCCAGATGTAAGCAGGGAACTTGACTGATGGATCATATGGATATAAATAGACTAACTTATCTCTTAATGAACCATGAGATGGTGGAGTCTTCAAAAGCTTAATTTGTTCCAACAAAAGTTCGTTTTGCTTTTCCAACTTCTTTAATCTTTCTTCTTGATTCAAGAAAAACTTGGAATTAAGCTTTTCAAGTTTCACTAAGAACTCATCTTGACTTTTTTCATTTTCATTGTTGATAAAATTAGATAATCCAAGGATACTCTCATTTGGAATGTTTTGAAGAACTTCTTGTAAGTTTTTACCGGAGCTCTTGGATGTGGTGATCTTAGTGACCACAAGCATCACTAGTATAACAATCACAGTGATGATGATCGGTCTCTTTCGCTTGTTGACGTAGGAGCTCATCGTATTAGAATCTGATGATTTGATGGAGGAATTTCGCCGGTATTTCGGACAGAATCAAATATGGCACCAGACGGAAACGTAGATGAAAACGGAAAACGATGAAACGGGTGGGATCGTTGTTTTATAGGTCCTATCAAGTTTAAGATCGTGTCAATAAAAATCAACTGTTTAGTGGTTTGGTGGTGGTGTATGCAGGTCAGGTCCGACACCCACCCACACACACGTCAATTACGTAATCTCGCGATAACCCAAATTTGTGACCTAGAGAGTAACCTGATCCCATCTCCACCTTAAATTCAAAATATATTAACTTAAAAATGGTTCTTTTATTCGGCGGAGGTGCCGAGTCCCATATCAAGCACACCAATGAACAGAATCTTGTGGATGTTTCATTTTTCAGAGAAGTTCCAGATTCCCAAGAAGTGTGGATAATTGAAGAAAAAGATGCCGAAGGTGCCAAAGCCGGAGGTAAATGGGATAAATCAGTGATCTACGATTTATTGGAAATGGTAGAACCTACCGATGATTATGAAGGAGCAATCAAAGTCCATTTAGAAGACATTGCCGAAGGAGCCGCCAACAATTTTGTGGAAGATGTTACTACCAAGAATGGTATCAAGGCTAGCATCAGTTATATTAGTGAGAAGAACCAACGTAGAGATAGTAAAGAACCAGATTCTCCTCAAGATGTGGTGACTTTAATTGGATTGGTCAGATTAGAAAGAGTCCAAGCTGACGTGTTGATCACTATGAATATTCCTGTTAACGATGATTATGTTCCTGCCAAGGTTGTGGAAAGTGAAGACTACCAAGTTTTCAAGGGTTTAGTAGAAACCTTCGAAGTTCTCGACTGGGGATTATTCGGCGAACAGTAATTTTGTATAATTAGATAATTTGAATGCATGGAAACTCAATTGATGTTGATTCTGGTGTAGATGTCCTTGTTTCTCTTTGGAGATGTTGATAGCACAAGCAAAGTGGCAAAATTATACCATCTCAATTGGACAATAATGGGGATACCGAATTGTCCCAAAAGATTAAGCATGCTGACCCAATGACTATCTTGATATGATTATGATGCCATTGTTTCGACCGGGTCTTCCAACTGTAGATTCATCTTGGTAATCCTCGATTAGCTAAGCGCTGATATTTTGCAGCCTTTGGTAAGAGGGCGAGACCTTGCCTCAAAGCCATTTCCTATGGACATTAACAGTCACTGTAATAGAATATCATCAACTACACTCTTCTGTCAAGTTATATACCTGCTGGGAATGGTTGTTTGCGGTCTTCGGATATAAGTCCGTTCCAGGTGAAATGAGTCTATTAAGCTTTGTATAGTTAGTTTTGCGCGTGAAAGAGTGAGCCTTACACTGAACCAATCCTTTTCAGTGGGTCTACAAAAAGTGAAGATAGTGTAACTATATAACTGGTTGGAATCATTGGATAATATGGTCGTTCAATGGAAACCGACAATTTGATTAAACCTCAACTTCAAAAGTGTCAGTGGTAGCTTTGAGCTTATTGATTATTTAGATATATATTTATCTTATCAACTCTACGGGTTAGTGTTACATTTTGATTTTGATTGAGGACCAAAGTATCCAGTTAAATAAGCTACAGAAAATTAAAATAAGTATTTGTTTCCACAGAACCCAGTGAATAGAAAACGGGTTTCCAATTCTGTGGAGGCTAAATGAAATGAATCATTTTTCAGGTTTTACCAGCAGATGAGGAGTAATTATTAGTACTAACCATTTCCACCAAATTGTACACATAAAAATTCATACTTTTATTTCACAGGTATATATCTCTACTTATAGTTCATTAGTAATCCTTATCGATTTAAATATCCTGAATTAGTTCCATGATATACTCTAGATCTATAGTTGATATTATACATGGTGCTATGCAGGAACCAGAATAAATAGATAGTAGATCAAGCTGATAATGCGGTGTAAGATAAGATTCTTCAATTAGGTTTACTTCATATGTTTACTATCAACAAAATGCCTCTCACAAAATTTCACCATTAGCCCAACTGAAATATCATTACCTCTCTATATAATTATAAATATATTTCATTGTAGGGCTTCATCAGTTCTAAACATCTTGTGATACTTTAACCAGCTCTTCATGTAGACGAAGCGATCTATTTTAAAACAACGATGACTAATTGTTCTGGAAAAGAAACAACGGTTTTCTTTTGTGAGCACCAGATGGAATGTCAACTATTTTTGGAGTCAAACCGAGTCTGGTATTTGATAAACCGAAACTCGTTGATATTTCGGTTGGTTATGTCAAATGATGAGAAAAACCAAAAGCCGTCAAACACCGTTGCAGGTTTCCATTCAAAAGTCGGAACATGGTCGAATCTTCAACGGTACATAGATCAATGTTGCGTGTTTTTACGGAACGGAACCGGCTTGTTCCCGGTGTTTCCCCTTTTTGATAGAAACAGTTTAACGTTAATCACTCACCGACTAAAGCCGTTCATCACCTTTGTGGTTCGGTTCCGCGGCTGCAAAAGTGCTGCACCAGAGTCAACTCTTCACATGTTAGAAACCACATCTAAAAGGTGTCAGACACTTTTCACCGTAACCAAGTCAATAAATAACCAGCCAATTAAAGGTAACATTAGCACTCAGTAACGATTACCTTCGTAATGCTTATTAATTCTCGTATAGCTTTAACAAATCCGGTCTTCAGCCACACCCATGTCTTTTGATTTGTCATACCGCATATCCAACCGTTAAATCCGTCTGTTCGCTTCCATCGTGTTTCTACTTTTAGACACCGTTTTTTAAGTTATCTATTTTTATATCCCCATCTCTGCCTAGATCAAGACATAAACTGCCTCATCTACATCTGTTCCAATTAGTTCTATTAGATTTCATATACAAGTGTTGATAAATATTAAGGCAGATGCCAAGGAAGTAGAGTTAGCGTAGCAGGCATCAAGTCATGGCCCTAAAAAAGGCGTAAGGTAGGTATCAAAGTCATAATATACTGCAAAATAATCGAACCAACGGTTCTCATAGCAGACGGGAAATTTTGATCATCTCAAAAATAAATTCAGAAGATTTAACTATCAGAAAGAATAAACTAATAATTTAGTAGATACAAATCTTACCAATAGTAGTTTCATCTCTTATAAATCTCTGATCATAGAACTATTGGATGACTTTTCCCATTCCTTTGGCCGCAAATTTCTTCTAATGACAATAGTAGAAACAACAACATTAATAGAGAACCAATTACCAGTAGCATAGTAAAGAACAAGCTCTATTAGTTTAGCAAACATATTTGGGAGAATAAACACCAAATAGTAAGCTAACAAACCGAAAACAACAAAATTGAAGAAATTAAAGAAAAATGTTTCTGGTTCTGTTAAAACAGTAAATGGAAGTGAATAATAGTAAACATTGTAAAGTTTTTTAGCATTAGATGTAAGAATTAATTCCATTGTAAATTAGGGATGATGATAGTTATTGAATTAAATAAAAGGTTGAAAAAAAGAATTATAAGCAGCAGGTATAATAAATTATGTGTATTTATATGATATTAGGAATTAAATAAGTTATAGGGGGTAGATGCAAAAAAAAAAAAATCATTACAATTGGGAAGGAACCTAACTATTTATAATTGCAACCTTATAGACATTACCAATCATGCAAACGGCTTATGGCCCAGACAAGAAATTAATTTAGGTTATGTTAGTTCATGTGCTCCGGGGCTAGAACCCGAGTCAAGCTTGAAATGATTGCTTGCAGATCTCCATTACTACCGTTGTATACCATTTTTAGGAGATTTATTTGATTTCCGAGGATGCATATTATTATTGGATCCATTGGATAAGGATTCCGACGGTACCGTCTATACCAAACCGGATGTCTGGTGACTAGGTATAATTTGCTGGTATAAATTAGCTCATACCGATCCTGTGATACCCCATGGTCATCAAGTCGGGTACGGATCTCTTCAATAAGCCTTATCGGGTACTTCGGACTTCCAGGGTCCAAATCCGGGGGTGGTGACGGAGGTATTGGTGGAACCGAATAAACATGCTCATTAAAATTCCATCCAAGGATCCATCGCTTAGTACGAACACCGAATTTTTCGGTAAATATATTGGTCACTCCCTTCAGCTTACAATACCTGGTTAATTCACTCAAATGTTCGTAAATACCGACTAGACTCGTATACCATGTGTTTTGGAAGTTACGGTGATCTCGTAACTCTATACTTTGATCAATTAATCTTTTGATAAATTGTAGTTCTCCACCTGGAGCAAAAAGCTCTTGTTGTGTTGCAACCAACTGGTGGTTCGGTTTCAAAGCTTTACCGTCTTCTCTCTCTTGGAGATCATCGGGCCCGCTGTAGAAAGGTGGATTACAAACAGTATAAACAACCAGATATTCGCCAGCCTTTTCCTCCACTAAATCCGTCGGAATTAATGGTTCGTCTGGGTCCATTTGCACCAAATTTATCGAGTTCATATCTTTTACCAAACCAGTGGCATGTTCAACCGAAGCCTTATTCACTTCTGTAGCAATAAAATTATTTCGTGAATTGATATGTGATCCGATTATTGGGTAGATCACCGAAGACCCCGTTCCAATATCCAAGATCCATCGTTGTTTGTTTACTTTACCAATAGCTTCATTAAATATCTCTATACCTTCAACCAACCTCTCTTCTACTATACGTAGATACTCGAGCCTACTGGTTACGGTAGGACACAAGTTGTCTCTGCTCAAGGTGTAATCGGCATTGCCGAAGTATTCCTGAACAATAGCTTCGTTAAGATCGTACTGGTTATCGGACTTGGAGAAATCATAATAATACGTAGTGCCATCTGCGGTCTTTCTTCTCTTGCAGTTCCGTTGAAGTTCCGGACGTCCATCGATCAACTCATTGATAGATACTTCCGGTATTACCAACTTGAATGCGCTTTCTTTGGCATTACTGGATTGGTCCATCGCCGGTTCCATGGGTGCAAAATGGTGAAAACTGATGAAGTTTTCAATTTTCACTTGATTACCACCACCAGAGTTCCGAGGGTAAAAGACAAAAATAAACTTAAAGAAACATTTACTAAGAAAAAAAAAAGAATTGAAAAATCATCCCATTACCATATCCGCTTCCATTAACCGAATTAGTTCTCGTATTCCTGTTCCGACTACACCTTAAATGGAAGCATAGCGCTTGTTTCTACATGGCCAAAAATAAATCTGTGAGATAACTTGCACTATGACACATTTGCAGTCTAAACCAAGACATATAACTGAAATCATTTGAAACATTACGTAATTTATGTTTTTGCAGTAGCCCGTTCATTCTATCATCTATATACTCTGAAGTGCATCTACATGCTGTTTCATAACTCTACTTTTAGTACTTATTTCACAGATTCTCATACCCAAACCATTATTCCCTCATTGTTGCTAAATGAGCCACTATTTGGGCACATTAAATGGCTTTTTAAGCAGATATAAGTGCGGTATTGACGCTTGACAACGCCGCTAATGCCGCTATATACCATGACATGCGAAGATAAAGTTGATTGTATGACTAACAAGTTGGCTTTACCCCATCTTTCGTAATGTGAAAGAACAATCGAGGGCTCCTGCTTCAAGTAGCATACTGCTGCTTATCCTAGCATCGTGTATCAAGAAATATACCTTTCATGGAGCATGTGAAACAACTGCTTATTTCTTAGCATAGCAAGATTCACAATCATTATCAAGTAAACTTTTTATATAGTTACCAATGTAGCATGCATAAATTCCTATTTTCTGCATGAAAAAGTTAATGAATTTTGATTCTAGAGTTTGCAAATATTCAGTAATATATGACTTATAGATGATCTGTGGTGTGTCTACCAAGCAAATATGTGGTATTCAGGTTCTTCTACAACATATTGCTAGAGAAAAGAACTCTATCTTGCTTCTTCTTCATTTTTTTCAGTCTCTTATCGGTGATTGGTATACCCAAATCTTCTGGTTCTGATTGAGGTTCTGGAACTCTACCCCATTGATTTGGATCTGCCACTTCAATTGGATTCACTCTTGGTATCACTTTCTTAGTAGATTTCTTTTCTAATGCAGGGAATTTGGATTCAGCTAATGATGAGCTAGAGCTATTGGCAGTTCTTGAAAGATTTCCATTTCCTGCACCACTTCTAGACCAGTTTCCACGACTGGAACTTCCAACTTCGGGACTAGCGGACCTAGATCCAAGAACTGGTAAGTTAGGAGGTGGGGATTTGGTCATATTACTCAAATAATTAGGAACATAATTGGATGATGCACTAGAAGTATTTACAACCACTTTCTTAACTGGAGTTTTCTTAATAACAGTGGTATATCTGATAGGTTGGGTATTTATAGTTGGAGTATTTTTCTTTGGTTTACCCAAAGCCGGGAACTTATCAGTATTAGATTTTCCTTTACTGTTACCATTTTTGACCCAAGTACTAGCAGTTTTAGAACCAGGTCCACCACCTAACACTGGGAACAGTTCATCTTCTTGATAGTTCAATTCCTTAACAAGAGGTAATAATTCTTTGTGAAGATCTGACAGAGCTGGGAAAAATTCAACAAACTCGGTCAATAATAATCTTAATTCTTTACTGGTTTGTCCAGTGAATAATTCACCATATAAGTCGTACAATTCTTTAGCTGAAAACTTCTTTGCTTTGTATCCGCTGTTGAGACTAGTAAACTCTGAGAATTTGGAATTATCATAATTCAAATAATGCTTTGCTCTTTCTTCAAATCTTCTCTTCTTAGTTTCCATAGAATTATGATCTTCTTCTTCATCATTTCTTTCAAGATATCTTCTAGAGTTTGATTGGAAAGTGGACAATTGTGATTGGAAATGTCTTGAATTAGATCCAATAATTACTCTATTTTGGGCAGAAGTACCTAAACCTCCATGTTCTTTTAACATATGTGCAGTGAGATCTAAATCTTCTCTGAATACCACAAATCTCTTTTCAACACATACTGGCATTGAACAGACATAATGGTCTCTTTTAAAATGATTGTATAAAGTGTCGTAATTCTTGTAATAATCAGCAGTCTTTGGATTATATTGATCACAAATGAAACATCTTTCATGCTTATCTCTGATATGAATATTCAATTCATCCACAGAATAAAATCTCTTTCCATGACAATGCTTACATTCAGGATGACCGGTAAATCCGCTATCTTCACCATCACCTTCTACTTGATGCTTTTGAAGTCCCTTATGGGTGTATTGGTCAAGTTCACTAACAAATGCTTTTTTGAACTTGGAACAGATTAAACAGTAGTATTTTCCATGAACATTCTTGACATGATCAGAAAGAGCCTTAAAATTATCATTTCTTTGATGACAAATAGTACATTTATAAGTCAGTAAATCCATGGTATCATCATAAACATAGTCTTGAGTGAATTCAACAGAATGCTTAGGGTCGAAAGTGACAAAGTCCTTTGCTGTAAAGTCATCATAACACTTTTCAATCTGTTCTGTAAAGATGACCTTGTCGTTTTGACTACGACAGATGAGACATTGAGTCTTTTCATAAAGAGCTCTTTGACGGAAAGTACATTTATGACAAGTGGTATGATTACAAGGAGTTAAGGCAGCATATTGAATCTTGTTGGCACAAATTATACAGTGATCTGAGTCATCATCATCGTCGTCGGATACTGGAGCTTCTACTTTCTTTGGTTTAGGACGAGAAGAACGCGGTTTTTGACGCGGTCTTTTAGAACCAGCATTGGAGTTATTATTTCCTGATGATGGTGGAGGGGTCTCGACACTTGGAGAAGCTTCGCCAGGCAGTGACATGGTATGGTTTGTAATGATAGTGATGGAGAATAAAAATGTTGTATCACGTGTGAGCAAAACCAAACTTTTTGACTTTCCACAGTGAGTGGTGAACAAAAACCGAGCATCACAAAAATCGACTTATTGCAAAAAAATATATGAACTAACAGTAGCCGCCAAACAAAAGGTTTAGTAAAGAAAATTCTAGGGGAAAGAAATAACTTCGTTGGTGAATCACCGAAAGTGATATGGGGACCACCTTGACTTATTAACGAACCAATTGTAACCGTACTTGGCCTGAATCTCGCCAAAATGGTATTAATCACAGCACAGCACAGCATAAACTGGACCCAATTTAATCGTTCTTTATGAAGAAAGTCCAATATCTCCAAGATAAAACTTAATCAATTGAATTTGGCCCAATAATTTCAATTCTAAAACTTGTTAGTAAGAGTAGAGGTCTATGTAGTAATGTAGACTTGATTTGCAATAACAACGTACCACATTAGACAGTCAAGCACATACTCTACTATAGTAACATCCTTTTGTGAGTTAGCTCAACTGATCTCATGGTCTCTGTCTTTTCTTTCTTTTCATTATGTTGCAAATAAATTCGGGGGGATTTGTCCGTATTTATACTATTTTAAAGTGCTGCAAATGGCGCAGAATTGTCTATAAATACGTCCATCCCCTCTATATTTTTTGCTGCCATTAATTATTCCTAGTCTTCCACTTCGTCTCTCTTTTTTATGCATATTCACTAATTTCTTCTTCTTCCTTCACAATCCGTGCTAGAGGAACAACCACAATAACCACCATAACTACCATAGTACCTTTATAACTACAATGAAGAAGATATATCTTCAGAGCTTAAGAGAATAAATATAATTGAATTTGTTGAATGGAACTTTTCGGAACAATAGCGTGCTACGTATCGTTACAAAAACATTATTTTTGGTTTGACCCTTATCTCACCAGTTTCCATTATTGTGTTTGGTTGTGAATATCTTACTTTGATCGCGATGCGGTTATTGATAGATTGATTGATAACTGTTATCATGTTTAACGTCAGTGCTACACTCAATGTGTCTAAGCTTCTTTACAACCCATCCTTATGTATTCCTCACATAACGGCCAAATCATTCGATCAGATTTCTTTACCGTTCCGCATTCCACAGTATCCCCAAGCTACCATCAAAGGTGTGGTGTTAGACAAGGACAACTGTTTTGCCAAAGATCACGATGATAAAGTGTGGCCTCCTTATGAAGTATGTATCTATTTGAATTATCACTAGAATACCTTTGTATACTAACATTCAAGTCCACTTGGAAGAAGCTCCAAAGTACTTACCCTAAAGAACATCTTTTGATTGTAAGTAATTCTGCCGGAACCAACGACGACAAAGACTACAAGCAAGCAGAAACATTGGAAAAGAACACCGGCGTTACCGTCCTCCGTCATCCAACTAAGAAACCTGGTTGTTATGGTGAAATTCAAGAATATTTCGCCAAGTTTGGTATAAAGCCAAATGAGATTCTTATTGTGGGTGATAGACTCTTCACTGATGTTTTAATGGCCAACATGATGGGATCATGGGGTTTATGGCTCAGTGAAGGTGTCGAATTATCTCAGAAAGTGTTCCCAAAGATGGAAAGAGGTTTATACCAACAGCTTACTAGCAAAGAGTTCAAACCACCAATCCCTGAAATTCAAGAATAAGCTACTCAAGTAGTAGACAATCAACAATAAATAACCTGGAACTAGCTCATAATCATGACAATATTTAAAAAGGTGAAATATATAATAATTCAAGTCATCATATTTATTCCAGTTTATTTGTTCTAATTCCAGATTGTTTTTCAAATTTATTATTCTTTTCAGCAAGAGTTTGTGGAACGAACCGCTGATATCTTGCCTCATGAGAAGATATCACATTTCAATTAATATCAAACGCTTATTTAACAACCAGGATGAAAATAACCAGTACATAGATCATCCCGAAGTAATTTATTACATAGAATTAGATATCTTATATATAATTTTTCAACCTTAAAGACCACATATAGATCGTACAGGACACAGCATATAATGGTACAGTGAATAAAACTATATTGATCTATATTAAGCAAGATAAGCAGTTAATTCGGTATGAATGTAATATATATATAACATAATATTGTATCTACACTATAATCACCCTAATTTCACTCTCTACAATAAGATTTTAATAAAACAATAATTTATAATACAATAAGTATACAAATACTAGATAAATCTAGATAAAAATAATAAAATAATTCACGTTAAAGTGTGATCAAAAAGACCACCTTTAATCAAACAAACAAAGTATATTTTGTTTAATTTTAATGATAATGTAAATTGTCTAGAAGTAAGCCATCCATAAAGTATCAGCAGCAGCCAAGTTTCTAGGGTTAACAGCTTGTGAGATCAATTCCAAAACATTTTGAGTAGCAACACCTGGACCAGAACTGATGTGACCCATAGATAAAACTCTCTTAATAATCAAATCGACATTAATCTTAACAATATCTCTCAATTGCTTGTCTTGAGGAATAGCTCTTGGAGGATCTTGTTGAGAACACCAAGAGACAACTTCATCACGAACAAATAAGGTTAAGTATTGTTCCAAATCAGATTCTGGTTCAGTTAATGCTCTAGCAATACACAAGATGTATACTGACAAAACACCTTCCAAACTAGTTTCTCCAATAAGTTTTTGAATATTTGGAGTCAATCTGAAAGGAACCATTTCTGCGTTGTAGAACAATGGAGTAGGACGGCCTTGAGGATTATCAACCAAAGCACTCTTACTTGCAATCTTGCATGGCAACATATCAGAAGTCCAGACATTACCAGAACCCTTGTTAACATGGATCTTTTGTGGTTGTCTAGTGTTGACACACATCATGTAAGTAGTGAAGATGAAAGAAGCATATTGAGAACTGAACTGCTTACGGAATAACCAGAAGTCTTCGAATTGTGGGTACAATTCAATGAAGTAGTTCTTCATAACAGTTGAAGGAACTAATAAGGATTGAATAGCACTCAAAATTTCAACTCTAATACTCATGATATCTGGTTTTGGTAATCTTTGATCATAAGCAGCTCTCAACTTTTCAATGGTGTAGATGAATGGTTCATCTCTAGATTTACCAGCACGGCGACAGTAGTCTTCATAAATTCTTTGCATGGTAATATCTCTAGTATCATCGTTGATAATTCTAATATGAGGTGACAAAGGAACAGCAGTTGGCAAGGTAAATTGAATGTTACGACGTCTTGTTTCAACCTTCTTGGAAATAGTATCGTTGAAGATTCTAAACAATTGGAAGATACATTCTTCACGACGACAGTGACGAGCAGCTGGGAATTGCACAGCAAAAGTGTGCAAGCTACCATCATGGCCTCTAATTCTCAATCTCTTGTAACAAGCATTGGTACCACGAGCCAAGTCGATAGTGGACAAGAATCTTTCAATCTTAACAAAGTGATTGTTGTTATCCTTGTTCAATAAGTATTGACCTGGAACTTCAATATCTTCAAACTTTTGGTGATGGAATTCACTGAGATGTGGACATAAGTTTTCAAGGTTGACTTCAGAGAATCTTCTGTCCAATTTGTCTTCCAATCTGTCTCTCCATCTTCTTAATTTAGTGATGTAAGTTTCAAGCTTTGGTTTACCAATAACCAAGTCCTTTTCAAATTCGGCTCTGATTTGCTTAGGCAAAACAGTTTCAGCAAATCTGGTGATATTGGCTTCGGTAATAGGTGGAAGCTTGGCATCATCTCTTGGGTTTCCAAGACGGTTCAAGTATTGAACACCATCGTTAAGTAAGGCAACACCAAGTCTATAAGCATCTTCATCAGCAGTACACTTGAATCTTTGGTTAATTTGATCAACCAATGATTCTAATGAAAGAGCAAGTAATGGATAAGCAGTCTTCAAAATACCCATGATTTCTTCCACATGTTCTAAGGATTGTTGGAGATTGGTTGGCTTGGATGGTTCATCTTCCTTGTCCTTTTCATCAGGCTTTGGATCGTCCTTGTTTTCTTCCTTCTTGCTGGCTTGTTGACGAGCAACTTCAACTGCTTGTCTTTGTTGAGCAGCGAAATCTTCCTTGGTAGTTCTAAGTTGGAAGTGTAAGGCTTGTGGGTAGCTCTTGGCGATTCTCACAAGCACTTGTCTTGCCAATCTAGCTTCCTTGTGACTCAAAGAAGTCAACAATTGTGGAATGAAAGTGATCCAGTACCAAACAGGAACTTCACCTCTAAAGTTTTCAAATGCTTGAGCCAAAGTACCAGAAGCATCATCCAAACTGATCAACCAAAGAATTCTGGCCAATAACTTTCTGGTCTTTCCATTCTTGTAAAGACCAGCAGCTTGAAGGTAACAACTGATGGCATTGTTTGCATAGACCATATCGTTAGGATTTTCCTTGAAACGACGGTCGTTAAACATACCCCATTCGGCCCATGCCTTAGGAAGGTTAAGATCGATTTGAACAGAAGTAGCAAATGCCTTGTTAGCTTCATCCATTTGGTTAAGCTTGTTCAAGAACATACCCTTTAAGGTAAAGAATTCAGCCTTTTGTTGAGTAGCGAAATAGACCAAGTTAGTGTTACTAATAACATCCAAACCAGTGTTTAATTCGTTTGGATTTTGGTAGTGACATTTGACTTGTTCCTTTAACTTCAAGAAAGCTTCTTGAATTTCAATATTTGGCAATTGATAGATTCTAGTAAGTTCCTTAATACAAACATCAGACATATTGTGCTTTCTAGCCACATGAGCAAATCTATTGATAACCCAAGCAATTTCATGGAATCCACGATAAGCATAAGAATTGGCATTTCCTCCAGTATTGGATTGTTGAAGAATTGGAATAAATGGCATGTAAACTTTGTTGATAACTTGGAAAGCATGTTGTCTCCAAGTAACCAAGTCATTCCAGATATTAATATCATCCCAAGTGTTAGGTAATCTTTCTCTCCAAACTTGAAGAACTCTCTTTAATTCCTGAGATTTAACATCCAAGTTTTGAGCATTGGTACTGACCAAACTGGCATAAACTTGACTGGCTTCCATAAATTCAACGTATTGTTGGAAAGTATGGAGCAATGGAATATGAGCATTGTTGAATCTGGTTGGCAATCCGTGCCATTTTCTTAAAGCCAATTGAATACCTTCATCACAAAGTCTGGAAAGATCTTGTAATGATTCCTTTTCTTGACCATAACCTTGTAAGCAAAGGAAAGTTTCAAATACTTGACGACGAGGAGTTGGAACATCCATGACATTCTTGACGGTTTGGTCAAGAGTTTCTCTGTCATTGTACCAATCAGCAACTCTCCAACCACACTCCAAGAGTAAATCAGAGAATCCTTCGTGTCTAGCAAGATCAGTCAAAATGTCCCATTGTTGTAACTTTTCAGCACATAAGATCCAGTGATCTTCCCATAAAGCGTATTCAGATTCACCATATGGTAAAGCACCACTTCTGGCCTTGATTTGGGCAGTTTCGTAGAGTTGTTGTGCCTTGTCCCAGATACCAATTTGCTCATAGGATAAAGCACTGATGGTTTCTGAGTACTTGGCTCTTCTTCTCCATAAACCGTAGAACATATCATCTTCCTTCAAAGTAGCGTAAAGCTTAGCCAAGGCATCTTGAGTAACTTCTCTGAAATCAGAGTTATTCTTAATGGACTGTTCTTCGATGTTCTCCAAGATGTGGATACCTTGGGACCAAGCATTGTAGTTGGCACCAAGACATTCCACAGCAAATGGAGGTAATTGAAGCTCATCACATCTAGAAATACCTTCCAACAAAGATTGAACCACATTTGGTCTGCTATCGATTTGACGAGTGTGGTAGTCCTTAGACAAAAGAATAACCAAGAAACGAGTGAAATCAAGATGTTCGGATCTTGGAATGGAGGAGAAAGCAGTAGGGAAAACATTGGACCATGCCTTGTAGATAGTATCACTGGATTGGTAGAACATATCGATCAAAGGTTCAAGAATGTCACCGGCAGTGATATCCTTAAGAGAGTCCAAGAATGAGTCGTGGGCCTTAAGAAGAGTAGAAAGTTCGGTTTCTTCAGTGTCCACTTCCATAGCGTCATCGCCGTTAGCCTCTTCACCATTGGCTTCAGTCTTGTCTTCGTCCTTCTTGAGACCTTGAGCAGCATCAAGACCAATCTTCATGGTAGTCAATGGAGCCAACTTGTTTTCTTCATCAACCAATTCCAATTTTCTGTCGAAATTGAAAGATCCATACAATAACTGTAAGGCTTGGTTCAACCATGGATAGTCGGCCAAGTATTCCCAGTTTTGTTCTCTAATGACATAGTATAATCTCTTGCTGATATCCTTTTCAAGACTATTATTCAAAATAGACATCAACTTTCTTCTAATGGTTACATCAGCAGATCTGGTACCAACCAAGAAAGGTTGTTCCATTCTAACGGTCAATTCAGTACAACTGAAAGTATCATCTTCAAAAATATCCACAATAATTTGGTAGAATTCCTTGGATAAAGTAGGTTCACCTCTAACTTCAAACACCATCATCTTACTTAAAATAGCAGCCTTTTCCTTGGTAGTAGGGAACAAATCGGTTCTTGAAAAGACCCAACTCTTGACAATCTTAATGATCTTCTCAAGAGTTTCCTTATCCAAAGATCTTTCGATTAATTGGGCCAAAAGTGACAAGAATACTCTTCTTTGATCTCCAAGGTTGGAGATTCTCATGGAAGACAAATTAAGAATCTTTTCCAAGAGTCTAGTGGTCATCTTGGCTTCATATTCAGAATTAGAAGCTTCCTTAGAAGATCCTTGAGATCCTTGGTGAGTAATGGTGATGTGATCCTTACACAACTTGCTGAAGGTTCTCATGATAGATGGCAACAAAGAGTCCAAAATAGCTGGTCTATAGTTAGCCAAAGTCCATGATAAAGTAACACCAGCTGCAACAGATGGCATGTCACCCAAATCTTCAGCAACAGTGGAGGATAATAAGGAAATGAATTCTTTAACGTTTTCATCTTCTTCCACATCTTCATCACCTTCTTTTTGGTCATCAATAGCTTGTAAGATAATTCTCAATACTCTTTGTAAGACTTCTTGAATATCATGGTTATCACTCTTGATAGTCTTTTCCAATAACTTATGGATGTATGCCAAATTAGACATGATCCATTCAGACTTCTTCCATTCCAAGACAACACCTAAAACTTCCAAAGCATTCAAACAGTAGCCAAGTAAATTAGAGGAGTTCAAGTCGTTGGAAAGCAAGAACTTTTCAAAGAAACTCAATTTAACAGATACTTCAGACCAGTGTTCAGGACTCAATAAGTCATAAAGAATACCTAAGGCCTTTTGACCAAGTTCACTTTCAGAAGCTCTTTGAGGACTGATACAAACGTATCTAATCAAGAAAGTAACACAGGCTTCTCTTTGACCAAATGGAATGCTATAGTTTGGAGAAGTGGTGAAATCACCTTCAGCTTTATCTTCATCCATAGCATCCTCCTTGGCTTCAGCCTTGGCCTTCTTTTCCCATTTAAGAATCAATTCAGCCAATTCAATAGCCAAAACTTGGTTTTCAAGGGCTGGGTTGGCCAAGATGGTCAATTTACCCATAGCAGTGATGATATTGGAGATAAAGTGTTCTCTGGCAGTGAAGAAAAGGTCTGGATGTTGAACAATAAATTGGTACACATTGAGGACTTGGGTCACATTGAAACCGTCTTCAGAGATAACTCTTCTTGGCCACTTCAACCAGGTATCTGGAGAAGATTCAGCATCGATCATTCTTTCAGACATAACAGGAGCCAAGATATCCAAGGCTTGTCTGGCCAAATGTCTAGAGTCAGTTTGGTGGGTTCTTAATAAGGCCACAAACACTTGAGTAGCCAATTTAGATGGAGTTTCAAAAGCAGAAATGAAGTATGAGGTGGTGACATAAGCGACTTGCTTGGTGATGTTGTCTTCCAACTTAATATAGTTCCAACTGAACTTAATGATATGCTTACGCAAACTTCCAATGAAACCAGAAGCCCACTTCAACAAGATAGTGGTCATTTCAAGCAATTGGTATCTGTAATTATCAAAGATACCAGATGAATGGTCAGTGATAATATCGTTGGTAGACTTCCAGATATTATCGGAGATGTTAACCAACCAAGATGGAAGATCGTCATCCTTGAAGAAGGCATCGACATTACCCTTGGTTTCAGCTTCGTAGATGATAATTGGTTTGAAGAACTTCTTTAAGAAGTAGATCTTGGACTTCAAGTTGGAGTCAGCATTACTGATAAAATCAATACATTTGACCAAGTGCTTTTCTCTGAATTCAACATCATCAGACTTGACAATGGTGTTGAAAATATGGTCTTCTAATTGGTTGAATACCTTTGGCTTCAATTGAATGTATCTATCGATCAAGGTGAAAAGAAGATCGACTTCTCCTGGATTTCTTTCCATAAACTTAACAAGAATGGATTGTAACTTGTCAATGGATTGGTCAGCTTGGAAGTGGATTGAAGAAACCAATGAGGCTTCCTTGTCAATACCAACAACCAGGTCAACCAAGTCAGAGATATCCAAGAATAAGTCCTTTTGTTGGTCAAACCATTCCAAATCATACTTGGAAATAGATTCAAGTAAATCAATGGTATTGGCGAATTTAACCACTTTATCTTCATCATTTTCTTCATTCTTGATGTCAGTGATAATAGCACCAATCTTTTCCTTGGCCACTTCTCTAATCTTTTCAGAACCTTCCATTCCAGCAATTGAAGAAAGCATGTTACCAAGCTTTCTGTTCTTAAAATTGGTCATGAAATATTCAAGACAGTTTTCAGCAAATCTGTTCAAGAACTTAGAAACTGGCAATCTGAAAGGAGAGTTTTGGTGACGATCCAAATGACCTTCTAAGTATTGTAAAGTACTGATAATTTCTTCCATAAAAGTGTATGCCTTAGGAGGTAAAAGATGGAAAATATTCAAGATAGCCATCACTATTTGCACAGTGTGGTTGTTTTCCAAGTCTTGACCAGCAATTTGTCTCAAGGTATTAATTTGAGCCCATGCCATCAAATGATCAAGAAGCTTTCTACCGATTTCAACTCTGAAGTAGGAGATCAAAAGCTCAAGCAATCTGGCCAATGCTTCAAGTCCAGACACGGTCAATTTCTTGTGGTCAGACAAGTTCATCAACATAGGTCTTAAACCATTTTGAAGCAATTCCTTAGGCAACTTAGCGTTTTCTTGTAAACTGGACTTCAAGCCTAGGTGAGCAGCGTTAATGATTTCAGTGGACTTGTTACATAAAGCCTTGAAGAAAACACCCAAGATTCTGATTCTGGCTTCGGCCAAAGAACCAAGGGAAAAGTCTGGTTTGGTCAAGGCCAAAGAAAGAAGCTTGATGCACACCACTCTTAATTCAATCAACTGTTTAGAGGTACGGTGTTCGTACAATCTGTGGACATTGGCAAGAGATTCGTCTTCAGCATCGACCAAAGCCAATGCTTCCAAAAGCAATCTGTTCAATTCCTCGTTGAAGGTCAAGAATGTGTCTGGTAAGTCCAAACAGAAGGTGATAGCATCGATGTTACCAATTTGCATTGGGAAAGGCAAAGCTCTCAAAGGCTTACCAAAAATTGGAGTGAGAAGAAGATGCTTGGATGGACCCATGATAGAAGCAATGGATACTGAAGTGGTATCAGATAAGACCTTCAAAGAAGCTTGGGAGACTTCTCTAACGTGAGGGTTAGCACTGGCTAAGTCGTAGACCAAAGCGCCCACAAGAGTTTGGAATGGTTTCTCAAGGATCACTTCCTTGGTGAGGTCAACGTTACAATCATGTAACAATTTTAACACCAAGTTTTTAGCAAGTTCTCTGATCTCGAAAGGTGCAGTTTCTGGAGTGTCTCTAAGGATGAAGAAGATGGATCTTACCAATTCAAATTGTCTCTTAAAGAACCATTTTGGTGGGATGTTGATATCTTCAAACATGGTTCTAAGACCCAAGATACCACCTAATTTGGTGTGATAATATTCATTGTAACAACTGTGAGTGAACTTGTAGAACATGGATCTGAACACAGGTGAGTAAAGAGCGTTTTCATCAGATCCAAAGATCACAGAAGTGGTCTTGTGGATGTTCTTGATGACTTCAATACCCTTGTTTCTCACGTCCTTGTCCCAGAAACTTAAGGCGTAGTTCAAGGCATTAAGGAAGGCAGTTTCACTAATATATGCTTTACCTTCGTTATCAGTAACTGAGAAAGGTCTTTCCTTCTTGATCTTTTCCACAATAGAAGTACCGAGGTAGATCAAGGTGAAATGAGTGGTAATACCATCAATGAGCTTGGATGCTTCTTCCTTGACTTCAGGAATAGAAATGGAGAAGAATAACATCTCAAGAAGCTTGGTAAAAAGTTTCTGTTGACGGTCTAACTTGTCGACATCTCTGATGTCTGATTCGTCAAGTTTGACACCTTCTGCTGGTTTTTCCAGCTTAAGGAATTCCACACCATTCTTAATAAATGTAACAGCGTCTTCTGGAACTGGAGTAGTATCAATAAACAACTTGAATATGCTGGACAAGTACTTGAAAGCACTAATTCTATAATGGACCTTTAATCTTGGATCATGCAATAATTTCATGGCTGATTGAACACCTGGAGTGATGGACATCGGTACTTTACCGTTCAAACCGTGAATGTGGAACAAAGCGTTGATTTCTTGATCCAATTCTGATTGACTTACCAAATCGTTACATGGCTTGAAGTTCTTGTGGTTTCTTCCACCCAATTTACCTAAAATTCTGATGGCAGTATGAGAATGTTGGTGATGGTAAGGAACTGGTTCCAAATGCTTCCATAAAGCAGCCATGATTTCGTCAATAACTGGTTCGATCATTGGGTCAAAGTACTCGGCAGTAAGATTATCCACACATAATTCAAAGGTTCTCAAACCTTGACTGACCAATTCTTGAGATCCATTAAGAGCATAGACCAAAGGACGAGTAAGGTAGTTCAAGTGAGGGACCAAGACGGATAATCTGACTGGAACAGTCAAACACAATTCCACATAAATATCTCTTTCGTAAGTTCTGGTAGCGTTGGCAATCATTTTGTTTAAGTTTTCCAACAAGACTGGTAAAATAGGCATGATTTCCTTGTACAAGTTTTCGAATCTTCCACCAGAAATACTTCTGAAAAGAATTCTTACCAAGTATGAATAGACAATAGGTTCTTCGGCCTTGGTAGCGAGTTTCAATGACTCCAAAATCAAGTAGTTCAAATGAGGAAGTATCACACTTTCATTGGCAGTAGGGAACAAGTTAACAGACATGAAACATAACTTGAATAATCTGATAAGAATATTGGATTTGACCAACTCCACTTTACCTAATTGATCCAAATTGGATTTCAAGAAGGAGATTAAAATACTGGAGAAATTGGCGGAGGTGACTTCACTGGCCAAAAAGAATTGTGGTAAGTGAAGTAATGCAGCATTATCCAACATAGATTCGAACATCAATGGAAGTTCGGCATTGACGATTTCATTGAATGAAGCAGGATCAATGTGAATAAAGATGGTAGCGAAGATTTCCATCAAATCTTTCTCTTCTTTAGATGAAGTGATTGGTAAATTTGGACCACCAGTGGAGAAATCAAATGCTTTAGGAGAAATGGTTGGTTTTGGTTTAGAAACAGAAAAGAATCTTAAACAACAGATACCACCTCTGAACAATGCTCTTAAAATATTGACTTCTTCAAATGATCTGATCTTGGCTGAGTCGTTCCATTTGTCGTAGTTGATGACTTGACCTGGGTTCTTTGGGTCTGATTGGGTTGGTTGAGGTGGAACTGGTGGGTTACAGTTCTTCAAGCCGAAGATAACCGATTTCAAGAAAGTCATGAGGGTTCTGAAAAGGTATCTGGCATCCTTTAAGAGGTCAGAACTATTAGTATTAGGAGAAGAGGAGATTGGTGAGAAGGAGTCGATGCTGAAAAGATCAATATACTTTTGTTCTTCTGATTTTTCATCTTCTTCTTCGGTTTTGTTTCCGTTAGCTTCTCCATTGGCTTCGCCATTGGCTTCACCATTCTTTTCATCCTTTTTGTCATCTTCTTCTGGATCAATATTCACCTTCTTCGAGGAATATCTTTGGATAGCCTTCTTGGATTCAACTTCCTTGACAACTCTATTCTTTTCGAATTCTTCATGTTTGCTGATGATGTAATCATACTTTCTATTCAAGCTGGCAAATCTCTTGGCATAAGAATCGATTATAATCATGAACAATTGTCTACCTTCGAGTTTATTAGGTAATTTCATGATTCTTTCCACCAAATTAAGTAATAACTTGGCACTCATGATCTGTACGGTCAACGCTAAAGAATCATCTTTGAGTAAATCACAATAAATATTAACAGTGGACCAAATTTGTTTTGGAGTCAATTCGTTTCTAACATTATGAATGAAATCGGCAACAGTAGAATATGCCAATGGTCTAAGAGTTTCAAATGAAGTTAAACCATCTCCGATTAAAATCTTTTCATCAAATAATAATTCAATTTTTGGAATAAATTGGGTTCTGAATGGAGTAGATAAAATATGTCTTGTAGCATGAAGTAATTCTTTTCTGGCAACAGATAATTCTGCAGGACAATCTTCCAATAATCTTAATATAACATCAGGAACTGCTTTTGATTGTTCTTGATCAAGATGTTGATTGGCATAACCTCTGATAAAAACATATGCTAAAAAGGAAGCAGCTTTAACTTGACCAAGAATAAAATCACTATAAGCTTGACGATTTTTAATTTTTGGAGAAATTGAAGTGGTGGCTTTATTTTCCTTAGTAGCTTCAGCTCTATATTGTTTTTGTTCATCCACTTCAAGAGTTAATAAGTTTATAATTTTTGGAAGAAACATTGGAAGTGAAGACGCTACTAGCGTTTTATAAGAAGAATATAATGAAACCATGGTAATAGGACATTCAGCAAGCGTTTTAAATGAGTACATGGCTTTATTCAAAGGCTTGGAAGAACCCTCTTCAAAAGAATTGGCTGGAGGAGACATTTCTCTATCATCTTCTTGAGGACTCAGAGGATTAGAATTAAAAGTATCTTGAATGGTTTTTGGCATATTATCATAAATTTGACTGATGATTTCCACAAATGGTTTGACTTTTTCTCCCAATTTAGCTTTATATGCTTTATGTAAACTGGTAATAATCTTCATACATAATACACCATTATCTTCATTTTCATCCACCAAAATCTTGGTTAAAGCATCAAGAATTTGTTCAGAAAATGGTTGGAATGTATCATTCATAATAGACCGATGAATGATCTCTAAAATCAGGTTTCTTAACTTATGCTCTGATGATTGACTAGAAAATGAAATAGGAACTTCTTCTAAATTCTTAATGAAAATAGGTACTAAATTTTTAAGAAAGTATTCATACTCGGCGGCTCCATTGAATGTTTCAATCATATCAAGAAGTTCTGATAGCACCGAGTGGGCAGTCCGGAAATCGGTCTTGCCGCTAAGCCTGGATACGAATGTATCTAACTGGGCTGTATAGGACATGATATAAATGGTAATTAGGTTAGGTTAATCAACGAAATTAAAAAAAAATTTGGTTGGGGCGAACTCAATTGTCTTTTATAGATTTTGATTTTTGGTATCGATATAAATCGTGGGGGGGTTGATAATCCGTGGGGGCAGTTAACGTGGAGGATGGTGGTGGGGGTGTTAACGTGCAGTTGACGTGGGGGATCAGATTGGATTGGTTCGCTTGAATTTAGAAGGTTTGGTTAATGATGGTGGAGCCTTGGTTGTCTATAATGTTTTGCCTGAAAAAATAGGTGGGAATCGAGGGAACTTGGAAAAGGTCTGGTCACGTGGAAACGGCGTGATTCAAATTGGTCGTGGGTGTACCGCGTCCTATATCAATACCGTACCCCACAGAATAGACATATTAACGCTAAAGACTTAAAATGATGGTCGGGAAGCATTGAAGGTCTTTGGCTCAATTGAAGTGGTTTGAATCTGTTTGAATCACTTTTTTTCCTGCTTTTTTTGCACCATTTTTACTCTCTATAACCTCATCTGGCTGCGAATACCGATTTTGTGCTTTTCTACACTATACCCATAATAAGCAAGTATAAAGCTACCAAAGTTAAAGAATTACAATGCAATTTAGTTCTTAGTCAAATTAAGTATCTCCTTATGTTTTTAATGAACAATTTTAATTATTTTACGTTACAAAAACATCTATCTGGCTGTACTCTAAACTACTAAGCACCACCAAAAAACAACATACAAATCAAATAAAACAGAATAAAATACTACCATATAATGAAAAATTGAAAAAGGAGTAATCATATCAAATTGAAATCTTGTTATTGATTTTCTTCTCATAATTCTTCGGAAACGAATTTTTTAAAAAATTATTACTTTTTGTATTTGTTAAAAAAATATACAAAACTTGAAAAAATATTTACCTTAAAGTTGTTTCAAATATCAAACGTTTACAAACCCATTTTACCACTTCTGTTTCATTTCTACTTCTCTTGCTGTGTTTCCTTCTTCTCTTTTACATCACGTACCACCATAACCACACTTTGGAGAAATATTACAAGAATAAACGTAAATGCTGTGAATGTCATGGCTTTTGCTCTATTTCCTCTTGTAACCTCCACTATTCCCATAGAAGAGGCCCCAATCATCTTACAAGCAGAAGAAACCGCTTCATGCTCCAACATCAGCCCTAATCCCCATAACAATAAGTTGCAAAAAGCAAGAAATGTCACCACTTTTCGGGCTATAGGTTTGGCAGGTGTTATAGGAATTGCGATATAGCACAAAACAAGCATGGTACAGATTGTAAGCACAATTACTGTCACTAGAAGGTCTGGATGACACACCGAGTTAAAGGCTCTGGTGATCTTGGCCATATCAAGCAGTGGTGAGTTTTCGGACTGTGTGGGCACAATATACACCCCCAAAGCTTCGGTATCTTCTATAGAACTAAACCCAGAACAGGTGCGATTGGACCCGACATCCATACAGTAGCTGATATACCCGACCCTTATAGACATATGCTGCAAGTAGTCGCTATTTGTGGAGTTCAAAGATGATTGCACGTTCGGCAAAAATACCGAAGATTGGTTGAATTGGATCTTGGTCAAGTACACATCTGAGTATATTGAGGAAGTGTCAGTGCACCCAATGAGGAGGTAACCAAGAAGAAAAGTGGTGGTGAACGATAACGCCACAAAGAAGTACTGGAATATGGATTTAACAAAGAATTGAAGCATCTGTAGTTTACCAAAGAGTCTATAAAC
This sequence comes from Suhomyces anneliseae, assembly GCA_030568535.1. Lineage (NCBI taxonomy): Eukaryota > Fungi > Ascomycota > Pichiomycetes > Serinales > Debaryomycetaceae > Suhomyces > Suhomyces anneliseae. The sequence continues at coordinate 352,195 of JAJMGB010000003.1, read as the reverse complement.
GAGAGTTACACTTGATACTTATACTGGTTTTTTTGCACCCAATAGTGCAACATACCTGAGACAGATGTGCAGGAAACATGATTGTGAAACACCTATGAAACACAGATAAAGGCCAGTTGTATACTAGTTCCAATTGGTGATTTCAAGTACGATTCTGCTTAGAATCATGGTAGACAAGGTTTTGGATTTTTACCAGTTTCTTTGGATGTATCTGGTGGCTCCAGAACACACTAGTATCAGATTCATAACCTCAAACAGATCTGAGACATCCACTACTCTACAATAGAAGCATGTGAGATCTGTAGGATATCCCCAAAAAACCATAGATCTACACTTGAATACTTTTATAAAATTTAGTTCTGGATTACTTAATACATTCTATTACAAAAAATAGACATATATGCATATTAAGGCCGGGATATACATTGATTCTGAACGAACAAGGAAACGGACAAACAAGTTTGGCCTGAATTAAGCGTAGGTTCATGTAATGCACAGCATCCCGTTATCTAGATTTTAGAGCATAGGCTCTTTAAATATTGTTGTTTAAATATTTGTTCCTTCTATTGAATTTAAGTATATTTTCTGTACCTTCTGATTAGAAAAGAGATCCGTATAATCTGACAGCCATGATCCATACTAATCTCAATAATATCAAGGCACCAAAGAATGGAATAAACACTGGAATAATTTCCAACATATTTCTAAGTCTGAAATCAGCAACCACGGTTTCAGTACCCTTGACATCAAACTTACCAGTTTCGTAGAATTGTTCCAATAATTTATCCTTTTCGTACCAGACTTTAATTAACCAATCTTCGAAATTCTTTAAGTCTTCTTCCTTGGCATCATCAATATCTAAAGTTTCTTCACCAAGAGGAATATCTTTAAGGTTCCAAGCTTTTACAAAAACATTCACTTTCGAAGGACCTTGACCGAGGAGGTAAAATCTTTTAAGAGAAAATACAATTTCACCAAATTCACTTGGTTTCAAGTCACTGTAAGCAGTAGTAAGATCATAAACAACTTCAACAGTATTTCTTAATTTTCTCAAAGTCAAGAAAAGACCTCTTGTTCTTGGTAAAAGCACATGCTTAAGTGGAGGAAGGTTCTTTGCAGTAATATATTTAGCTGATCTGGACATGGTATTTTCAGATGGAACGGTACCTTCTGGATAAATGATCAATTGATAAGGCCAGATTTTATTTGGGTTTTCACCTTCAGGCCAATGAATGACATCTGGAGCACTTGGAGAAGATCTGATATTGGTGGAAGCCACATGTTTAACATTATTAGCAGGACCCAAACCTCTAGCATTGGCATCTATAGTTAATAATTGATTGGTCAAAACCACCTTATCTTTTTCCCATTTTCTAGATAAAAATAAAAAGTTATAGTTTTTCATTCCGTAACCCAAAATTGGGATTTTAGAAAGATCTTTTAAAATAATATGGATCAGATCTGAAAGTCTGGCAGTATAAGATAAATACCAATGGAAAAGCCAATCGGTATAAATTTGATGATTTGAAATAATAACTGAGTTTGGTTTAAGAGTACTACTTAACATACCATCCACCACTTTAAACAGTTCAGAACCAGATGGATCATAAGTCACGGCAAATTTAGATGGGTTGATTATAGCCGATATAAATGTTAAAAGCACCACGAATTGAGTCTTGGTAAGGTTTATCAATGCTTGGATGATTTCTGGATTAGAAATAAATAATATCCCAACATACTGTGATGTAGCAAGACATACCATTCCTACTACCATCATTGGAAGTAGAATAGCGGCCCTAACAATGGCAAAGGGCGATTTTTGACCCCGACTCATTTTAAATAAGGGAATTGAGTTTTCTTTATTGGGAAAATGAAGTTTTGATTAGTTTCCTTGGAAGGCGATAAAAAGATCAACTTTTTAAGGGATACAACGATCTGGTGGGTTGTAGTCAAACCTAAAAAAAAAAGGATGTGTAGATCGATCGATGGGAGAAAAGACGTAGAAGCCGAGGACCTATCTTAGTAAGTTAAAACAGGTAAAGAGGCAACTAACGGATAGCTGGCAGTAGGCGGATAGTACCGGAAAAAGAACAGGGTATACTGACAGACCGTAGAACGCAGAATAACCACCAATTGACTAGAATTAGTTGAAGTAACGGGGAAACAACCACGGTAGTAAACGGAATAAAATCTGGAGACGGGTGGTTTTTAGTTATTGGTGATTTGGTCACGTGAGCGATAACAGTGAGTAAAGTGAGCACTTAGAGGCAGGAGGAGGAGGGGGAAAAGAAGGTCCACAAATAATAACCATCAGCCACTCAACAAACCTAATTAATTGTTGAGGAAAAAGGGTAAAAAGTTTAAAGGTGAAGAGGGGATTTTTTTTAGGGAGTAGAAAGATCAGAAGTATGGGTTTTTTTAAAGTTTGATTTTACGAGTCATATTGCATTCTTTGTTGGAGGGAAACCATTAGAAATTGTTGGCTAATCATGTGAAGTATGCGTGAATACGAGGTCACACATTATTATTATCAATAGATACTGTACAAGGGCGAAGCGAATGTGGACCACTTTTTAGGTAGGATCATTGAGGTACTGGTGATTTCCGGGTAGAACACGTGAAAAGCTGAGTTCCGGCCACCTAGGTCAGCAACCACACCGTTGGTTAGTTTTGGTGAAATTGGGTCAAAAGGGAGTGGAAAAGGTCTGATGGGGTGATTTGAGGTCCGGTTAGACCGGAGAAGGAGTTTTTTATGAGCTAGGAAGTGTTTGTGGATGCAGAGAGTTAACGTTGTTAGGGAAAGATTATAGTCACGTGCTACTACGGTCGGATATGGCTAATCGACCAGATAGGTAGAGAAGTCTAGATTTGAGAGTAAGGAGTGGGTATTTCGAGTCATGAAGTTTTCTGTAGTATCACAGCATGTATAAATAGTAGCCATGGGTTTATTTGCTGTTCTTTCGTCGAAATTCATAGAGATCGGCGTGATTCAATAGTCACATTAACTAAAAAGTCACTAGTCATTGAATCAGAGCTACAAACGAGATCATCAAGCAATTAAATACAGCCCTGGCTATCACAGGCCAGTCACAGAACCCATAGCTAGTACAAAATATCACTGTCAAAATTTAGTAAATACTAGCCAAATAAAGTTGGGCTAAATCAATGTGTCAAAATCAGGCACATTACCAGATCCGAAATGTAATTACACCTAAACTATCGAAGAGAAGGGTAAATAATTATTGGACTATTCCCCTGTTAATATTTTTGCAATTATTTAGTTGTGTAAATTACAGTAGATAATTTACGTTGAGTTTTCACCAGTTTACTAGAGTTCTCAACCTCCCTGGTACAACCTCGGTCAAGTCCCATAAGCCACATAGAATATTCTCCATCAGCCACCAAACGTATCACCACCTGGCTCGGGCTACTCGAGCAACCACTTTAGACATTTAATATTTTAATATTTTAGTACATGTAATTAGACAAATTAAATCAAACTAGATCAAATCTGGGGTACTTTTGCCAAGCCAAAACCACGATTTTGAGTGTGATAATTGATAAATCTCTGGACGTAACTCCAAGGTGGGAAGGTGGGGAAAAAACGGTGAAAAAGTCTTGATTAATTTGGTGGCTAAAAATCTGGTCTTTGTTCCTACAAATTGCAACCTATTAATCCGTAGCCTAGCCTTTTACTACTTTACTATAGCCCTACAATCTGACCGCAGTCTATGGTGTGAGCACTGGGATTGACATATAACGATTTCGGTATCTCCGTGGTTTCCCGTCCCGTCGAAGCCGAGCGAGCGAGCGAGCGAGAGGGTTCACAAGATCATATGCCAAGCTTTCCCTCTAAGCTGGGGGGAACCTTTTTTGACGTCAACGTCCGGCTGACACCATTTTTTGATATCAAAACCTACATATATGTACAATACGGCGGAATACCCAGTAAGGTTTTAAAGGATGAATTTGTTTAGCCTTGTGGGAGAACGATTTCGATTTGGAATAGAAGGGGCTTTATGTAAATCTTTTTTTTTTCATTATTCAATAGTCTCGGATTCGGGGGGATCATCTTGTTCCCTTTTTACCCCGAAGAATCCTTCGGACATAACGAGCGGAGTTAATGGAAAGCGGTGGGCTCAGTGCAGTAGAATAACGCCAACTATTGCTAAACAATAACCTTCTACCACAGTATAGTACCACGGTTCCTCTACAACAATACACTAACTACTAAGTTAAATAGAACTACTAAAATTTCACCCCTACCGAGTCCGGTACGTACCCGTACCGCGCTTGTTTTCCCACTAGGCTTAGCCCTTTGAACCTAAGTTTGTCTTGTGAATCGCACATTTTTCCGGTGGCCCTTTGGCCCTATTGATTTTTCTTTCCTCACTAGCTTTTAAGCGGCTGCTCGGTCGAGATACCCGATTAGTACAGGCGCTTCCGCTTACTCTGTTAAAGTTATATAGGCTAATATTCCATAATCGATTTTAAGTCGTTTTTGCTCGGTTACGAACCCAGTTCTCCATTACATATCTACATAATTAGCTACATCTGCCGTTAAATTATTCACTGTAATGACTTCTACACCTAAAAACGGTGCTCTCGACCTAGGAGACCCTCCTAGCACCAGTGAACCCCATCACCAACCAGAAAATCTGGAAACCCACCAGTCTCACCAGCACCAGATGTCCCAGGCTCTGCCCCAGAAATCGCAAGCATCTCAAGGTTCTCAAAACCCCAGAGAATCACAAGAAGCGCAAGACCCTCAGGATTTTCAGGGTCAAGATAAGCAACACCAAAGAACTCCCTCGCCATATGATCTCTCCGATACCCTCTCGCTCCAGTCTTCAAACGTTTCCATCGACTCCCAGCACCAGGTGAATCCCCTCCCGCACCAGCCAGGCGAAGACTCACACGACGATGATGCCCAAGCCAACGGTACTGGCGACTCCAACAAGAGCACGAGAAACAACGGCAGCCAGACCGACCTCGAGTCCCGTATCTCTGCTGCCACCTCCACCAAGTCCAAGCATGTTCCTCGTCTTAAACGCAGGGGTCTCTTGGCTACAGTAGCCATCATTCCTGAGTACGAAGACGCCAGAGACTACCCACTAATCTATAAGCATATTATCACATTCATCATTGCATTGGCTGCGGTCACCGGGCCTATGGGTACTTCCATCATGTTGCCAGCCATCGAAGATATCGTGGAGGACCTTCATACCACCAACTCCATGGTTAACGTGTCTGTTGGTGTTTATCTTCTTTCATTGGGTATATTTCCTTTATGGTGGTCCGCATTCAGTGAAAGATGGGGACGTCGGACGGTTTATATTGCCTCGTTCGGTCTCTTTTTTGCATTTTCTTTCGGGACCACATATGCCCCAAATATCTCTGCTTTAATTGTCCTTCGGGTACTACAAGGTGGATGTTCTGCATCAGTTCAAGCTTTGGGTGCTGGTACTATTTCTGATATTTTTGCAATCGAAGAAAGAGGTCGTGCTATGGGTTACTACTACCTTGGACCTTTATGTGGCCCATTCTTGGCTCCAATTCTTGGTGGTGTTTTGGCACAAGCCTGGGATTGGAGAGCTACTCAATGGTTCCTTGTGATCTTTTCAGGTGTCAATTTTATATTGATTATTTTTGCCTTACCAGAGACTTTAAGAAAGAATGATAATTTCGCAGCCGTAAGAGATATGTTAAGGACCCAGTTTGAAGATAGAGCAGGTCATCATACTGATGATGTGGAATCAGAAAAGGAATCTTCAAATACTCATAATTCTGAAGCAAATGTTCCATTCACTGATGATCAAATTGAAAGAATTGCATCTCATTTATCTAGAATTAGTTCCAGAAGAAGTTATGCAATGGGTGAAAATTATCCTGAAGAAGAACCTGTCATCGATCCAGTTATGCCTTCTATCTCTCGTTATACTACCAATAAATCTAGTTATTCTAGAAAGGTATTAAATGAATTGGTAGAAGAAGAAATGAAAAAGACCGCTAGTAGAGGTCCAGTTGAAACTCCTACTAAATGGCAAGAATATAGAACTGCAGCCTATAACGTCACTATCCGTCCTATGCATGCGTTAGTGCTTTTAACCAACCCCCAAATCGCCCTTGTATGCACCTCATCTTCATTATGTTTCGCAGCCATTTATTTCTTCAATATGACTATTTCCTATGAATACGCTAGAGAACCTTACAAATTTAAAAGTATTATTGTTGGTTTACTCTATATTCCTAATTCCGTTACCTACATTATCGGTTCTATTATTGGAGGACGTTGGAACGATCTTAACTTGAAAAGATACGCCAAAAACCATAATGGTCAAATCTTACCAGAAGCAAGACTTTCTTGGAATATCGTTTTGGCTTATGTGTGTTATCTCCCTGCATGTTTGATTTTTGGTTGGACTCTTACCTATGGAGAATTCTGGTTGGTACCTCTTATTGGTACTGCACTTTCTGGTTTTGCATCCATGTTATTAATTGGTGCTACCGTCACTTATTTGGTAGATTCTTTACCTGGTAAAGGTGCTACTGGAGTGGCTTTAAATAATTTCATTAGACAAATCTTAGGTGCTGTGGCCACATTCGTGGTCGAACCTCTTTTGTCTGCAATGGGACCAGGTGCTCTCTTTTCTATTATCGCTGGTATAATTTGTTTTGCTGGTTTGGAAATCTTATTCTTGAAAAGATTTGGTGATAGATTCAGAGAAAAGAACGATTTGGGTAAGTTATACGACATGCTTTAGCATTTATAGATCACTATAATAATAAATATTAAATAATATTAAATACTAATAATAAATTCTAATAATAACATAATACATCTAGAAGTTAAGGGTAAGTAGCTGTTTATTCTGCTTGTGTCTCGTCATCTTCTTGTAACACAAGGATCTCTTCAAAGACGAAATCAACGTTGACACCTACGGTCTTCAATTCGTCCAATTGTGGAATAATCACATCAAGGAAGTCTTGGAACAATACCTTGTCCTTGACCTTCAAGATAGGCTGGTCGGTTTCTTGATTGGTACCAACTGATGATAATAATGTACCGTAAAGGTGTTTCTTTAATTGGGCAACCAACTTGGTGATTTCATCCACACACCAGTTGATCAAACCACTTGAATCGACTCTGTCACTGCCACTCTTCTTCATAATAGGTGTGATTTTACGGTTATAAACCAAAACTGCTCTCTTGATCACAGAAACATTGACGACAACTAAGTTAGAAAGATAGTTCACCACATCAATCTTGGTAGATCCTTGCACTCCCACAATCAATCTGTTGACAGTAGTGGATAATAAGTTGGACATGGCACTTAAATAGGAACTAATACCCTTTTCAAGTTGATTGAAACTCTCGAAATATAAAATAATGCTTTCAATTTCATCTTCTGTGAGAATAGAGATCTTGTGTTGTAAATCAAAAATCAAACCTTGTTGGACCTTAACCTTTCTATTGTTAATCTTCAACTTTATGACATCAATAAGTAATTTGACTTCTTCAGTGGAGTTTTGAGGATTATTGGTAACGTTCTTGGTAACAACAGATTCAAGACTTCTTAATTTACCTTCAATATGACCCAAGAATCCGACCGCTTGATCGTACTGGTTGTGTGCTATTTCAACATCCACATCGTCAAGTTTATCTTCCAAATTCTTTAAATCATTGAAAATATGTCCCTTTTCATTCACTACCTTCTTTTTACCATAATCGTGTGATCTGTTTCTAGAATGAACTCTAGCAGAGATATCTTGAAGAACACCGTCTCCACTGTTTCTCCAACTTCCACTGAGTCTTTTACCGTTGTCATCAATTGGTTCCATGGAACCAGAGTTTCTGTATGACTCTCTTAATTGTCTCTTTTCATCATTTGTTTCGGAAGAGTTGGCTTCTGGTGACTTACCCACCTTTTTGAGTCTTTCTTGTTGTAATATTTCATCCTTTCCTTTCTTGTATGCATCGGTTATTTTGAGGAAATGATCATATCTATCAGTTTGGTAAACATAACTGAGAGACTTGGACTTAATGTTGATTAAATATGATTTGTTATCTTCGCTCTTGGCGGAAGGAGCTTGAATTTGTAAAAGCTCTACTTGGTTCAATGGTAAACATTGGACTGCTTGCAATCTTGATTTGGAAGAAACACCACCTTCATGAGAACTCTTTTTGGTGGCCATTAAGATCATATCATTAAGAATAAACAAATGGGTTGGCTTGATTGGTTTCCATGTTCCTGCATTGATTTCCTGCCATCTTCCACTCTCAGCAATAACGTGTCTTCCAGGTAATGCTTGAATGTACTTGGATGCACCTTCAACGTGCTTAAACAAAGACAGAAGTTCGTTGGCCCACATTTTTTCAAGAACTAAAATAGATGAACGATCTTTTCTCTTCTTCAAAGTTTCTTTCTGTTGTGGTTTTTCAAGTTCGAGTCTTCTTTGAGCAGATTCTCTGAAATCTTCCAATACTTCATATAATCCCTTGGTGGACACTCTAAGTTGGAGTAATTCTTCTTGTGTATCTTTCAAGTCGTTTGTCAACTGAAGAATATTCTTTTGGTTCTGGTTGATATTAGTCTTGATATCTCTAGTAATGATAGTGTTTTGTTTCACTAATAACTTGTAGTAGTCGTCGATTTCAGAAGCAGTACCATGAGATAACTCCTTGGCGATCATAGCCTCGATGTTGGAGAAATCATCCTTATCTTCTGGTGGGGCTCCATCTGCTCCTGGTAATTGAGGGACTGGTGGAAGGTTCGAGATATCGAACCCCTGGGTCAGGGAGAACGATCTTCCATGCTGTTGAGCCGATGCAGAGGCATGAATACTGAGTCTTCTTGTGTTCTTACGAGAGGTAGTCCCAGCTCCTGGTCCAGCTCCTGGTCCAACACCATATGGATTAGGAAGTTGAAGGAGATTTTCACCTCCTGAAGATGGTGGGCCATTGTTGGCATACGGATTATGCGATTTGGTTGGGGCATTGTTCAGCCATGGCGCCCTACTTTGACGGTATGTTTTCTTGACGTCTAACATGGTGTTGATGATCCTTGTTGTTTATGAAATATTGATCCCAGTGGTATTAATGGATTTATTGATGATTGGTCTGCGGTTTTCGGTGCCGACTGGTCTTGTGGTGACTGGTGGGTTGTTTTTGATTGGTGTTGATTGTTCTGATCCAGTCTGTGATCTGGCGCTAAAGGTGTCGATAAAACGTTCAATTGATCTGGTAATTGGATGGTGAAAACGTCGACGGTGTGCTTGTGGCTGGAGTGTTGTATTAGCCGCTTTGGTCCGTCTGATTGATGCTTAGTGGGGTGTGTGTGGTGGTGTACGACGTTGTGTATTGGTTCTCAGTTTGGTATGTTCTCAGTGTTGGTTGGGTGTCACGAGGAGGAAGGGCAGTTAGCGAGACACTACTGAGACTGGCACTGGACCCTCACTAGAAATTCTCCCTACACAGACTACACTAATCGCACAATAACCGCACAATATCCACACAATAACCACACACACTTTCAGTAAAATTCTTCTGAAATACCCCAAAATCCAAATTTCCCCCTCTAATATGGCTATTTACGGATAGATCTACATTTTGTCTCCTTTCACTCGAATTTACCCTCCCAATTGTCTCCCTTTCTCTCGACCTGTCTAGCTATTCTCGGCCCCACTAAATATCATTTTTCTCCCTATTTCCCACCACTGCAACCATCACCACCTCACCACTCTCGCTAGCCTCACTATTCTTAGTCTGAGAAAAACAAACCATTTCTTCACTTACAACTCACTCCATCCATTCATTCTGTTCTTCCAACCATTCACATGTCACTCACCAGTACCGAGCTCAACTACTTGGTCTGGAGGTACCTCCAAGAATCAGGCTTTGAATTAGCCGCCTATGCCCTTGAAAAACACACCAAATGTCTGGACTACGAATCTCCTTCTAACCAAACCATAATAAACAAAATAAACCCAGGATGTTTGGTAGACTTGGTCCAGAAGGGAATCCTTTACACAGCAGCACAGGAAGAGGTTGAGGGACGAACCCAAGAACCTTTGGGTGAAAAGGACCTCTCGTTATTCCTGGCGCTTATCAAAGATGAAGTAGCCAGAGTTGAGCGTGAAGAAACAAGAGCAAAGGAAGATGCCAACGGGTCCAAATATGTCCTCAAGTCGGCGGTCACCAATGGAGATGTAGAGATGACCGATGCCGATGCCTCCAATGAAAATGAACCTGCCAAAGAAGAACCAGTGGAAGATATTATATTCGAAACCAAGTCCATCGTTCCAACCATCAAATTCGAACCTAGTTTGGTATCTGACTGGCACCCTACTACCCCAGTGTTTGCCTACGGGAAAGAAGACTCGGTGGCAGTTATCAATGCCATCAAAGACGGCGCCATTGCCGAGTCTGTGACCTTGAACCATCCTAATGTATTGGACGATAAAAACGAAATAAACGTAGTATCATGGTCCCCACAAGGAAACTTAATCCTTACAGCAGGAATAAACGGTGAATTAAGAGCCTGGTCGCCTGATGGTAAACTTAAGAATATTGCCAACTCTTTTAATGGTGAAGATGCTGATGCCACTACTCCTTCATTAATATCAAACTTATTGTGGAACGAAAACGGTCAACTTTTAATCTCCATTGATTGCAACAACCAAGTCAGTTTATGGGATGGAAACACTCTCAGCTTAATCAAACAAATAAGGCCACCTCAAGCCACCGAAGCCTCGGCTGTCATCGATGCCTGTTGGTTAGATGAAAACAAATTCGCAACTTCTACCACCAAGAACAACATCAAGATCTTTTCTATAACACAACAATCGTTCTCATCAGATGTCCACACTATTGGCTACCTTCATGGTCACGAAAACACCATTTCAGTCTTAAAATTCAATAAAGTATCCAAGTTATTGGCATCTTGTTCCGATTATGATTATGCCATTAAAGTATGGAGCAGAGGCTCTTCTACCGAGTGTTTGGACTTAAACAAAAAGTCTGACTTGATCAAGAGTCATTCATCTCCAATAATTGATTTACACTGGTTAAAGGAAATCAAAGAAGAAAGTATCTTACTTAGTATTTCTATGGAAGGAACTCTTAACATATGGAACGCTAGTACTGGTAAAAGTATGAAGAGTATTGAATTGTTTAAGAACCCAGCCAACTTCAAATCTGATGAATCATTCGTTACTCGTAAAGATTTGATGGTATTCAACACTGCTCTTTCTCCAAATCTTGAATTTTTGGCAGTTGGTGATGATTTAGGAAGAGTGACGATCTGGGACGTTTCTCTGTTCTCTGGCCCAAGTGATTTCTTAAGATGCTTGGGTGTTTACAACTTTGAAGTTCCAGAAAATGATACTAAAGATGGTAACGTGGGAATATGTGATTTGAAATGGGAAAGTGATTCCAAGAGAGTTTGTATTTCTTACAAGGGAGCAGACAGTGTGATATTGGACTGGAACAACGAAAAGGGTCAATAATTCAGTTTCTTTGGTGATTTTACAATTACTATATGATCTCAGATACTGCAGTTGGTCCTTAATAATTCAGTTCGTATGAGGTTTCTAGATTTGACGGTGCTTCTTGTCAGATACTAGACTTTGTATGGGACCCACTCTAATACTTCATATGTCACTCTACCCATACAAAAATCCATAATGATCACCTCTTGGCCTCTAGAAGTCCTAATAGGACGATTTTCTATAGTTTTTTAAGACAGAATAGCACCCCTGCTAATACTGTCGTTTCTCTACACTGTGTTTTACGCGTGTATATGTATTATTATATAAATCCACTGCAATATTATATCAAATTAAAGTCACTCAATAACTTAACAAGACCAATGGAGATATACAGGTGCCAAACCATACCATTTTACCGAATAAGTGGTGATGATATTAATGGCAATATTTCAACTATGGCACAATTTAGTTGGTGGCAGCGGCAGCAGCAGCAGTAAGGGTTTCAGCAGCCTTTACAGCAGCAGCCTTCTTGAGAATAGGAGAAGAGGCTGGGAAGATGATGTCCATGTAACAAGTAAGTAAAGCAATGATGGCGAAAACAATTCTCAAAAGTGGAGGTTGAGAGACTTGGTCGTCTTCTTTGACATAGTTAACTGGTTCGTTCAAGTAAGATTGAACGGCCAAGAACAAGGAGGTCCAAGACAACAACTTGTTTCTCATGAACATAGCGGCCATTGGCAAGGATTGAGTGATCATTCCAGAAGCTTCGGATCTCTTTTTAGCTGGAACATGGTGGTATCTAGAGGTTAGTAAAAGGTCTGGTGAATGGGTAAGTTGATTTGTAATGATAAAGAACGGGAAATTCGATGGAATTTGCTTCTTTTTCAGTGGTATAGCATCCTGATGGTGCTGAGCAGTAATAATTACGGTCCAATGAAGGTAACCGCCGTGGTCAACACTGTTTTGGTGTAAGATCTTGATGTTAAGCGTTGTTCAATACTCGGAGTGGCCAACTACGGGAGAGCTTTTTGGTGAAGTTTGGGCCATTATTGATTGCTTTTAGGTCCACTTTGATCTTTGAATGCTCTTCGGTTGTTCTATTTATCACTCCGTTCACTTATTTGGCGACGGAGTTGATGTTTCGGTAAATTGATAAACTTCATGGTTGTTTCCGTTGGGATGGTGACTTAATTCCACCGTCATTTGTCTGTTTGGACCCGTTCTTTCACTATTCTAATCATCTTGTTCACGCGGTGATGTCTCACAACCGCTATGGTTCGCTACTTACGGGACAACCAAGTCCTCTCTGATCTTTGGTGCCATTGTGGTGTGGTGGTGAATGATTTTTCGTTCGTCCAACGTAAATTGTACGAGTGCGACTGGGGTAGTACAGGTCTGGTGGGGCGGAGATGCAAAGTTCGCGAGAGTTAGCGAGATCCACACCGAGCCACAAAGAGAGATGGACTAAACGAGAAATAGTGATGTTAATGTTAAAATGGACACAGAAATAGACATTGAAAGTGACAATAAAAGAAGTATAGAGACTAAATATGACACATTAAACGACATAAAAGTGACATCTTAATTCGCTTTATTTGTTTCAGATTTGTGGGATATTTCTAGTGTTTCGCCTTTTTCACCTGGCACCCAAATGGCCTGTTTAACATTACTGATGGTATAGTGAAGATACTAAATTATGGCGAATGAAAGGTTTAAATTTCAGTATATACAGAAACAAATTATTGAAACATAAATTGAGCTTCTGGTTATGGATATTGGCTTTTTTGCGGTTTGTGTTGTAGAATTAACAGTTGGTTCCTCTCTTAATAGTGTCTATATTAGTACTAGAATACTGAAGTTACAGCCGGAAGTCGAAATGTATAACAGGGACTGAAGTGTAGAATTTGGAGCCGTTGAGGAGAACTATTTCGGGTCGTATTGGTTGATTTGAAGGGCTTCATAAAATATTCTGGTGGTGTTTCTCTTACACTTCCATTTGGGTGCAAATACTGATTGCAACAATATTAAATTCTATTGATTATTCGGTCTATTTGAAGCTAGTATTAGATTAGAAGAGTCTATTGGTTAGTATATAAGTTAAGAAATATATTTCTCGGAGTTGATATACTATACACTGAAAGGTCTATTTTGGTAATGTCGTCATTATAGTACAAAGGTAGTTACAATGGAAGATTCAACCAAAGTATACAGCATATAGATGTCCATGGTTTAAAATGGGAGAACAGTTCAGATTCTATTTTGTTTCAATCTCTTTCTTCATACCTTGATGGTTTATGATTAATGCTTATGGTTTGTAGTTTATAGTTTTCATAATTCTGAAAACTTTTATCATACTAGGAGTCCACTGCCTATGAGATCTCTTTGGCCATAGTATTCACCAACCAATACCAATACCATATCGAAGGTGTACCTTGCCACCACATCGGTGTTTTCTCTATTTGTTCTAGCAGCTAGCTTGACTGCTTTCTTTCCCAAGTCTCGTATCACTGCCAATTCGCTACTATCCATCGATCTATCTATACGGAGCAACAGCATCCAGATCCACTGAGACAAATTGCTATTGCTGGATAAACTAAGCCATTTGGTATAGTAAACTATGAGCTTGAACACAGTAGGTCTATCTATAACCTGGTAGAAGTACCCAATGCTAGGAGGTTCGGAGTCTAGCACATACTTTCTCCATTGGTTGGCTGTTTCTGGTACGTAGCTCAGAGTAACCTCGTACGGTTCACGTATGGATTCCTTGAGCGAATTGAACGTCTGGAGAACATCTTGTCGCCAGATGGACGTATCCAATGTGTTTTCTGGTTCCACTGATATCTCCACCATTGGTACCATCTCCAGTGCTGGTTGGTTCTTATCTTCTCCTTCCTCCATCACCAGTTCCATCTGATCTTCTTCTTCTGCTACTGCTGCTGATTCTTCTCCTTCCATACTCTCTTCTTGTGTTGTAGCATCACCAGGTTGGTCAATTGCCACTTCATCTTTCTCCTCCTCTTTCTCTTTCTTTTGATCTTCTTCACTTGGTCTCTCTATCTTCGCTCTCTTGACATAGTACACCGACTGTTCCTCCTCGGCTTCTCTTCGTACTTGTCTGAGATACTCGCTCACTGGGTCGTCTCCCGTCACAGGGAGCGCCTGGTTTTGGCTGTACTCGTCCATACCGCGACAATCAAGTAATTGGTAGACTAAGTCTCGCTAGATCGTGATCTCTCTCATACTAACTACGCGATGGTCTCGCTATCTCTTATCGCCTGCACAAAACACTAACATCAACTGACTATCACCACTATTGATCACATCAATTGCATCATCACTGGCTATCATCACCAGCTACTCCAGAGACCAATTGGACACCCATCGCCGATCAGTCTCTTCTTTACCAAGTAACGTGTGGCGCCTGTGCAATCCCTGAACCAGCGGTATCACCACGAACCAAAGCGCTTGTGTTGCCTAAAGACCAAGACATCCCCACAAACGAACCAGTCATCCACGCAAAGCACATCACCAGCGGCTACCGCAATAAAGATTAGTGGTCCATCTAAGTAGCAGATTTCTTATTGAGAAGGTTTAGTCTCACCAGCTTGTTCATCGCCCCCTGGTCCTTACCACGAGACGATTTACTGCCACCAGTCATAAGCGCCAATCCACAGAAACAACACGATCAACACGGTTAATATTCACTTAAGGCCAATTGAGTATTCTAACAGTTTTCATCGCCCATTATTCTACCTAATATTCCGATCTTCTTTACCATCAATCATATAATCACACATTTCCGTTCACCATGGGAGCCAAATTATCGCTTCTAGCGCCTTCTGCTCCAACGGTTGCCATATCTTCCTACATTGATATCCTCCAATCATACCAATACATAGATCTCCTCAACAACTCTCGTTTCCTCAAAACTATCAGAGCAATCGATAAATCTAATGGTAATCTTATCATCATCAAAATCCTAATCAAACCCAACACCCCCAACCTAATCCAACTAGAAGAAATCGTAGAGCATATCACCAAACAATCCTCATTATTAGCACAATTCAATCATATTCTCCCATGGCATAAAATCATCGAAACTGATAGAGCCGGCTACTTAATCCGTCAGATGATCAAGACAAATCTCTATGATAGACTTTCCATACGACCATTCCTCGAACCAATTGAAAAGAAATTCATGGTGTATCAAATGCTTAAGATTGTGGAAGATTGTCACCGTTTGGGAATACGTCATGGAGACCTTAAACTCGAAAACTTCCTTGTTACCTCATGGAACTGGCTTATGTTAGGAGACTTTGCCAATTATACAAAACCTACATTTATCCCAGAGGACAACCCTTCCCAGTTCTCATTTTACTTCGATACTTCAGGTAGAAGAGTATGCTACTTGGCACCAGAACGGTTCTATAACTCCTCAAAAGAGTCCAATGCTCACAAAATAAATGAAGATGGTAAATATACTGGTGATAATGGACTCACAAACGAAATGGACCTTTTCAGCTTGGGTTGTGTAATTGCGGAATTTTATTTGGATGGTGAACCGACATTTACTTTATCACAACTATTCAAATTCGTCAAGGGAGAATATAAACCAGATTTGGGAAGTATTCAAGAAAAAGAGATCACAAACTTAATTGGAGATTTGATACAATTTGACCCTAAGGAAAGAGTATGTTCTGAAAATTTACTTGATAATTATCATGGCAAATTGTTCCCTCCTTTCTTCTACGATTTCTTATACCCCTTCATTTCCAACTTGAATGACAATTCAATGTTTGAAGTTCCCCAAGATAATCACAATGTCTCTATAAACGACCTTAAGATCGAAAAGATTTATCTGAATTTCCATAAAATTGTTGAAGCCTTAGAATTCGAATATGATGGTCAACCTATACAACAAACGAGCCTGTTTGTTCCTCTTAAGTTGAACTTGAAGGGAATGCCCTATAACTACCGTATTCAACCTTCTAAATTTAATGATAAACTGAACCAAGCATCACTCATTATTCTTGGAATAATATATTCCCTGATGAAGAGTCTCAAGAAAGCATCTTCAAAAATAAAAGCCTGTGAATTAATTGTTGCTCTTTCGGAAAGAATCAATGATGAATGCAAACTTGACAGATCAATTCCATACCTTTGCTCCTTGCTCGACGAATTTATTGAAGATTCTTATCAAACAATGTATCCTCATATGCAACTGCATTCTCAGGTTGCATCCTCCAAGGTTGTATGTACTGCTTTGAATAGTATCACAACTTTATTATTATCATGTTCATACATTACACCTATTAATGTGTTGATGTTTCCAGAGTATTTGTTACCCAAACTTTCTTCGCTTTTAGCCCTGAATTGTCCTGCTCTGGAAAAGAATACCATTAAGGTGACATTAGCAGGCTGTTTGCCTTATCTAGCTAGTGTTTCTATGAGATTCTGGATGATGTCCAAGACTTTTAAAGCAGAAATGAATGATCAAATAGCCAAAGATAACCAGTTACTTTCTTCTAATCAACTTGACGTGACTAGTGGTTTTACTATTTCCAAATCACAACTTGATCAGGAGTTCGAAAATCTTACTTTCTCTTTACTTACTGACTCGAATCCTATGGTCAAAATAAGTTTGCTTAATAATATTCTTCCATTATGTGAATTTTTTGGAATTGATAAAACAAACGATATTATTCTTCCACATTTGATCACTTACCTTAATGATCCTAATTTCCATCTCAGATTGGTATTCTTGTCTTCTGTTCTTGATATTGGTCAATATGTGGGAGTGCTTTCTTTCGAGCAATACATTTTACCACTTCTCATTCAAACTTTGAGAGACCTGGAACAGTTCGTGGTACTTAAAGTTATTGAAATTTTCAATGAATTTGTCCAGAATCGCCTTATTAATCCTAGAACTGAATTTAATGCCTTGGAGATTTATAAAGAACTTTTGGTGAATTCAATTAACTTAATTTTGCACCCAAACGAATGGATCAGACAAGCCGTTTTGCAATTGATCATTTCTATCAGTGATAACTTGACACCCGCTGACAGGTATACTTTCTTATATCCTATTATTAAAGGATTTTTAAGTTATGACATTTCAACTTTTACTTGGGATACTTTGTTCCCATGTATCACCAAACCTTTATCGAGACAAGTTTATGACTTGGCAATTACTTGGTCACTTAATGCTACTTCAAAATCATTATTTTGGCAACAAAAGAACTTCTCTACACTTCCACAATTGAATAATAAGAAATCAGTGGTATCTTACTCCAAGAATATGGGTAAATCAGTTTATTTGCCTAGACTTAATAGTGAGGTAGTGTTCCCTCTTTCAAATGGTAATAAATCCTCTGTTCCACTTTCTCCTGAAGATAAACAGTGGTTGATTAAATTGAAATCTGTTGGATTAGAAGATAGGGATTTATGGAAGGTATTTGTCTTGCGTGATTATATTTACCATGTATGGCATGGAAAACTGCCTTCAGTGGAGACTGACGATTTTAAAGTTTTGACAAAAGATTTAATTCCAAGAAATGTCTTCTTTGATGTTTCTTATAAGTCAGAATCTTTGTCAACTGGTTCTAGAACCACTGAGTCAAACGTTGAACTGAATCCTAATGATTCAATTTCCTTAAAGGATTTTGAATCTGGAAAAGGATGGACAAATTCACTTATCTTGCCTAATTTTGCTAGAGTTAAAGCGTCTATTCAAACTGTTGAAGCTAACGTTTTTGGAGAATTAGAGACCAGTCATGAAAGCAACTCTACTCACCATCATGGTACGCATATTGATTCTACTTCACATAGGGTTTTCAGTGTAAACAGCTCAAAAATTATCACTGTTAACTTGAAACACAGTTATAATGGATATAATCCATACATATTAAGTTACTTGGACAATCTTAATTTTGATCCATCATTGAATAATTTCTCTGAATTCGGCCAGGTAGTTAGATCTGATTCCAAATCAAGAACCGTTACTCGTCCAGAAGGTGAATTTTGGAAACCAAAAGGTATCTTGGTTGCCCAAGTTCATGGAGTTAGTGGAGAAATTGATGCTATAAAATGTGTTGAAGTTTGTCCAACGTCGGAATTCTTCGTAACTGGATCTGACATGGGTTTGTTAAAGATTTGGAATACTGCTAAATTGGAGAAAACTATTACTATATTGAACCCTAACATCAGCATTGATTTGAAATCCTCCATTACATCCATTAAATTTATTCCTAATAGATTTGTGTTTTCTGTGTCTACAGTTGATGGTGTGTCACGGTTGTACAGACTTGATGTGATACGTAACAAAGCCAAAAAGATCACCAAATTTTCAAAATTGACTCTTATCAGAAAGTTTGAGTTAGACATTGAAAGTGAAGGATATCTTGTCAAAAGTGACTTTTTAATCAATGATAAAATGAATTTATTATTGGGAATCACCTCCACCTCTAAAGTCGTGGGTTTTGATATCGTGAGACTGGAAAAGTCATTTGAAGTTCAGAATCCTTTAATTCATGGCTCGATAACCACCTTCATGTTTCACGAAAAGAACATGTGGTTGATTGTTGGAACTAGTAAAGGAATATTGAGTTTATGGGATTTAAGATTCAAAATCTTAGTAAGAAGTTGGAAGGTTCAATTGAAACAACCAGATGACAGATTTAGAGAGACACCATTCGAAATCAAGAAATTGATCTTACTCCGTAACTACCAAATTGGTGGACTGTCTGATGGAGTTTATTTCGCCATGATTGGAGGTAGTAGCGAATCTGATATCACTGTGTGGGAAGTTCCAAGTTTTGAGTGCAAACAAGTGTTCAGTTCTCATGTGGAGACTCCATACGTCAAGAGCTACACTATGGAAGAAATTAGTAATGATACTCAGGATTTCAGTATGGATACTATCCTTGAATCGTTGGAGATTGAATTTGCAGCTAACGATCCTTTGGAGAATAATTATAATCCTGACAACAAGAGTTTTACAGCTTTTACGTTCATGCAACAAGGGTACTTTTTGAGTTCCACCTGGGATCGTAGACTCATTTTATGGAACCTCAATAGTGTTCTGGACTCTGTTTCATTGAATACTGATTATGAAACCAAATTCATAGCCAACTCATTCAAGAGGCAGACATTGACATTGACTAATGAGACATTTGGTAATAAAAAAGAACAGGCTAAACTAGGATACAAAAAAGATTATGGATTAGACGAAATAGCAGGTCTGCAAATAGAAGTTGCAAATCAAGATTTAATTACTGATTTGGGTATTCTTAGTCTGCCATTTGAGATGGTGGTCTCTGTTGACAGAAATGGTAGTATCAATATCTACAAGTGAAGATCGACATTGTTTGAAATACTTGAAGAATTCAATTATAATTAATTATAATTAGTATAGTAAACAAATATAATAATGCATCAAAGAATAGGCAGTAGTTCTAGGTTCTCTGATAATTTTTAGGGTGTATGGCTCAACCTATATAGCCACTGGTCAAGAACAATGTAAGTAAGCTATAGTGGTTTGAGATGTCTAATTTTGTAGTTTACGAGTGCTCTGGCTAACTGTATTGTTTAAACTTTAATTTAGTACTGAGGAACCCTAGAACCCTGTACACCATTACAATTGTTGGTTCGGTATAATTACGGAATGTCTATGTAACGTGGACTGTATGGAGGGTCTAGAACGCCTCGAGTATATCTCTACAATTCGCACCGATTACATTGCTATCTGCTGTTCTTGACACTTTTGGTGGTGCAATTGGTATAGGTGAAAAATTACCATAACCAGCGACCCGAACCCAAGGACCCTTCTACCGATGAAACTTTCCTCTTCCTATTAAGTGTTCCCAGAATTGAGCCCCGAACTGAAGCTTCGGTAAAGGATACTACAAGCGAGCCAAAAACAGGCATCGCATATGACGTAGGTCCTGCTATTAAACTAAATAGATTGTAGTTTGACTCTGTCGCATTCTTTATATAACTGTAAATCGTCATCGCAATCTTCCTCGTATTCATCGGGCGATCGAGGCTTAAGAGATCTCCGTTAACTATTACTTCTTTACCATGTTTGACGATAAGAAAGGATTAGAGATCGCTTTAGAAGAAGCTAGAAAGGGTATGCATGGAACCTATCACACTGCAAACGAAGAAGAATACTGGAATTAATGGGGTGGCAGCAACGATATGGCCCTGAGTATGCTGGTTTTTCCCCACACTATCAAGTTTCATCATCATCTTCAACAGTGCAATTTAAAGCTGGTTGAATCCATTTACTAACAATACTAGGTTACGCTGAAGGTGGTGTTCCAATTGGAGGTGCCCTCATTGCTGAAGATGGTACTGTTTTAGGCCGTGGTCACAACCAAAGATTCCAAAAGAACTCTGCTATTTTGCACGGAGAAATGGATGCTTTGGAAAACGCTGGTAGATTACCAGGTAAGGCCTACAAGAACTGTACTATGTACACCACTTTATCTCCATGTAACATGTGCTCTGGTGCTTGTCTTATGTACGGTGTCAAGAGAGTTGTTCTTGGAGAAAACGAAACTTTCATGGGTGCTGAAGACTTATTGAAGTCTAAGGGTGTTGAAGTTGTTAACATGAACAACGAAGAATGTAAGGAATTGATGAGAAAGTTCATCAAGGAAAGACCTGAAGACTGGTACGAAGACATTGGAGAGTAAATGGTAGAGATCTAGGAGCCAATGTCAATAGGTACCCACCGAACCATGTGGGGTCTTGTTACGTTACCTGGTGCTCTCTTTAGTGGACCTCATCTTGAGACTTTCCCAACCGAATATAGTGAGACATAATCATTATGAAGCTTATGATACTATGATACTATTATATACTACGAGCGTACTGTAAAAATATTATTGGCCTTAAATAGCAGTTTAATGTATTAAGGCGATAACAAGAAGTGTGTAAGTGTAGTTGGTGGTGTTGGTGTGAAATTGGTTGCAGCAATTAGGGAGAAGTGAAAATGGCACTAAATGAGCCAATTACCAAATTTAGAGAATCGAAAAATAGAATTGATAGAAAAATGGTTAATTTGATACAGTATGTTTGCATTCACAGAGAGAAGGCAGGTAATGTGTTATTGTAATAATGGTATGAATGTTGTAGTGGTAGTGAGAGCAGTTGTGCTACCGAGAAATAATAGTGAGGCCAGGACACTCGAGTAACATGAAGAATAATTTTAAAAGTTATAAGCAAGTATTGTTTCTAGGACTACCTCTAATATCTGAATCTGTAATCACACCTATTTAAAAAATTCAACTATCTTTTTATTCACTATTTAATTGTGTAGTACTGTTCTCATATCACCTCTTTCTCGCTATTTCGCTATTTCTCGCTAGGTCTCGCTATTTCTCACTAGCCCTCACTATTTCTCGCTACTTACCACTAATCCATACTCTTCACCAGACAATGTCATGAAAAGAGGACGTGAACAAGACGAACCTTCAACTACACCGACCAACGATTCAACTCAGGTGCTAACCTCCACTATCCCAGCATCTACTGCCATCGAATGTCCCGAGTGTCTGGCGGTATTCTACGATTATCCCTCATACGAACTTCACATAAACGCTAACCACAACTTTACATGTACCGAATGTGGCAAGACATTTCCTTCACAGGTGTTTCTTGATCTTCACATTGACGAGAACCACAATCCGTTTCTTCGGATAAAGCAGGAACGCGGTGAAAAGATCTTCAAGTGCTTTTTGTATTCGACTTTACCTGATGGCTGTTCCAAGATATTCTCCACTCCAAAGAAGAGACGCTTACATATGATAGACAAACACGGGTATCCGAAGGACTTTAGGTTTGATGTGGTGAATAGAGGGACCAGCAAACCACGCCAGCGGTCCAATTGAGTTAGGGATTAGGGTAACCTGCTAGATCATCCGTATACACAAAATAATGATATTAATGATAATGGTGATAACAGTTACCAGCGATTTTAATTTAATTGATTGTTGGGAGAGACATGAAGTGGTTTTATCGTGTCCTGGATCGGTCTAAAGAACTGCAACAATTACTCAATTGATAATTACTCGGGTTCTTGTCTTTTTATCAATACAATTGTGCCCCAAGTTAGCCCAGAATTGGGTGCCAAAAGTCATAAATATACGGAATAAATGATAATAAACCTGTCCAGTTAATTGGTTCCTACTCAATTACAATAGAACCAATTCTGTCTTTATGATATTTTGTTTATTCTTTTGAAAACTTGGACTTATCACAAACATTACTTTCTCTTGGGGTATTTGGATAATTTATAGAAAAATGCAAATTTCGTTAATTACAATGTACCATCTAGAGCTGTATAATTACACCTATTAAAAAGCACCTGATACGTACATCAGCTACTCCCTACTACAATCTACTACACTGGTATATTTCATTTGTCATTAGTGTCGTTTATTAAGGAGTATTTGGTTTATATATTGTCCAAACCTCCAGTGCCAATAAATAAAAATGGCATAATTTTATTGTTCTTGGTACATTTTACCGTATGTCTATCACGATTTCTATACTTCCTTACGTTCCTTTGTTTTATGCTTCCACCTTTCTCTTCTTTCTAGGCAATACAGATGGAACCTTCTTTAATTGAGCCAACACCTTGTTGTCAAACTCACTTCCACAGGCTGGACACTTTTCTGTTTCTGGTATAACACTCATGATACAAAGACACACAGAACACACGTAACCTAAATCCACTGATTTACCAGTGATAAAACAACTGGCTCTATAATTGACGTTGGTATTTGTAGGAAGAATGATATAAGGCCGTATAGATGGCTCAATAAAAAATGCAGTAGAAAGAACTTGGATAATGGCTCTTGGATCATCGATATGAAGGTAAACTCCATCAGTAGCATCCGAAGCTTGTTGGAGATATGAAGAGTTCTTATTACCCATTTTAGCCACATCAATAGATACCTTAAGTTTTTGGGCTGTGAAAATAGAGTTCATGATAGGAATGTATTTGATATCATCTTCATCATTAGCAGAAACAATCAATATTCTTGACTTCATCAGGGATGTGTTGTTGACGTTGGTGGCAGCAGCCGATGATCCAGTACTGCTGGCGTTATTAGATGCTTTGATGTTGGTGGTGGAATTGATGGCAGATGCAGTGGTGGTGGAAATAGACTGATCAAGAGTCAACATTCTATTGGTATAGGTCAATGCCATACTAAGAGCTCCTGAAAGAGTGGATTTACGGGTGGTGATATCCAGCACTGCTTCCATACACTGATTGAGCTCTTCCAATACCGCTTCGTCCACCATTCTGAACTGTCTATACATTTCTTTGCTTATCAAGCCTGGTGAAGGTTCTCTTTCCACAGCGGCTTCTGTATCTCTTGAACGGATTTCATCGTATTCTCGGTTAGGATTAGGGTACAAGAACTTGGATCCTTGTGGAGTACTGGCGATAAAAGCCACTTGGTTCGAGTTGTTGAGCGATAAGTGGGCATTCATAAATACAAGCAATGATTTAGTGATTTCATTGATGGAGATCTGGTCTTTGATGTTGAACCAACTGGATGGGGTAAGGTCGAGGATGACAGTAAGAAGTGATGGATCATCATTGGTGGTGTCTGTGGTCTCGGTGAACACTCTGTCTGAAATGGCGTCCATCTTGTAGGATTGGTAGATGGGACAATTGGTTAGATGTTATAGATGAGACTTGATATTGATATTGATATGATTCGCGCGATGGTAGTGAGAGCTAGCGAGAGAACAGTGGGGCTAGCGAGAAACAAAAAAAGTAGAGAGAGAAACGGTGGTACAAGCTAGTGAGAGTGAGAACCTCGTGAGACATAAGCCCACAGTTCTTAATAAACAAACATAGTAAAATGGTATACGTTACGTGAATACAGTGAAATTTCGTACTCAGCAGTATTTAAAATCCCTCTGTATATCTATATCTACGAGTATTGCAAGTCTAAGTCCAGTCTCTTCTACTGTGCTGGCTAGCGAGACGGTAATTTTGCAGCTTTAGAACTTTTAGTAATTAATTTAGATCATCACATTAAAAGCTCAGTAAATGAACAGGTTAGTGATGGAGATTTCTATTTTATCCTTGGAGTGATTGAAGCTACTGTAGGGAGCCAATTGATAAAAATCATTGGTATCTTTTGGTCTATCGTAGTGAGATTTAGCTATTTTTCAGTCTCACTATTTCAGCTCATCTCAAATATCACCACCTGAAATCTATACTGGGAAATCCACCACTTCATATCTTTACAAGTTCTACACTCACAAACTCACAAACTCTGTTGTTCGTAGACGTTCGTATATACATGAAAAACTAAATTATAAATTACAAATGAAAATAATCTATTTAACCTAGTTAACCAAAGTAGAAGCAGTAGCAGATTCGTACTTCCAGTTTGGAGGTAAGACAGCGACGGTTCTGTAGTATCTAGCCAATCTGTGGATTCTGGATTCGATCAAAATTAATCTGAACTTAGAGTCCTTGTCCTTTCTGTTTCTTTCCAAGTGCTTTCTGACAGAGACAGCCTTCTTAATCAAGTAGTACAAATCTTCTGGGATTTCAGCAGCTAAACCGTTGGACTTTAAGATTCTCAAGATCTTGTTACCGGTGACAACCTTGGTTTGGGAAACACCGTGAGCATCTCTCAAGATAACACCGATTTGAGATGGAGTCAAACCCTTTCTGGCGTACTTGATGACTTGTTCAACGACATCGTCAGCGGTCAACTTGAACCAAGATGGAGCGTTTCTAGAGTATGGAGTAGCGGAGGAAGAAATACCTTTACCCTAAAAAAATTGTTAGTAAGTTGGTCTTCGGATTGTGACGATAATCATCGAATTGAATTCATGTGTTTTCGACTTTAGAACTGAAAAGGGTAACATGAGAGCATCAAGATTAAACGAAATTTTCATCTCGTCTCATCTCATCTCTATCCTCATTTTGTCATTAGAACTATGGATACACATATCAATGAAAAAAAATTGTGAAAAATTTTTCATCTCATGAAACATCACACAGTCACTTAACGACAACACCCTAGTTCCGTAGCCAACAAAGACATCATCATCTCTTCTTGACTCGACACCAGTGGCTCCCTGCTGAACGCAGTTGCCGACCATATGCTACACTTTAATAGTGGTGTTGATCAGCTTATCCAACATGAAGTCAGTATCTAAGTAAAAGCTTTTTGATAGACTTCTAGAGTCACACTTTTAAAGAGACCTGACATATTCAAGTGGCACCGAATCAACCCTCATTCTATCAAGCATTGAATGGTAGAAGAATCCTGGTCTTCACATACAGAATTGTGCATACGACCCATTTTGACGGATTTTTTTGTTATAGTTTTAAGAGTAGAGGATCGTGAGTCCTTATATAGTAGGGAAAATTTTCAGTGAGTGGGCGCACACGACCTGAAAAATTTTGTTCGGGCTGGAATTTACCCGTAGAGTATTTTGCAGTCGCGTTACCCGGCCCTCATCTCTAGGGTCTACAAATATATTTTAGGTGATGAGTTACTTTGGGTCATGTGACTAGTCACATGTCTATCCACTCAATTTACCTGATTTCAGTTCAGATTTTGGTTATTTATATTTTGGTCACGTTGGTGTGCACGTGATTTATTTACTTGATTTGTGATTCAATATCTTCTAACTCTTCTTCGTCTTCGATTTTGATTAATCTGGGGTTAGTATGGTCGATTTATGGTGATGATTAAGAGGGGAAAATATGGTGATTTTTTTAAGCCAGAAGACTCAATTTTGAGTGGATATTCTTGGCACTTTAAATCACTATATTCATCCCTCCACTATTCCAATATGGTAATGTGATACGTACTTTGATACTCCTGCCTTTTCTCTGAATTCTTCCACGGCACCAGCGTAAAGCATACGACTTTCTTGGCCAGAAGTTGGTGGAATCCAGTATACAAGAACTAATGGAGAGGCTTTTCTGCCGTCATCAGCTTCATATGGATAAGACAACACCACAAAACGAGGACTGGTGTCTGGTAATTCTTCAATTAACTCCGGTATGTTGTCAATAATTTCGTCTTCATCATCTCTTTTTATTTCATAGGATTCCTTGTCAATCATATCTGTTTGTTAGTATGGATGTGGAATAAATCAATAGCTTGGTGAGTTGGATTATTGTTGAAGATCTTCGGTCTTTTTTGCATTATAACATATTGATAATATTAGTGAAATATGTGTAGATCCTTGGCCTGATTGGGGGTCCCCTTATTGTCTTTGAAATTATACTCGTATTCATTGGTTTTCTATGTCATTTCATTTCATGTCACCTCTCACTCTTTCAATTGCTTTACTTACAAATGGTTGCTTGGATGAATTGCACTCTGGCACTTTTGAACCTGAATTTACGAAGTTCATCTAACGTTTCTGAAGAGAAGGAATATAACGAAGGCTATAGTTAGTAAGAAAGATCTAGACCAAGACATTCTTAGGTGGTCACCTGTCGCATTGGCGACTAGTCACAACTTTCTCAACTTGACGTTGAGGTGGTGGGGAGGTTTGCGGGAACACAACCTGTCAATGCAACAGAACTATAAGTGCTATGCAATGCACCTTCTCTTATCCACGTAGTATATGTCACCTAGTAACATACACAGTCACGCCACCACTCATATCACCACCACCAACCTCTAACTCCGAACCGGTGTCCACCTTTCCCTTTCATACTTACCATCTTTACTCTTTATCTCTCTCTCTCTCCCCCACTAAAAAATGTATAGACACCTTAATAGGGTATCTTTGGTCGTGCGCACACCCAATCGCAAACGGCAGTAATCAAAACAAACACTCATACCACAAATCATATATAATACCAGTCACACGCCTAAACCCATCTCAAGATCAACAACACAACCATGGGCAAGAGCAGAGTCAACGTGCCTCTTATCGAGTTCTTAAAAAGTATGTATGGAATCTTCTGGAACTGCCGTGGATATTTATCATAGTTTTACAGTCGTTTACCCAAAACAAAATGCTTTTCTCGTTTACTACACATCACCAAGTACCCAATTACATCCGATGATCATAGTATAATTAGGATATCATAACAACAATAACATCACCAAATACTTTAAAGGGGATACAATCACCACAATGCGACTTTTGACTACCAACCGTGTTTATGCCTCGGCAATTCTAATGGTCTTGTTGTTTTGGGGTGGCTATTTTTTTGCTGCAATTTAGTTGTTTACTGCGATCGATGACCAGTATCAACATGATCCGACCAGTACCACCGAGCCACCAAGCCCCCTAAGGGGGTACGGGGTTAATGGTAAGGTCCTTCTACTGCAACAAGACCAATTCAGAATGTTCCTATCCTCTTCCATCAAGCTCGTAATACTAACTTATAGACCGTATCTATCTCGGAGCCTACGATTACACTCCTGCCGACACCAATGATCTCGTTCACTTCACCGTAGAAGACGCTCTTCCATATAATGCATTCCATCTTGATTTTGGTCCTTTACATATTGGTAATCTTTACAGATTTGCTGTTGTCCTCCATAACATTCTTAATGAAGAATCCAACCAAGGTAAAGCTATTGTTTTATACAGTTCCACTTCTCCAAAAGAAAGAGCCAATACCGCATGTTTATTATGTTGTTACATGACTTTAGTTCAATCATGGTCCCCTCATCAAGTTCTTCAACCAATAGCTCAAATTGATCCTCCATTCCAAGGTTTCAGAGATGCTGGTTACTCCAATGCTGATTTCGAAATCACTATCCAAGATGTTGTTTACGGTATGTGGAGAGCCAAAGAAAGAGGTATGATTGATTTAACCACCTTTAACCTCGAAGAATATGAACAATACGAAAGAGTTGATCAAGGTGATTTCAATGTTATCTCTAAAGACTTTATTGCATTTGCATCTCCTCAACAAAGCTCTAGAAAATCTACTCTCAATGAACCATTCAGAAAAGTATTAAATTATTTCATGGAAAATGATGTTAAATTAGTGGTTAGATTAAACAGTCACTTATATGATGCAAACGAATTCACTAAACGTAACATTCAACATATTGATATGATTTTTGATGATGGTACTTGTCCAACTCTTGAATACGTTCAAAAATTCATTGGTGCATCTGAAACCATTATAAATAAAGGTGGTAAGATTGCTGTCCATTGTAAGGCCGGTCTTGGTAGAACTGGTTGTCTTATTGGAGCCCATTTAATCTATACTCACGGTTTCACTGCCAATGAATGTATTGGTTACATGAGAATGATCCGTCCTGGTATGGTTGTTGGTCCTCAACAACATTGGTTATACTTACATCAAAATGATTTTAGAGACTGGAGACATACTATGATTTTAGATAACCGTCCAGATGAATTTATTGGTGGATTATTCCCATTAACTCAATATGATGATTTCAAAGCAAGAATGAAACAAGAAGCAAAACAAAGAAGATTACAACATCATCAACTGATAAATCTGTCAGTTAGTCATATGGATTCCTCATTCCAAACTCCTATCAGAAAAAGAAAGATTAGTGGAGTTTTAGCTTCTAAAATTCAAACTGCTGTCCCAAGTGAATCACCTGGTCAACCAAGAAAATATAATGAAGCTGATAATTCAGGAGTAGTTGAAATTGTCAATAATTCTGATGAAGAAGTACAAGAAGAAAATGAATCTCCAACTAGAAAGACTTTTCAGGAAGAAGAACCAGCCGAAGCTGAAATTCATAACTCCAATGGAACCTTAATTAATGGTTCTCCTAAAAGAGATGCATCCACTGACTGGAAAGTATTAAAATCTATTTCTGTTAATGGTAACAATCAACCTGTTCAATTAACCAAGACTACTACTACCACTACCACTAGAACAGTAAGTACTACATTATCTTCATCACCACAATCATCTCCAACTCATAGTATGAAACTTCCTAAATCAAGATCTGGATCCAGAGTAAATTCAGGAATGATCCAATCAAAGAGTCCAGGAAATCGTGTCCAATCTGCCGGTATTAGAAAGGTAAGTGGAAGAAAGTATTAAACTGTATTATCAGCATAGCATACCTAGTACTATATTGTATTATATTATACAACTTCATTTCTCCGAAACAACGAATTAAAAATTTATTGGGTAAAAGGAAATTTTTATTAGATCCTAGTTGTGTCTATAGAACAATTTTTTGACCAGCTACCCTGATCCTGATCCGATTCCTCATATTGAGTCGGTAATATCATCATTTATTAATCGTTGGTTTGTTTGTTTTTGTCCATTTTGTTCATCTATTCATTTGTTCAATATGTTCAATTGTTCTTATGTCGTTTATTCCTCATAAATAGCCTCTGTTATATAAAAGTCCTCTTGTTCGTAACCAAAACCTATGATATCATAGTCATTGAACGTTATACTACTAAGTTGATCGTCATCCAACTCGATCCATTGGTTGTCGTAAGGACTGGTCTTGTCTCTTGGCACTGCCAAACGAAGACTTGATGCAATCACGTCAATATTACCACTCGTATCAATTCCATCTATAGGCTCAGTTTTAGGTTCATCTAGTTCTGACTTGATGTCTTCTTCTTCTCCATCATCGGCAAATTCAGACTTGGGCACAGGAATATCGTCTTCGTCCATGAACTCCGATTTAGGAACTGGAATGTCTTCTTCATTGGTGTTTTGGAGATTAAGTTCTTGTTCAGATGGTGTGAGTCCTCCACTTGAGTTGATTGCTTCGGCCAAAAGGTCTTTGAGTCCGCTTAAGGAAGTGGTGTCCGTAACAGGCAATGCGTATGTGGTTCTTATCCGCTTGAACTTGAGGATGGTAAGCGTGGGGGCTTGCTTTCGTGATAATTTTGGGGCCTAAATGTTAGTACCAAATCGCGATAAATTATGAGGCGTATCGAAGGGTAAGAGCTCTTTATATCGAGAGAAACGTGATTCCAATTAGCTCATATCAAACAGTGATGATGTAGCACTCTAATTGACGCGTCACTTACCATTGTAGCGGAGCTCTTTGTATGATTGAGGTTCAGTTGCTTCAACTGTCGAGATCTAGAGGTTATATCGCATATTCGGTCACGTGCCGTAGCACGTGATTGTGATACCTATCCATCTCTTTCTACAAGATAAAGTTGGAGATACTATTCAACCCCATTCAGAGAGACTCTGTTGATGCGCCTCTATGACAAGTCCGCGCATCGTACCGCGGTCCTAGCGCTTTACCGCTCGCTTATACGACGTACGAAATTGACCCATCCCGTTACCTCATCTAGTCCAGAATATACCAAGTATCAAGTGGATCCAGACCTTTATACCAAATATTTAAAACACGAATGGAGATACATACTAAGAACCGAGTTCGAGCGAACCTACACCAACGACGAGAAGTTTGCCGAGTCATTTCTTAAGGGAATCGAAGCCGACCAGCGTCTAGGTAATGGAGCAGCTGACTCTATGATAGATGTGATTTTAGAGTATCGAGAAGCCCAGTTTCAGCGCCAGAAATGGAGGTCCAGTTATGTTGAACAAAAGATGAAAGATCAGAAGAATGAACAAATCAACCAACAGGGGCAGAAAAGTGCGAAAGGGGCCAAAGGAGCCAAAAGTGTCAATCAGTCCATTGCAATAAAGAAGCAACTTGATGTGTCGCATGATTACTCGTCACATCTCCTAAGAAGGTACCTTAAGATGAAACAGCAAAGCTTAAGGGTACCCAACCCACAGATGATGCCTGATAGTCCACCATTGAACAGCATTGGTGAGTATAGTCACAAGCAGGCGCTTCCAGGGTCTACAAAGCACGATATAATTGCTTCTGCCTACGATACAGAGTATATTGATGCCATAATCAAACCATCACTAGAATATGATATCAACAAGTACCACTACCTCGAGTCGCTCCGCCATGTAGTAAATGAAAAGGGTCCATACCAGGTGAAGGTGGCCACCACAGCAGCAGGTCCTATTCCTATGCCATATATCAAAGTACCCTTTTCCAGGCACAACCAAATGAAAGAAATAGCTCTAGATACCAAGAAGCTGTGGACGCTGATCAGAATCCGTAACGTGTGGATGTCGCTGCCTGGAACCGTCAAGGATGAAAAGATGTACAGTGATGGTAAGTACAGTATTCGAGGAAGCAGAGGGTTTGGACCAGAGGAGTTCATATACCCTCGGAGCCATTACCAGAAATTGGCCGAAAGCGAAGGACTCTGGGAGTATATGCTTGATAAGCAACAGGGAAAAGAAAAGAAATTGGCTTCTTATGTATCCCAGTGGACAGAGCACCTTGATGTGTGTACTGAAGAGCTTCAATCCAAGGCAAACTATTACTTTTCCAAGTACAACAAGTTAAGAGGTAACAACTCCACATTACAAAAAGAAAGAGACGAGATCCAGGTCAAAATGAACACCCATTACGACGAATTGGCTAAGAAGTACCAGATCTTACTTGACCAATTGAATACTGACCATGTATTCAAGCATTCAGAGATTGTAAATGGAAACAAGGTGGTTCAAGGGTATAGCGATTTAGGTACAAAGGTAGATGGTCTTCCTGAACAGGAGAGAAGAGGAATGGGTAAGAAACTAGGTGATTACTTGAGTGATATGGGTCTCAATAGTTTTAAATGGGGCAACAGGTTCTACAAGAGGTTTAAGTTTGATATCAACAAGTGAGCTAAAGCAATTGATAAGCTCTTTTGATGATTCAGCTACAATTAAAGGGTGTTTTTTTGGCTTCGTGTTATATGTATATAGTGTAATATAGACTGTCTAGATACCATGGTATCAGAAATGCAATCATATCATCGTAAATCATGCGAATGAAACGAGTTTCATTCGGTTACTACCAGTCCGTTTCAAGGACGGGATTGGTGACAGGAGACTGGGGCTTTCGCTGTTAAAAGTTTGCAGAATCACCAAGATGTGTCGAATGTACAAGAAACCAGACGTTCAGTTGGATTGCTTAAAGATAGCAATATGGGACCTGGTCACAAAGGATGCTTTTGTCACAAGATCCTTGTTGGAAGCGTCCTGGTGTCGACGGGGACCATGTTCAACTGAATACTGGTAGAGGATGGCTCTGGAAACAGAGTGTTCTTACTGGAGAGACTTGTTAAAGTTGTAATTTTCACCAGTAGAGACATTCTAGACAACATAGCCACCAAAGCTCTTATTGGTGGTGATATATCCGTCGATTCCTCTGGCACCATACTCTTGTTCGTCTTCTTCATCGATTTCACCGGTAACTCCGCCTTCTTTCTCCACAATATCAAAGTCTTCAATTAACTTAATAAGTTCACTAGTATCTTGGGAATTCTCGGCTTCAGAAACACTTAAACCACTCATCATAGTAATGACATCGGAAATGGATTTTCCTTGGTCCTTAAGTTCCTTGTGTTTGGCCAATACTTCTTCTAATGAAGTGATACCCTTTTCATACCAATTGGAAGGCACTTGGTCACTGAATGGAGGAACCAACATAATATCCTTTCTGGCGAAAAGTGCTTCATTAGAAAGTTGGTTTCTAAAGAAAATAGAAGCTTGATAATGTTCCTTCCTACAATACTGTGACAGGAAAGTATTAGGAAGAATTATAGATGGTTTACGATTATAAATCTGAAACTTGGTACCTGGTTTTTCCATTGCACTAGAAGAACTTCTTCTGACTTGTTGTTTGGGAGATTTGTCACATATTAAATATCCACATTGATGTTCTATGTTTCTCTCTTCAATGATTTCATCATAAGCTTGTTGACTGAGGAAACGACTAAGGAACTTGAGGAGCGGGTAATCCACGTAATAATCGACCAAGAGTTCTGTTATCACGAGTTGAAGTTTGGATGCTTCTGATGGCACGAGGAGGTCGGTTTGTGCAAAAGGTTGGATCCGCTCAAGGAACTGAGGAAGGGTAAGTAAGTTCATAGTTTGGTTTGGTTAGGTAGTGGGGGATCTGTGGAGGAGGGGGAAAGTAATGATCCGTTGGGGGGCAAGTTAAGTAGGAATTGGTTGCGTGGAGTTTCACTTGGTTATATCAATATAGTGGGGGATCAATTGGTTCACAGCAGGTTTATTTTTTTTTGAATACACTTTTATGGTCAATAGTTTCGATGGGGTTTAGATGCTCTGCCCAGCTTATCGTCGCCTCCACACTGATCCAAAATGACTGCTTACGTAATCGAAAAAACAATAAAATGGGTACCTGAAACTAACAAATAGAAGTCACGTGATCGGGCACCATATACCATCTACAATTCCCCATCTATACTAACAAACCCACTAAATCATGACTAGACGGTCTAGAGGAAGCGAATCGTCGCGGCCTGGTCGGTCACGGTCAAGGTCCCGTACGCGGTCGGTGTCGATGCCCCGCTCCCATTCAACTTTCTTCAATTTCATCACCGGTAACTCCGGCCAATCCATCAGATCCAAGCATAAAAACAGGCTCTTTTCATTATATCGATTACTTTTAACGGAACTCAATCTTCCTGCTGACTCACTCCAAGGTCCATGTCAACCTTCGTCCAATAAGGAAGCGGTAGCTTCATATGAGGAGCTTATAAATATGATCCAGATCCCTTTTTACTTGGAGAATTTCATGATCTTTGGATTATTAATTTGTCTTAATTCGTTCCTTAATTTGTTTACGGTGACACCACTTAAAATCATTATTACTACAATCACTGGGGCTAAGAATTGGTATAAAAATAGAGACGTTTCTGCTGTCAGATCGCATTTTAGACCCGTTAAAAAGGACTTTGTCACTATATTCATTATCTTGTCTTCATTAGTGGTATTATCTAATCCAAGATTAGATATTTCAAAAGTATACCATGATATTCGGGGACTGGCCCATATTAAACTTTATGTGATGTTTGGTGTATTGGAAGTGGCAGATAAATTATGTTCTTCATTAGGTCAAGATTTCCTTAATATTCTTCATGATATTCCCTTTACTTTATCATGGAAACTTCCTTTCTTTTATTTGATATCCGTACTTTATTTGGCATTCCATGGCTACATTCTCATATACCAAGCAATTTCATTAAATGTGGCTGCCAATTCTTATTCCAATGCTTTATTAGCATTGCTTTTATCTAATCAATTTGCAGAATTAAAGAGTTCTGTATTTAAAAAATTTGAAAGAGAAGGTTTATTCCAAATAACCATGTCTGACTTATGTGAAAGATTCCAATTGAGTATCATGTTAACAATCATTACCTTTAGAAACTTCTTACAATTAGGTCAAATAGGATTAATTCCAAATAGTTGGCAGAGTTGGAATACTTGGTTTGGAACCATTTTCGGTCCTGGAATGTTTGTCATTGGCAGTGAAATCTTTGTGGATTGGTTAAAACACTGTTATATTGCTAAATTCAATAAAATAAGACCAAGAATCTATAAAAACTTCTTATATGTTTTAAGTTTGGATTATTTGACAGTATTTAACTTTGAATCGTCTACAAAATCAGATTATGTTGTGCTTACCAAACGGATTGGATTACCACTTTTGGCCACTATTGTATGTTTCTTAAGAATGACATTGGCCGATTTCAAACAATTATTAATTTTCCCAGTCACCACTTCATATTTTTATTCCATCAGTGCTAGTTTAGGATTGATTTTAGTCACTTTTGGTACTCTTTTACTTATCAGATTAATTTTAGGATTGGTGATTCTTAAATTAGCCAATAAAATTATGGTTGAACATAAGAAGAGTCAACAATTATTATTGACAAGACCAGAACCAATTAAGTTTAGAGAAATGGACTTTGATGAATCTCTCACAGTTGAAGATATTGGAGTCAAATTGGTAATTAATACTGATGATATTGACTCCGAAGAAATCAATTTCGATAGAGAATTATCTCCTGGTGCCGTTTCTCCAAAGGATGAAACGCCGGACGTTTCATCGACTGAAACTCCTAAATCTCCTATAGATCTCTCATTTCTACCAGGGATTCCCAACACTGAAGCCTCGTCCATTAATCCAGTCACAAGATCTTATTTGTACGACTCAGACGAGAAGGTTCCTCCAACTGTGGAAGAAAGAAGAAATGAACAAATGTTGGACAAGTTCACTGGTGATGACGAGGGTTTGGGTAAGGTGATGAGGTACGAGATGTCCAGTAAAAGAATATGGTGAAAATAACATCATCATTGCATCTCATCTTTACCATCTTTACCATCTTTACCGATACCTTGGTTTCCATTGCTATAAATCATTAATACCGTTCCACCTTTCGTACCTTGTTCCACATTCAGCATGATAAACCCAAAAGTATCACATAATATTTATCATTAATTATCACTATCGCTATTATCGTTAATCCATTTTATAGAGTCTATCGTTTAATATTCATATTCATTCATTGTTAGGATGTAGTATAAATATACTTCTTTTTATCTATTATCTAGGTTTATATACAAGCCTAATTATATACATTTTATCTTTG
The DNA here is from genome assembly GCA_030568535.1 of Suhomyces anneliseae. Lineage (NCBI taxonomy): Eukaryota > Fungi > Ascomycota > Pichiomycetes > Serinales > Debaryomycetaceae > Suhomyces > Suhomyces anneliseae. Next base: position 316,237 of record JAJMGB010000003.1, on the reverse strand, counting down.
GCTGAATTCAGCATCCTGGAGGTATTTACAGAGACTCCTCGTGTCTCAATTAAATGAAGACCAATTTATGTTTGGTCTATTTTGCAATATTTGCAATTTTAAAACATCTTTTGTAGCGACGGTTGCCTTTTTAAGCCTTCTTTAATAATTGCTTTTTCATGGCTTCATTGATGTATTTGACAACAGCAGGTCTAGGTCTCTTCAAACTGGCAGAGAATGCAAGACATCCGGTCAAAAGAGCTAATGCACCAGCTTGATGGGCAGAAGCAAGAGGAATTGGAACCAAGTAAATCAAAGTACTGATACCTAAAGCAACTTGTAAGGAAACCAAACCCATAACCATGTTGATTCTCTTGACAGCAGTCTTTGGAACAATATTCTTATTCTTAGCAACGTATAAATGAGCACCTAAAATAGCAAAGAAAGTGGTGGTAGCGAAGATACGATGAACTAATTGAACAGTGGTTGGGTTTTCCAAAAGATTTCTCCACCACAAATCAGAACGGTCTTCCTTTCTAGCATAAACAGGGTCCATTAATTCGTTTTTAGATGGAAGTATGTCATCACCCATATGAGGGAAAGTGTTGTAAATTAAACCAGCATCTAAACCAGCAACCATACCACCAGACATGGCAGTAATGAAAGCTAAACCTAATAAAGTGAATCTTAAAGGAGTGACTTTTTTAATTTGAGGACTGTTCAACTTTTGGAAGATTTCCTTAACCTTTTCTGGGCTACTTCTAAGCCATTTATTTTCAGTTAAAATTTCAAATCCAGTTGATAAAACTCCCAAATATAAAAGGAATGCAGCAGCAAGGTGAGTAGTTAATCTGTATTGAGAAACGGTTGGTTTGGATCTTCTTTCAGCTAAGTTTTCTTCATCTAAACCAGACTTAACCATCCACCAACCAATGGCACCTTGAAGACCCAAAAGACCAGTTAATCCAACAACTCTTTTACTAACATGAGCACTCATTCTACCAGATTTCCAGAAATATAAAGCTGGCAAAACAAAAAACATACCAATAGCTCTACCCATGAGTCTATGACCCCATTCCATACTGAAAATGAATTTGAATTCATCTAAAGTAATGTGAGAGTTAAGTTGTTGAAATTCTGGAGAGTTCTTATATTTGGCAAATTCTTCTTCCCATTCAGCTTGGTTCAAAGGTGGGATTGCACCAGTAATTGGTTTCCATTCAGTAATAGAAAGACCAGATTCAGTAAGTCTGGTTAAACCTCCAAGAACAACAATACCAAAGACTAAGGTAGATGTACCAATAAGCCAATAACCAACAATCTTGTCAGAGATGACCTTACCGGAATGAGAACTGGAACCGGAACCGGTAGATACTTTGTTAATGGTAGCTTTGATGATAGGAGATTCTGCGGTGGCAGTAGCGGAAGCTTCAGCCTTTAATGGAATGGTAGAATAAGATCTTCTGAACCCTTTTCTAGTGATCCTAGAAACCATCTGAAAAATAGATTGTTTTGGACGGGAAGCGATGGAGAGCCGAGAGACCCTGGACTGGGCCAATGTATTGAGCACCACGGCGTTTTTGGTGAAGAAAAACCCAGTTCTGCAAAGCATGATGAGGTAGTTGGTAATCAGGAGATTATGATTTGATCGCACCACTGAAAAGGTTGCATCGCTTGGCAGGTGCGACGCAAGTTGTGACGTAAATATATAATGCGACAGAGACTTGAGAACGCGACAACACCCACAACCACCACACCACAACAAATAACGACACCAACACCAACACCAACCCATAAGATAGGCACTATAAGTAGTACATAAGTAGCTGAAAGAAACCAGGAAACAACTCCGTTTAAAGCCACCAATAAGAAGTCATCGAGTCAACTTCTTTCTTTAAACAATATTGTAGCCGCCTTAGTTCCTGGTGTTTATTGCCTTTTGCAACAACCAATAGAGCAGCACTTTTGGTCAACAGGTTCAGGTTTTGAAAGATGAAAGTCACCAGACACATCAAAGAGCTTTCAAGGGTTTTTTGGTTGTATTTTTGCAGCGATTCTTTGATTCTTCCCTTATTTCGTTGATACTTTTCGTTACTCTTGTAGGTTTCCAAGTGTTGCTAATTCTCAAAAAATGTAATTTTTCGCAATTTTTACAAACCAGTTCCACTTTTTGCAACTACAAGAACTGCAAAAGCCATGGACGATTCCAACCCTTTTGAAGATATAGACAACGAACTTGATGAGACATGGATGTATATACCAGAAGAGTTTACTGACCCTGAATTTGATCCTAATGATCCATTGCAGTTGGCAGCAGAGACTTCAGCGGCTAAGTACCCACAAGAAGAACTCCTTGCCAACATGATCTATATCTTTTTGTTTCTAGTCTTTTCGACCGTGATATTGGCAGGAGTTCTGTTTGGAGTTCGAGAGTACTGTATTTCTTTGAAAAAAGCTGGTGTTAGTGGTGATTTGGAGAGAGAATTGACGTCTAGTGCTGGCTTAGATAGAGACGAAGAAGATGTACAAGATAAGAAAGACAGAAAAGGAGAGGAAGCTAACAACAATGAACAGCAAGTAAAAGCACCATCTCCACCACATGAGCATTTATTAGCAGATATCAAGCCTACTGGTGGTGTTCAGGAAATAAATCCTGTTGGAATCCCCTATACAGAGAGCCTTGTTGAAGTGTTGGAAGGACAAGGAAAGGGACCTAAGACATATGATTCCAAAGAAGAAGAGGCTGAAAAATTCAAAGAAGACCACGAATATTCACCCACTGATGAGGTACCGAAATTCAATGAAGATGTCCGATACTTTGTCCCTTCGCTGTCGATTGAACGGCTAGATGTGTTTTATGACGAGATTGACTCTCCAGGATTTAATGAAGCCATGATCAAAAAGTTCCTCAAGGCCCAGTTCTCCGATAAATCCGCCAAAATCAAGTACAGCTATAGAGAGCTCCACGAGATCCAGAAAAAGATCAAAATAGATCCTTTAATATCTTCAACAGACGTGGCCAGCAAAAATGTGAAGCTATCTAAAATGATGAAATATCCCGTAGAACTTCCTACTACTACGTTTAACTCTGCGTGGAATGCCAATAAGTATATCAATGATATTAAAGAAGTTTTGATGAATAACTCAGCTGAGTCCCCGCCAACACAGAGAGTATATACTCTCTCATTGATATGTGTTCTTACTTCCTATACACTTCATGATAATCCGAATTATTATCTTGGTGCACTCAATGATTTACTTGAATGGATACTTGATAGTGGGGAAATATTCCTGCTTTTAGAATTACTTGATTTGGACACTCAGAAGCTCCTAATCAGTATGCTAATAATATTCTTTTGGTCCCACTGGAGCTTCAAGACCAAAGAAACTACTACAATTCATGAACAATTCAAAAAATGGAAATTGATTGAACCATCCATCCTCTCCCATCAAGTGATATTCAGGTATCTCTGTAATTTCGCAATTGGGAAAAGTACATCTAATGCATGCGAGATAAACCTGTCAGAAACTAATTTCAAAGTCCGAGCTGTACTAAAAGAAATGGCAAATTCCACATATTGCAATGAATACATTTCTATAATTCCAATGGTGGCACAAGCAATCGAGATTACCGATAATCCCAAATTAAAGCATAGACTATATGATACATTGAAAATTATTATAGAGTGTCATAGTGATTGTTGTATGACAGATTACCTAAACGAAGATAATACTGATTTAAGAGTATTAATCCAACATGGTTTATGGATTAAACATGATGCAAATATATGCCAAAAAGCTCAAGATATCTACATCATACTAAGTAAAAGAAACTCTAAAATTAAACTTTGGTGGGATGCAATCAACGGAGGTAAAACCTATATAGCTCCATCAACAACTGGTGCTCCACGGACCTCCACTACAGTGGAGATGCACACCGCACCACAAAGACCGCTTACACCAGGATCTTGGAACTTGTTGGGGCAATAGTTATGCGCACTCGATTTCACATTCAAGTTTAAGGAGTATATACGGGAAGGCCACTTCCGCTGGAGCGGGGGCCTGTTTGTTAAATACCCAGATTTTCTTTATCTATCACGTGGAAAAACGGGGCTGTCTCAAGATATCTGACAGTGAGGTTAACGTCCCATGTGATGATGCTAATGACTTAAACCGAGCGAAAAGGTACCTGGACTGCATGGAGGATTATAGCATCCATGGAGATAAAACGGTCGCCACCATCTTCCATTGAAGCAATACCGTTAATTACCTTATATTATCAAGACCTTGGACCCTCTCGAAGCTCCGATTAGTTTAGGATCAACTCCGTCAAGGTGCAGACTCCAATGACAGTTTTTTTTGGGTGGTTTTACGTAATTGCTAGACCCTTTAACGCTCGCAATAAAAAAAAAAAACCCACATGAAAGTGATGTCGCAGCCAACGAAAAATACATCCGAGTTCAAATTGCGGAGACAGGTACATCTATCATCAGTCGTTCATATATAAGGGCTGAACTCGTCAAATTGACCAATAAATCATAGCGTTTTAGCTAACAAATTTTTAAGTCATCAAATCTACTTTTAATTGACTGTTATTGATCATGCCAGCGTTAGAATTAGTAGCTGCTGGGCTCCTTGGATCTCAGTTATTCGAAGCCAAATATCATGCTAGTGAGGATTTCTTCCTTGCTCAAAAGGTTTTGACCAACTCCATTCCTTTCTTCTACCAATGTTATATGGGAAGAGCCAGTTACTGGTATTGGTTTGAAAAGTCTGCTGCCAAGCATGCTAACAAGAAAGCTGTTGCTTTCCCAAGACCAAAGAAGAACCCTCCACCTATTAGACTTGATTCTGAAGGTAATAAAATCTATGATGATCAATTTACTCTTGAAACTTTCACTTATAAGGAGTTATACGACATTGTTTTGCGTTTCTCCCATATCTTGAGATTCGAATATGGAATCACCTCCAAGGACACCATTGCTGTCAGTTGTATGAACAAGCCATTGTTCATTATCATCTGGTTGGCCTTATGGAACATTGGTGCTCTTCCAGCTTTCTTGAACTTCAACACCAAGGATCAACCATTGATTCACTGTTTGAAGATTTCTGAAGTCTCTCAAGTTTTGATTGATCCTGATTGTGCTGGACCAATCCGTGAAACTGAAGACAGAATCAAGGAAGAATTACCTCACGTTAAGTTGAGATACATCAATGAAGTCGAATTGATGAAGGTTTTGACCGACAAGTCCAGACCAAAGCACAGAGCTCCTGATAACACCAGAAGACCAGAAGATCTGGATTACTCTGCTTGTGCCTTGATTTATACCTCTGGTACCACCGGTTTACCAAAGTCTGCTATTATGTCATGGAGAAAGGCATTTATGGCCTCCAAGTTCTTTGGTTATATCATGAAGGTTGATTCTAATTCTACCGTTTTGACAGCCATGCCGTTGTACCATTCTACAGCTGCTATGCTTGGTGTTTGTCCTACTCTTTTAGTCGGTGGTTGTGTTTCCGTGTCTCAAAAATTCTCTGCTACTTCTTTCTGGACTCAAGCCAAGTTATCTAATGCTACTCATATTCAATATGTTGGTGAAGTCTGTCGTTACTTATTAAACTCCAAGCCACATCCAGATCAACAAAGACACAATGTGACTATTGCTTATGGTAACGGTTTACGTCCAGATATTTGGATGGATTTCAAGAACAGATTCCATATCAAGGCTATTGGTGAATTCTACGCTTCTACTGAATCCCCAATTGCTACTACCAACTTGCAATATGGTGAGTTTGGTGTTGGTGCTTGTCGTAAATATGGTTCTTTCATCAACAAGATTTTATCTTTCCAACAAGTTTTGGTAAAGATGGATCCAGATGATGAAAATGAAATCTGGAAGGATTCTAATGGTTACGCCACCAAGGCCCAAAATAATGAGCCTGGTGAATTATTAATGAAGATTTTGAATGCTAAGGAACCAGAAAAGACTTTCCAAGGTTATTACGGTAACAAGAATGCTACTTCTTCTAAGGTCGTTAGAGATGTTTTCAAGAAGGGTGATGCTTGGTTCAGAACCGGTGATTTATTAAAGATAGATGGTGACGGTTTATTATATTTCGTTGATAGATTGGGTGATACTTTCCGTTGGAAGTCCGAAAACGTTTCTGCTACTGAAGTTGAAAACGAATTGATTGGTTCCAAGGGTATCAAACAAACCGTTGTTGTGGGTGTTAAAGTTCCAAATCACGAAGGTAGAGCTGGTTTCGCCGTGATTGCCCCAATTGATGAATACGCTGATCCTTCTAAATACCCAGAACTTTTGGAAAAGATTAGTAAACATTCCTTGGCCACTTTACCAAGATATGCAGTTCCTCAATTTATAAAGATTGTTGATCTGATTCAAGCTTCTCACAACCACAAGGTTCCAAAGAATGCTTACAAGAACCAAAAGTTACCAAAGGGTGAAAATGGTGAAGATACCATCTATTGGTTGCATGGTGACAAGTACGAAGAATTGACTGAAGAAGCTTGGGCAGGAATCATGGGTGGTAAATCTAAGTTGTGATCATTATCATTAATAATCGTGATGATGTTTAACCTCTCTATCTTATTTTGTTTTTAAATCCTTTTGAAAATTATATAATCTATTTCTCTCAGTCTTGCAATGGCATGTCATCTCATTTTGTATCATTGAATCATCATCATTTTCAGCATCCATCTTCATCAATTTGAGTTATTATAAAAGAAAAGAAAGAAAGCTAGCTAGCAACAGAACTGGCTTAAAATGCTAGCGGCACAAGCTAATGTTAACATTTCAAATCATGGTTGAATTATTTGATTAACCATGGTTGATATGATCATAGATGGTTGTTTTTTTGATTATTTATTTAATAAAAAAAAAGTGTTCTATAATATTCGTAGCATTTATTAATATCGTTTCAACTACTAACTAAAAACTGTTTATGAAATCGTGATAAACCGTTTAAAGATTGTACTCTCTAACTGCTCTAACTGGAGAGTAGAAAGAGAGTTTCGGTTTCATGAGAATTTATTGCTTGTTAGAAATAGCAGTAACACCTGGTAATTCCTTACCTTCTAACAATTCCAAAGAGGCACCACCACCAGTAGAAACGTGAGACAACTTGTCAACAACACCGTACTTCTTGGCAACAGTAGCGGTATCACCACCACCGATGATAACAGTGTTACCGGCTTCAGCAGACTTGACAGCAGCGTCCAACATAGACTTGGTACCAGTAGCGAAGTTGTCGAATTCGAAGACACCTGGTGGACCGTTCCAGACGATAGTCTTGGCCTTAGCAATGGTGGCAGCGAATAATTCGTTAGACTTTGGACCAGCATCCAAACCCATCCAGTTGTCTGGAATACCTTCTTCTTGAGTGGCAGTAGAGGTCTTGGCATCCTTGTTGAAGTCATCAGCAGTGACGAAATCAACTGGTAAGACCAATTCAACGTTGTTCTTCTTGGCCTTAGCAACCAAGTTTTCAACGTTCTTAGCACCAGCTTCATCGAATAAAGAGTTACCGATTGGCATGTTGTCTAAGACCTTCTTGAAGGTGAAAGCCATACCACCACCGACAATCAATAAATCGACCTTATCTAATAAGTTATCAATCAATTGAATCTTGTCAGAAACCTTAGCACCACCTAAGATAGCCAAGAAAGGTCTGTTTGGGTTTTCTAAAGCCTTAGCGAAGTATTCTAATTCCTTAGCCATTAAGAAACCAGCAGCCTTTTGTGGTAAATCAAGACCAACCATAGAAGAGTGAGCTCTGTGAGCAGTACCGAAAGCATCATTGACGTAAACATCAGCTAAAGCAGTCAATTGAGATCTGAATTTTTGAACATCTTCAGCAGAAGCCTTGATCTTTTCACCTTCCTTGGTCTTCTTAGAACCTTCTTCTTCAATGTGGAATCTCAAGTTTTCTAAAAGGAAAATTTGACCATCTTTACCAGCATTGACAGCTTTTTCAACATCTGGACCAACAGAGTCATTAAGGAAAGTAACTGGCTTGTTCAATAACTTTTCTAATTCAGCAGCAACAGGAGCTAAAGAATATTTGTCATTGACTTCACCATTTGGTCTACCTAAATGAGAAGCTAAGATAATGGCCTTTGGCTTGTTTTCTAACACGTATTGAATGGTTGGTAAAGCAGCAACAATTCTTTGGTTGTTGGTGATGGTTTTACCGTCCAATGGAACATTGAAATCAACACGGATGAAAACTCTCTTGTCGGTGACGTTTAAGTCCTTAACGGATAATTTAGAAGATAAAGACATTTTTGGTTTAGGAATATGGAGCAATCTCATTGGATTTACCTGCTATTTATGTGGTGGTGGTGTGCGGTGAGTGCGAAAAACTCCGACGGGTGAGGGGGAGCCGAGATGGTGAAAAAGTGTGTGAGTTAGCGGTAGTAGTGGCCGTGGTTAGTTAGTTAGTTAGTGGTGGTGGTGTGAGTCGCACGGGTAGAGATCAAAAGGAAGTAGCGAGGGACCGGGGGAAGCTTGTAAGAGTGGGACTGTAGCAATTGGATTGGTTTAGGTGTAGAATTGTTGGTGGGTGTGGCAGTGATGGTAGTCGGAGTGGTGGTGGGAGCGGTGGTAGAATTAGTGCGGTCTAGTGACAGTTCTAGTGACAGGTCTAGTGGTGGTGACAAGTGGTTGTAATTGGCCGTCTATTTAATTGTGTTTCACTGTGATTCAGTGTTTAGCGAGACATTTCCTCGCTATCGCTATCACCGCCCCAGCCCCCAGCCCCCAGTGGGCCCTGCCATGCCTCGTGTCTGGGGAAATGGCAGGTATCGGGTGAGGTGATCGCCGGGTCAAGGTCCTTTCATCCGGGAACATCAGCATATGATCCGGGTCAAATCCACTAAACGAGGACCAATGGGTTGCCAATAGCCGTGAATACGGTCAATGGGAGCAATTGACCTGGTGTTGCCAATTGGATCGTTTTTGGTGGTGGGGGGTTTTCTACATGTTCTGTTTTTCAAAGACACCTTTTAATTTGGTACTAATTTGGTACCATAAATTGGTGCAGTGGGTTTGTTCAGTGAAAAACCGGGTGCAATGCTGCAATTGAGTGATTTCGCCGGGGTACTGCGTTCCTTACAGTTCGGTACAGATCGCCACATACACCTGCACCTTGCTATTGGCCCAATCTTGGTGTGTTTAGACCTGTTTAGTTGAGGCTGCAACTGATCCTGTGTGGTGGTAATTTTCACTTATGTCCGCGATTACATAATCGGAATCAGTTGCAACAAGTCACGTGACTCTACTTCATCCACTTACTACTATACCTTCAGCTTAATCACAGAGACATGTAGTTTGCGGTCTATTGTTGTGCATAGTAGTTTCTCTAAATATAGCACTAGTGGTAATTGGCATTTTTTGTTACGTAATGGTTGCAAAAACTTGCTCTCCCACTATATGGATGTAACGGAACACACACATCTAGCCCTATGAACCCAATTATGCCCGATTAAGCTCACAAAATACCTCCAATACGGTCAGCATTCCTTCAATGATGATACCATCTCCTTATAACCCTCTTGTTCTGTCTCTATCTCCTCTTATAAAGGGATCTTTTTGGTCCCAGTAATGTCTCTCCAATGTCGCAATGTCGCAGAACTTTCCAGAACATCACAGCCCATCATATATATAATCTCATCCTTCCCTTCCTTCAATAATCAATACAATTATAATTAAAACACTACAATGGATAAAATCTTACAATGGTCTATAGCGCTGCAGTCCGGAGACAAGGAAGCTTTGAAAAAGCTTGGAGCTCCAGACCCAAAAATGCTTCAACAACTCTTTGGAGGTCCTGATGAACCAACCCTTATGAAACAAGCTATAATAGTGGTCACTAATCCAGAAAGTGATTTAGAAGCTAAAGAAATTGCATTTGAAAACTTTGAAATGCTTATTGAAAATATGGATAATGCTAATAACATTGAAAATATTAAGTTATGGGAACCAGTGATTCAACAATTAGACGCCGATAAACCAGAATCTTTAAGAGTAATGGCTGCTTCTATTATTGGAGTTGCTGTTCAAAATAATCCTAAATCTCAAGAAGATTTCAACAAATATTCTGGATTGAAATCATTAATAGATATTGCATCTGATTCTAAAACATCTACTGAACTTCTTTTGAAAGCTTTATCCGCAATTGCATCATTTATTAGAAACTTTGAACCAGGTTATGTTAAATTTGATGAATTAGATGGCTGGAAAGTTATAAATTTGTCCAGAGAACATGATCATAAGGTTAAATTAAGAATACTATCATTAATTTCTTCCATTTTATCTACTGGACTTGATTCTAAGAAGGAAGAACAAATCCGTAATGGTCATATGACTGAATACTTGGTTTCTGTTCTTGAAAAGGATGGCCATTCTGGTTGCATTGACAAGACCTTGAACATTATTACTCAATTATCTCATTTAAACTATCAATTTAGCTCTGCCGAAATTGCCGAATTTTCTCAAGGTTTATCTAATGTTGAACACAAGAAAGAAGAATTGAATGGTGATGACTTCCATGCTGCTAAGAAAGCAATCAACTAATGAAGAAACGACCACAGTTAGTTTTTTTTTTTAAAAGTCTACGAAGTCGATGAGAACCATAAAGTTTGAATATTATTGAAACATACTAATTTAACATTGAACCACAAGAACTCAATCCAATGAGCTTAACAGTATGAACTCAAATATTTCAAAATCAATATCTGGTTTATTCAGCGTGGTTCTCTTCAATATGGATATAGTAACGATAAGTAGTCTTAATGAACTCGTAATTTAATGGAACGAAATGTAGAAAAATAGAACCAATAGAACCAGTAGAAACTTGTTAAATAGGATGATAATTACAATTTAAAGAGTTGAGCAGTACTTCTATTTGAATAGCAGTGCTATACCGGTTACTGCCTGCAATAACCAGTAATTTACCATAAGTAGTTAATCTATAAACCTATGATAGTTAGCGACCGAAGGAACCAACAAAAGCGATCTCAGGTATGAGACAAGAGAAAAATATATACAGCTTGGGCTTAGGTCAGTTCCGTTCAATAATAGTGGTGTTTGAGTGTTGCAAGGTTGGTCTCAGAATGGGTGCAAAATTTATGTAGACGACCTAGAAAAGGAAGACCAGAAGATAGTACCATATAGTAGTGGATGTGTAGATAGTTTTGAAGGCCCAGTATTTGTACCAGGGACTTTCAGCAACATTAGCCGTGATTATGGCGTGGAGCATTGAACAATGGATAGTTATTACTCATTGATAACTTCGTCCTCGTTCTCTCCTAACAAGGCCCTTTTCATAGCACCGTCAGTGGTAGGAGGAACAACGTTCTTTCCACTGGCATCTTTGCCCAAAGTTCCCCATTTCTGCAAGTGCAAGTACATAGAATAAATACTCTTGAACAGTCCATGCAACTTTTCAGCCTTTGGCTCTGTCATCATCTTGAACTGACGGACAGTTTGAAGGAACGTAGTTTTGGGATCTGTTCCAGATTTGACGGTTCCCAAGTTGGCCAATGTACTGTTTCTTTCGTATTTATCATATAGGGAATAGGAAATGGTATAGGTGAACGAATTGAGCCATTCCAACGCTTCTTTCTGACTTCTGACAGGGAAAATATTAACTCCCAATTGGATCTGGCACTTGTTCACCATGTAGGCTACTTCTTTTGCAGTTAATGTGGTTTCACTTTGCTTTCTCTTTTTTGACTGCGAATTTTCATTGAGTCTCTTGAGCACTTCCTCTTTATACCTTTGGTTTTCTGCATTTCTTAACTTGGTAAGGTACTGGTCGTAACCTTCTATCACGATGATTACGGTATAGTTTAGAGTTGGGTCTTTAAGTTCGGCTATGGTCTTTGCTCCATCTACCAGATACTTAAGAGTGTTGTTTTGTACCCTCTCAACAAAGTCAGTAGCTGCAAAGTGAAGGACCAAGTTCTTTTCGTGGATCTCTCTGGGCTCACAGGGAATGAACACATCCTTTTGTTTGTGGTAGTTAGCAGTTATTTTCCGTTTCCAGTATATTAAAGGAATGTCACAATTATAAGATTCAACTGTAGTGTGCTCAAATGTTTCCTTAAGTAATTCATGGTCAAACTGGACTGACTTTGGTAGGTAAATGACCATTTCTCCAAGCAATTCTTCCTTTTTTCTAGTGATTTTATTAGCATCTTTGAGCTGTTTTTGAGTGTACTGGTAGAAGGGATTAGTAATAGAAGGACTGGGCTCTCTTTTGGTCTTGGTGGCGGGTTTGATAGGCTTCACTTCCAGTATATTTGAAGATGGTATAGTCGACTCTGGGATAAAGTCAGAAGATGTTTTTGCAACCAGAGTTGCAGCCAGCTGGTGTGCTGTAGAGGGACGCGAAGCTGGTGGTTCCATTTTCAGCGAAGGACGACTGAAATTCTTTGGTGAAGGTGCTTTGATATCTTCCTCTACATCTGAAGTAGGCTGATTTTTCACCTTTTCACCCTTCGGCGTTTCCCGGAAACTGTCCTCCTCGCTATCGGAGAGCCATTTCACCAAGTCCATGAGAACTTGCTTTGGTTGCAGTTGCAGAAACGAGAATGAAGAGTCAACAATTGGGTCATTTCTGGATGACATTATTGGCGACAGAGGGACCATTTGGGAGGTAAAGGTCTTCTTTGGTTCCGGTTTTGATAGTCTCAATGATTCTGGGATAATTGGAGAAGAACTGTCAAACTGGGACTGGTACCGTTTGGGACTTGTAGGTTTGGGCTGAACTGGTTGGGATACTTCTGATTGTGACGACAGAATGACCACTAGGCTTCTTTTCCCCGGTCTCTTGATGTTCATCAGACTCGAGGGCCTGTCAGATGGGACAAGTGGCTCTGTATCAGGTGGTGCTTCCGCGTTGGTCTCTGGATCTTCTTGCTCTTGGTGTACACCTATATCCTCTTGATCTGGCTCTGAAACCAGCTCTTTTTGGTCCTTTTTTGGACTTTCTTGAGCATTATAGTTATCTTCTTCTGGCTCAGGGACATTGTTATCCATATCTGGATCTTCTTGGTAGTATACTGGTGATGATGGGGTATAAGACGCGGTCTCATCACGTCTAGCTTGACCGTGTTGGTCCATTATTCCAAGCTGATTTGGCATTATTTCCTGGCTGCTTTGGCCCATGAACGCTATTTCGTCTAAGATATTGCCATTGTTGTGTCTATTATCGGTTCTTTGGTCATGTTTTGCTTCTATGTCGTTATTCTCAGAAGTAAGTCTAAAGTTAGTAGGGGGCGAAAAAAACGTGATTTGAAGTACTTACAGTTCGATGATTTCAGGTTCCGTGAACGTGTCATCCGAGAGGTTGATGACGAGCGGTTGTCGCATGCTGAACTGACGCTGGGGGTGGTAAAACTGGTGGAGATGGAACTTCTATAGTTGTGTTGTGATGGGTCCGGTATACAAGCAAGGTAAACAATATGATCTGGACTGTATATAAGCAATGGTGGGAAGAACAGGATGGGTGAATAGAGGGACAGAAGGAGTGGAAATAATAAGAAAAGAGATCTAAATGAACAACTTATTGTTATTAAGGCTGTGGAAGACTATTTGGCCTTTTTTTGGCAGGGGTTCACTTACAAAAGGGTAGCTTTTCAGGTTTGAAACTTGCCTAAATGTGGTAAAATAGTAATAAGAAATCTGCAGATACGTATAAATCAACAAATATAGGGATTAGTACCCTGACAGTGGTCAAAAGCCATTTCTTTTAGTCATTTTGGGAATGATTTCATCTTTTGAGTATTTGTCAGCAATTACGTAATCCTCAACTGGCCCACAAATCACCAGTATCAACAACTACAACCAGATCAACATCTACGATCCATCAACAACAGGCACCTCACCAAGCAAACCTTGTGTACAGGACACCGTCGTTAAAGATCGAATTCCACACCCCCATCCCGATTGAGCCAACCGCCCTGTTGTTGCACCCCCTTGGTTACTTTACAGCCAACACTTCCAGTGAAAAGAACCGACCACCTCACCAGTATAAATAGACACCGATCCGCTCCTTCATTTCCTTCATATCACAGACCTACATACTTACCCGGAACTCTTTCCCATTAGTCCATTATGTCCAGAAGAAGAGGTTCCACCCATCACAACGGATCAAATCTCGACGAATCGATATTCGAGCTTAAAGAAGTCCAAAGTAGTATCCGGTACGATTGGCCACAATTTCTTAAAGATGACGCCAATCCTGTTGAAGTGGCCGTTGCCCTTTTAGATGATACATCTGTGGGTATGGCACATAGAATGCCAGAGTTTGAACTGATCAAACAGACTACCGAATCAGCACTTAGAAATGTGGTAAATGATCATCATGAACTTTTCAATAACAGTGTGGGTTCTTACCACATCTTGCTTTCTACATTGAACGAGTCACAAGCAGACTCTCACGAAATTAAGGATATGTTGGAAAGTACTACCAAAGATATCCATGATAGATCTGATATTCTTAATGAACTAAGCCAAACTTCGGCCAGATACGCTGATATGATTGAAATATTGGATGCTATCAACGAAATGACAGAAATTCCCAACAAAATCGACCAATTGGTCGGTGATAAAAAGATCCATGAAGTCTACGACGTGATATCACATGGTTATAAGTTGGCAGAACAATATAACTTGTGGTCGTTGCCTGCAATGAACACACTTCAAAACTACCTTGAAATTCAATCCAATGCCTTGTTCGACATGATTGTAGACGAACTTCAAAACGAAATCTACTTAAAGGGTAATCCATCATTGACTAACCCAGATACTGCCAATCAATTCTACAGTTGGGAAACTTTGCTCCAATCCAACAATCCACAATTATCTTCATTCAAAACATTAATAGCAGAGCTGGGCAACTTGGAACAGTACATTTATAACTCTGCTAACTTGGATATTTCCGAAGTGGTGGAAGTTATGAACAAACCAGTGCAAAATTTCATTAACAACCAATTGCCTAAACTTCATTCTCATTTCTCCAAAAACTCCGAAAAGCTCTACTCTCTTTCCAGTAATAACGAGAAGTTGTTTGTTAATGGAAATGATGGTGCTTCTTCTTCCAATTTGGACTATTCCATTCTTCTTGAAGCCACTTCTAGTTTCCATTCCGAATCATTCCATTACATTTATATGCTTCTTTACACAGCCTCGAAACTTGGACGTTTGAACCAAATCGTGGAAATCCTTTCTGGAAACAACCAGCTGGAATTACACGGTCTTATTAATCGTAATATTGAAGAAGTCAGACAAAGAAACGGTGCAGTTCTTGGTAAACTTGACAAAATCCAAAATTTTGACCGTTCTTTGACCTTTGACTTTATAGGAACCAAGAACTTCAGTGACTCTTCCGTATTGATTCTTAAAGATTTATTTGGATCTATTTTCGTCAAGAGTTTGGGTGTTCTTCAAAGACATAAAGTTGTTAGTGAAATCGTTGACAGAATCGAATCTGGTCTGAATTTGGTTGCTGGAGTAACCAACGGAGATGGAAATAGAGTATATGGAGAAAACACCAAATCATATGACATTCAAGGCATTTGGAACTCTGTTAAAAAGGAATTACAGTCTTTAATGACCAATTATATTTATGACAACTTGACTATTGCCGCTAGTTCCGATATCATTCACACCAACAGTAAGATTCATGATATTTTGAGAAAGAAAGACCTTTTCCATTTCGAGGACGTTTCTTATAACAAATCCTCTAAGGGTCCAGAAGACTTACAGGTTATTTTGCAGGACATGTTTCCAGGGTTTCTGTTGTCAGACTCATTCAGATCCAAAAAATCCGGTGAATCTGGTGAATCAACCTCTCCTTATATCAAGAGTGAAAGATTCAATGCAGTGGTTGATGTATTGGTTCCTAAGAACTTGCTTAACATGAGAATCATTCTTGAATTCTTCTTGATATTTATTTCTGGTTCCCAAAAGATCTTCACTGTTGATGGAAAACCTATGAATAAGAGTACCATTCAATTTTTTGAAGACTTCATGAAGTTATCTTTCTTGACACATGTTCGTGAGAGTTTGGATGCTTCTTTCAAGGAATTCATTGGCGTAGGAGCTGAACCATCCAAGGCTGCCAGTGGAAATGTTTCTTACTTGACTGGATTGAAATTGGATTTGATTTCTATGGATAAGTCAGAGTCGAGTTCAGACAGAATCACTCCAATTGCATCTAATTTCACTGTCATCTATCAAAATGCTTTGGACTTCAAGAAGCTTTTCTACAATATTTGTTCTGTTTTCAATACTTCATTGACATACAGAATGGAGTATAGTAGTATCGTCTTGAGGTTCTTAAAGCAATTTTCAGATGCCTATACTTCCTTCTACAATGAGTTGTTGTCAGGAAATGAAGAAAGTAGAGTCATGGATTATAACACCCCTGCCAGTAATAAACCAATTCTGAGAACCAGTAAGTGGATTCGTGTTCCTGCGTTGACTGAGGTCAGTAGTATGATTATCCAATCAGAAGGCAATAGTGAAGAACTCAAGGTTTTGTTGCTGAAGGAGCTTCAAATGTTTGCCTTCAACGGAGAAGAATCCATCTTTGATATCACCAAGGATGATTTATTGGATAGTGATTCTTTTAATCAAGTTTGCTATTTATTATTGACCACTTCCTGGATTTTGACTTGGTTACCTTTTATTAAGAAGGAATCTAATTACACTGGTTTCTCCAACGATCTGTCATTCACTCTTTCCCCAATAGATAAATTGAGATATGACTGGTCATTCTTGGAAAATGGTAGAACAATGATTAATGTTACCACTGGAAATGAAGACATCAATCAAGATAATCTTTACCTTGCATTAAATAAGGACAAGCTTAAAGAGTTTGAAGAATCCGTTGGTAGCTTCAGAATGATTAGAGACCATACATTATTAGCATTAAGATATGATTTGAGATGTAAAGCAATTTATTATATTGCTAAATCATTCAAACAAATTGACTGGACCCCAATTACTGAACCAGGAGACTCCGATCAATTTATTGGTTTATTAAATAAGGAAGTCTTTTCTATCGACAACAAACTTACCAAATATTTAAGTGTTGGAGAGAAAGAGAGTATTTTTGTTGGATTACCAGAATTCCTCAACATGTTGGTTATTCAAGGATCACAATTGGTAAGAAAAATCAATGCCAATGGTATCAAGAGAGTTTTATTAAATATATTTACCTTACAACAAATGTTAAGAAATTTATTAAAAAATCCGGAAGAAGTGGATTTCACCAGATCCTCAGTTTATTTCGAATTATTTACCCTTAACGAATTTAATTTTATTAATTTCGTCAAAGTAAATGAACACGGATTTAGTTTGGAAGAATATAATAATATGGCAAGAATGATTTATAGTGAAAAATTGGCTGATGGTAACGGTACTCAATTCAATAAAACTAAGTATAATGATTTGTTAAAGAAGATACATGGAATAATGGGAGAAAATCCTCAACAATGAAACTATGAGCTTCGCCACTAAATCAAATCAAAAAGTTATGACCTTATTGCTTCAAATTCGTGGCAGTTTTTTCCAATTGTTATTTTTTTTTTTGAAAAATCAAATAATTGTTGCGAACTACAGAATACCTGGAAATTGAATCAATCAATTGATAATCATAAGAAATAATTCAATTCTCTATAATTGCTCAATGAGATTAAGATAAAACGGAATTGATTGTAATTTGGTTCGAAGAATTCCCATCATTTCCGAGTTGCAGCTACTGCAATACGAAAGTATGATCAAAACTGAATTTATTGACTATTGAAAATATATGCTAGAATTGTCAAAAATCGGTCAATTGAATTAATGCATGGTTAGTGACTATGACTATAGCTAGCGCATTACTAGCGCATTACCATGCCTCTTGGCCTGAAATAAAATAAAATGAGTTTAATTGAGTTTTTTTTTTTTGTAGTTTGTTATGTTGATGTAGGTTCATGCATTTTATGCAATTGACTACTTGACCGTCAATTTACCAACTGTTGCAGCCAGTTTTCTTTTGGAAATTAAACAAGAGCTCAGAACCAGCAAATCTTCCCAAATAGGTCTGTTTCATGGGAGCATCTGATAGAGGGGTTGCAATCTGGTATTTCTCCCAAGGGTCCCAAAGTATATAGCATATGAAAACCTAAGCCAATAACGGATTGGGTTTCCTTATCGGTTAAAATTCCGCATTGCATTGTAACTGATCGGTCATACTACGGTGATAAGAATTGAATTTATCATTTAGAAAATGCTCTGGTGGAGGGACTAATGTCAGAAAGAATGGTATCAGGTCATTTATTTAGATTAAAAATAGTAGCCTTTTTTGGTGCCAAAATAGAGAAGGTCGATTCTTCCTTCTACACTAATTGTTTTAAGGCTTCTTTACATGATGTCTAAATTTTCTTTTTTTTTTTTTTTTTTAGGTAAATGATAGGTTTGCGCCCCCATACATTGAAAATCAAATTCGGCCGAGAAATGTATAATACTTCATGGTTGCATTGCGACTTAAGGTTCCGCCTCAGCATAAGAATGCCTGTATTGGGCGCTTGATGCATATCGTAACTGTACTTGAGGTTTCTAGACGAGCTAGTCACCTATAATTCCATTGTGACCATAATTTAATTGAATAGTTTAAAATAATTAGAGTATTTTTACATTATTAAATGAAGGTATGACTTTTTCTAGAAAATTTCTAGAATATTTTATTGAACGCATGGAATCGGGCGCTTCTAAATAATATTTTATGTCTGAAGCATGGAAAAAAAAAAAAATTTGGAAGATACAAAATTCACAAAATTCACAAAATTCATATTATTATCGATTATTAAGCGCCAACAACAGACCATCTTTAGCTCGCCGAAACTATCCCTATTCACCAAGCGAGCCTAGGTACTGGTAATTTTTACGAGTGCTTCATCATATCATTTATGCATCTATAATTTCCCCTCTTTTTTTCGTTATCATGATTCATTTCAGTTTGAACAATATTGCGAACAAGTCGTTCGGATTTATCATTAGCCACAAATGGATATTCTGTCGTATACACTTACAATCAGCCTGAAAAATTTGCCGAAATCTGGCCTGACGACATCATACGTATTCACATTACTGTACTGTATCAACAGAAAGTTAATTATAGCCAAGATGCACCAACACTTAAAGTGCTTGGTTGTTGGGGAGAAAAAGTAGCACCCAAAATAGTAGTTTTGAACCACTTAAACGATAATAATATGTTTCAGAACGCTTCCAGCTGAGGCGAATTAAAATCATCCACGATTGATAGAATCAGGTTATCTTTGAAAGTGGTGCATTTTTTAAGCGTCCTTCAGTTTAACGATCACAAACGGTAGAAGGTAATAAATAATTCGCATTTATTCTATATGTAACTGTCTGCCTTAATTGGCTGAACCCTGAACGTCCAGTCATAAAATAGCACGATAAAAGACACAAGAGTGCAATCCAGGTTTAACTGACGGGTTTTCGTTGACAATATAATAATTTTTGATACAGATTTGCTCTTTGCTGGTATTCACTTTGTTGGTAATACCTATACGGATATTGATCTGGCTGCGAAATAAGTTTATACTTTCACTGGATCATTTTGTAATTAGCACCAGCCCCTACTTAGCCAGACCTTATCACACTTGACCATACTTATTTTTGCCTGATGTGTTTTGTGTTTTGTAGAACTACCACATAGTTTTGACCAAAACTAGTTAATACACATTTTTATCATTTCTTTTTTTTTATTAAAAAAAAATGCTATTACACAAGTTAACTGTCCTTTGGAAGGGATTCATGAGGTCATTGGTAAGGAGTTGATTTTGTGTGTAACTTCGTTGATAGAATAAAAAATATGGTCTCTTCTATTTTTATTTGGCGATACAGGAATCGGCATAAATGGTTTCTTTCCCGATATCCCTAGTTGAAGTTTTAAACAGACGAATACGAATTTTAAATCCAACAACAAACTACACGATACCAACCACCAGGACAATAATGTCGAATTCCGTTTAGCTCTACAATATTCGTTTGGGCAAATATATTATTTAATGAAGTTTTCAAGATACTTGAGGTTCTAGCCACCACCGTTGGGTAATTTAATAAAGTGAACTGGAACAACTTGTAATCTAAATAATAATTTCAACAATATTACCTTAAATATTGATACTCAAAAGCATATCATTACTGGTTCACTAGGATACATAGTGACTATAATTCTATTTGGAAATATAGAGGTAACATACGAAACTTAATAATCGAATATTAATTCTAAATAAATTCCAATATAGCTTTTAAGGTGAATTTCATTATCGGTGTGGTTGACTGCAATATATCAACACATATTATCTATTATTGCAGTAGTATACAGTATCTCACAAATACGATTCACGATCCACTGACACTCGGTTTTCCAATTCTAGTTGGTGCTAAAAAATATCCCTCCTGATATCAGTTTCTGCTTAAAAACTTCTTACTAAGCGCAAATAGCTGGATTTTGGATCTCACGTTGTTGTACCTGGTGATGTTGTGGTTCTTACATTATATCTATTAAAGTTATTATTATTAAACCAAGCTCTATTTACGGGTAATCAAGGTCGATCATTATCATTATTATAAGTCCGTTTACGAGGTTCCATTATCGAGCCACTGGGAGAAGAGTATTTTTTTTAAGGTTCTTTATCAAGTCTTGATCCAGGTTCCTTTGTTTCGCATCATGTGACCACTGGTTGCTCTGGTCCTACCAGTAAACCAGGTGCAAAAATAGTGTAGACTCTATCGTAAAACATGAAATAATAGTAGGTCTGCTACGAAGCTAAGACCAAAAATATTGGGACTAGCCCCTCAATTGAATTGTCTAGCAATGTCTGGTAAAGTTAGAGGCAATTCCAACATGTTCACTTAATCTTTCAAAGAAGAATCTACCAATACCAGAACCAACAACTACTGCGAAAAAGTAAGTCAAGGTATAGGTCATGGCTACCAACATCAAACTGTAGCCGAATAAGTCTGGTAAAATACATAAGACAAGTCTGATCAAGTCTCTGTAGACTCTAGAAGCTAAGGACAATTGGCCAGGGAATGAGTTCTTTCTGTCCAGTTCTGCAGGTTGAGCTCTGAAAGTTCCGGAAGAAGTCTTTTTTAAACTTTCATCGGAATCTTCCGGACCACAACAGTCGCCGGATTTGACAGCTGCTCCGACAGGAATGATATCGGCACCATACAGAGGGTTTCTCCAGACCTTTTGTTCTAAGTATAATCTGAGGAATTCGAAACCTCTAGCAATGAATGCAAGGAAGAAGAACAATAAGAAGATACCGAATGCTTGAGCCTTGGTGCTTGCAGAAAGACCGCTGAATAAAACTGGATAGTCTTTGAATTGAGTGGTGAACCACATATGCATTCCTGGCATGTCTCCCATACCTTCCATGCCATGGGACATAGACATACCAGTGGAAGTAGAAGAGGACATATCCATACCCATGGTAGAGGAGGCCATGTCCATCATAGTGGAAGCGGCCATGGATCCCATATCCATCAGGGATCCCATATCCATGTGCATTCCCCCGTGACGAGCTTCAAGCATTGTGATGTGTAGTAATAATAGTAGTTAACTATAGGATGGAGTTTAACGAGGGTAATGTTTCGAAAAAGGCGATTGTCTGGTGGGTCTTGTTTAAGTCACTTGTGATCTTGTGATCCCGTACTTAGTCGTTATTGTATCCTGTTACCGATATTGTTCTACAGTGGGATCCCATTCGCTTTTTATACATATTAATTTGCTCACCTTGAGCAAATAAATCTGCCTAGATAGTAAAACGGTAATTTGCGAAAAAATGTCCTAATTGGCTGCGACCAAGACAACTGATTCCGATCCTAAGAGATCTGTGATAGATCTGAGCGAGCGTGTCTTCCGATCAAAGGTGCACGGTGTGAATCTGACGAGACAAGATGGTTCCTAGTAAATTGCACCACTTGCCAGGGCCTGAAACTCGACGCCAGGGCAGAGATCTTGCGATGGGGTTTGCCAAGGAAGGAGATGTTGTCACGTGATAGATTTTTCACCTACACCCACCACCAAACTGATGGAAGAGATAAATGTCAATGCGGTTCATCGCCTTCAGTGGGGTGGGGTGGGGGATGGTGGAAAAAGTACGGCCTTAGAACGGGACTCGAGTGTATATGGTATGTGAGCCGTATATGGACAATAGTATTTATGAGCACTTTAAGAACAAAGCCAAACCAAGACGAATCTCGCTTAATAAGGGTCTCGCAACAATTCCAGATGTAGGAACATTGCGCTTTTTCGGGTACCCTGAAAAATACTGTGAACACTGAAGCAGCCGTGACACTTAGGTGGCCCCCTATTTCTTCCTGGTTCCTTTAGTTGACTCGGTCCATTTCACCTTTCACCACATGGTCCTTTTGGTCCTAGTAGTCTGAGACTACAGCATTAAAATTAAACTGCTCATGTCTAATTTAATCCCCACAGAAGTGAGCAATTAATTGGTTCCATTATCGATCAATCTTGAGCAAATTTGATCCAGATATATGATTTGCGTGTGAGCATATTCTTTGACATGTTTTTGGACGTAGAAGTAGACATCGAAGGAGACGTAGACGAACTTTTGGAAGCAGGTCGATCTTTTTTTTTTTTTTTTTGTTTCATCAGGTTTTTCTGAAAGGCATTTCGGTTATTTTCTTCATTCGTTTTGTACGTTATGGCGGGCCATCTTTTCTTCCGTAGCTTCATAACCATGTAAGGCTCTCGCGGCCGACGTGCACTAATTATAATAATTATAATTAGAAATATTAATGCTCTAAACTAATTAGTAAGCTTATTTCATGTGCTATAATGATAGGGCCCGCATATTTTAGTAATTTGCTTGGATGCACCATAGACCAAGCAATTCCATTCTATTGTCATGTATTCATAGCACTTATTGCATTACAACTGCCAATAACTGAAATCGATCGATATTATTCAAGAACTATTTACTCAGCAACTAGAAACTAAAATAGAACTGACCTGTGCGTCCTAAACGAATGCACAGTTTCCTCTATTGCTTCCGCATCTTGCATTTTGCAGCTCACAATTTAACTCTACATACCTATAAGTTCTTGTAAATCTTCTATTGTCTGATTCTGATTCTGGGTCTGGGTGTGGTTATGGTTCTTATACAGATTCAACAGTCATGACTCTATCAACTCATCTCATCTGATGCTTCTGGGCAAAAAAACCAGCGTTATTGCTTGGAACAGGAGATGTTTGAAAAATAAACCTGACAAATGAATGTGATAAATCTTTTTCTGAAAATGTACTCTTTCCTATTTATTTTTTTTTGGTATTTTTGGTATTTTTGGAAGTCCAATAATTACAATATTATCAATAATTCAATTATATAATAATTAATTGCATTTTTTGGAAGCTCAAAAACATCAAGTTGAAAACAAAAAAAAAAAAACGGCCAACCATCACTTCTAATATTCATTTAATTTAAATCTTGATATGTGGACATCTCTTGGATAAATCATTTGTTAAGACATGTTCATCCAACCAATCCTTACCAATAAAACGTACTCCACATGCGACACATGATCCAGGTAAAGGAAGTTTGTCGGTTAAAGTATGTGATAATTTTCCTTTAGGATCATCGAACTTAAAATGAATATGAAGTAAATGTTTCTTATAATCATAAGGACGATTGAAATGCTGAGTCTTGTGGTTACACATATGTTTTGGATAAACACATTGGAATCTTCCAATTTCATTATGAATCCGCAAATGACGGGTAAGATCACGACTAATATGCTTATTACAAATAGTACAAATTGCACCCTTTGGATTTCTCTTCTTTTTCCTTTTCACTAAGTCGGCTGTAGGTTCATTATCTTTACTTGAAACACTATTGGTACTTTGATGTGATGTAGTACGTTCAATTGGATGGTTTTCATAAGAAGAATTGGATAATGGTGAAAGCCCTTGTTGAACATTTCCTTGAAGATCTAAAAAGTCATGATCATCATTTTCACTTGTATTATCCAAGCCTCCAGGGCCTTGATATTGACGAGGAATTTGTTGAGATGGACGAGGTACTTCCTGTTTGATGGATTGGGCCTGCCCATTTACCTCTTCCAGGCCAATTGGTTTAAAAAGTGTCAGTGGTGAAAATTCAGTTGGATTAACATCGAAATTATATCCACTTAAATCCGGATGATTATCAGATTGATTGTTATTTTGTTTAGGATCCACCAAATATTCTTCAAAAGTCTTGCTGAAATTGTTATAATCTTGTTCATTATAATTGATATGTGGAGACATGAAATTACCTGAAAGTCCTGAATCTTCAAAGTATCCGTTTTGATTGGTACCTGGAGGTTTCATTGATGGAGTCATGTTGGAATTGGTAGATACGAACCTTTGAAGTTCTGGTCCATCATAGCCACCCAAATCTGGTTCAAGAATACGTAAATCTGGCCTGTTAAGCTCATCATCATCCAAATGGTGAGTCATTGCACTGAATTGTTTGGATGATGGAGCATTGTGAGAAAACAAAGAGTCAGTACTGGCATTGGAATGGGCAGTAGGGATATTTCTGTTAAGATTATCGAGCTTTATGTAGAAACCTGGGTGCTTTTTCTTAGGACGGCCGCGAGGAGCTGGACTCTTGGTATAGTGAGCGGAAGCCAGTTCGCGATAATTGGTGAACGAAGGGTATAAGTGGGTATTGGAATCGTCCTTGGCATTGTTGTTTTCGGAACCATTAGCAGCACCAGGTCCGGTAGCTGGTCCCGAAGAGTCGAACTGGTGTTGTGAGTGTTGTGACGGTTGTTTTTGGTGTTGATAGTGTGGTTGTCTACCAACCTTACCGCCAACAATAGGGAACGAGTTTTGCCGTATAGTCTTGGGTTTCTGGAGATGTTTATTGCCCTTGGGCTTGACTAATGGAGGAGTCGAAGGCATGGCATGTTGCGAAGGACTTAAACGACGTTTGAGTAACGATTCTTGAGCCGGTCCCAGATGTTGCTGCATCAAAGGTTGAGGTGGCGGCTGTTGATGTGAGGGGTTCAGTGGGTACAAATGGTCAATACGGCTCGATGGCACCGAGAAACTGGTGTAGGTGAAGTAGTCAAAGTCGGCATCGTTGGTGATGCTGCCCATGGCGGCAGTGATGGATGAATTCTCTAGTTGAGTTGGGTTATTGATAGCAGAATCGGTGTTCAAGAAAGGAACTGCACTGCCGACACCACCAGAACCACCACCACCGACAGAAGCCGAGCCAACGCCAGAAGCGAAGCCGGGGTTTCCCATGGCGGCTAATGGATCGTTACGACCAGGAGAATCGCCCAATCTATCCATTCCATATTGATCGTATAAAGCTTGAGCAAACTGGTCAATCTCCAGTGCATCATTGTCGGCGAGCAGTGGAGGCCAAGTAGAGTCAGGAAGCAGGCCCGGACCAGGGCCGGAGCCAGAGTAGATGGAGTTCTGAGTACCTAGATGGTGACTCTGACCCTGGTTGTTATAGTTACCAGTGTTGGCCTCGTTCATGGTGACATCCAAGTATGATGGGGTTTAGTAATATGTAAACTTTAAAGATTGAAGATTGGAGTGATT
Source organism: Suhomyces anneliseae (assembly GCA_030568535.1). Lineage (NCBI taxonomy): Eukaryota > Fungi > Ascomycota > Pichiomycetes > Serinales > Debaryomycetaceae > Suhomyces > Suhomyces anneliseae. The sequence goes on along the minus strand of JAJMGB010000003.1, from coordinate 290,581 downwards.
AGCAGGTTGGATAAGCAAAAAAAGGGTGTGGTTTTTGTGTCACGCAAGTTGCAACACAAGTCACCACCAAAACCGCACTACATGCACTCCCTAGCCACTAGCTATACTAAATGTATGTGACAAAAATTTTAATTAGGTAAAAGGGTGCAATGTAGTGTAATGAATGCAAAAAAAAAAGTAGTGGACAAAAAGTGGACAAAAATGGACAAAAGTTGTGAAAGTATCAAAAAGTCAAAAAGTCAAAAAGTCAAAAAGAATGTGTATTCAAGAAAAAGTTCCTTTGGTCCAACCCGTATATGTGCTCTGAGTGCTTGGTGTACCTGAGGAGTTGTTGCTGTGAAACGGCTGTGAAATATATCTTATCCATTGATCCGACTGGTATTTTGGTACCTGAATCCATGGAATAGCGGAATCCTCCGTCAAATTGGGTAAACCACTATGTTTCCATTCCATTCCTTTGCTGTTAATTCTTTTTTTTTTTTTTTTTTTTTTTTTGCTCTTGCTTTCTTTGGTTGTTTTCCTTAGTGGAGACTTTGTTCTGAATTGATTGTTTCTCAGTTGTCGTACTACATACAAGAAAAAATAGCCAAATAAGTTGTGATAGGTCTAGTTTTTGGTTTTGGCCATGTTTCCATGTTTAAATGGGGTAAGTAGCGAAAGAGTGGGGATGTCTATTTCATCATGTCAAGTTTAAAGTGTAAGCTAACTGCAACTAGTTGCATGAAGCATTGAAGCATTGGACATGAGGGTCTGATGTCTGGCAGCCGGATTTATTCACAATTACATAAGCGCTAAACCTTTTTTTTTTTTGTTTTGGTTGTTATTGAAACACTTGAACACTTTCCTACATCGTGCCCCTTAACACGCTGGCCGTCTCGCCGAACTTCCGCATATCCTACGGCAGATTTCATCTGTTTAATCGGTACCCTGGATTTTTAGCCCTTTAGTGATGCAAACCAACGTGATTCCCCACTTTAAAAATATGGTCGTGCGCATGCAAACTACGTCAGGGTCTGAGCAGCAATTGAAGTGTCGGAAAACCCGCGGGCCGAATTTTGCCAAAGTGCCGATCATTTCACTTCCTACGTCACCCTATGGGGGGGGTGTGTTCTTCCGCATTATGCAAGTAAGTTTGGCACCTATCCTTACTGCTAAACTCCATGCTCGTACCTGTCTGTTCCCTTCTCCACATTATCTCAAGTTTCATTGAATTACCACTCTTTCTATCTCTATCTTAACTCTACCATCTTTCCCAATGGTTTTAAGGCATCACAATACTTAGTTCTCACTACATAGATCTAATCTAAACAATGATCTGAATTGACCCTGAATTATCATAAACACCCGTCTACTCTTTACTCAAATTCACCAATACAAGGTGATACCTCGCAGAATTTATAGTTGACTGTCTATAAACTAGGTCAAAAAATTAAAAAGGGCCAAGGCTTCATATCATTGCTTTTTTTGTCACTAAGACACTATTGTCATCGTAACTTTTTGGACTAGTGCTTGACGGTTAAGTCAGTCGCTTATTTTTTTGGGGACAACTATCCCATACACAGAAAGGAACTTCCAAGCGATAGAACGCTATACTGATTAATTCCGAATGATGCAGTGATATTAAATTGTGGTTTAACATAGTGGAGAACTCTACAGGTTAGGAGAAATTACCCATGGTGGTGGTTTAGCCTTTTTACAGCTCTTTAACAAAAACAGGGTTCTATAAACTGTCATCATAACAGTAAACATGATTGTTTCAGCTTTAAGGTACCTAAGAACAAGATTAAGGCGGGGGATGCAATTTAATACAAGGTACGAACAGCATCAATAAAGATTTAAACACTTAACAATAGATAAGATGGTTAGTAAATAAGAAAAAAACGTTGGAATGAGGGGAAAATAACCCTTGACCCGAACTACTAGTGTAAGAAAAAAGTTGGGTATTTAGTATTGGTAGGTTGTGTTAGACACTTGAGTTATATTGGTCTCGATTAAAATAGAGTTTGATTTGTCTCTGTACTATGATTGAAAATGCATTTCCATGCGCTATGCATAATGCATAATGCAATGCCAATTGACGCCAATAATACTTATAAAAATTTGGTTCATAACCATAAAATTACAGTCAATTTTCTACTAATAGTCATTAGACGTTGATTGCACTGGATTCTATTGCATAAATTGGGGCAAAGATTTACTTACGAACTGCAAGTGGAAAGGTAAAAGAATAAATTTCCGGAACATGCATGGTATCCGACTAAATTCCGATTCCGATGACTATTCGTACCTAGTATTGATTCACAAAATTGAACCTTAGGCTAATGCATGTGCATAGGGTACCTGTTAATGTACGGAAATATATGTATGTATATATAGGTTCGCTTACATTTTAGGCATTAAGTTCTAATCACTTGGCGCTTGAATTTGCCTCATTAAGGGCACACGCAATTTTTTCTTTTATTTTGGACTCTGTTTCTTGTTTTGAGTTTGGACCCTATAGTCACATATATCTCATCTAGCCCAAATCTGTACACCCGGTAAAGCACTGCCTCTGCATTTGCCGCAATCAAATTCAATTTGAACCTTTCGTATTAAATGTATCAGCCACCACCACCACTACTTATGGCTAAAAAAAGGGTAAACCTAGACCTTACACGTGACGGGCGCGAAAATGTAGTTTCTTTCTGTTTTGTAAATTCAGGGAACTATCATTGCCCTTTTGCCTTTGCCACACCACTAAGAACCATATCATGAGTTTATTCGTACTTGGATCCACCGGACTTGTAGGAGGTCGTGTCTTGAATAAAGCCGACTCCGTTTCTAAAGTCACCTCAATTACTACCTTAACTAGACGAGAACCTAATGTAAAGTCATCTAAGATCAATTCCTTAATTGAAACAGATACTTCAAAATGGCCTGCTATTATAGCTGAAAGAGCTCAATCTACTAAAGCCTTTTTGTCTGCCTTCGGTACAACTAGAGCTGCTGCAGGAAGTGCCGAAAACTTCCGTGCAATTGATTATGGTATCAACTTTGAAGCTGCGAAAGCCGCAAAAGATGCTGGAGTAGAAACATTTATTTTAGTATCAACAATTGGTGCCAATGCTAATTCTCCATTTCTTTATTTTAAGGAAAAAGGTAAATTGGAAAATGATATTGTAGCTCTCAAATTCCCTAGAACCGTAATTTTAAGACCAGGTTTTTTGTTAGGTGAAAGAGAGACTTCAAAGGGATTTCCTACGGATTTGGGTGCTAAAGTTGCTTCAATGGCATACGGAACTCCTTTCAACTTTTTATTCAAATCCATTTATGCTGATGAAATTGCAAATGCAGCAATCCATCTTGCTTTTGAAGACTTTGAAAAGAAAGAACCTGTGGTTAAATTTTTGAGTTCAAATGAAATCAAGGCTTTGTCTGATGAAGTCAGTAAGTAAGTAAGTAAATAGTCTTTTTTTTTGTTATAGTTGCAGACATCATAATCTTATTTATGATCTTCTAGTGGCTAAGCAATACTACTTTAGTATTTATAATTAATTCTATGTGATATGAATAATCTGGTTCTTTGTAGTGAAGCCTTTCACCGAAACCTTAACAATCTTTAAGTCTCCAAGTCATTTGATAGAAATATTCGGTCTTTAGTGAAAATTTTTCTTTTATACAAGTGCTACTGAGAATAGGCTAATTATCAAGCTTCTCTACAGTTACTTTCCATATTATAAATAATTTATTCAACATTATATATATAGTCATTTAACTATCGGAACTGAACAGCGAAATACTTTTAACAAAAAAATAAAAACAACCTTAGGGGCTTTCATATATACCCAACATTACCACCATGACATTAAAATTATCCATTATTATCGATACCATCTATTAGATGGTAAGACCAGCGAAGAGAACGGTTCAGACAGTCTTTTATTGACGCACAGAGCAGAACTCAACTTAGTCGTATTGATGGCTCTTAGCAAGACATAACACGCATAAACATGGGAATAACCATCAAAGGGGAAATCATGAACACTGATCAACATTATATAAACAAGGAATCAAAAGTATTAAAGCAACTATAATTTTGTCTCTTAGCAATCACACATTGTGAGAGCTGCAAAAAGTTTGACAACAATAAGTTGCAAAGAACCAAAGAGTCCATCCTAGCGACCTTGGGATTTTGCAACTATTTTTATTAGTATTGATGTCACTAAGTCCATGAAGAAATAGTAGAGTGAATGCTTGTTGTTGACGAAGAGGCCTTAACCATCGAAACTGTAATATAGCTTCGTAAATTAATGCTAGAACCATCATCAAAATTTATTAACGACTCATGTCACTGGTTAATTAATTAAATACGGTCAAAAAGACCAGAATATATTCATATTTTCCATTTTCTTCAAATGGGAAAAAGCATCAGTCAACTTATTCGTCAACAATAGGGCACCTCTTGGTACTATCTTCAGTTAAAATATGCTTGTCTAACCAGTCCTTACCTATGAATCTGTAACCACAAGGACAGGTACCCCAGTCAAACAATTTATCACTTAAGTTGTGAAGTCTTTTGACGCAAGGATCGTCAAACTTAAAATGTCTATTCAACAAGTGCTTCTTGTAGTCATATGGTCTATTAAATTTACCCAGCTTATGACGGCACTGGCTCTTTGGGAATTTACAAGTAAATCTAGATTCGGACTGGTGAGTTCTCATGTGTCTAGACATATCTCTAGTAATTCTCTTACCACAGATTTGACAAGACTTGTAATCAACAAACTGACTTTCAACAGGAGGTGGAAGTAAACTGGAGTTGGAGTTTAATAATGTAGTCATGTCTGGATATTGATTAACATCAATACCTTGTGGCACCTGTATAGCTAACACACTTTGTTGTTGGTAAGGGTTAGGACAGCTGTTGGCTCTATATTTAGAGGGTTCATCCTCGATAGGTCTGATATCTGGAAGTGATGAGTTTTTTGGGTGTTTGAAATCTTCAGCTTGGGCCATTCCTGGGGCTTGAGCTTGTGGTTGAGTTGGAACATACTGACTTTGGTAGTATGGTTGCATTGGCTCAAAAGATGGGCCTTGGTAACTAGAACCAGTACTTGCAGTAGCTTGAGGGCGATGGCTATAACTGCTGCTAAGGTTAGCACTAGTATTAACAGGAGAATAATGTTGTTCTCCAGCACCAGAACCAGCACCAGTAGGAGGTGCTGGTGGCGCTTGTGCACCGTTCATCATATAACTGTATGACTCTTTATAGTCATACTCATTGGTAGAAGCCATAGAAGCAGCAGGATTTGCATCATCAGAATGATAATGATATAATTGATTTTGAAAGTGAGGTTGATGTTGTTGTTGAGGTTGTTGCTGTTGCTGTTGTTGTGTCATTAAGTTATCATATCCTCTTCTTCCGTGATCAAGAAATTTGTTGTTGTTGGGAGTAACTAGCTTCATTGAAGGAGCAAGATCAGTTTCACGAGTAGTAGTAGTATAATTAAGTAACTCCATTTAAGAAAGGTTCATTAGATTTTTTTATGGATAGAATTAGAGAAAGGTTCAAATTGATCTGGCAAGATTGTGATATTTAAGTAGCCACCACCTCCAAAAAAATGAGTCCGATAAGATCTTCGATTAATAACTGCTAAGCGCTTATGATAGACGTGAAACTGAGGTGGGTTTGCACCTGAAAAATATTATGGAAGCTTAAGGCGTTAAAGTATAGAAGTTTTACCAAGGCATTTAGGAACCAAAAAAAAAAAAAAAAATAATAATGAAAATAATAAACTGTTGGCGTGAAATAGCCTAAATGATGCTGTAAAGGTTAATATCAATTACAGAGGCTATATAGCGCTTAGACATGGTATTGCGAAAAATATAAATTATTTTTTAAAACAATTACAGCCTGGCTCCAAACTATTTGCATAAACAATTATTGTGCAGACAATATTTTAAATGCACTGAATTTCTGAGCCCCCTCTTCCGACAGAGTGATAATTCCAAAATTATGTAACAGGAACCGAAAACTTTATTATAGTGTCTATTATACGAACCCTGTACAGGGTACCACGCGCAAACGACCCTTCCAGAACCTCCCGATTCGTCCCGACTTGTTCTATATTTCGCTTCCGTGTCAGGGATGCGGATTTGGACGGGTTTTACCGACATGTACCGTCACCCACTGACCCCTAGGACCACTTACACACACACTTACACACACAACTACTCAATTTCTGTAACCTAGAAATACTTCAAACATTTTTTAAGTATGTACCTACAACAGACTTCAAAACCAGTCATTCAAAATTGAAGCATGTATGGCGCAACAGGGTCCACAGTTAACATTGCATGTCACCCGGGTCGGACATGAGTAATACTGGTCTTTTCTTGCTATACTAAAATGGGGGTTCTTGTATTACGAAGATGTGTAAGTAATACTCTTAACCAATTTCTAATCATTAGTGTGTAAATTAGTAATTTGACTCATGAATAAACGAGCTGTCAAGAAAAAAAAAGTTTTGGGGAAATACAATAGCCTTGGACACATTGCATGCAGGATGAATTCTAATGGACCCTCCAACATTAAAAATACGACTTATGCGACTCAAACACATGACAGTATTATGGCTGCTATTTTAGTTTCGCTTACCAAATTGACCACATTGCCATACCGTAACCAACAACTATTCCATTTCTCCGATTGGCTTTTTTGAGTGATCATATATCACATGGACTAAATCGACGTAAATGACCCTAATATGTTTGTCATTTGGGGGATTGCCCTAGATTTCGAACCAGGAACTGAATTTCAAAACTGGACGATTAATGCATGCTGTCTGCAACTAATATGCTTGGCTATAGAACAATTTATGTGAGTACAGCCACATCTCATATATGGGACAATCTATATCATCTAATTCAACGATCACATAACGAAATTCCAACTGGTATAGTCTCTGGCTTCTAACTTCGTACTGGATAAGCGAGATAAATGGGTTAGGTATAAGCGAGCTGGTCCTTCTGGTACCTTTTCTTGGGAGCGTAAATTTTTGGTGCATATGCAGTATTTTGAATTTACACATCCTCCCTTCCCATGGCTCGGTTGGCACGGCCTAATCAGTATCCGAGAACCCATTCCACACTACTATACACTAAAAAAAAAAAAAAAGAATCAGACCGCCCACACACACATACACATATACACATATAATCGGAAACTTCGTAACGTCAAAATCTCTTGGATGATGATGGGGAGGAGACGAGTAGAAACTTCTTTCACACATATGACCCGCATATACTACGTCTCGCTTGCTTCGCTTGCTTCACACTTGAGGCATTCTTTTTGCGCGCACATCTATCAAAATTGATTCTAGAATAAATCAACCAGATTCTGAGCGCGCACTAAACAAAGAACATGTTTTGCAATTTCTTCTACCACTATATAGTTGCAACTGTATTAAGGTTCGGGAACAAAAAGTTTATCGGGGTCTGGTTGTTCCGGCATTGTTAGCTAGAAATTCTACTTCAAAACTTGATGACCGGATTTGTTTTTTTCAATCATTTTTGTCTTCTAGCCATTTAGACTTTTTGTCTTTTTTGGCTTTTTGGCTTTTTGTCATTTTTTGAAAAAAATCAACTAATTTTTTGATACTGAATTCAAAAAATATCCACTGAATCTCGTACTATTCGATATAAGCACTGGTTAGTCACTTCGATGCGTCAAAAATCAGCTAATAATCTCTGGCCAGAGATATTGACCGATAACAGTTGCCAAAATGACAGGGTAAATCTATTTTTCCAGTGTTCAGGTACACCTTGTAATTTTTTAATTACTTTTGTATATTGTAACTTTGTATTTAACACTGCCTGGTTGTAGAGTTTCATTTCAGATAAAAGAATTCGGTTATATCGATTATAGGGTTTATCATGCGCAAATTATAGGTTCTAGTATCACCAACTCGTCAATGGTTGTCATCACGAAGTGAACTTGTAAGAAGTCAAATAAATAAATTAAAAAAAAAGAACCAAATGCCTTTCGAAGAAGACGGCCTACCTCCGGCGTCCCAGTCCCATAACCATTAAACCACTGAAACATCAGCCTACAAAAAAAAAAAAACAGGTCATTAAATTCCTGATGTTTCTAAACGGTCAAATTTTTGAAACCCAGGAACCATTAGACCATCAGACCCTCAAACGGTAAAAGCTTTTGAAAACCCTGAAACCCTGAAACCCTGAATACCCCAGAACCATCGAGCCACAGTCTAAACCCCAGAACCCTAGAACCCTGTGATACCAGCCCTGGTTCCTGTTTGAACCTGAAGTGTAGTAATTAAGGTAAGTATACACGTCTCTACATAGTAAACCCCTACCCTACATACTAAATCATGTAAAACTAGTTACTATAACTGGCAATTACTATATTTAGTATGGATTAGTCTAAATATCTATTTTACCTCACGTTTTTAGCTGTACCAAAATAAAATGGCTTGTTTAGAATTAATAACTGGGCTAGATTGATTAATCAAACAGGAACGATGTAACCCGGCTAACCTTAAAAAAAATTAAAAAAAGAATATAAAGTATCACCACGCGCTTTCGGTGGGAGTGATAATTTTATTAATGGTCACTAGGAAGCAATGAAGGGGAGGGCAATGTGCAACACGCTTGGAAATAGAAACAATTGCGGTATAAGCTGCCTAACCATTAAATAATTAAAGGAGATAACCATCTGATGAAGATGGGGTAATTAAGTTGGAATATTTGAAATACGAGCATTACAATACTAGTTTACGGAATTTTTTAGTATTTTAAGGCATTTTGGGTAGTTGAATTACAAGCGAATAGTAAATGGCAAGGGGTATGGTACAGGTTATACCGGGCTCACAATACCTGGGGGCGGTCTTAGTAGAATTCTGTTACCTTTAACCACATGATTCTTTTGTGAGCGGAATCCTCAAACAGATTTAAACTTTTATTTTATAGCATATTTTTTAGTAGGTAAAGCATGTCACGGTACTTCAACCTTAATTTAACTTATACTCGAGGGTTTATGCAATAAAGAATTGGATACAAAGGGCACCTTCAATAATTTTATAAACCGTTTGCCAAAAGATCTAACCAAAACTAACATGGTTAATAACCTATATTTTTAAACGCTGTTTGAGTTCGCCGAAGCCTAGCCCAAGGATCTATTACACTTACGATTCATATACGGTGGTAGCTCACAAAATATTCGCGATGACCTCCGCCTTAATCTACCATGACAGCACGGCTGACGAGGAATTCCTCAAACGAATCAAATGTCCTAGTGTATTTCAGGTGTAATGTGTTAATTTTTTTTAATAGAAGGCCCTAAAATTATTATTAGGCCCCTGTTGGATTTTATTCCCAACGAAACAGGTAAATAGTCGAATAGTAGTAATTTTTATTTGTAATTTTTATCGCTTCTTGTTGAAGTTTTATTCACGAAATTCCCCTTACTTGTTTTGGTAAGTTTCTACAAGGTATTGGATACAATAAATAGAGCAAAATTAATTCTAGACCTGTCACAATTCCTAGACAAACATTTAGGACAAGAGCAATAACTCTATTAGGACATTTTAATCGTGAACAATAAATTTGCAGTCATATTAAACGAGGTTTTGGGCTGGCAACACCACTTTCAACAATTGATCGGATTTGTCACGGCAAGGCGATATTCTTTGCAGCCCAGATATGAAAGATGTATATCTATAAAATACCACCACCCGTAAATTCACCATGATTGAAACATAATAACAAAAAAAAAAAGACATATTGGCAGTAGTCTACACTACATCACATGCGATTTAGGTTTTGTATCTTTGACGAGTATATAATAATTAATGAAAAAGCAATCAGTCATCTAGATCCTAACTTGTGATGGTAGGTTGATGCAAAGGTTAAGTTAGAGAAAAGTTTAAATTGGAGAATAATAATGTTAATGTAATTGCATAGTGGGAAATCCCATGCGACACGAATCTAGTCACTCCACCGTCCGTACATGCACGATACCACCTCATTTATGATACCAACTAGCAGGAACCCTCACCAAACATAACCAAGTGGGATGGTGTGTAACTATGTTGGTAAGTCCACTTTTCCCAATTGGTATATTAAATGCATCCCAGTGAGGTAAGTCATCCTATTTGGTACAATGTGACTGGCTAGAAGATGGGTTAGGGGGCCGAGGAATAGAACTATGGACTCTCTACCTCTTATTGATAGGTCTATTATTACATGCACTAGAAACTCGCACCAGGATCGCCTGCAGAATGGCCCGCAGGTTTACCTGCACTAGAATACTGTTCCAGAAATGTCGTGGTGTCATGTCGCACGCATGAACTAACGGTGTCGCTTCCAATGAATTTTAGTAGATTCCAAAATCTGGAGTACTTTAGAATTTGATATTAGTACATTTTAGCGGGGATCTTTAGCAGATCATACGATCATCAACACAATTTCAGTGACGCTCAACGAAATGAGCATTTTTTTTTTTTTGCAGTAATTATTACTCTAGACAATACCAGTATATGTAATGTATAACCTCTGGTATGGAGATGCAAAGAACTAGGTGATTAGTGGCAGTTTAAATTTTTTGATTTTAAATGCAAACAAAAAGGAAAAAGGTAATCCACATGGTCAATTGCATCCTTAAACTGTTTCAAGATCAAATCCTCATCAATTAAGATTTGGAGATCCTCTGGTTGCCCGTAATTTCTCTCGATTTTGCAACGGTCTGCATCTTGAAATCTGTTTAAAATGAACGTGCTAAATTTCTGCAATGGATACAAAATTTACGAAGATTTCAGTAGCCGTACTACAACTACTCCAGCTACATATTGTGATCCAATCTTAATTCTGTTCTCCTATTTCATCAGAATATTTAATTTTGCTCATATCTTGATTAGTTGTCACTTAACGGTTAAAGTTAGAGATATTATATTGGACTATATAATATGGGTGTCTACTGGGACACTACCTTCACGTGATTAAAGGCAGGTGACCTACGGTGGGTGGCAGGTGTTAAGGGTGTGTCTATTTTTTCTCAACGGTTTATCATCGTGACATCTGAGTGAAACAGAAGGACTCGTTCAGATCTACTCCACAGAGTGTTTGGGTTATCATGCACTGTGCCTGTGTTTTGCTGTGCGATCTCCAGAGCAAGAGGTCCATCACCTTCTTAGCGTCAGTGCCTACATCTGGATAAACATACAAACATATAAACATATACATATAAACATAAAAACAAACATAGTGGGACCTTGCATGGAATAACCTGCAATATTGCAGGGTAACATGTAAACTCCAATTTTTCAGTTTCTTCTAAGAAACAGCAAGTTGAATACTCACCAAGGCATTATAGGGTTAACCACCATAAGAGGCTTATGACTTGGAGGAGGAGGTGGAGCAAATGAATGACTCTAAAAAGTTCCAAGCCCTTAAATGACTTGCTACTGTTTGTTGTTTGTTTCGGGTTGTAGTCGCAAATGTAAAACGCAAATGCAGCAGACAAACTGTAAAAAAAATCAAGAAAAAGCCCGTGGTTTTTGTGTCACCCAGACCCAGCCTAATATGCAGTTAAACCAGCATTAACCACGCTGGCTTACTGTGACAATGCTGGTAGCTATTAACGAATCTATCTACCAGTGATTGTATACTAATGCTGGCTACAGTGATTATAGATCGTATAAAACCATTCATAAGTAGCCCAATGTCGCCACCGGCGATATTTTAGACCTTTTCCAACTCTTTTATTCCTCTCGTTAAACCAACTTTTGTCATTCTTTACTTTTACATTCTTTTACATTTTACTTTTAAAGGTACGTTAAATTTTTGGACCGCAGCCACTCTATGAGGTCAAGAGTGAGAATTCGATCAGCATTGGCATTTTTAACCAGTTTTTGTTTGGGCTATTTGGGAGATTTTTGGGGGCTTGGAACAACCGGGTAGGCAAATTCCACGAAGCCCCCACGAACAAGATTTTCCTCCCCCAAATTCACTAAAGAGCAAAAAATCCCCCTTCATTACAGAGTGAAATAAAATCAATTTATTTCAATTAATTTTCACCTAAAGGAGTTTTATTGGCAAGGTTCTATGCTTTAGTAGTAAAGTACTCACAGCATCGTCTGCCCCCTGAGAAAACAGGTTGATTGTTTTATAAAAAAATCTTCAATGATTGTCGACCATTAATTTACCTAGACTGGAATCTATACCCTACATCCGGTGACAGTTCGGGGACTTAAGTGACAACAATAAAAATAGAATCAATAGAATCAGGTTTTAGGACAAGAAACTTGAGCAAAAACAAGGCTGGGAGGTAAAACAAAAAAATGAGAAACGACAAGAATCTACAAGAAACGAGGGTTGAAAATTCGCAGGGTGAAATGACGCGCGGCAGCGATATCCGAGGGTAAACTGACGCGGTATGTGGTTTTGTGCCATGTTGTTTGTTTACCCTAATCTTTGTTTCGTCAATGCAACCGTCTCCTGTGGTGACTCCTAGTGCCAATATCTAACGCTTACCGACCTTCCAACCAACGCTCACAAAACACGGTTCGTCTAAATCCGATCATCATCGAGTCTATTTCCGGGCATACCCTCGTATGCCAATTGTATATGCCCTGTTTCATGTTTCGTCTCCCCATCCCCTGCCTCCTGCCTCCTGTCACAACAATCAAAATGTTTTCCTTCTCCCTATATATTGATCATTCTCCCCCCTTGGCCCATAATTTTTGGGTTTTCTTTTCTTATCTAAACTTACTAACTAACCTATAGTCGTTCCTTAATCCCATTCCTTGGTTTCCTAGTCAGTTATGAAGTTCTCCATTCCCACTTCCTTATTAGCATTAAGTACTTTGGCCATTGCTGCCCCAGCCGCCAATGATGAAGATTGTGCTACCACCAAGGTTCACGCTCATCACAAGCATAAGCGTGCTGTTGTCTACGATTACTCCTACGTTACTTTAACTGTGGATAAAGATGGTCAACCAATTTCTCAAACCAAGGCTGCTGTTGAAACTGAAGCTTCCAGTTCTCCAGCTCAAGCTGAAACTACTAGCGCTGCTGAAACCAGTGCTGCTGAAACTACTGTTTCTTCCACTCAACCTCAATCCACTTCCAGTTCTTCTTCTTCCACTGGTTCTGGTAATTCCGGTTCCTCTGGTGATTACCCACCTCAAGGTGACTTAAAGGCTTACCAAAAGCCTTCTAGTGGTTTCCAAGATGGTGTCATTGATTGTGATGACTTCCCAGAAGGTAATGGTGTTATTCCATTATGGTACCTTGGATTCGGTGGTTACTCCGGTATTGAAAACTCCGATGGTTCTACTGGTGGTAAGTGTAGAGAAGGTTCTTACTGTTCTTACGCTTGTCAATCTGGTATGTCCAAGACTCAATGGCCACTTGATCAACCATCTAATGGTGTTTCCATTGGTGGTTTATTATGTAAGAACGGTAAGTTACACAGACCAAACACCGATAAAGATCACTTATGTGAATGGGGCGTTGAAGCTGCTTCTGTTCAAAACAACTTAAACAAGGATGTTGCTATTTGCAGAACCGATTACCCAGGTACTGAAAACATGGTTATTCCAACTGTTGTTGGTGGTGGTCAATCTTCTCCAATTACTGTCGTTGATCAAAGTAGTTACTACCAATGGAGAGGTCAACAAACTTCTTGTCAATTCTACGTTAACAACGCTGGTGTCTCATGGCAAGATGGTTGTGTTTGGGGTACTCCAGGTTCCGGTATCGGTAACTGGGCTCCATTAAACTTCGGTGCTGGTAATGCCAATGGTGTTACTTACTTATCTTTAATTCCAAATCCAAACAACCGTGACTCTGCTAACTTCAGAGTTAAGATTGTTGCTGATGGTGATGCTACTTTAAGTGGTTCTTGTACTTACGAAAACGGTAAGTACAACGGTGGTGGTTCTGATGGTTGTACTGTCGGTGTTACCAACGGTAAGGCCAAGTTCGTCCTTTATTAAATTTGAAAAAAATAACAACAACTAAACCAAATTTAATAATTGGATCTCCAGCAGCCTAAAAATCTGCATTATTTGTTTATTAAATGATTCCTCCACATTATGTGTAATTGTATTATATTTACGTTTAACGATTTGAACGAACAACCGATGTTTTATTATTGTGTTTGTTAGTTAAGAGAAGTTAGTAGATCTCCTGTATTTTAAAGTTGTTAAACTTAGGATATGGGTAAGATCCCGTAATTGCCAACTATTAAGCACTAAAACCAGAACCCGGAATTAGAGAAAAACCTGGTTGGCCGTAGAGTCACAAGGATATGCCAGATTTGGCTGATTATGTTGACATTTCCGTTCGATGATGATGGAAATAACCGGTTATTTGAACTAAGCGAAAAATGTCAGTCACAGTTACACCCCAAAAGTTCGCCCATCTGGGACGTTTTTGTTCCTAAACGAGCGATAAACATCAAAACATAAAGTATACAGAAAAAATGCAAACACCCCCTAAAAAACCCTGTAAACAAATCCGACCCCCCTGTATCTCCGTGCATCTCCATGTACTCTGTACTCTGTACCCCGTAGAGCGTAAACTAACAGCATCTCGTAGATCATACATTATACTATCTTGTTGTTTGGGTGCAAAAGTCATGGGCCTTGAGGTCCTACATACGCGATATACGATTACACGACAAATATCATACAAGATACAGTACTCACCCCAAGACCAATAACCGCCTTCTCCTCCCAATGGTTTGGTTACCTTCGTTACCTTCGGACATATGTTACTAACCGAATCCGTAAATCCTAGTTAATACCCCGGAAGACGCCAATCCATCCATCGTTTCCAATACCGGTCTTTTGTTAGACCAGATAATATTCGCGTTCGTGCAACTCCTAATAATATAGACGATCTGGTAACGTTTAACTATAAACGGTCAAATCGTCGTGTCCTGGACCCTATTGTTTTGGTGCTACTAACAATAAGATCAAAAGCCTACCAAACAAGACAAAGCTTAGTAAACAGGGCCAACGACGAAAATGGGTCAAATCGACAATATATGCTCGAGTAAACAGATGTAATGATGATTTATACCGTTAATGGTTAATACTGATCCCCAGAGGGAGTTGTAGTTTTACATCTAGTAGCAGGGTGTTGTATGATAGCACGTGTGACGGTAAGCCTCATTGAGTGGCTTAACCCTGGAACAGACAAATACACAGCCAGTAGAGTGAGGCTGAAGTTAGTGGGGCTGGTGGTGCGAGCCAGGAATACCCGAGTGCACAGCCAACCAATGAATTGGCCCTAAATAAGCATAAACAAGTCTTTAGGCAGCTTAAGTTGTGGCTGTAGTGATAAACTGTATTATGCTTAGTGCTAGTACCAGTCGTACCAGAAATCCTCGGTAGTTTTACTGGTCCCTTACTAATATCTAGCGTACCTGTTGTCAGCATTGTTCAGTAAATTCCCAGGCTATTAACTCTCGTTAGTGACCCGTACCACTAACCCCAGATATTAGGGAGAACGATGGTACTAACCAATTTGTTATCGCGCGAGGACCACGGTACTAACCTCTCCTTATCTCTTATCAACCGCAGCACCAAGCCTCACTAATTTTCTACCCCCTAGAGCCACACCCTCACTAAATTTATAAATCTTCCCCCCTAAAAGTTCTCGCTAATAGTCTTGTCTCTCTATAAACGTCGCTACGCCTCATACCTTGTCTACACTAATATTTTTTTTTTTAATCAAGTCAATTATTAATAAATTATACAATTACTGTCAGAGAAATGAACTGGTCCGTAGAATAAATACCTCAATGAAGAATGCAATGCAATAAACACACAAACCAACAAAACCAGCTTGGAACTCGGTTTGTTCATCAGCCTGTAGGTTTCTAGTGTGACGAACTAGAGAAGTTTCCCACTGTGAAGGAGATTATTTGAGGAATCTTAACCTCAAATGAAAGATACAATAAATAAAATTGCAAATTCTATTTAAAATGCCATCACAACGGTACTTCTGATTATTTTAGGGATTAATTTTTGTGTTTTTGAAAAAGATACTTTGTATCTTACGTTTTTTTTTTTCAATGAATAAAAAATTGGAAGAGTTATTCAAGAGATCCAAGACCAGAACTTTTCCCATAAGTTCTTTGGTTCATCATCTTCCCATTCTTCATCATCTAATTCTCTAACACCAGTATCAATATCACAGTCATCCAAGTCTACTAAAATAGAGCTCAACTTCCAAGCCTTTGCACCAAAACCGTTGAAGTAGAAGTGGAAACCAACCCAACAAACGGCAAACAAAATCAAAGAAACATAGGCAGTGAAGAACTTGGTAGCATCAATGTCCCAGAAAGCTTGGAAACCTTGAATAAAGGTAATGATGAAAACAGCAACAGCGGAGTAGTAAGAAGCAAATGGCATGAACTTAGCCTTGAAAGGTAAGGAGTCTCTGCTAATGTTTCTAGATTTCAAGATCTTCATGAATCTGATGTGAGTAAATGAGATCCAGCCCCAAGCAATCAAACCAGAAGTAGCAGTAATGTTCAATAACCATCCGAAAGCTTCACTACCATCGTCAGAAACGGCCAAGAAACCAAGACATCCAAAAGCAGCAGTGAAGAGAACAGCAACATATGGAACACCATGCTTAGTGGTTCTTTGGAAGAACTTTGGAGCAACACCAGATTGAGCTAAACCGAATAAAATACGAGAACCACAGTAAACGTTAGAGTTACCAGCAGAGATAATGGTGATCAAGATGACAGCATTGAAGATATCTGGTAAAACCTTGGTACCGGAGTTGTTCATGGCAATAATGAATGGAGAACTAGCAGTGTAAGCACCCTTACCAGAGGTAAGTTGAGGGTCATCGTAAGGAACTAATAAACCAATGAAAAGCATACAAGCAACGTAGAAAACCAAGATTCTGAACAAAACCTTTCTAATGGCAGAAGGAACGGTTTTATGAGGGTTCTTAGATTCACCAGCAGAAATACCAACCAATTCACAACCTTGGAAAGTAAAAGCAGCGGAGATCAAAGAAGCTAACCAACCGAGGAATCTAGCAGTGTTAACGTTATCAACGAGAATACCTGGACCCCAAGGACCTGGATTTCTCCAGTATCTGAAACCAACAGGACCGGTCTTACCAGCACCACAAACCATGATGAAGGCATATAATAACCAACCGACCACAGCGACAACTTTAAGAGAAGCAATCCAGAATTCGATTTCACCATAGTATTTAACAGGAAATAAGTTAGAAACAGTTAAAAGAACAAAGAAGATACCAATCCAAGCAGCAAGAGGAACACGATCAGTCCATTTTTGGATAACTTGACCCACAACAGATAATTCCAATGCAAAAGTAATGGCCCAAGAGAACCAATAATTCCAACCGTTAGCAGCACCCAAAGCTGGAGAACACCATCTAGCAACGAATTGAGCAAAAGAACCAGTAACAGGAATAAGAGTGGCCATTTCTCCCAAACCTTGAGTAACGGAGAAAGTAATGGTGGTCATGAATAAGAAAGAAATGACAGAAGAAACAGGACCAGCTTGACTTAAAGTACCACCAGTAGAAATAAATAAACCAGTACCAATGGTACCACCAATGGCAATCATAGAAATTTGTCTAGCCTTTAAACTACGTTGAACATCATCAGTATGAAGAAGACTTTCTTCCTTAACAGAATCAGTTTCATTAGCATAGTCAATGTTCTTTTCCTTATTAAGCGGCTCTTTGGAATTGGTAGGAGATTGAGGCATATAGTCTCTGTAGCCTCCAGAGGAAGACTCTATAACAGCGGGATGCTTTTCAATATCAGACATGGTAGAATGAATATAATGAATATAATGAGTTTAATGAAATGGACCAATTAGCAGAAGCTATTAATCTTTTTTGTTTGTTTGTTGTAATTTGATAACGATAACGATAAAAGAACTAAATTAATGATCAGCAAAAATTAAGTGATCAACGATGGAAAAAACCTTTCTGTTTATCAGTAAAATATAACAGGTATAATTTTATATAATGATAAGACAAAAACTCAACACAACCAACAAGAACCGGGGAATACAACTGGTACTTATAGTAAAGAACCAAGGAGAATGTTAATGGTAGTTATGAAAAGGGAAAAAGGTGATGATTATAAAATATTATATGGAAGTAGAAAGATTTCGCAGGTATTGATCGGAGGCGGATCTACCCATTATATACGAAAAGCTAAAAAAGATCGCAGACGAATTTATTGGGGTGCCATGGCATTGTTGAGATTGCAAAAAGCCCGAAATTTTGAGGGTCAAAAGGGTCAGAAAAACAAGCCCGATTTTGCGACCCCTGATAACGCTAGATAGCGGGGTTGACAGGGGACCTATCTGCACCCTACTGATTACGAGTAATCCCGGTCTCGAGAGCATTACAGGGATATTAACACCTTCGCTTTGGCTAGCACTTAAGGATGGCCATCACGTCACGTGAGCGTTTCTTTTGCTAAGTGACAGCGACGCGCAGGGGAATGAAGAGGCGACCTGACGCTTAACCCTTTTTGCGTAACCATAATTTGATAAAACTGGTAAAACTTATTATTTCTAATTGGAAAAGGGTCTTACCATTTATTAGCTTGGTATACTGCTAGTTAAGCCAATCATATTACAGAGAACTCCATTGTCCATGGACCCTTACGGCCCGTTTTGCCAGTGCCCTGTCGCTTGTGGGCTTGCATCTCTACGGCGGCGGCCCATTTATTTCAAGCTTTATTGGCAGGTTACTCTTTTTTTACCAATGAAACTACGGCATAATTAGGGAATTTTCAGTGGCATTTTCTACTGAGCGGCATTTTTTTGCCTTCAAACAATTTATGCATCAATTTAATAAAACAACCTGCCGCCGCGCCGCACTGCACCAACTATTCTCGGAGAATTCCTACAAACCCAAGAATCACCCCTCCAGTGCTTCTATTGTTTTAATCTTTAATGGATAGTTCCGATGGTTACCTACCAAGGCTTATCAGGGAGGTCGTCAGGTAAACATAATGCATATCCAAAATATCATAAGAACATCCTTTACGATTTGATAGGTGAAACTTTCTTTAGCTTATTGATCTTCTCCTTCTCTTTCTCTTTCTCTTTTCTCATCATTTTTTTTTTTCGGCCTTCTTGCCTATCTGCCTGCCTGTCTCTACATACACTTTTACTTTTACTCATCGGGCGGCGCCGATATTGCATGTATTGCATCATGCATTTATCTATGTACACACCGCGCTTAGAAAGATCTTCTATCTTCCAAGTCCAATTGGTTAATGGTCATACGAACGAAGTCAGATTAATCTCAGGTTCCATTTCATT
Source organism: Suhomyces anneliseae (assembly GCA_030568535.1). Lineage (NCBI taxonomy): Eukaryota > Fungi > Ascomycota > Pichiomycetes > Serinales > Debaryomycetaceae > Suhomyces > Suhomyces anneliseae. Next base: position 271,232 of record JAJMGB010000003.1, on the reverse strand, counting down.
TAATCAAATGACTCACTCTTAAATGGTTGCAGATAAACCTGGGAATGTCCGAACCGTTAGCCCGGGGCGGCTTCTACTAAACTTAAACCACCTTGAGCTTAAGCTTGAGCTTTGATCTTGATCTTGTGTCTCCTCCAAACTTCCTTCTCTACTCGCCTCTACTATAATTAAACTCCGCCAAAAAACTCTATATCTGTGGAGAAAGTCGTGCGACATTCGTCACCTTCGGAGTCTGTCTAGATCTTGATTCTTGGGGGGTCTCCCCGATTAGTGTGTTGAATCATAAAGTCTTGGACAATCTTGGACAGTCTTGGAGAGTCTTGGATTCTTGGATTCTTGTCTAAAAGGTCATTCTTTCGCAGCCTTGTTACACTCGTAGCTTGATCACCGTGACCAATTAGTAATTTTGTAGATGCTTTTTCAGGTTCCAAAAGGTTCTTCCCCTCTACTATTCTCCACATTCTCCCCACCATCTCGCTACGAATACCTGAATTATCACGGTGTAAAGGCTCGCTTATCCAGACCACAATTGGATCTAAAACAGCCCCTCTTGATGTAACACTCTGTTTAAAGTCAAACCCCACCACCACCACCACCACCACACCCTCAACATCATGTTCTCCACTCTCTTCAATCGCCTCAGGGTCCTGATGTCAGATCAGGTTCCGTGGAAACATTAGCTTGCACGGGATCACTAACCCAAAATGGAAACTGAGTCCCGTAACTCTTTTGATAAACGATTTACACCCCACCCCATCTTCGATAAGGCTAATTATCGGAGTTATCAAACCGGAGTAGTATTCGAACTAAAACAGAATTAGAGATTTATTCACTACTAGATTCAGGTTCTGGTGCATATTATAATTATTATCCTAAATATTATATTAATTAATTATGGTAGTAAGGAACAAAATGGTCATACAAATAAATTAATGAAATTGGTTACCCTGGAGAAGTCCGAAAACCTGAAAGGCGAAAAGGGCAAATCTCAACATTATCTTCCCCTTCTTCGTTGTTTCTTGCTTATCTTTGCTTATGTCTTTATTCTGTTACTATGTGGGGGTAGACCAAACGGTGTTTTGAAAATTTCGGTCTCAGCTGCCGTTTTCGCACCAGATCCAAAAAAATCCTCACATATGTATAAAGAATATGTACCCCACAAAAATAAAGGTGTACTTTGACTCGGTAATCTCCTTTAAAGGAAGGCTCCGAATGGGTGCAAAAATCCAACACCGAGATTTAGTTCAACTAACGTTTGAGATGAAGCACCGATGACGTCTGTATAATTCAATTACAATAGTTAACAGTTACTACTCAATTTGAATAGGGTAAAATAAGCCCTGCTCAAAAATTACCAACATCCAACAAAGCCCGAATGCCGAACCTGAATCTCAACCTGAACGCCGAACGTCCTCACATCCTGACATCCACTCCTCCCCACATGTCTATAGGGCTTCAGATCAGCAACACTAAGCCCCATCGAACGTGGCACTTCCACAACTATAATCTTTTGATTTTGTAGCATCGCCTAATTTTCTGCATTTGTAATTGCCACTGTCGGTTAATTTCCATTCACAATCTTGAATTTACCTCTAACAACTGGAATAGCCACACAGAATATTGTGTGTGATCAGTAACAACTTAACATCTGATTATATTTCTGAGTACTATCGGTTTCCCACGAATTTACAATTTATCATCTTCCATACTGGAGTAATGGTAATATATACCAGGAGAATTCTTCATCTAACCTAATTAATAGCTATTTAATACATCAATAGAAATAAATATAACCAACCCACGAGCTGGTCAATTATTTCTGGGCTTGGTTCTGCTTAGTTTACTCTAATTAAAGTGCAAATTAATATTTTCAAATTCAACTATTCAAAGAAGCACAACTTAATAGATAGAAATTCGTATGACCAGATGATCTACCAACTTTATGAGACAAGTAACAATTCCTTTGTTAATACAGTACTACCCCGATTATTCCAGGTAGGTTGAAATAGGGTTTGTATTTGTAAATTCATTCATAGGTCATATTTTGACGTAAGAGTATGAGAGGATGTATTTCCTCATCATCAAGTTACCTCAGTACAACCATCCGTAAAACATTTTAAACTAAAACGTCGAAGCTCTTTAGTATCCCTCCTTATCACGCTGAAAGCACATCGCTAGAACACTGCAATAATACAATAATACATTACAAGATCATACAATTACTTGTTGCTGAGAGACTTAAATGAGAAGAAAACAGGCACAGCGTAGTTCCACATCCACAGCTTTAATTTCCTCTTGCTAGTACCATTACTCGATTGAAAACATCCTGACAAGCATGACAATCACACACCACACCTTTCTCGTTACACACTACTATTCTTGTGCTCAATAGGGTTCACATATTATAATCTGCCTCTGTCTAGCTATACTCAAAGAATGGTGATACTGCCCTGCTAAACAGACCCATAACCAACATACAAACCCAAAATAAACACTATCCTACTCAATTGGCTCTACACAGCACAAGCCACCCTCTACAATGTGCTCTATTCCCAAACAAGGACCATTTTTCACCAGTTAGGTTTTCAGCTTGCTAATACGCGCTCCCACCACTATATAACTTGCATTAGTAGCCAGTAGGACGCGACTGTCCTGCACCCAGACCAGCGTACACGTGACCTTTTCTACCTACCATTAAGATGCGATCTCCAGCTTAAACATCTTCACATCTCCATCACCATGTCTCTGTCGGAAGACGACCATCCACTTGCCAAAAGAGGTAAACGCAACCAGATCGAATCAGATGACGATCTTCCGTTGTCGCAAATGTCGCTGAGCGGCCCAGCAGCCAACGGAAACGATGATGATTCAGAAGACGACATTGTCATCACCAAAAGAAAGAGAAAGTCCAACGGCACTGCTTCAGCAGCCAAGAAACCAAAGAAGGTTAAAGAAGAACCAAAATCAACTCCAGCTCCAAAGACCCCTAAAACTCCAAAAACCCCTAAAACTGCAAAAGCTCCAAAAACTCCAAAAACTCCGAAAGCAAAGACTCCAAAAACTCCAAAGACTCCAAAGGCCAAAACTCCAGCAGCCAAGATAAAAGAAGAGACTCCAAAGGAAGAAACTCCAAAGGAAGATACTCCAGATGACGAAGGCTACAAATGGTGGGAAGCCGAAGAGAATGATGGAGAACAAAAGTGGGAATCTCTTGAACACAACGGTGTGATATTTCCACCAGAATACGAACCTTTACCACTGCATGTCAAGCTCTTCTACAACGGTAAGCCAGTAAGTTTATCGTTGGAAGCGGAAGAAGTAGCTGGATTTTTCGGTGCCATGTTGGAAACTGACCATGCCAAAAACCCAGTTTTCCAAAAGAACTTCTTTGAAGATTTCTTACAAGTATTGAAAGAAACTGGAGGCGCCAATGTAGAAATCAAAGAATTTTCCAAATGTGATTTCACTAAAATGTATGCCCATTTCGAACTTTTACGTGAAGAAAAGAAGAACATGACTAAAGACGAAAAGAAGAGAATTAAAGATGAAAAAGAAGCATTTGAAGAACCTTACAAAACCTGTATGTTGAACGGACGTAAGGAATTGGTTGGTAACTTCAGAATAGAACCTCCTGGATTATTCAGAGGTAGAGGTGCCCATCCAAAAACAGGTAAATTAAAGAAAAGAGTTCCTCCAGAAGCAGTCACTCTTAATTTGAGTGAAGGTGCCAAAATCCCAGACCCTCCTCCAGGTCATCAATGGGGTGAAATTAGACATGATAATACCGTCACTTGGTTGGCAATGTGGAAAGAGAACATTGCTGACTCATTTAAATATGTTAGATTCGCTGCCAGTTCTTCAGTTAAAGGACAATCTGATTTCAAGAAGTTTGAAACTGCCAGAAAATTAAGAGACCATATCGATGAAATTAGAAGAGATTACACCAAAATGCTTAAGAGTGAAGTCATGCAAAATAGACAAATTGCAACTGCTACTTATCTCATTGATATTTTTGCATTGAGAGCTGGTGGTGAAAAAGGTGAAGACGAAGCTGACACTGTTGGTTGTTGTTCTTTAAGATTCGAACACATCACTTTAAAACCTCCTAACAAAGTTATTTTTGATTTCTTAGGTAAGGATTCCATTAGATTTTATCAAGAAGTAGAAGTTGATCATCAAGTTTTCAAGAACCTTCGTATTTTCAAGAAAGATCCAAAACAACCTGGTGATGATTTGTTCGATAGAATTAATCCTTCGATGTTGAACAAGCAATTCCAAAATTATATGAAGGGTTTAACTGCTAAGGTTTTCCGTACTTACAATGCATCAAAGACCATGCAAGATCAAATGGATTTGATGACTACTGGAGAAACTGTTGCTGAAAATGTGGTTAATTTCAATGCAGCAAATAGAACCGTTGCTATTTTATGTAATCACCAGCGTACGGTTAGTAAAACTCACGGAAACACAGTTCAAAAGATTGCTGATAAATTGAAGGAATTGTTATGGTCCAAAATTAGACTCAAGAGAATGATGCTTGTACTTGAACCAAAATTGAAGAAGAAAGACCCACATTACTTTGCCGAAATTGATGATTTGGCTAAGGAAGATGAAGAACATATACATAGAGCCATCATTGAAAGACAAAAGGAACAAGCTTTCAAGAAATTACAAAGAGATAACGAAAAATTGAAGCTTGAAAAGAAACCATTACTCACTGAAGAGTCCATCAAAGATAAACTTGAAAAAATTGACGAATTAAAGAAAGAATATGCCAAAGAATTGAAGACCAGAAAGCCAGAGATCAAGAAGTCTACTACTGTGGAAAAATTGAAACAACAAGTGGAAACCATTGAAAACAGAATTCTGACTACTTCTTTCCAATTAAAGGATAAAGAAGATAATTCTGAAGTTTCTTTGGGTACTTCCAAGATGAACTATATTGATCCTAGACTTACTGTTGTCTTCTCAAAGAAGTTCGATGTTCCTATTGAAAAGCTTTTCACCAAGACTTTGAGAGATAAGTTCAAGTGGGCCATTGAGTCTGCAGACGAGAACTGGCGTTTCTAGTTCAGCAAACTAATAGACAAACTGAGTTGGTTGGCTATTGTAACAGAAAATAGGACCAGGTCTCATAGGTAGCATTTGTTGCCTCATATTGTAATCATACTTAAATAGTCATCATAAACATTATGAATAAATGTATAAATGAAAAAGATGTAGTTTTATTAGGATCTGTAACTGATCTTTATCAACCTGAAATGGTTAGTATTGGTGCTTAATGGTATTCGCAAACAGGGACCTCTTTAGTTTGGATCACTTGTAATAAAGAGCCAATAAAAAGTTGCAGCCATATAAACTGGACAATGCTGCAAATTTAGAGTCCAAGACATACGGGCTGCAAAATATACGACAAGCTTTATAGGATCACAAACCTTATACGAGATATCTAGTCATAAACGCCTCAAGAAGGGCTGTTTCTATTATATGCTAATGAGCTGTTTTGGGTGCAAAATGGCCAGACATATTGGTTTAACGAGTTATAACAGAACTACGGTAAACCAAGTAGATACCTCACCTCGGTCTATAACGTTTATACTCCCTCTGTTACCCAGTCGCGTCTCATTCAAGTACGTCTGCCTAATACCATTCAGGAGCTGAAATTGGGACCTTCCTTTATACTACACGGTACGCTTTTTCACTATTTAGTATTTAGTGTGTCAGCAAAAATAGCAACCACCATGGCACTTTACACTGACAAACTACTGATGGGTGGACTGCTAGCACCACCCAGGATACCTGTTGGGTTCATCATCTCTTTCTATAGCTTGACCCTCTCAGTATCACTCGCTCTAGTCCAAGTCCGTTATACTACAGGTCGCCTCAGAATCCGGAACTAACGCGTCAATCCTATTATTCACAACAAACAATCGCGTATATCAGCATATATCCACACGCCCAATAATAACAACAATAATAGACATCTTAAAAGGCTACATGAGCCGGTTTTTCCGTAAGCCTCCATTCCCTCTTAAGCCACCTTTATCACACCACCCACCTTGACTCATCAGGTACGATTAAGGTACTAATTACACCAGTCACTATTGTAAGCCAGAAGTAGTAGAACGCCATTTTGTATAGTGGCAGAATTTTTCACTATTTCCAACACCACCACCACACCACAACTTCGGTGCCACCACGAACACAGTACACCCGTTTCAGGACCCCTGTTCACTAGTGGCGTCGTCCAATGAAACTTGCCTGTACCTGAGTCTAGACTGGGTGTTCCCGGGCGCACAGAACGGGCTCCCCACCACGGACCTTCCCTTCCCTTCCCTTTCATTCTCTTCACTATTTTTCTGTCCCCCACTAATTATCCCTTTGGTTACGATCTACGCGCTCGCGTTTTTTCGCTGCATTGACGTAGATTGTCAGAAACTTAAACAAGACTTACAATTAGACTTACCACAATCGACAATCGACAATCGAACCCTCGTTGCAAAGTCGACTCACATAGTCTCTTTGGTTAAAAAAGATAAGACACTGTTCTAACACCAAAGATCAATATCATAACTCATCTAGAAACCTACCATGCACTATCCATCCACCACCTAAACACCTACATGCTTTACCACGTCGTACGCAATGCACCTTCACCATGTACTGCGCTGTAGTCTCTAAGTACGGCTCATCGAGTCTCATCCCTGTTATCTTCGCGCAAACGCGAACGCGTAGATTGCGAAATCTAAATCAAAACATTCGGAACATCATCGCCTTTTAAATAGAGCATATCCGCTCATTGTAGTTTACAGTGCCCAAAACAAAAAAAAAAAGGACTATATTGCCATCAATAGGCTCATTCATTCATTTAACTCACCATTGCACTTCTTTAGCATTTCTGGCCCTTTTCAACCATTCTTTGGCCTCACAACTTAAAACCTACAATTCGTTGTTATGCTATCCTTGTTATTGGCATTACCAGTAGCTGCTGCTGCCGCTGCCACCAATCCTAGTGCTAGTGCCAGTATCATCGCCAGTGCTACTTCTGGAGCAACTGGTTCTAGTGCCACGTTTGTTCATCGTCACCATCACCATAATCATGCCCGTGGAATGCCAAAACTTGCCCATGGTGCTGGAGCTGGTGCAACCACTACAGCTGCCCAAGACAATGGTTCCGGTACCGCATCTCCGACTCCATCTCCAACCACATCATACTCATATAGTTTGGATATACCGGCAGGCTCATCTCCTACTGGATCCCACTCATCAAATCCATTTATTCACATACCTCATGAACCTGAAAATTTGGTGTTCATAGTGATGGGTGCTATTCTCGGTGCTATAATCCTCACTATACTAGCTTATAGAATAGTGACCTTCTTCGTGGCTCGTAGTCAGGCAAAACATGATAGAGAAGTCTACTACGCCAACTACCTTCATGGTAGTCCATCAGAAAAAACTTCTAGCATTTTCAATAGTTTCAACTCATCCAATTCATCACTACTTGAAAAAAATCAATCTACAAACTCCAGCATTTACCTCTTGAAAAGACAGAGTTCATTACTTCGGTTACAACAACTTCTGGATGAAAGATCATCGGACTCTAGCAACCCGGGACGCGCTTATAGAGATAATTTCAATCAAACCGGTCAAAGAGCTTCCATGTATTTCAGTCCTGTTATGGATATCATGAATACCAAGAGAAATTCTCAGCTAGAACTTCCACTTTTCCATAGTACTGCTTCGGTATACCTGCCATTGGACCCACCAACTCCTAGGGATACTCCAAATTCAAACGAATACTCCTGTGGAGATGGGTTCATGTATGATTCTTCCTTTGATGAAAATTCTTTAAAGAAGAAAGAAGAACCACCAAAGATGACAAGACCACCAAGCCAGTTCTTGGATGACCTTATTAATGAGGATGTTTAATAGAGAAATAAGAAATAACTATCAACCAACAAGGAAATTTTGGCCAGTTGGTTGGTGGATGTAATATAATGCCAAAGATAGACAACAAACCAGTGTAAGCATGATACTGTTGTATCGAGTAGTTATTGTAAGTATTGTAGTTATTGTAGTGAGATTGCAAAAAAATTGGTTTGAATTTTTCAGGTTGCAAAATATGCGACATTGCAACAGACAATACAGAGAAGACAATAAGACAGAATGAATGAACAAAGTAAGACCAAGGGGCCGTTAGATGGTAGGATTAATTGAAGAGGGTGGAGGGAGTAGAGAGTTATACACTGCCGCTTGGCTCATTATAATCGGGCAATATGGTGGTATCATCTGTTTGCTGGGGATGAGGTTGAAAAGATAATAGAAGTTAAAGAAGTGAAAAGTAGTGAAGGAAAGAGATATTCCGTGAAATATACTCCAGAATCCTAAATTTGGGGTAAATATAATGTATATGGAGGGCTAAATGTTCGATATTTGTATCCAAACTTATCCTTAGTTGGTCATTAATATCTTGTACTTATCTTTTGAGCTATTGAAGTAAAAAGGTCAGAAATTGACATATCAGCTGTATAGAATGAAAAACTGCAACAGTTCACTTTTACTTCAGGGTGAATTTGTCAAATTCTCTTACACCAAGTTTTTGGTATTTAGGTGGACTACAGAAGCTACCGGAAACAAGATTAAACGGTGCCGTAGGATCAACATAGCACAAATGCCGATTACCTGTTCTTATTATACCAATCTCTGAGATCACTCAATTCCATTAAAATTCACTATTTCTGCCAATTCCAACAATACTATTCTGCTCTATAATATCACGAATAGTAGCTGTTAGACTATACCACCGTATCAGAGATACAACCGATCCTTCCTACACTTCCTATCACCTCTTAGCATCCGGTCGCTTCCACTGGTAGTGCACAATGGTGTCCGAGTTCGATCGTAAATTTCATTGGCCGTTTGAATAAGCATTTACTAAGGCTTACAAGTGCCTACGGCAACGCATCACCGGCTATCCACAGCCACGCCAGCACAGGACGCCAATATCAACCACATACCGAGGACAAATCTACAGCAGCCCACCCACCACCACTACAGGCGATACTACCACTATCAAACACACAGACCCCAAACTTATCACAATCCCGGCAGTATCTACACTCTTTCTCGCCATTTCTCGCTATCTCTCGCTATCTCGCGGGAGATCTCTTTTTGCACCCAATCATGCGAACCTGTCACTCCCCCACAATTGGGCCCACGCCCAGCGCACACCGCCAGTCGCTCCACCTACCACCAAACCTGCGATAACCAACACTCCACCCACCACCCCTAATTACAGTACCACCAGGTCACGCCATTATCCGCCACTCAAACCAACACAACCACAACAACGTCATCTTCTACAACCAACCACAATCCTCCACGACCCTCCACGACCACGACCACCTCCCCCACCAGCACCACTACCTCCTCTACACTCTACACTACCTCGTCCAGCCAATCGGCCCTATCTCACGTCACTCCCTCCCCACCCCCGCCCCACATTCTCCTCGGTATCACATGACCGGGTCTGCGGAGCAACCCCCTTTGTATAGTCCTAACCCGGTGGTTCCCTACCCTTCACCCGACATTTATTACATCAACAACTTTATTAATCTAAAACTAATTTGATACTTCTTAACAGTAACTCTCATTACTTCATTTTAATACAATCAACACATTCATATATTTTTGCACAAATGTTGAGATCCATCAGAGCTACTGCACCAATTGTTCGTGCTGTTCAATTAAGGGGCCTTCAATCCGCAAGAGTATTGGCGGCTAAGGGTGATGCTTCTACCATTGATTCTTTCAAGTTACCATCACAAACCTCAATTCATGAATGGGAATTCAAGTATGATTTCATTCCAAAGACTTCTGAACCAAAGGTTCCTCCTGTGACCAAGGAAGCAGTTAAGCAAGATATTGCTCAAGAAAGAGCCAAACAAGTTGCTACTGAAATGTTTACCAAGGAAAGTAACTCTTCTGTTAAGGTTGAAGCCAATTCTGCCATTGTCATGAGAGGTGGTGAATCTGTTAGTGATGAACCAGAATTCATTCAAGACCGTGGAAGTAAGCCAGTTGATGTTTCTAGACCTGGTGCCAATCCATCTGCTAAGAACAAGCCTGCCAACAGAGACCAATACGTCCAATCTTCCACCAACCCAAATATCAACAAGAACGATGTGGTTAACTTGGGTAACAGCGAAGTGCATCACAAGGTCACTGAAGTCGACAAGCAAACTAAAGTCGTTGACGACTTGGACCATGATGGCTTAAACAAGCAAGGTCCAAATGAAGAAGACCCAAACAAAGGCCCAGGTATCAAGGTCCCATTGATCGTTTTAGCTCTCGGTGGTGCCGGTTATTACTACTTCAACAAGGACGATGACTTGAGAACCAGAGAAGCTGACTTCAAGTACGCCGTTGTTAACGAAAATGCCTAAGTCTTATGATGAAAAAGCTTACAAGGACTAGGAATTGAATTGAATTGAATAAAAGCCAATTGCAAAAAATCAAAAAACTATCCCAAAAAAAAAAAACAGTCAATGGCTCGATCTAAGTCAATTGAATTCCTATCTCCAGGCAATTGCAATCGAATTGCATCGAATTGCATCGAATTGATCAGCATGGACAGTTGCCAGACAACTGGTGCCATTAGTACGCTCATGTCGAGTGAATGACTATATATTCAATAAATGATAGAACGAAAAGAATGAATCTACAAGAGAGAAAGTGGATTTGGTGTAAGAATTGAAATATCAAAATGTACCACGTTGGAACAGTTAAAGACTATTAGTTGGGTTATCTCGATAATGAGGTTGGAAAATTAGTGAAATTTCCAAACAAAACCAATTCTAGCATGATATCAACGTAAAGCCCTATCACATATCGCTGTATACTTGATACACAACGATTACAACTTGATAAATCGTAGTTTGGTACTGTACAATTGGGGCAGGCTGGAATTTTTCAGTTCTTAGGACTGCTGGTGGGGTTGTCGCGGGAACGTCACGGTGGCTGTAGGGTGAAAAATGTGGTCTAGGTGGACGTAGTGCGTGACCACCGCCGCAGTAGCCCGGGGTAATAACGGCGCCACCGGTGACCAGCATTTTTTTCTACCGAGAATTAATGACACTGGCACCCAAGTCTCTCCCTAATTTTACTGGGTCTTCCAGTACCACGGTGATAAGTTCAGTAATTTATTCTTATTCTGTACATACCCATAGTAATAGACCCACGACACGTCATTCCAGGAGTCATTCCCAACTTAGATCTGGCTGGATCTGACTAATTCTGACTAGTTTCCGAGTCACCTTGGTTTCCTTGAAACCTTATTGTTCTCTTTATTCTCTACATTGTCTACAATTGTATTTCCATAACTCGTTTTATTTCATTATACTAGGTTTTAGTTGTTTTTTATATACAGGGCTTAGTATTGACGGGAAGCTTCTTGACAAGCCTTTAATTGTTGTAAGTAAAAGTCACAAATTTGCATGTTACCGTTGTTTTCATCCAAACACTTGGTGAAAGCACGAGCATCACCTTCACATCTGACTGGTTCTTGTTGGTATTGTTGTTGTTGGACTTGTTGTTGTTGTTCAACTGGAGCAGAAGAGGAACCACCGAACATGGAGGTGATACCAGCACCTAAAGTGTGACCAATGGTGGAACCAACAGCAACACCGGCGGCAGTAGAGGCCATTTGACCGAATAAACCTGGACTTCTAGATTGAGTTTGAGGTTGGGCAGCAGTTGGATGTGCGGATGGGTAGGATTGTGGAGGAGCATGGTGAGCTGGGGCAGCAGCAGTGTGAGCAGATCTGGTCTGTTGTCTTGGAGCTGGAGCTGATCTTCTTTGTCTAGGCATTTTTGTTGTAGTTAGTTATAATTAACGATGATTTAATCAACTTATTAGAGTGATGGTTCTTTTATAGAAAATTTTTGAGTGGCGAACGCTCGGGCTGTATGCAGGCCCGGAAATTGTAGGAACCTAGCGGAACATTGACCGGGGGCCGCGGACAACGAAGAAGGTACTGGAAAAAGTACGGATATAACTGAGATCTTTCAAGGGTAATTTGTCAAGGAAATGACCATTTGGTTCAGGAATTGTAAATACAGTATTTGTCAGACTTCTTGCTCCACTTCAATTGACCAGTGTAATAGTAAATACTGTTGCAACGTGGGGTTGATTTCTTATTTGTAAAGCCCTTCTGAATTTTTGCAGTAACACGGGTCTATTAATTACTGCGGACCACCTGCAGTTCCGATACATGATACAGCACTAATTTCCCCATATATTTGGGTCATTTAACATCAACACAATTAAAAGAGGCAAACACTTTACCCTTTGAAGAGTCATGATTTCCTAAATCATCATGAGTCATTAGGTTATATTTGAATCTAATGTATAGATCTGTGATCTGTGCCTTATACCTCATTAGTCTATTAATAAATTGCATAAACCATGTCAGGTAACCGTAAATTTTAGTCCAAGCATAACTACATACTTAGAATTTTAAGGTCAATTTTCTTCTGATGGAAAGTGTCTAGAAATGTGGATTTTGTTGGTCTGTATCTTCTACCTCATTTCACTATCTTAGTCACCTTTAATGTGGGGGAGGGGTCAGCCGATCCACCAATCATACCCATTCAATAGTAAGAGGTTATATGCAAAACTTATAACCATCTGATCGCGTGACTACAGTCACCTGCACATCTAGACGATAAATAACATAACCATACACAATAATACGTGCATTCGGGGCCCAGTTTTGATCTGTTGTTGGTCCATTAACTTCAAACTACATTCCTCGATCCCCCAACTTTTTAACCAACCAGTAGCCTGAATTTTTGTTGGTTAACCGATTCGTATATTCCCTCATTTTCCCCCTCCCTCTTTCTTCGGTCTTACGGTTAGACCTTATCTCTCAAACCTACCTGCAGTACGCAATCTAGGATTGTCCACGTCGGCTCAGATCACAACTCCTCTCCCCCAATTGAGCCAATAGTAGTCATTAACTCATTGCTGATACTCGTGATATTGACCTCTATCCCCTCGTACTTTCCCCCTCCAATTAATTAAGTTCAATTGATATAATCTGGTGGTTTATCTTTTAGTTTTTTTTTGAAAATCAACTTGCGTCTTTTTTTTAATTCCAATTAATTAATCCTAACAAAAACTTACCCCCGTTCGTTATGGATTTTGAAGAACAATTGGAAAAGGCTGAAAAACTTCCAGAGCCATCTCTCGTTGGTGCCTCTATGAGATCAGCTGATGATTCTCCTCACAACAACTATATTCATCCTGAAAAGTCTAACAAGAAGAAGTCAGGTAAGGTAAAGAAAACTGCTAAGAAGTCAATTACCGCTTCATTAGACGATTTGATCAATGAAGGTGCTCTTTTGGGTTCTGAAGAAGATTTTGCCCGTTTCTTAGATGATGATGGTAAAGTCAAAGATGATGCCAAGTTTACCTCCAACACAAGTCCTAAATCTAAAGAAGAATCATTGGCTGAATTCTTAGCCAATAATCCAGGTGCTTCACCTGAAAAGGAATCGCTTGAAGAATTCTTGAAGAACAAGGATAATATTCCAGTCTCTCCTGTTGCATATGAAACTCCTTCATTAGATCCTAAACCAACTTTAGATCCAAAGCCTACTTTGGACCCAAAACCTTCTTTGGATCCAAAACCAGCTTCCTCTTCTTCTTTTTACAAGCAAGAAGACTATTCCACTCCTAATTTGTCGGAATACCAATTGGAAAATCAAATTCAAGACCATAGTACTTTATTATCTTCTGTTAAGTCATATGATCCTAATTTATTGCCAAAGTCTGACCGTAATCCTTTAAGATCATCTGTTTCTCAAAGAGAAAAGTCTTCCGTTTCAGAAGCTGAAGCTAAAGGTGCCAAATTTGATTCTGAAACTTTCGAACCAACCGATTCTGTTGCCGATAGTATTCATACTCCTTATTTCTATACTGATAGATCCAGATCTAGATCTAGATCTGCTAGACCAGATAGATCGACTTCTAGATCTGCCGTTAGAACTCATTTGGCTCGTGGTGATTCTTACAAAAGTTCTGATATTGATGGTCCTAACAAGTATGAATTACCTCCTGAACTTTCTGCTGCCGGTGATGTAGAAGAAGAAGAAGACGACAGAAGAACCAGACAATCCAAGCCAACTATGGGTGATTCTATTGCTAAGGCTGAAGCAGCTGAAGCAGCTGATCCGGTTGATCAATTGGGTGAAAATTATAAGAATGAAGCATCTTTGGTTACTACTGGTGATTACACCAATTTCAATGTGGATGGTCCCTCCAAGGAATTCAAGGCTTTTGATAAGCTTTATTCCATTAGATCTGAATCATCCACTAATTACTTGCGTTCTATCTCTAGATCCAGATCTAGGGCCCCTGTTGAAGTTAGTCATGATAACGAAAAGAATGATGCTAACCCAGACGAATTGGTTAGAGAAGGTGCTTTCGTCAGTGACGATCCATACAGCACAATTGGTGATTTAGATTCTATGGTTGATGAAGTCTTGCACAAGGGTGATAAGCCTGAATTTAACGAAAAAAAAACTCCAAAGAAAAAGACTAGTTTGAAAGAAGTTACCAGTTCAACCGAAGCTGACAAGTCCGAAAAGCTTGAAGAAAAATTAGACGACTTGAAACTTAATAAAGATATTGTTCCTGAGGACAAGAAGGAAGGAATTGCACCTGTGCTTACTTCCAAGGACATCAAGGTTGACTCTGAAGATTTGCCTGAAAAGACTGAAAAGGCTGTTACTGAAGCACATGCTGAGGCAGTCAAGAAGGAAGATGTTGATGAATTAGCAGCTGAGAAAATTGAAGCTGATTCAGAAGAATTAGAACCAGCTGGTCCAGCATTGACCTCCAAGGATATTGAAGTTGATGAATCTGAAAAGGCAAATGAAGAAAAATCTGCCAAGCAGCATTTAAACGCTAAGGAAGTAGTAGCTGAAGATGAAGATGACGATGAAGATGAATCCAAGGAAACCAAGACCAAATTGACTGAGGACGAACCAAAGTCTGTTGAAGCAAAGTCCAAAATTTTAGACTCTGAATTGAGTGAAGATAAGGAAGAAATAGAAGACAAAGAAGAAAAGGAAGAACAAAAAGAACAAGAAGAACACGAGTCTAAAGATGAAGAAAAAGAAGTCAAGGAATTAGAAGAACTTGAAGAACCATCTGCCATTGATAACTCTGAATCTACTGCAGACGTCGATGCCTCGAAAGAAGACGAAGAAGAAAAAGAAGAAAAAAATGTTAAAACTAAAGACATCAAGGACGCTGAATCCAAGGAATTGAAGGAATCCGAAGATGTCATTGAATCAAAGGAATCTGATGAATTGGCAGAAGCCAAGGAATTGAAAGAAGAACCAACTGAATCTAAAGAAGATGAAGAAGACGATGAAGAAAACAGCAAGGAATTGAAGGAAGAGCCTGTTGAAACTAAAGAAGATGATGAAGAAGAACCAGTTGAACCTAAAGATGATGAAGAAGAACCAGTTGAGTCTAAAAAAGAAGAAAAAGAAAAAGAAGAACCAAAGGAATTGAAGAAAGAAATTGTTGAATCCAAGGAAGATGAAGAATCCAAGGAAGATGACGATGAAAAGGAAGAATCCAAGGACGAATTAGAGGAAGATACCAAGGAAGAATCCAAGGAAGATGACGATGAAAAGGAAGAATCTAAGGAAGATACCAAGGAACAAGTTAAGGAAAAGGAAGAACCTGACTTGGATGAATCTGTGACTGAAGCTGGAACCGAAGCTGCTTCTGCTGCTGGTCTTGCTCTTGCCTCTGCCACCGCTGCTGTCAAGTCAATCATTGGTGGTTCTGATGAAAAGGAAGAAAAGGAAGAAGAACAAGAAAAGGAAGTGAAGGAAGATAAAGAAGATAAGGAAGTAAAGGAAGTGAAGAAGGAAGTTGTTGAAAAGGAAGTTGATGCTCCTGCTGCTGCTACTGCCGCTGATGACGACGAGGATCTTGATATCTCACCAGAAGAACTCCGTAAACATCTCGAATCTCAACCAATCTACCTTTACACCTCTTTAGCTGGAGGTATGCAAATTATGCCTCGTACCAATAGACTTGCCACTATCTTAACCGCCAATGGAATCAAGTTCGAATACCGTGACTTGGGAACTGATGAAGAGGCCAAAAAGATCTGGAGAAGATATTCTGGTGGTAAGCCTCTTCCTGGTGTGGTTAGAGGTGATGACTTTATTGGTAACTTTAAGGATATCGAAGACGCTAATGAAGAGTATATGCTTAAGGAGTTACTCTATGAAACCTTGTGATTGTGCGACCTTCTGGTGAAACACTATCGCAATTGATGATCCTTATTGTTCCTTTTTTTTTCCAATTATTATTTTGTTGAAGGTCATTACTCAGTTCTAGATACTTATGAAGGGGTGGGATTTTCTACCCCTTTTATAGCTTTTGTTTTTAATCAATAGATCCTGTTATTGTTTAACATCACCAGATAGTAGCATACTCTGAAACACACTTACCAACACTGAAACATTCTCTGAAACAGTAAATATCTCTCTAAGCACTACCTGACAACATACATACCTGTTAAACCCCAAATTTACCAAACCGTTACCACTTTTAACCTTCTTTTTCCCCTTAACTTCAATCACTTTGGTTGGTTGCAAATCGTCGTTCCTCGTTTGGTTCCTCGTTCCCCACGTGACCTCAGATTTATCTTCCTAATCAACTTATCCATACAAAGATACCACATTAGATGACTCCCAAGCCTGGTAATACCAGGCTCATCAGGTGCCTCCAGACAGTGCGATCACATCCCCCGCTGTCGCCCATACCTCGGTTCCCTGTTCGTCCCACAAATCACTCATTTTCACCTCATAACCGTTTACCGCCACCACCTCCTTCTTCATTATCATCAAATCCATCAATCATCTGGTTTAGTGACAATGGATCACCATCAAAAGACAAGAATATACGAGACCAGAATCGCCGGGCCAATCTTGGTTCTACTATAGAAAAATTGAAAGAGCATGTTCCTGAATTGCTTACCAATTCATTACCTAAATCGATGATATCTCATGATATAATGTTAAGAATATGTCCTAGTATATTTGATGAGACGTATTTGCCTAGTTTGAAAGGCCGTGTCTCTTACTATGCTTCTGCAAAGGCGGTTCAGCTTGCAATGACATCGTTGGTTCTTAGTCCTAAGGTGAAACTACATATCCATTCCCTAAGAGTATCTTCAAGCCCTGATCCACAGGCAGTGTATGAAAAGTCCACCAAGGTATACATAAGATGGAGCACATGCAATGAAGGATGTGAACATTTGGCAAGTGAATCAAGTGAATCACATTCTACTTCAGATGCCAAACTAGGATCCCATAAGTGGTCCAAATTGGATACAATGAAAATACTCAGAGAAAATTCAACTGTTGATGGACAGAAAATTAAAGCCCTCCCTTCGATAGCTACCATGATAGGCCAGATGTCTGTGTCCTTGGTAGGACTGGGAAAGGAAAGTAAGAAGGTAGAACGAGTGATGAGTGGTATTTTTATTTTTGAGTTAAATGAAGATAATGATAGTATTATAGTGCATACAGTTGAGAATGTGGATTTAATAGAAAGAGGTGAGACTGAAGGTGTAAATGGAGAGTTAAGAGTGTGTTAAACGTATTTGATTGAAAATAGAAGGTTTGAGAGACCAAAGTTGGACGGCCTAGAATGAGGTGAATGTTATAGAATTAAAGACCATTAGACATGGCAGGCTGGCTTGGCTCATAAAAGTATAAAAATGAATTCTTCTACAACGATGGGTCCAGCAAATGAGATTCGATGTTTTTATCAAGTATTCATCTACATTATGATTTCATGAATTCTCTCCTTTTTTCACCTAAATATCAAATGACTTTATGCCTAGCTGATGAGTTTAAATTTTTTGTTGGCCACCCAAATTTGGTACAACTCATATGACATATACCCAGTCCAATTCTCATCCACTCAACTACCTATTCAGTTGCCAACTAACTTGGTTTATTGGTTTGTTCACTTTATGTAAATAGATGCTGGGACAGGTTCCGGCTCATACCGCCATTGTATATATGAAAAAATGGCCACAAATCGAAAGATTAAATTGAATTGAAATTGATGTAGTCTTACTAGAGTAGACATACCTTATATGCTCAAAGGAAGTAGGAAACACACCAAGAGGTTATAGTGGTTATCACGTGACATACCTGAAAATACTTAGATTGCAGATTTCTATGTTGAATCGAAGCAATATCGGCTTAAGACCATCTTATACTAATAATAGTCTAAGTGGGTTCCCAAGTGCTGGCTCATGAAGCACTTCAGCTAAGTTCCGTCTCTACAGAAGAGTCAGTATTGGAATCAAAAGAGTCATGTCACGTGATTTTTCCACTGATCAGACTACCTATGCTTACTATATAACAGTAATACACACGCCGTGGTAGCTGCCGCGCCTGTGAATAGGTGCAGATCTGCAGGGTCTGCTCCGTTACGCTGCATAATCAGTAATTTTTTGCAATTTAATTACGGCATCGCAACCATTTACCTAAATAACTAACAGTAGCAACTCTGCCACAGTACCACAATCAGTCATAACCAACCACCACGACACACACACCCAAGAGGGAGGAAGATGTCGCTTATGGTCGCCTTGGTTCTTCACCGCCCCCATCGTCATGGCTTAGCCCGTTCGGCGGTCGCTTGCCGTTGCACATTCCATGCGATGGCCCTATACCTTGGGCTCATACTGATGACTCATGGCTGCAACCATATATAAAATATTCAGTACCGCAACCAAACCCTCGCTCTAGTCGTAGTTCCAACCCTTTAGTGATAGTTTTTCAGGTCCCTTAATCTCATTCTGGATTTCCTATACACATAAGCTGCTTTTCTTTCTCGAAATGGTGGAGACTACACGTCCTTTGAACTGGATGGAAAGGTACTATACCTGTCGTAATACGCAACATTACTATACCAATTTCAGTCTTATCGCTCAGTACAATCACCGTGTGGACCCATTGATCTTGTCTAATGGGTTGAGATCTATGATCTCCAAGAACCCTTGGTTTACTTATAACCTTTATAAAACCGATGATACACCTGGATTAGTGGCCAATGGTCACAATTGGCAGCTTGGTGTGGTGGATCATATCAACTTTGAAGACGTGGTTACTTTTGAATCTATAGATGCTTTTAGCGAAGACGTGTTCTCTAAATTGAACGAGTTCGTGTTTCCTGTTAACATTGATAATGTTCCACTCTGGAGGATCAGAGTATTGGAAGATCTGCTGGGAAACCAATATATCTGTGGTTTATTTGAACACACGTTATTTGATGGGTTATCGGGGGTAGAGTTCCAGAAGGATCTCGTTAAGGAGTTGTCAGGGGTTGATGCCGAAAACAGTGAAGTTGTTAACGTACTTTTTGATAAGACAAAGGACCAATTGCCTGAGAAACCAATTGCTGCAACCACTGACCGTCTTCCTATCTACATTCCAGGTATTATGGATCACTTGTCTAACTTCATCAAGACCCGGGTTCCTTTCTTAGGCCGCCTTTTTGAATACTTGAAGTCATTTATCATCAAGGATCCTTGGAAGGCCGATGTAGGGATCAATCCTATCTTCAATACTGGTAAGACATATCCTCATACTCGCCTGAAGGTAGGTCTTATCAACTTCAACCATGATGAAATCCGAAAGATCTACAATTACTGTAAGGCTAACCAAATCACCTTAACCCCTTATTTCCATGCTATTTGCTTACAGACCATGGAAGAGGTTATCTTCCCCAGAATAGACAAAGATACTAATTTCTCTTCCACTTCAATTACTGCCATCAATGGAAGAAGATACCTTCCTCCTGATAGCCCATTTCTCTATGGGGTGGCTATTTCTGCTGACTTCATGACCTTACCGCCAATTTTGAACCGTACTCTCGAGTTAATGAAGTATATACAAGCAAGATTGAACTCTGCTATTCAGACACAAGCTCCTTTCAGGTACATGAGTTTAATCCAGTACTTGAACTTCTGGAAACTTTTTGAGCTCTACAATGACCCTAAGGCTAGGTCTACCTTGACAGTCTCCAACTTGGGTAAAGTTCCTGATTCAGGTACTAAGTACAAAATAACCAATCTCTATTTTGGGCTGTCTCCTGGAGTTATGTATAATTTTATTCTTAACATGACTACAACGGATGAAGGTGGTTTGAATTTGGTATTGGTGTATGTGGAGGACTATGGTGATTTGTATGATGGAGAAAAGAAGGTGATGGATATTTTTATGGACAGACTCAAGGAAAGATTACTTGAACATGCAAATTAAACCACTGGAGGTTTAGCATATTCAAGATCTACTTATTAATAAAATGAACTAATTTGGGGAGATTCGAATAACACGGCCACTTCAAAGTGGCTAACTGCAATATGGATTAAATTATTAGACTATAAAGTTATGAAAGAGACACTTTGGGTGCAACTATCATATATTAGGCCAATTAAGAAATGGCCAACTATTAAATACCGTTTTATGACGATAATGTGCCTTTTGATTATGTATTGATTTGTCTCTTAGTTAGCTAGTAATTTACTGTTGTTCTTCGCTGTAGCAAGTTTATCTGTCTAACAAAGCCAGAAATAACAGGTCATATTAATTCTCCTATAATATCCTTTAACTCTTCAACATACAATAATCCCTGCTGCCCAAGGCCATTAACCTTTTGCTTGATCTCACTGAATGTGTCTGCTTCCTTTGATTCTTTTTCTGCTTCACCATTCTTGATTTCTCCTTTAGAAAGATTATCCAACTGATAACTTAAGAATTGGATCTTTTCTATACGACTCAATTTCTTACCGTATTTCTTGTAAACAAAATCCCAAAATTCGCTATCTTGATCCTTAAATTGATAACTGTTCTTGGAAATAGTCTTCAACAAATGGCTGTTTAATAAAACTTGACTCTTGGCTAATTCGTTGGTTTCTTTGATTACACGAATTAATCTTAAGTGGAAGATTAATAATAGTCCTAAAATAGATATGAAGAAGTAACCAAGAACATACAAGTTGAGATTGGATGTAATCCAGTCCTTGTCGATCTTTGGTTTGACAACTTCTTGTACTTTTTGTGGAGGAGCTGCAACAACTGGTTTTTTTGGAGCGACTTCCTTTGGTGCTGGTGGTTCAATTGGTTTAACAACTGTTGGTCCATCAACATAGTATGTGCTGGATTTGATC
The DNA here is from genome assembly GCA_030568535.1 of Suhomyces anneliseae. Taxonomy (NCBI): domain Eukaryota; kingdom Fungi; phylum Ascomycota; class Pichiomycetes; order Serinales; family Debaryomycetaceae; genus Suhomyces; species Suhomyces anneliseae. The sequence continues at coordinate 249,945 of JAJMGB010000003.1, read as the reverse complement.
TCGTCTTTTAATTCTTTCATTAAGTCATTAGCTACGTCTCTTTGTCCTGCTAGGGCCTGCTTTTCAATGACTCCCTTGATCCATGAACTTGCTGTCCATGTAATAAAGAAAGAAATTGCAAGGTTTGTTTTGCCCTCTTCGGCCCAACTGAAAACATATCTGGTTTTCACCGAGAATGACTGTCCCAGGGGAACATCTGGTGTAACTGTGGTAGAAACCAACATGATATAATCGGTGAAATTTTGATGGTCAATAATTTCACTGACATCACATTTGGTAGATTTTGGCCCTATAGAGTATCCTAAAGCTCTTCTATAAGTATAAGCTCTTTCCAACCGGGTTGGATCTTCTTGCATTGGTACAAAAGCATCGTACTCGGTGATCTCAGAACCATTGTGGTTCTCAAGGAACTTTCTGTGAAATTCGGTGTTGGAATCACCAAACATAATATCGAAAACAATACCCAATGGAGCGTCAACGACTTCGTTAATTAATTCCACTTCATTGTCTTCTTTAGTAAATACCTCCAGTGCATCGGTAGGGGCATGATGATCTGGACCCATATTTTTGTAACCTGATTCAGGCTTGAATTTAAGCACTTTGGTAGAAACTTCTTTGACTCCCAGTGTAAAATCAGCTTCTGCTAATTCACCTTCGCTTATATCATCATCTCCGTCGTCACCATCAATAGACATTATGTAGGACTCGATCTTAGGAGTATCTATTGGTTCTTCGGTCTCTTCATTTCTTTGGTTGAGTAATTCTTCCTGGGTCAATCCCTTTGATCCAAAACCATCACCTCTGGACTGTTCCCATACGCTCATCATAAAATCATAGGTAACATCTCGTGATATAAAACTGGCAAAATTATGCTTTGCATCTTTGGTCTCGATTAAAATACCATTAGGGAATAATCCAGCCGTCGATTTCCTTTCAAATTTCACGATATCATCGAATCTGATCACTAAATTCGTGACCCATCCTAATAAGTTCAGATTAAAGCAAACATAATGTTCACTGACATATAATCTACCTTGAAGTAAGATTTCCCTGCTTAAAGCACATGAAAAATCATCCAATAATCTATCGGTAAGGTCCAAGGATCTGAAGAGCTGATGGAAATCGGTATTTCTCTTCATAGTAGCATAATGGTAAGGGGTATCCCTAAAAGTTTCATCAGTATATAAACTAGGATCTGGAGTCTTTGCAGCTACTGACAATCCATTTTCTGTTTCACTGATAGACTTCTTATTTTTCCTATAGGTGATAATCTTGGGAGATTCTGGTTCGTCGTTCAAGTCTGTGACAGCTGTGGTGGAATTGTGCCTATTATGTAATAAGCTTGATCTTGCTGAATTCTTTAGATTCTCTGTTTGAGGTTTCTTCTCCTTAGACATGATTGAAGAGGCATCTTCCTTAGTGGTGAATGGATTGGCAGGAGTAGCTTTTGCCATAAATGGTGATTGTAAGGATGTGGTGGAAGAAGATGCTCTTGATATTGGCGCTAACCCCAGAAGTCTATTCTTTTTCAATTCAATGGCCCCGTTACCAGAGGAAGAAGAGGATGAGTTGGTGGAATTAGTATCATCACCATCTCCTCGGCGTAGATTGCCTACTTGTTCAGCGTAGTTGCTTCCGTTTGGTAATGAACCAGGAGTCTTATGATCTCCATTGGCTTTATCTGGGGTGGAAACCGTACCGGACTTGGAATCACCGGATGTGGCTCCATCTGCTAATGGAAGAAATTCTGTGGATGGTGGGAAAGAGTACGACCAAGCGTCTTCTTCCTCGTCCAGCATTATGGTAGTATCAACTTATTTGGTACAGTATTAGGAATACCTTTTTGATATATGATTAAGTTGGTGAAGGGGAAACTACAACCCGGTACGAGCGCAGCGCTAAAAGGTAATGGGGGACGGAACGAGCAACCCCAGCCCACAGAGCCCACAGCGAGAAATAATAGTAGGGTGGTGCGGGAGGTACGAGGAAAAACTCCGCAGCGAAGGCTCGGTAGCGAGGGTGACCAGCCCACAATACGACCCAACCGAGTGAAACGACTAAACGACCAAACGACCAAACGACCACACGATCAGTAGTAACTTGGCGGCCAGGGCAACGACAGTTCCATTATCCACTACACACTATACATAGACCTGCAACGGCGACTTAGGAACCACCTGTTTACGAGCTTTGATTCCCGTTCTGGTCCCTCTATTGTCTGGCTCATCTCTCTAATTAGTGAGGATTAAAGTTACAGGGACTCGTCCGCCCTATTACCTAGTACGGCTGGACCTGGAACAGAGAACCCGAAGGTTCCTTGATGCGACATAAGCCTTGTCTAGGGAGAGCAATTTGGCACTTTATTGATGATCCACCACGTTCAAGGCAGTGCCTGGTGAGTAGAAGGGGACTGCAACTTGCCCAGCCAATTTTGCTTGAATGGTTCTACATGCTGATCTGATTATACAGAAATAGACCATTTGTTAGTCCCAGCGATGGCATCACTACGCAGAGAATATGCCAGTAAAACACACATCGTATTAAATCACTAGTTTCTCTTAAATCACTAATTTTGCCAATTTTGTCGTTTCTTAGACCCAAACTCTCTCATCCTCCACTGAACTACACTATCTTTATCAATATAATATAATGGGAATTTTTGGTTATAGGTCACGTGACCAATTACTTAGACACATTCAACGGGACGATTTTAGAGTAAATATATGCTGAAACTTGCCTAAACTTTACATAGCGTATTCGAGATGGCTCAAGGTAAGTTAAAGCTTTTTTGGAGCTATTTAGCGAATAAAATCATGTCTTGGTTTGTTGGTGCATGAGATACATGGCTGCGAAATTTTGATTGAACAATAGAGACTGAAGAAAGTTCCAAGAAAGCACATGCAAGATGGGTCGTTGAAGTGTGAAAATCCTCGTATCTATAATGAGATAGAGTTATATTTGATATTCGAAAATTTACCCGCAATAATGACACTTATCCACTCCTTTTATTGGCTTCACACTAAGTAACTAACTCTGAGAAAAACTGTTGGTACACTAAATTATCAATGTCAGGAGATGTATCTTGCAATGAAGATGACCAGCATAACCAACTAGCCTATTTGAAGCATTTCCAGAGTGTTTAATTTAAAAGTTTCTAATGTTTCGATTAATTTTTAATGAGTATTCACTTCTTCTTACTTTTAAATTATCTCTCTTCATCCCATTACAAGACCAATTGGTGGTACCAATTACTGAACCACAAACAATACCACATCCTACCAAAAGTTAATACTACTACTACTACTACTACTACTACTACTACTACTACTACTACTACTACTACTACTACTACTACTACAATAAGCATAGACTTAGTTCTTATTTTTCAATCATTTATTACATTACACCCGCGTCAAGACGCACTAAAATACACTCCATAACGGATTAAACAGTTTCCAAAACAACATCCTTGAAACCAGAAGAAACCTTCTTACCCTTTTCTTCGGAAGCTTCACCGTGTAAGGATAACAAAGCACCTAAATCGAACTTTGGTTGTTTCAAGACCTTAACCTTTCTAACGTGAATGTTTTGTAATGGTAAGATGGTTTGGGTAGACTTTTCAATTTCACGGCCAATAACTTCAGGGATCAACTTGGAGGTTAATTGAGCTAAAGTGACGTTGGAGACTTCTCTTTGCATGATTTCGATCATCTTCTTTCTGACTTCTCTCAACTTAGAAGATTGAGCGTAAGTGGTCTTTCTGACTTGGTTTGGTTGTCTCTTGGTGAAAGCAATAGCGAAAACTCTTAAAACGTAATCATCAGCAGTCTTAACAGTAACGTTAGCTTCAACCAAAGATTGCCACTTTCTAACTAAAGATCTTAATTTATCAGAAGTGAACTCTAAACCGTGGAAGTTGGTTAATAAGTTCTTACCTTGGACTTCATCAACTCTCAACTTAACCTTTCTGTAAGAGTGATCTTCAGAACCTTGTAAATCAGCTAAACTGACTTCAACAACACGGCCCTTTAATCCATCGGCAGCATTCTTTAAACCGGTAGACTTGTTAATTAAAGTCTTACCAACGTTTCTGTTTTCGAAAGTGGATGGGGCTTTGATATCAAACCATTCCTTTCTGGTGAATGGGTCAACGACCTTCTTCTTCAATCCCTTCTTTCCCTTGGATAATCTCTTGTTTTTACCAACAGCCATATTTACGGATTTAGTATATTAGTAGAAGAAAAGAGTTAAAAAATGGTTATGTCGAGGGATGATTTTTCAAGTGAAAACTTTTTTTGGACTTCCGAGGGTGAGTGTGTATGAGGGTGCTCACGTTTTTATTCCTTTATCTAACTGGTCGGATCTCCGGTATAAGACCGGATGCATATCACGTGTAGTGCACGGGAGTGTGGTTAGGGCTCTGTGACTGTCGCTCCCATTTTGTGGTTGCAAAAATTTACCAGTTCTAGAAACAAACCTGCCTAACTTCCATGTACCCCAGAAAGGTACATTTGCAGCTTTAAATACTTTTAATATATATATATATATATATAATCCCATGTAGACTAGAAACTGGTTCTACCTCTAGACTGATGTATAGACCGAAGTTGATGTTGTTACCTATTTTATCAGCATGAGCGATGTATTACAGAAACAACAAAGAACATTCTTTTGTATGGTGAATCAGGTTACATACAAGATAAAATATTAATTACACTTCATATACTATATTTATATGAAAAGTAAGACTAATACAAAAATCAAGAAGGGTATGGAATCATTGTATGAGTCATTGGTTTTTGATCAACTGAAATGTACCGGAGGAATAATTCTTTTTAGTAATTCTCCTCACTCCAAAGAATTTGGATATTATAGTACTCGGATTACATTATAGTAAATAAAGTAATACACAATCCATTAACCTTTAAGTCTCTATGACCTGGCAGTAAAGATGTCAATAAATGGATATAAAAGCAATACTTCAGAATAGGTTATCAATTCCTTATATTTCCATTGCTATGGAAGTGCGTGTTGTATGTTCATCTTGTATCTCGCTGAGTCATACTCCCTAGTAATATTACAAAATATTTTTTAGCCGTAAGAACTGGATTCGGATTGACAAACGATACCCCAATAAAAGTATACCATCATTAGATGGACCGATAACAATGTGTTAATAGACTCAAAAGAGCTCAGAATGAGTCAGAATGTACCACCTGGTGACTCTTAGTGTACTTCGTTGGCTTTATACGGTTGCAAATTTCAGTGCGTTAGTTGTATGATTGAGTTTCTATATGTATATTTTTGATGTTTATGGTCTTTTACGCAGCTTTGGGGTGTGACTAATAAAATTTAGATGGAACTAGCTAACTAATAATTTGTCAATCCAATTGGTAAATTTGTTGTATAAATATAAGTGCAAAATCCCTGTGATTTTAATTTTTAGAATCAATGTCTCACACTTTTCAAAGTTTCTATCATGAAGTTGGCAGAGGCCCTTAGACTCAAAGTCTACTTCATTCAGAAGTTGAGACTGATAGATGGTAGATTGAAACTTAATTCAAGGGCTCCAGAAGGTGAAACCCCAAGAGAGGATCCTAAGGATTTATTAGAGGAGTATGCCGTAACTGATCTTGAGCTTCTTGAATTGAGCACTAGAATCCATATTGCAAATGTTACCGGCACTATCACTTATCCATCCTATTACTCAAATATTGATAATGCTGACGTAGTGGGATCCTTTACGGATGATGCTCCTAGCAGTAAGCTTATCATGAAAACTGTCACAATAGCTGAAGCATTAGTTGAAAGAGAGCATTTGCAAGGTAGGATTCGGTTATACAAAAATCAAAAATGGAGATCAACGATAACTATATCTAGACCAACTAAAGACGATATCAAAATGGTCGGAGTTTTGGATGTGATAGAATTGAATAAACACATCGATTTGTTGACAACGTACCTCCGTTTGGTCGATTCCAAGATTCGAGAATCAAATTGGTTGACAGAAATATGACAAGAACAGTCAATTTAGATCAAAATAAACAAAAAAAAAATAGAAAAAACAAAATACAATTCACACTACTTGTGATTATGTTACGTTTATGAAGTACGACTACCATTTATTCTTTAGTGCTATATCTTGTGGCACATTTGTTTCCCAAAAATGTATTTGGGCTAATATTTTCGGTACCTATCGATGAAGCGTGATCAGCAAAAAACCCCCCGGGAATGACTTATCATCCAGCATACCTGGTATACTGAATATAAGACATTCCTTTATCCGAGATAGCTGGACTCCATACAATTTTATTAATTTGAATTCCAATTATATAAAATCACATATGCTTCAATTACTTTTTTGCCTATATAATTATATATATATTTTTACCAGCTGGTAGTTTCATCGATAGAGAGGGCGGGATTGGGGAAAATATAAATTAATATACTAATTTTAATTAACTAACGATTAGTAGACCATTTTGTAGATTATGGATTCTATAAAGGTTAAAAGACCTAAGATTTGTGCATGAACAAAACCGGATAACTTAAACCTTTAGATGGGTTATGTTCCTATTAATAATAAGTTGTAACATTACTTTGACAATTCGAATTTTAAATGGTTACTGGTGTTAGTTCGGATGGATATTTCACCCTAATTTCTATAATTTTGCAGCTAGCTCAGTTGCTATTTTATTTAATAATTACATCAACCAAACACCCTTCATTTCCTTCGGTTATAATATTTTATCACTGAATACTGGGACCCTGATCTCTTTCTAATTATTGTTGTGCTAGTAATGAGTAATCTTTGTATGTATCTAAAAACACCTATTACAAAACTCACCCAGTTTTGTTCCCCAGTCCACATCTAAATACATGAAAATATCATTTAGTTTTAGGTTAGGCCATAACCAAAATTAACCATTGAACCAAATCATCAAAACACATTAATTTTTAATACTCTTGTAATTTAATTTAATTTAATTTATTTTAATTTAATTTGTTCGCTACATTAATATTATAAATAATTTGTTTTATTATTAGAACATGTTTATTCAACAAACTTAAGTTCTTATGCAATTTTTTTATATAAACCTAACCATTAAAAATGATACAAAAAAAAGAATTGAAATCGTGTCATCCGGGTCATTCGATTGTAAGACCATTAGATGAATATGATAAGAAGCTGATTAAAATGGGTAATGATTTAAAGAGCTTATTGGTTTTCTGGACGCAACTTTCTGACTTCCTTACCAACTCTCCAGATTTCCATACCTCTGATAACCTTTAATTCTTCTTCCAACTTTTCACGGTAATCCTTTTGAGAGTTGAATTCTAAAGATCTCTTGGTTTCGGAACCGTTTCTGACAGATTCGTACAAGTCTTCGAAAACTGGCTTCAAGGCATCCTTGAATCTTGGGTACCAGTCAAGAGCACCTCTTCTAGCAGTAGTAGAACAAGCATCGTACATGTAGTCCATACCGTACTTACCGATCAATGGGTATAAGGATTGGGTAGCTTCTTCAACAGTTTCATTGAAAGCTTCAGATGGGGTGTGACCGTTTTCTCTCAAGACTTCGTATTGAGCTAAGAACATACCGTGGATACCACCCATTAAACAACCTCTTTCACCGTATAAGTCAGAGTTAACTTCTCTTTCGAAAGTGGTTTGGTAAACGTAACCGGAACCAATGGCAACGGCTAAGGCAATAGCCTTTTCTTCAGCCTTACCAGTAACATCGTTCCAGACGGCGTAAGAAGAGTTAATACCTCTACCTTCCTTGAATAAAGATCTGACGGTTCTACCGGAACCCTTTGGAGCAGCCAAGATAACATCAACGTTGGTTGGTGGTTCAACGTGAGTCAAGTCCTTGAAAACTGGAGAGAAACCGTGGGAGAAGTATAAAGTCTTACCTTCAGTAACTAAAGGCTTAATATCAGCCCAAGTTTCAGATTGAGCAGCATCAGATAATAAGTTCATGATGTAAGTACCCTTTTCAATGGCTTCATGGACATCGAATAAGTTTTCACCTGGAACCCAACCATCTTCAATGGCAGCATTCCAAGAAGCACCATCTCTTCTAACACCAATGATAACATTTAAACCATTGTCTCTCAAGTTTAAACCTTGACCGTAACCTTGAGAACCGTAACCAATTAAAGCTAAAGTATCGTTCTTGAAGTATTCCAACAACTTTTCTCTTGGCCAGTCAGCACGTTCATGGACAATTTCTTCAGTACCACCAAAGTTAATGGTCTTAACACCACGGACAGCAGCAGGAGCCATGGATTGCTTAGAGATAATTGGACGAGCAGCAGCGGCTAAAGCAGATAAAGCTCTCTTGGAAGCAATTTGCTTAGAAGCACCAGAGGCGGCAATTCTAGCCATACGAATACCGTTATTTCTAATAGACATTATAATGTTTTTTTTGTTTTATTGATTGAATAAATCTAATTAATGATTTCCCCAACTTTGGAATTTTTCACTCCATTATATAGTGATTGACCTAGCCCCCCATGAGTAATAATGTCGACGACTGAGTGCAGGAAAGGGTGCGCAATCGTGGATGCATGGGCTATGATAGAACAATTGGACTGAACCGTTTCAGGCCCGGTTGCGGAATCGGGCTCGGGCTTACGGGAACACCTCAAACACACACAGGACAGCACCGCACACAGGCACCTGTGTGATGAGGACAGGTACGGTACAGACATCTAGCTTACATAAGCTGGATCCAATGAAGATCTAGTTTTTACCAATTACCTATAATAAAAAGTTATAGAATAATTATTAAGATAATTGGAAAAAAGAAAAAGCGGTAACTATTGTATAATTGGGTTAATTGACATGATATCTGCTACTTTTAGCTATGATTCCTACCTTCTTCACCCACTTTTCCACCTTGTTTTGGTGGACATTATTCAATGGTGGCCGGGTCCGGGCCTATGTCGCACCGGTATAGCTCCGATTCAGCACCGCACTCACCGCACTCACCGTTCCACCGTTCACCGCTCGCTCATCACTCACTATCGCAGTGTTCACAGACCTTTCTGACTCTGCAGCATGACTCAACCTTATCGTGCCGGGCGCAAGATAATCCCCCAATACCCTGACGCCGCTCACGTCAATCGACAATCGAATCTTCCATACAAATGTTATGAACCAAGGTGAGTCACGTGGATTGTCATGATTTCGCCAAGGCCTGCCCGCTACGGCCATTATCGATATCAAAATAGAACTTATGGAAAACATGGAATTTCGGGATCTGGTAATCTTCCATTTCGGTGCCGTCTACATCTATGACTAACCTTTGACCAACTTCAGGGCCTGTTTTATTAATTATCTATACACTTGGGTCCTATATACTGCTTACGTAATCGCCATAACCACTATCATCATTTTCATCATCTTCTCCTCTAAGCTCTATCGGGTAACCTTCCTATCAATTGTACAAAATAAATGTTTGTAGAAAACATAATACGTATAGTTTAAAGCTACAGGTTTTAATTTAATTATTATGTTTTTGTTTAAAAAAAAAAGTTATTATTATTATTATTTCTTCATGCTCTATTTCATTTCATTATCTATTCATCTAAGTACTGATTCAGTCAAACCAGTTAATTACTCTAGCGTTGTTCATCGAAAGTTCATGTTCGAAAATACGAACCTCATCTTCAGGTGACATGGACTTAGTAAAAGGTGACACATCACGCTGAACCTTAGTTTCATTATCATTAGCTTCTTTATCATCTAAATGTAAATTATCGACAATAAGACTAATATCAGTATCTAAAGCCCAATCTTCTTCATCTAAATCACACCATGAAACAGAAGATTTCATGGAAGATTCAACCAAAGATGGAAGCTTCATGCTTTGTTGAGTTGGTTGAACTGGTTGAGGCTTTTGAGGAGAAGTGATTGGAATGTTTTCCGATACAGCATTATAATCAATCAAATCATATTCTTCTTCAAAAAACTCAAATTCATCTTCAACAGATGAAGGTTTAGTTTCAACCGATGAAAATTGTAAATCATCATGATCCATATCAAAGACATCATGACCATGAACTTCACTGTTAACCTGCAGTGGGAAATCGCATTCATAGTCATCTTCAACAGTTAAACCATGAGTCCATTTGGAATTCAATTCCAGAAGGAATCCTTCAATATCCCTTGAACGGGCTTTAGCAGTAAATGCTTGTGCATCATCTTCATCACTACCAACTTTTAATAAATTCATAAAAATATCAAAACAATTGGAGTTCATAGATGGGTAAATATCATACAAAATGTATGGGTTGTTAAAGAACACAAAGTTCTTAAAGTTGTAATCAGCTTCAACTGATTTGGTATTAGAAGGTTGTTTGAAAGGAGAAGTTCCAAACACAGTTGTTAATAAAGTGATACCATAGGACCAGTAATCAGAATATTTGCAATCATATTTACCGTCCACGGTTCTATCTTTAAGAAGACATTCAGGGGCCATATACTTCTCAGTACCAACATTAAATTCATCATTGAATTGAGTAGTAGTAGCTAACCCCCAGTCACAAAGTTTAAAATTAAATTCATCATCAATCAAGATGTTTTCTGGTTTCAAATCACGATGGTAAACTGAAACCTCATGAGCAAATTGCATGGCATTATTTAATTGTTTAGCCAATTTTAAAATTTCGTTAATGGACATAACTCTTTCATGAATCAAATCATATAAATCACCATTAGAACAATATTCAAGAACTAAAACAATGTAATTTTTGGTTTCAAAAGAATCCAATAATTTACAAATGTTTGAGTTATCATATTTAGATGACAGATACTGATTGAGTTTGTTAAGAATGGAGATCTCACTTTGAGCTATTTCTTGTAAACTTCTTTCACCTGGAAGTTGTTTAACTGGAGATACTTTAGGAATAGCTTTAATGCTGACATGAGATTTGGACATAGTGTCCAATGCAAGGGAGACCTTACCAAAGGCACCCTTTTGGATGTTTTTCTGAAAACGGTAACGACTGTTTAAGAGGAGGTCACCTGATTCGTATTCGTTGTATTCGTTCAAAGTCATTATTATGATGCAGTCGTAGGAGTAGTAATAGTAGTAGTAGTAGTAGTCGTAGTCGTTATGTACAATTATAAGATAAGGGTTAAAAAATAAATCAAGCAAAGACAAAAGCACCCGATTGTAATAAATATGGATGTAAGGGTAGGAGGAGTATAGGAGTAGGAATTAAAGTTGGAACATAAACTGGAATTGTAAGATCAAAGTAATGTCAGATTAGACTTGAGACTGGTAAAAAAGTATGATGGCGTTGTTGAAGGAAGTTTAGGTAGATAAGGTAGATAGATAGATAATGATAAAGTGTGGATGAAATGGAATGGAATTAGGCCACACGACAACTATACTGGCGATTAAACAGTATTTTTGGTTGGTAACCACTAAACCCAGATGGTACTTGCCTTGATGCTATATACTAAATCAATAGTAACTGACGTGGATACTTCTTTCAAATTCCTTAAGGTTCTATAAGATTGGGAGAGATGGGGAGATAGGGGATAGGGTGTTATATATGGAATTCTATGGAACCAAAAAGAAAGGGGTGAGACCGTGAGTGAGTGAGTGAGTGAGATTCCAGGTCGTGTGCCGTTATGCCGGCCCAGCCACTGTTAACTTACGCTCACTCTCCCCAATCAAGTGACTAATGAGTGCGCCTGTCCCGGGCATCTTTTCCGCGATAGGCTAAAGGTGGCCCGATCCCCCCACAGAACAAATACAAAAACTAAAATAGTGAGAGTTCCAGATGCGGCTTTGTTACGAAAACAATGTCAGTCGCCTTTTTTGCCCTTTTACCGTTTTTGCCCTTTTGCCTTATTTTTACCCAACACGCCATAGTTTAGGGTTACACCCAAAAAAAGGGGGGGAGGGGGGTTTTTTGGTTAATTGGTAAAGAAATTGAAAATTGGAAAATAAAGGGGTATTCACGTGATGCCAATTTAAGGGGGTTTTTTCTTTTAATTCCAAACCTTGTTTGGTGGATCCTGTTTGTTCCTTTGATTACCCTGTAGTCTATACAACAGGATGCATTAAACAGTGAAACATTCACTATTGAATTTTCAGGAAAAAAAAATCGACCTCCCCTCTAACATTGTTGGTGAACACCAAAAAAGGGTGTGTATGTGGGGGGCTTGCAAGAGCCAAGCCGAGGATCGGTTCAGGGTACTAAGTAGCCTGGGCCCTCGCTGTCTATCAAAAATCCTAGCGACCAGATCTATCTAGATCGATGTAGACAGCAGAGGCGTGAACGGTGTGGTTCGTGTAGGCACTGTAGACAGAACAGTGGGGAGAGTGGTGGAGGGATGCGATGAGATGCCAGGCTACGCCACACTTTTCCATAGGATTGGTTTGGTTGGTCCGTTGGTCGCTCTTGGCTACAGGTCAGATCAAATCAAATTTCTTTTACTTCTTTGGGTGTGTTACAGTATGAGCTCGTATTGTTGCATTGTCGCGATTAGTAGTCATATGATGTCAACCACAACAATAGACTTTTCTCTATCAATTCTAGCAAGAAACGGCACTCGTACAAGCACCGATAAGTACGAGAACTACATCTGTCATCTAGAACCACAACTGTTCCATCTTTTGATGGTGCTTCTTCTTGTTCTTCTTCTTCATTCCCCACTCACTCTCCCTCTTTACTCCTACGTATTAGAGATGGTAATTGACATTGCGTGTCTGTGCTTCTCTGCGTCTCACCATCTGTGTGCGTTTCTAGCTCTAATTCCGTTATCTCCTGATCCAATATACCCCTTCACAGTTGACCCCAAATGATTCTCAGTTCCCAGATAGTTCCTTTCGTCCTCCCTAAGTGTCCTAATTGGCCTTCATAATTGGCATTTTTTCTGTTATCCCTGATAGCAATTGTTATAGCTTCTATTGTAGTGTATTGTCCTGGTACGATCTATTGTATGCGGTGTCTGATTAGAGATAATTAATACTGATTAGAGATAATGCGCAATGTTCGAATGTTCCTGTAAGTCTTAACCCACTGAGCCACATAATGCTCTTACTTTGGACCCAGTCCAATCAACGACCAACCGCCATTCCAAATAACCATCTTCACTCAATTGCCAACCAACTGTCAATTGCCATGTCACCGTGTTCCATGTTCCATAGTGGCAGTTCAGTAAACGGTATTTTAAGGTGTTTTGTGTGAGTATTTGTATTATGTTTTGTGTGAATATTTTGCTTGAGAATTGTATGGGGTAATGGCTGGGCCCCAATCGATTTACCCCATTACAAGCCCAAGGACCAATGCCCCAACATCCCCTTAAAGACAATAACAACGGGCTGGAAATTGCAACTCGGGATTGTTTAATTTGTATGCCGATTTGCGGCTCCTGTTTCCTATTCCTCTGTTCGCAAACTATTAATTTAATTTAACACTTTTGTTTTAAACAATCCACAGTATCTCAATAACAATGTTGATATCAATTGACAATATCAGATTGCAATTGCAATATCTAAAAATGCTACAAATCGATTATTAAACTATCTCATTAATTATATTGAATTAAATAAATACAAAAACGAACAAATCTTTGGTTAATTAATTGATGATGATCAACCATAAGAAATTCAAACTATATACTGTTCGTTGACTATTAGACTGACCACTCAGCTATATTAAAAAATTTGGGGGCGGTGATGATTAATGTTCGTTGGTGTTGATTCGGTCATAGATTCATAGGAATATTATAGTAATTATATTATAATTGTTGGTTTTTTTAAACTAACAAAGCATCGATCTTTGGACCAATAGAAGATGGCTTGGTAAGGGAAGAGAATCTTTCAACAACGTTACCGTTCTTGTCAATCAAGAACTTTTCGAAGTTCCACTTGATTCTGTTTAAACCTAAAAGACCAGACTTTTGAGACTTCAAGTACTTGTAAACAGCATCTTCATTGCTACCGTTAACTTCAACCTTACCTAAAACTGGGAAAGTAACACCGTAGTTCAAGGAACAGAAAGAAGCAATTTCATCAGCAGAACCTGGTTCTTGACCACCGAATTGGTTACATGGGAAACCTAAGATTTGAACATCCTTACCTTCGTATTTCTTGTTTAATTCTTCCAATTCCTTGTATTGAGGAGTGAAACCACACTTGGAGGCAACATTGACAATCAAAACAACCTTACCCTTAAGGTCGGCGAATTCGTATTCCTTTCCTTGAGCATCAACAGGCTTTAAGTTGTAGAAGTCAGACATTATTGATATTGAATTGAGTTTGTATTAGATTAAATGATAATGAATATCCTTTTTCTAAATTATCATATGGGATGGGGTGGTATCAACTATTTATACTGTGTCATGCAGGAGGGTGAGCATCCCATCCCACACAAGGCACACAAGGCACACAGGGCTGGATGCAATGATCAACACGAGGTTAAAAGGGCAAATCTCGGCTATAGCAACCAAAGATCTCGGGAATGAGTACCAGAAGGGAAATAGATGTGCTGGACCTCGGGATATGACTGGGTCAAGGGGTCTACTGTCACTCAATGGTACTTAGTGAATGGTGGCACAGTCAATTACACTTAGCTCTAATCTAACTAAAGAACATTAGTGAGATTAGTGAGCCCATCTGATTTGGATTACAAATTACATAATCTAGACCTTTTTGTTTTAACGCTTAAAACGCTTAAAACGCTTAAAATGACCTTCTAGAACAGTTTTTTCACTAGAGATGCATATTTTACTAAAGTCTTAGCCGTACACTCATCTATTAACCGACCTATAGATCACTACCATCTCATCCGAAAATATGCACCATCGCTGACTAACGTATAACATCGTATAGTTTATAGATCACTTTGGAACACCGAACGTTTTCCTGTTTGGGGACGAAACCGAGAAAGCCGAGCTTTTCTCCATCTCCCCACCTACTCTATCTAGATATCCATGCTTTGGTTACCTAGTTACTTACTTGCTTAGTCACTTAGTTACTTCGTTTAACTTAGTTACTTTTACCTACCGTCGTATATTTTAAAACTTGGGCTCAGCCCCTCGTAGCCTCATCGCGTTCTACCGTAGTCAGTTTTTTGATCCTCGGTAAAACTTAAAAACCTAAATTCAATTAACTGAAAAACTGACATACTGAAAGAAGGAAAAGGAAAAAAAAAAATTCGGCTCTTCTGCAGATATTGGTCACTTTTGTATCATCTGTAAGCATATTTTACTTCGTCGTACATTCGTGAATATGTCAGTGGTGTGTTTCTAGACTCGTATTCTTGGCATATATTTCGCATCAACACTTTTTATTAATAAGGCATCTCTTTCTGGCCAGGCAGGAACGCCCTTCTGTAGACATCTCAGCGTTTTACGGAAATATCGGATCCTAATTCAATTATCCGAATCACAGCTGGTCTATTCTTTTCAGTGTATCGTTCCTTACGTCTTTATCTCTAATTGTTAACTAATTGTTACTGATAAGCCTTTACTAATTTGGTATTTTTCACATTTTGTAAAATTTTGCAATTTCTTAAAATATTGTAGATGACTAATTTGCAGTAATTAAAAAATCCATCGAACCTAAATCCTTTTAGTATATTTGATTATAATATCACTCTTTCGATAAAGTAGAAACATTTATACTATCTGAAACTGCTTACAAAACTTCCAACTACTTTTTATTGGGTTTAATCTATTTACATGATTTTATTAATTACTATGTGTTTCGTACAACGACCAATTGATTCGGATTCGATGTAGATTATTGCGAAAATGGTTGGATTTAATCATATTGACCAAAATTCCCATTAGCTTAAAATATTAATTTTGCTCTTTTAGAGTCTTTTAAATTTATGTGAAGTGCACAACATGGTAGACTTGCTTTCCAACTCTAACCAACATCAATTTGTCATCAATTAAGTGATTCGTTCTGTCGAACAAAATGACATCTTCAGGGTCTTCCAATTGGTCTCTTTCCAAACCTAAGTAAATACCACCAGACTTGATTAAAGTCTTGGTTTCTCTCTTAGACTTACCAGTAATATGAGCCAATAAAGTACTCAATTTCAAGTCTTCGGTATTGAAATCATCAAACTTTAAGTTCACTAAAATTCCAGATCTGCTGAAATTTTGAATCAATTTATCAGCTGAGATCTCATCATCAAATGGTTGATCTGGGGTAGGAAATAAAAATCCAGTAATGTATGCCATTTCTTCACCTACACCATTACCATGGACCAAGTCCACCACTTCTCTAGCCAAGATTCTTTGGGCCACCCTGAGACCTGGGTCAGATTCATGATTGACCACAATTTGGTCAATTTCGCTCAATGGCAATAAAGTGAAGATTTTCAAAAGTCTTGCAACCATTTCGTCAGGAGTATTGATAAAGTATTGGTATAATTGGTATGGGGTGGTGAGTTTAGTATCGATGAAAACTGCATTTCCAGCACTCTTTCCGAATTTTTCACCAGTTGGAGTGGTTAATAAAGGAACAGTCATACCATAAGTTGATTCTTCTTTGATTTTGAAATGCTTTTGTAATCTAGAGATCAAATCAGTACCAGCAGTGATATTACCCCATTGGTCATTACCACCAATTTGCATGTTCACACCATGGTTTTTGTATAAATGCCAGAAATCATATGCTTGTAAGATTTGGTAGGTAAATTCATTAAAACCTAAACCTTGTTGAGACTTTAATCTGGATTGAATAGAGTCTCTTCCCAACATGGAAGAAATACGAATGTATCTACCAAAAGTGGCCAAGAAGTCTAACATCTTAATGGACTCCCACCAGGTAGCGTTATTAGCACTAAGAATTTCACCTTGAGTCTTGATAGGATAGTTACGAGACTTGGCGTATTCAACACCACCTTTTAAGAACGATTCCATTTGCTTTTGAATACGCAGCACATTATCTTCTCTTTCTTGATCTTCAATTTGTGCTCTTTCAGTGGTTCTTCCACTTGGATCCCCCACAGCACCAGTGGCTCCTCCAATTAATCCCACCACATCATGGCCTCTCAAGCTAAAGTGTAACAACACCATGAGTGGTAACAAGTTACCCAAATGAAGGGATTGTGCAGTAGGGTCAGCTCCACAGTATGCCTTGAATTTCTTATTGCTAGTAGCCAGAGAAAGCTCAAATAACTCATCACTAGTGATAGACTCCACCAAGTAACGTGATTGCAAGTGGCCCACCAAAGTGGCCTCCAAATCCACAGCGTGGCCGCTGGCGCTAGCGAGCTTCTCTACCGCTGGAATGATAGTGACGGTACTGGTAGAATTGTACCTTACCAGTAACCGTGGTAAAACAGAACCCACACGGAACTTCAACATTGTGGAGATTTATATAGTTAGGTTTAAAGGACAAATAGTTGAGTGAAGAAACGAGTGCAATTGGTATGTCCAGTTAAATGTCAAATGTACAAGGCGCCAACAACCGAGAATGGAAACAGTAGACGAGCTGGTTGATATTAATGAGGTCTGGGTCTTTTTAGTACCAGATCGATAGCTCAAAGGGTTTAATGGATGGGTTGAGTGTGTCTTAGAATGCGATGTTGGAGTCACCAATTTTATGTCGCGCTATTGATTTCGGTGATGTCACTGAATATCTGCGACTCAGATCTGCGACATTATCTTTTTCTTCACTAACAAAGTCTAGATCCCATTTTATAACCCCACCACAACACAAGATGTCTGGAGTTGGACCTTCTAATGCCAGCAATGTGGCCCACGGGAACGCCGGAGACGGGGCCGGTGCCAAAAAGAGAAAAAGAAAGAGAAACCACGGTCCTAAGCCAGCGGTAACCAGCGATGAGCATCGGATCCAAGAACCGCTGAGAGACACAGAGAAGGTCAGAAGCAACAAGAAGATCAAGTTCGACGAGGATGAAAAAGCCCAAATAGAGAAAGAACCAGAAGTTCCAGCTGCCGAAGAGCCAGAGTCAAAAGAACCAGTTTTCGAGCCAGTGGAAACCAAAAACATAGAGCCAGAACTTCAAGAACAACCAAAGAAGGCAAAAGAAACCAAAGAAACTAAGAGAAAGGAAAAGACCGAGTCTTCAGACGTATCCAAAAAATCAGAAAAGCCAAAGAACAGACTCCAGGAGGCCACCAAGACCGTCACTTACGATAGTGAAGACGAAGACTACACCGCCAATTCATTCCATTCAGGCAAACATGTTGATAGAACCAAGCTTATCGAAAAGGCCAAGGAGTTGCTCGAAGTCAGAAAGCAATTACCTATTTACCAGCACAAGGAGAAGATTGTGGACTATGTCACCCGTAATCAAGTAACCGTGGTTATTGGTGAAACTGGTTCTGGTAAATCTACTCAAATTCCTCAATTCTTAATGCCTTTGAACAAGAAACAAATAGCAGTCACCCAACCTCGTAGAGTTGCTGCTGCTTCCTTAGCATCAAGAGTCAGTGAAGAATACGGATGCCAATTGGGCCAAGAAGTTGGTTACCAAGTCCGTTTCTCCAACTTGACTCATCCTCATAAGACCAAGCTTAAATACTTAACCGATGGTATGTTGCTTAGAGAATTAATGATAGATGGTAAATTATCCAAGTACTCCACCATTATCTTGGATGAAGCCCACGAAAGAACGGTTTTGACCGATTTAATCATGGGTTTCTTGAAACAATTGATTGTTACCAAACAAAGAACAGACCTTAAAGTCATCATTATGTCCGCTACATTGAATGCTGAATTATTCAGTAAATTCTTCAACGATGCTCCTATTTTATTCGTGGAAGGTAAGATGTACCCAGTTCACCACTACTACTTAACCGACTCCAATGAAGATATCGTTGATACTATGATCAGAACTGTGATACAGGTCAACAGAGCTGAACCAGAAGGTGATATTTTATGTTTCTTACCAGGTCAGGAAGAAATTGATAACTGTGTCCAAGTGCTTAACCAATTAGCTCCTTTGCTTCCTAAAGATTCTCCATTGATTGTACCATTACCATTATATGCCCAATTATCACCAAACCAACAAGCTAAGATCTTCGAGACCTTACCTAAGAGAAGAAGAAAGGTCATTCTTGCTACCAATATTGCTGAAACCTCCATTACTGTTTCTGGTGTTAAACACGTTATTGATTCTGGTTTAAGAAAGGTTAAGGTCTGGAAGCATCAATTGGGATTATCCACATTATTAACCACTCCAATTTCTAAGGCTTCTGCTAAACAAAGAGCTGGTAGAGCTGGTAGAGAAAGTGAAGGTAAAGTGTTCAGACTTTTCCTGGAAAAAGTGTTTGACCAATTTCCAAAGCAGCAAGAATCTGAAATTATTAGAAACGATATTATTTTACCAATTTTAACCTTAAAGAAACTTAATGTTGATGATTTATTAAACTGGTCATGGTTAGAACATCCAGGTCAAGAAGCCATTTTAAGTGCTCTTAATACCCTTTACTCTTTAGGGGCCTTGAACGATGCAGGTAAGATCACCTCTTTGGGATACAAAATGGCTGTTTTACCATTGCCACCACAATTATCGGTTGTTTTAATCACCGCTATTGAATACGGAGCATTGAACGCTGTTATTGATATTGTTGCATGTCTTTCAGTGGATAATTTAATCTTAAATGTTGGAAGCAGTAATGGTGAAATCAGAGATGAAGTTAATTACAAGAGAAGACAATACTGTCCACTTGGAGCCAGATTTGGTGACTTGATTGCATTAAAAGAATATTTCAACTACTTCCAAGAAATAGGACTGGCTGAAGCCAAATCCTGGTGTAAGGAATTGCATTTTAGTTATAAGGGTTTCAAGAACGTCATGAAGGTAAGACACCAACTTAGAGAGTACATGGTTGCAACCGTTAAACAAGATGACAGTATGAAGCAACATGAAAAGGATTCTTTACTCAGAAGAGTCAAATTACAATTGGATGATGAAGAACAAGGTGATTTGAACATTCCTAATATTTTGAAATCCTTCTTAAAGGGTTTCATCACTAACACTGCTGTTGGTATGCCTGATAGATCGTACAGAACCTTTAGCACTGGTCAACTTATCAGTATTCATCCTTCATCTAACTTGTTTGGTAAGGTCAACCTTGACTGTATTATGTATATTGAATATGTCTATACTGCCAAAGGGTATGGTAGAAACTGTTCTTTGATAGAGTTAGCATGGTTACAAGAGGTAGCACCACAAATGTTGGGTGCTTCAAAGGTCAGTATCGAAGAGTAGAAATCTTCTTAGTGCTGATAGATAGTTACATAGAAAATAGAATACGAACCAGTTTCGTATATCCGTTAATGCACATAGAAATAATTGACAACAAGTAGAATCCTTTGATGAAGTTGTTCATACACCTTGCTGGTAGATCTACCATGTAGTTTATTGTGGATGGTTACGCTCGTTATAGGTGTTCAATAGCTGCAAAATGGCTGCGAAATTGCAACCTTATATGCCAAAATACCCCAAATATACGGTTACCTTATATAGTCATAGGGATCTTGAGGAATCAGAGATCATATGGAAAGTTTTTACAAGTGATCTGAATGGGGTCCAACTGATTATGGCCCTAATATTTTTATTTCTATATGATAATTCTACAGACAATATACTGAGACTTCTCTTGCACCAAGAAAATTAATTCGAGGCAAAGAGATAATCATTAAGAAAACATGAAGTTGCCTTTCAAGGCTGTCGATTGCTTTAGTCACAGACCAAGCTATCGGATACAAAAACTAGGAGAAGTAATTTATAGCTATAACTTTTCATCTACCAACTTCCTAGTTGCCGGACTTTAGTTTAAAACTTCTTTGACAGCGTTGATGACATCACCGAAAATAGCTTTGCTTCCAGCAATGACACCCTTAGAGTTCAAGGTTCTACCGTAACCGAAATCTAATGCATTACCAGTAATGTCACCAACTTGACCACCACTTTCATAGATCAAGACATTACCAGCCGCATGATCCCAGATCTTTTCTCTATAACTATCGCTGATTGGTAATCTGAGGTAAATATCGGCTTGACCCTTGGCCAAAAGACAGTATTTAACTTGAGAGTCCAAGTTGATGGTTTGTTTCTTGACAGTTTCTTCTTTGAATCCTAATAAAGTTTTGATTTTAGATTGAGTGGAGTGAGAAGAGTGGCCCTTTTCCACACCTTCAGCAACCTTCAATTGGTCAACATCAGTAGATTGTTTCATTTGAATACGTTCTTGCTTTTCTAATGGAACAAAGCCAGGGTTAAATAATTCAGTGTAGTAAGAACCATGACCTTTAATGGCAGAGTAAAGACCACCGACAACTCCGGATTGTTCTTCATTAGAAATAACGTTTTCTGGCAAGTTAGGACATCCAATAACACCCAAGACAACCTTACCGTCTTCGATCAATGCCAAACAGACAGCAAATTGATCACCACGGAGGAAACCTTTGGTACCATCAATAGGGTCCAAAGCCCAGAATCTACCTTTAGAACCACCTTCAGAGTTACCGAGATCAATACTGGTATAAACTGATTGAATATCTTCAAGAGTACCTATTTTATCACTTGAATCGGTGGTTTCCTTTTGGACATTTTGGATAATTTCTAAGATCTTGGAGCTCAATTGCTTGGATTCTTCAGTATCTTCTTGAAGAGTATTGGAGTCTTCTTCACCAACAATTTCATCCTTTGGGAAGTTCAATTTGATAGCATGGTTGATAATGGCTTGAGCAGAGTAATCTCCAACAGTAACTGGAGACTTATCATCTTTGGTGATGGTACCAGACTTTTGAGTAGATGCGATCGTATCACTAAGTTTCTTGGTTAAAATGGAAGCTCTTTTAACGGCCAAAGTGGCTATTTCAAGCTCTTTTGAGTATGGATGGCTCATTGGGGTACGGAATAACGAAAATAGATTGAATCGAGGAATTGTGAATAGAATAGCGACAACGACGATGAGAATGGGGAAACTGTATCGAGATCTCATGATGGAGTTGCACGTGAGGTAACGAATCAAAGAAAGAAGTACCAGCTAGTGGTGATGGTTGGGCTATTGATGAGTCAATGATAGGAAGAGTACGGTGCGGTGGTTGGTGCTATAGAGATATGGTTTCCAGGCAAACAATAGTGGTTCAGTTGGGTGGTACTGTTGAGTGATAAGTGGAGCCGTGGTGGTTGCTGCGCAAGAGCCTACTTGGTTCTGGGGTACCGCGACTCACCAGTTGGTGCGACTCGCTAGAGGCTAGGGAGGATAGTACCAGATAAGTAAATATGGATAGCAGTAATATGTTGTTCAGGGAAAAGAAGGGGAGATGATAGGAGGGTAGGAAATACTGGTAAATTGAACTATATTTATCGAGGTGTGTTGGGGGAATTGGTGTCTTTGTCATGGTGTTCTTGTTGGAGATAGCTCCTCTCGCTATCTTAGCGAGAACTTTAGCGAGACTCACCAGTGGCCCACAACTTACACCACTAGCTTTAGACCAGCTAATCACTACATTCTTACCCAGATCCAATCATAGATAACATAAAAGTCGGTAATTGACTCTCAATTTGACCACCATCCATTTCCAGACCATTTACAGTCTAATCACAGGATAATCCGGAGCTCTGTTCTGATGGAACATGGACTTGATCTCAGTCCCCAGTGCCAAGATTACTGCGAATTGCACTGTCATCGCTCGCACTGCCATCACTCCGTACCAGTACACACAGTGACCTCTACACAACTGATTACTCCAACAGTTATATCTATAACTAACCACACATCACAAGGGAGACATCTACACCGCAGTAAGCCCTTCTTGATCATTCTAGTTCACCCACAACATATCACTACATCACCATATCTCCCGTTCCTATGATATGAAATGGCAAACAAAGAACTAATAGTCCTAGCGATCCTCAACTCGTTCTGTCTAGTGGTCCAGCTCCTTCCTGTGATCTCTGTTCCTATCACTTCAGCGTCAAGTCACTTCTACCTATGCAAATACCAATCGTACAGTTTCGGGGTGTTTGGAATATGTGATCTTCAAACTTCATACTGTTCTCATCCTCGTATTGGATACCCGCCAGTTAACAGCACTTTCTATGAGCTTTCAAGTGCCCTGTCACCAGACGTAGGAGGAATTGCCCTTCCTTCCAATGCTACATTCACAATCTCCAAGCTTTTAGTGGTTCATGTCGTGGCTTTTGGATTCTCAGCCCTCTTGTTCCTGGTAGTGATGTTCTTGATATCTCAAGAATACTTCGAAAAGTTGGATGGAAGATACTTCTTCCTGAAACTTATCCGGAAACCAAAATCAAACGACGACTTCCTTCCTCCTAAAGAATCAGAAACAAAAGTTCCAGTTCGTGATATAAGAAAATATATCAATATTATGCTTGTGTTCTCATTATTATCATTCATTTGTACTTTATTGGGACTTTTAGCAGACATTTTATTATTTATTCCTAATTTAAGTTATGTGGGATGGCTCCAGTTATTTCCCGTTATTGTCCTTACATTAATTTCGGCCATGTTATGTTTTGTTAAAAGAACAATTTCGTCTAGAAAGTACCTTGAATTGGCCAATAAAAACGATAACGATGATATGAGATTAAGACATAACTTCTTTGACCGATGGAGTGACGATGCAAGTGACGACGGTTTTTACGTCTATACCAACGGGTTCTACAGTACCCAAAATCGTCCTGGCGAAGGACCTGCTGGCAGGGCCAATAGCTTGGATAGTGGCTGGATCCATCATTCATATAGAAACAGTGCTGAGGAAATGTCGATTAATTCCATGAGATCAGAAATTGAGCTTGAATTAATTAGAACCAACGACCAGGCAGACGAAATTCATTAGAAATATTGAAACACATCAAAAATATCACAAATCTCGAATTATATCAGAGAATACGCAAAAAGAACTAGTTGTTGGTTTCCCAGCAATTAAGGCAGAAACAGAAAGCCTGATACCGGAGCATAATATTGTATATAGTTAAAACTCCCTACAATCTGGCCGATAATTGCCAGTGATGGCTACATTAATCTCTATTTGTCGTTGTTTCATTAGTTAATAGTCCACTGAAAAGACCAGAATCAAACTCTGGAGACAATGTTGTATATACAAACAAACTCATCACTACATAAGTATGTTCATCAGTCTATAAATCACAAACCACATCCACGTTCTTCTTATTATTGTATTCCTTTTCTAACAATCCCTTTGACTTTTCACTGAAGTCAATGCCTTCATTTATGAACCACCTCACCAATTGGGTGATTTGGATATCTCTACCCAATTTACTTAAAGAATGACTTTGGATCTTGACTGCCTTTTCAATGATTTCGTATTGATACTTTTCAAGTAAGTCCTTGTTGATCAACTTCAAGAAATGGTTCAAATCATGGACATCGGTAACGGTTTGGAGCAATACTTCAAACATCACTGGGGTCATTTCATTATGGAAAATAGCAGGCTTTAAAACATTCAATTGTTCAAGAATATTTTTGGCATCGTTCAGGTGTCTTTGGACTTGAGTGAAGTAGGCATCAAGAGTGGTTGAAGATGGACTATTTCTGTGTTTTTGGATCAACCAAGTAAGCACTTCTTTGGCACTATCGGTGTCTCTAGTTGAGGCCAAGATGAACGATAATTTATCGAGATGGACTGGGTCCAATGAAGTTATGATTGCTGGGAAAAAGTCCACGAGATTGGCATAGAAGGTGGACACAAGTTCATTGTTACCTCTATCAATGTAAGCTTTTAATATTTCTGATGAGCCTTGTAATGATACTATATCCAAGTTAGCTTCAATGAATCTGGTTAATTCTGGTAATCTTTCATTTTCTAATTCGTTTATAAGGAATATCGATACTGCTTCAAAAGTGACTTTGTTTCCTTGACCCATAAAATCTTGTGGTGTCACCAAGGACTTGTAAAATTGATCCAATTCGATCTTGGAGTGATACTTTTCCTTGATGGTATCATTATTTACTGAGAGTTTCAATCCATCCTCCACGGCCGTTATATCTGTAAGTGGAATGATTTGTCCATTGAAGATCTCTACCCAGTTTCTAGCCATGTTACCATAGTGTAAACTTATACTTTGATTATCTTCACCTTTGATAGCAAACTTATGGCTTGGATCCAACAAGGTGGCATTCTGAGACAACGAAGAAACCAAGTAGTCATTGAACAGGAACTTGGTGACAACGTCCTCCACATCTTCTGGGTTCTTCATATCATGATGGTACTTGAAAGTAGGGACAATGGTTGGTTTAGAAGGAATGGCAGCATCGTTTTGTTCAGGAGTCAACTTTTCGTTTTCGAAGACGTGCTTTTCTTCATTGGGAATGAACAGGAACGGAGTCTTGGAGTAGTGGCGGGTGAGGGTGGCCACGTTTCTAGGGACTCTAATCATGGTGAGTAGTTATGGGTTAATGGGTTAATTGATACTAGGAAGTGAGCGAACTTGAACTGAGATGGTAAAAATTGATTGTACAGTACCAGACTGGAGTCTCCCGCGGGAATGGAAAAAAAGCTAGCGGGAGGCTTTAGCGAGACTAGCGGGAGTTAGCGAGAGCGAGTGGATTGGCTGCAATACCAAAGAAAAGGTGTAGACCAAAGGGAAATAGTGGCACTGAAAAGGACATAAAGTAGCCATTATTGTTCCTCGCACGTTTTCATACCATAAATAGGTCACTTTTCCGCTTTCAGCCGCAAGCCCGTTCACTGGTTGTTTGTTTCAGCTATGTTTCATATCCAGTTATATAGCAAGCGCACCACGCTGTTTCCCAAGCTAACAGACGATTCTGCTACCAATGAAGTTTCTAGTTTATCTTGTGGTCACCACTATGGCATCTTCTCTATTACAAGCCCGCTCCTCGTGTGTCCAGGACTCAATAGCAGGTATTATTCCAGGGTGTGTTTCTTCTGGAGTGGAATCTCTTGACCCACGGCTGCGAAAAATCCTGGCTGTGAAACTTTCCATCTGTGAGTTTGAGAACACTGGTATCCAGTACCCCAATCAATGCCATGATCTAGCCCGCTACTTGGATGAATGTATTAAAGAGTTGGAGACTTCTCCACAATACTGGACAACATTTAGCGGGAACTACCGAGAAATCCAATCAATTTGTTATGAAGAGTCGTTGCCTTATGAGAAAGACCAAATCATCTCGCTATTTTCCAACATCACACAAGTCTATGGAGAGTTTTATGAAAATATCAAAACCTCAAATGACTACAGTGCAAAAGCACATGAAGATCTAGAACTTCAGTTCACTGGTCTTCGAGAATTGGTACTACAACATATGGATATCCAAACTGAAAGTCTGCAAAGAGCAACAGAAGAGTTTATCCAGTACAACTTTGAAGTGAAACTGATGCTTTCAAACACAATAACAACTATGGTGGAATCATACTCAGATTTGCATGTTTCTTTTGAGGATATCAACTTTGATTTGGCCACAACTGTAGAAGAAGTCAGAAAGCTATCTGAGATCATCGATGCTACAGACTTTGGGCTCATGGTGCAACGGGTACAGAATCAGGTAGATTCTTGGTCAGAAGAAGCAGAAACCACACTTAATCGAATTCTCGACCAAATGAATGGAATAGATTTCGTTACATTGAATGAAACAGCTTTGGAAATCACTCTGCAGCTACAAAGTGCCAACGAGCTAGCAGTACAGGTTGAATCCCAAATCTCCATTAACAACGAAGACCTCTTATCTCAGAGAGATATTATTAAGGACCAACTAGAAAGCGTACTTCTTGATATTGGGATCTCTCTTGAAGACCATTTGGACACTTTGGTTGCATCTTCTTCGAAAACAATAGAAAATTTCGCAGCCAATATAATGGAACACATCGAAAACAAAGTGAATAAGACAGAACAAAGAATAGGCGACTTAGACGCCAAAATGGAACGGTTTGCAGGAGGAATATCCAATTTTACAGATATGATAAACGATGGAATGAGTAGACTACGCTCGATCAGGCTAATGCCTAGATTGGACGGTTTGAACCCTTTCGCAGCCATAAAGAGAGGTGCGAAGATGCTAGCAATAGTGGTCGCCCTCTCGTGTGTTGTGACGGCTTTGTTGTCGTTAAGACTAGTCAAAACAAGTGTTTTTATACTACTTCTACGAGTCTTTAGTATAGCCAAGGACACGGCCATAGCGTTGCTGGTGGTGGGTGGGCTTCTCATGATATTGGCCATGGTGCGACTCATCAATTTCCTATGAACAGCACTGTAGAACCATGACAACCTCTCAGAATCATAAAAGACACATCAAGCCAAATCATGCTCCCAAGTCCCCATTTAGTATCTGTAACGTTGTATAGTCGTCTAAGCCGTCATTTGTTGAGTAGTCACTCGAAGTCTCCAATTGAGTGTAGCATCACAAGACTGAAGAGCACGGCTGAAACAAAGTCTAACAAACTACACCTCGATACCATACCCTCTCTGTTTCCCTATATAACCACTAAATACCATGAACCAAATGCCCTATTTTCCTGTAACTAATCTCTCATACTTAGAACCACCCATCACAGTCTATCCTCGGGCTTTATCTATCGTATATTGACTCCGAGACCCTTCACTTTATTGTCCTGCACCAACAGTTCCAGTTCGTGATCTACCCCAGATTTCGCGCTGATTTAATCCAACATTTGAGCTTTTTGCAATGACCACAATGAGACTTCCACTCTTCTTTCTACACTGGTGGCCGATCTTTCGGAACCCATCCACAATACCCGGAGGTGGTCCCGATGTGCCTTCCGTCGTGGCACCTCTCGATCCAGAAATCCATTCTAACCTTTATACTTATGCCCATTTGGCTGATATCTCATATTGCATCTCCAAAACAAACCATATCTCGGAACCATTCAAATGTGATTTGAACTGTGAACTGAGGTTTCCTAATATGACCTTGGTTCACCAGTGGTACTTTGATGATACTGTCAGTGGGTACATTGCTGTAACTGAAAGTGATGTGTTTCACAACAAAGGGTCCTCTTCTTCATCTTCTCCTAGTACCAAGCAGATCATCGTATCGATAAGAGGAACCAGAACGCTTTACGATGGATACACTGACGTCAAAGTGGACATGGTACGGTACAATAACCTTATGTTTAATTTGCCTACGTGTGTGCACTGTAAGGTCCACCAGGGGTTCCATGAATCGTTCAGAAAGACCCTTAATATTATCCATAATATTATTGAAGATGAGATTACAGACGACTACGAACTTATCTTTGTGGGCCACTCCTTAGGGGGTAGCGTTGCCATGTTATTAGGGTTACATTACCTCGATTTAGGTTATGATAAAATGACTGTGGTAACTTTTGGCCAGCCTATGACTGGTAACGAGAACTTTGTTAATTGGGCCGATAAGGCTCTTGGAAGCCTGGAAACTGCTGGTCACGGTTCTTATAATAGGAAGTACCTTCGAGTGGTACATAAAAATGACATAGTCACTACAATTCCACGTTCAAAAAATCCCCTTGAACCATATTACCAATCAGACAACCAGATCTATGTCAACTGCTCATCAAGCGATGCATCACCTGCACCAGATCAAGTGGTAGATTGTATGACTTCTGTGAATCCCAAGTGTATTGCAGGAGACTTTTCAGACCGGTTAGGAGGTATTTGGGACGTCAATAAGAACTACTATAAGAGTCACAACACCTACTTTAGGTCCATAGGGTTGTGTGGACTAAAACCCATAGCAAGTGAATGGAATGGATTGGAAAAATGGGATTGACTCCTCTTCAAACCAAAGTACTTTATGCCATATTTACAGACAATTAGCCCCAATTTTAATACAGCATATAGGAGTGACACTTCTCAAGAAATTTCTCAAATCATTAAAAGACATTATTAATATATATTATTGGCATACATGTCGAATAAAAAGTTGTTGAATTGGATCATCTCCTTTTCTTTCTAAAACCGAACTTAGGTTGGTCATCATCGTCATCATCATCGTCATCATCAAAATCAACCATTTCTTCTCGGCCTTTCTCTGGTCT
The DNA here is from genome assembly GCA_030568535.1 of Suhomyces anneliseae. Lineage (NCBI taxonomy): Eukaryota > Fungi > Ascomycota > Pichiomycetes > Serinales > Debaryomycetaceae > Suhomyces > Suhomyces anneliseae. Next base: position 220,933 of record JAJMGB010000003.1, on the reverse strand, counting down.
CGATTGTATTTCTCTAAAACTGGGTTGAGATTCTTCATCAACAAATAAACTGGGTTCTTGTTTTACTTCAATTCTTTTTACTTCACTCATTTGACCTTGGAAATCGTGTTTCAAATGGTCTTCAACATCACTGGTCTCATTATAATCACCATTAGTAAACTTTATTTCATTATCGACCAGAACAGTATCAAGACCAATAAACGACCTGGTAACATTGGACTTTAAAGGCATATTTTTCCTGAACTTTTTAAAGTTTTTTCCTGATTTACTAACAGGCATTGGTTCATTTGTTCTAGGGGGTGGTACTCTTAACTGAATGTCAACTTCTTCTACTATGGCAAGATTGGACAAATTGGTATCAAGATCAATGCTTTCTTTTTCTTCAATACCAAACTCAATATTTGCCGACTTAGCAGCACTTTCTTTAGTTTTTATAATCGCATCAACGAGTGATACCTTTGCTTTAATTTTTGGAGCTTTTGTAGACCTTTCAAGATCATTAGAGGCTTTTCTTTTTATAGATTCATCAATATCTGAAGCCTTTTTCTTACCAGACTCTTCGATATCAACTGTATTAGAGGATTCCGAGTCAATTGCTGGAGAAATAGACTTGGCTTCATCATCATTTGTATCTTCAATGTCCACCTTTTCTTGCTTACTTGATTCCACGTTCTTTTCATTTTCATTAGTTTGGGTTTCAATATTTTCAAATGGACTTGTCTCTTTCACAGGTGTTTCAACAACTGGGGTTTGTTCAAAAGGATTGCTGAGTGGAGTTTGTTTGGATTTTGGTTCATCACTGTCTTTAGACGTTATGGGTTCTTCTGTGGCTTTGACTTGGGTTTCTTGGAGCTCTTTGGTGATACTTTCAGGTTCAGTTTTCAAATCAAAGAAATGCATTTTATCTTTCTTTTCATATTTTCTTCTCTTTCTCTGGGTTGGTTGAGAAACCGGGACTTGTGTTTGAGTTTCCAACGGTGCTTGTGTCTCAGGTTCCTGTTTGATTAAATCTTCTAATTTTCTTTTTATTCCTCCTGCTTTCATTAATGATATATCTTTCAAGCTGACATTCTTGACTGCTTCAAGCAAGGAGTTTTCATCGTATAGTCTGGAATTATGTGATTGTAAAGTCTTTTCGAGTTGCTCTATTGGGTATTTTTCACTTTTGTTAGGATTCAATACGAAAAATTGTGATTCTCCGATTTCTTTCCGTATGGCTTCAAATAATTCTAATTCTTCAATTGAATCAAGGCCGAGATATTTATCGAGTTCTAGAGTTACAAAATTTCCTCCTAGAGCTTGTATCCATTTGGAGAGTTTTGAAGAATCTCCACTGAAGACAATTACTGCAACATCTTGAAGTAAAGTCTTTCTTGCTTGATTTGGCAATAAATATTGTAGCTTTTGAGGAAGAAACTTCTCAAGATCGATATTGAGGAGCCAGGAGTTGACATCTTCAGGGTTATTGTCTATGAATTCGTACCAATCATGATTTAGTATGGGTAATGCTCTCAGTAATGCTATTTTGAACGTGTTTGTAGGCTGGTCCAGCACTGTATAATAGTGAGTAGCCAAGGAAGACTTGTTGGTTATTCTTAAATCAATCCCTTTAGTGTATAACTTGGCGAGGTTCTCGGGTAATGGACTATCTTCTACCACACCATTGATCTCCATTGGACCTGGATACGTCATTACATTGAATTGGTGCCATTTCAAAACCGTTGATACTTCTTCTTCCTTGTCTTTGGAGTCTAATCTGAACTTTATCTCGATTGTATCTTCCTTGGTCACTTCTACTTCCATAGGCAGCTTATCAGACTTACCAAGTTTATACACCTGGCCATTGATTACGGATCTCGCTCTCGAGAGAACCTTGATGATAAGTGGAGTTCTTGTCTCTGGTTGATAAACAGCATCGATCAGACCCACCACTAGTTCCAATTGCTGACGGGATACCAATGTACTGTTGAGGATATAATCAGCCAGAGAATCACGGCCCACAATATAGCTCTTTCCAGGCTTTAAAAAGGATATCACTATGGTTAGTACTGGCGGCTAAGACCAAGGGCCATCTCCATTGATACTTACGCTCTCCTGATGGATGCTTATGGGTGACGATCCACATCTGGCGTATGGTGGAGTACTAGTAGTTGAGTTGATGACTGCAGATAAATGCGATCTCAGTTCCAAGACTTTTTGCAACACAAGGAAAGGAAGGATCAACGGGGAGAACACAAGGAAAAAAGGGAGACGAGACAAAGCAAAGAAATAAGTAGTCAGAGTGGAAAATCTAGCAATTTATCAGGAATGGTTTAATCAAAAGGGAACACCAGTGAAAAGTGTTTGTTATGGCATCATCTTGGTGTAGTTTGGACTGGATCTATAAGTGGTGATAGTGTAGATATAGCCTCACTGGAGGATCAAGAAGTGTCGATAGTTGGCGAGCTGGTGTAAAGGGACCAATTGGATGAATGAAGTTTTTTCACCAGAGCACCGCGAGTAGTCACCCCAGTAGATGGAACTTTACCAATATTTGTAACAGTACTATATTTCGCACCTTAGAGTATTCACATACTAGATAATATTATACTATCTACACTATCAACACTATCACTAATATCGATTTCACACACTCTACTAACTCTTTCTTACAATATAAAATACATCTTCTGACTTTTGTTCTTATTATTTCTAATGATCTTACTTATGGTTATTTATTGATACTATACATTACTTGACCTTTTGCTTTGGCTTTGGCTTTTGAACCTTGTAGGCCTTCTTTTCCTTTTCTTCACTAATAATCTTAGCAACTTCTTCAGCTTCACCCAATTCTAATAATCCCTTTTCGAAAACAGACATTTCTTCTGGTTCATCAACCTTCTTGGTGATAACTTCTTCAGTAATATCAGCTTCATCATGTAACTTTTCAGTATAGTATAATGGTAAAGATGGAGAAGTAACGGTTCTAATCATAACACTCTTGAGAGAATCCTTATCAAAAGTACTTAATGCATCTTGTAAGTTTTGTACCAATTGAGATTGTTCAAATTTATCATTAATAGCACCAATCTTTATGGAAATATTAACACCAGTTGGTGGTAAGTACACGGTACTTGCCAATGCCTTTTCTAATTGATTTTTAAGAGTAGTTATGGAAAGTTCTTTAATACTCTTGGTAGAAGTAACTCTAATTGGTAAAGGAATCTTTCTACTACCATTACCATAAAAGGTCTTACCAAGAAGAGTTGGCATCAAGTTAAAAACAGCATCATCAACAATGAAAACATCATAATCATCATGTAATTCACGACGTTTTTCAAAACTCTTATAAGTAGTCTTTAACTCATTAACTGGAAGAATTTGAGTAACATTTGGTAAACTTTCATTTTCAAGAGCTTCTAATTGTTCAGTAGTCTTAACGAGTTGATCACGAATAATCAAACATGCTTTGGTTTCTGGAGTGTAAATGGAATGAGATAATTTGATGAATTTTGGCTTGAATTGTGGTTTGGAAGCAGCAAACTTCTTGGTGTTTAATTGTAAGAATAAAGTTCTACTCTTATCATCTTCATCATCAAATAATTTGGTCTTAGAATCCTTTTCACTTTCACGTTCTAAATATTTAGCTAATTCAGAAATGGCCTTGGCAGCAACTTTCTCAGAAACGATGCTTATGGATGATTTTTCTTGTTGGTTAGTTTCTGGTTCAGTGGTTTCAACTGATTTTTCTGGTTCTGGACTCTTCTTCTTGATTTGCTTCTTCTTGGTCTTTTTGACAGATGGAGAGGCTTGTGGAGAGCCTGCAGCGACAGATCCAACTTTCTTGGTCTTGGCTGATTGTGGAGTCTTTGGAGATGTGGCAGGCTGGGATCTGGTTCTAGCCATTTTTTTTGGTTGGATAGTTGGTGATGGGGTTAGAGTAAATTTACTAGATATATATTTTTCATCATCGCGATGCCTTGAAAATCGTGCACATAGTGCCGGTTGCGAGCACACGCACGCACACCATCTAATATAACCTGAGATGCGATCTATGGATATCCATGTGAACTATAGAGATAAGGGCTATATATGGGCTGTTTTATAGTGGAAACAAGGCTTAATCAGTATTATACGTTTCTTACTATAGTAAAAACATTTTCCAGCTCGATTATGTAATCACATTTAATTATAAATAATTTATTTCCTTCCTATAAACCAGGACCAACTATATAAACCTTAGCCAGAGACCTATAGGGTATAATTGTCTTATGTTGTTAGTTATTTATTTATCAATACCATTGAATTGGTATTTATGCTCGTGTTTGATATAAATTTTGGGACACTTAATGCAATGGATTTTCTGTCCAATATAGTTTTATTGGTCGAATTAAATGAATTAATGAGTAGAAGTTGAATAATAATAAGGCAAATTGGATGATCTTGATATAATTTAGACACTTTATCCATCAACCACTCTTTGGATTAGATATTGAACAGTTTGGGTTGGAGGTACCTAATTATATTGGTATATTGAATCGAAAGTATGGTCAATAAGAGATAAGAACATTGGAATTTTGACATGATACAACTCCATGTTTCCCCTTTCATATATAGTTCATTTATGGAGGCATTGCTGTTTTTGCTATCACTCTTGGTGCGGTCACTTTTCCAGCATGTTTGACACTATCCAAAACTATTGCAGGGGCACCATTATCTATATTTTCAAAAAGAATCTCGGGTTTTGACTCAATATCTATTTGCTCTCCAATATTATCTTCTCCTGTTTCTTGTGAATCATCCTGTTCTTCATCTTCTTCTTGGTAATGACGAACAGTTGTACTATCGAAACCTCCTAAACGTTCCCATAATAAATGAGACAAATCTTGAGGCGAATAAACTGCTTTTTGATTAGGACCATCCTCTACTTTATCCCAATGATCCCATTCTGCTGGTGGTGATAGCGGTGGAGAAATAAGGAACCGACGGGTATAAACATCTTGTGGAAGCTCCAAGTACCCTTGTTCGCTATACTGTTCAGCCGATTCTTGAGTAGGACGAGCCCCATAAAATCCATTGTCTTTGATACTAAAAGTGATTTGTAAGTGTCCCCATTCCAGAGATTGTTTTAAAAGGTTATGGACCAGAATTGCTGCTTCAGGACTTTGACATATAATGATGATTCTTTCGAATTTCTTGAGGGCAACTAGTTCAATTGTATGATTTGCCTCGGTTAAGAAGGCCGCCAACTTTGCAGGCTCGCGAAGAACTTCTTTGGGAACATTTGTGACTATTAATGAGTTCGTAGGGGATCTGACGGGGTTTGTCATTGCTAATGGATAAATTGATCATTTGGTTCTTTACATCAGTATAGCCTCGATAAGACGTCACGTGAATGAAGATGTTGGGCTCTCTCAAAGATCACACGTATTTTTTTGTTATAAATTATCCGATATAGTGTAACGGCTAGCACGGTTCGCTTTCACCGAGCAGACCCGGGTTCGACTCCCGGTATCGGAATTTTCTTTTTGAACTTTTTTTTTGCACCCAAACCCAAGAGGATCAGTTGACTACATTATCAGTTGACTACATTTAGCAATTAGAAAATAGTTATTATGTTGATATTAATTGTATTTAAGTTTTTCTTTTAAACTTCTTCCGATGCTGTTTCAATCTCATTATTGCAAATGCTATTATTTCCATATTTTGACATTCAATATATTAAAAATAAAGAAAAAAAGAACCGAGTAATTTTGACACTGACCTATAAGGAAACTCGTGGTTCGCTCTCCTATTTAAAACAGCAAAATCAACTTATATAGATTATTTCTAGAAGAACTTTTCTTTATTTGATATTATTTAAAACTCGCTATCAATTTCGTATACCATGGTAGTTTCTAATGAATTTCATAATATTTTGCTTCCTCCTCGTTTGCAAGATTATCTTACCAAATTGGATAACTTTTTAAAAGAAAACATTTCGGATGGATTGGACTCTTTTTATAGCTGCAGAGACCTTTTTCCCCTTTGGGACCCAAAATTAAATCTTACAAAATTGGATTTTACAAAAGCTATTTTCAAATCTGCAAACATTCAAAACCCAATATTCGATATTAATCACTTGTTTTATCTATACTATGTTTTTCTAGCCCAGGACACACTGTCTAGGTTCGACATTTTAGATAAATTCTTGCTATCCCTTCCAGCTCCTCAAACAGCAGTTAAGTCCTACTTTGAAAGTTATTTTTCTAACAGAGATTTTCGATTTTATAGAACTCTTGATGAAATTGTTCCAGTTTATGAAAAGTTCTCAATTACAAAGGTGGATACCCTGAATGGCTCAAGGGATTTTAATAGCCGTATTAAATTTGCCTTGAAACTCACCAATAACATATTTAATCATACATACAATCAACAAGAAGAAATGAAAGTGGGAAGACATGATCAATATTTCTCTGATATTTTGGATCCTTTATGTGACTATGTTTCTGGAATCAGTGGAATTCAGTTAAAAATGATTGTTGAATGGGAAAAGACCATACCTTATAAAAACTATCCTGAAGAGAGAACCAATTTTGTGAGCAATGATATGGAATATTCTGAGCCAGATAAGGAATTCAAATCCTTTGCCAGTTTTGCCATTGAGAGTAATAATAATATTTACTGTGTGGTTATGGTTGACGATGTAAGGCTCAAAGCACCAAGAACACCAACTTCTGAAATATACTTTTTGAACGGAAGTAATCAGGAGTCTGTTGCACAAAACTTTCTTAAAAGTTTTTATCTAAGGAAATTCAGACAGCAAGTTTTTGGAGCTATGATCGCAGCCAACACCTGTTTTGCAATTGTAACCAATACTCAATTCACAATCTTGGTTGAACTTGTACTTGAGAAATTTGATAAAACACAAAAGAAGGGTGTAAAGCCAATTGTCCCAGTTCGTTGTATTGCATTTGATTCTAGGTCTTCTATGCCAACCCTTAGAGAGGGTATAGTTTGGTTTTTGTTGCAACTGATTGAAAGACGATCTACAAATTTCCTTTACAGATATGTCAAAAGAAAAGCCATGATGTTAGAATTGGACTTGGATGATGTGAACAGTTTAAAAGGACTTAAGGACTTTATCTTTGATGGTAATATTGATTTGCCAATATCAATGTTTGATGATTTTCTTGAGAATAAAGATTCGACCACGGAACTTCTTCAAAACAATACAATAATAGAAGCTCGTATTTATAACGATAAAATTTGCGGGAGACTTTTAACCTCAATGGACATGTATATAATAGTAGGAAGGGAATTTTATGAACTTATGCAAGATGTTCCTGGATTTAATAATTGTTGGATCCCAACTCCTCTTTGGTCAATGATTAAGATTAATAAAGGAAGAGAGAGTTTTTATGGATATTTCACTCTTTTTAAAAAATTAGAACCAGTTAAAGAAATAACAAGGTCAATATATGAAAAAGCAAAAGAGCAAGTTGACATAGCAATTGAGAAGGGAAAAATCATACCTGTCTTTAGAGATCATAACATTCAACTACTTCGTGATAAGGATGATGAAATTTATATTACCGGTATAACCAATTGTATTTACATTCAAGATGATTCTCAAGAAAGTGAACTTCATAGAAAGTATGTTAAGCTCCTGTTGGAAAATTTATTGGATAAGTGCATTTAGAACATTTCACAGAAGGTTTCAACAATATTGATGGAGGTGTGAATTCTTATAATTATTTACAATTTAATCCCTCAATTGAAAGTTTTCACATTCGAATAGAGTAGAATGAATGCTTGTCGTGTTGTTTTCAGTATGTCTAAATTGTCTAATTACAAGATCAATTGTCAAAAATACCTGTGTTTTTGTGTAGTGAGAAATTTTGCAACTTTTTATCCTCGCGCCAAAGTTTTTGCAACTTTATCGTTACGAGTAATGAGTACACAAAGTAATACAATTGTGGAAATCAACAACGAATATGCTAGTAGTTTGCTCAATGAGATAGATGCTCTTGTGAAATTTGAAAATGAACTTTTCACAGATTTTAAAACCCACTATTCGTGGAACAACCCGACTTTTAAGAATATAGCGTTAGATGTTTTCCATTATACGGATCTTGATAACTTTCCCCGAATGACAGTAAAAATGAATTTAATGTTGTTGAGGGTTTGGGAATTGGTATGTGAAAATAAGGAGAGAGTAAAGAAGTTCTTTATTTTTGTATTAAATATTCCATTCTTGAATATGGAACTACCTGCAGACCAAATACAGTTTTCTCATTGGGATGGAACACAGGTATTTAATGACTTCCTTATACCAGATCCAAAGGGAGCTGTCACAGACATGAATTTAAATACATATAATCAAATCATTTTGTCTTTGGTCTCACAGAAAAATATTAAACTTGAAAACTTTATTAGTCGGTATTTTGAATGGGGTAATTTTCTAGATGATCTGAACGAAATGAAGGATCATACTTATTTTGCAACCTTCATTTTGGAGCCAATTTGTGAATTAGTTGAACAATTGACAGGAAAAAAGTTGACAGTTCTGGTACAAGAAACTGTTCATTATGGGAAAACTAACAAGCAGAATGTTCGAATAGATATAATGATTAAGGAAAATAATGAGTGCGTTTGTCCAGTAGAAATCAAAATACCAGGGTCTTTCAAGATTTTCAAAGATGATAACGATGAGGATGATAGGATATCAAATAATTCATTAATTTTTGATGAAACTTTGAAAAGTGCAAGAAATCAAATTTTCGGATATATGCTTTGTTCAAACTCACGATTTGGTATATTATGTGATTTAAATCACATAAACCTTGTAAATGTACCATTTCTTTTTGAATTCTTGAGCCTTTTTATTGGGTGTACATAAATATGATCATTCGAGACAAGAAAAACTATACTAGATCTTCATCTGCTAAACATGTAGTTGTGTTAGCATTTCAATTTTTTTTTTTGCTTTGTTAAAATTCATATTTCTTATTACATTAATCTTTCCCATTATTTTAATAAAAATTGTTATCGGCTGGTCTACTTTGGAGTACTTTTTTAAATTACATTTTTAATTAATTTCAATGTTTGCTAATTATTTATTAATTCAAGAACGGTTTCTTCTTCTGTTTTTTTTATTTATTATTATTTTTGATTAGAAGGGTCTGTTCATTGATAATACTCTAAAACTTTATTACTTTATTCTTCATTTCTTTAAATAATAAAATTCATTTCATTAAGATTTGATTATCTAATATGCATCATCTTTTTAATACTCTTGGTATCATCATTATTAATTAAGTTTTCGTCATCATCATCATTAAGTCTATCACCTTCTCTTCTACCCTTGTATAAATCGAATAAGGACCAAAATTTCAAATTTTCGTCACCTGCAACTGTTGCCAAGGTTAAATTATCAGGACTTAAACAACCACTTAAAATTCTAGAATCATGAGCTCCCAAGATTTCACCAGTTTTTTGTAAAGTAGGATAATTAAATAAAGAAATATTATTAGTTGGGAAACCATGAGTTGCAACAATTTCCATTCCAGTTCCTGAAGCATAACCCCAATTCAATGAACTAATTTGAGATCCAGTTTCAATGGTATTAATTCTTGCTCCTGTGGTTGTATTCCAGAAATTAATGGTTTTATCTGATGATCCACCACCAGTAGCTAATAATGACGGTTGGTAAGGACACCAAGATAATGCTTTAACTGCAGCTTTATGATTTGAACGAGTGAATAATGGAGTACTTAAACTATTGGCAGTATGACATTGTCTAACATCCCAAATGCATACTAAATTATCATTACCACCAGATACAAATTGTTGACCATCTGGTTTATATTCTATCCCACAAATTTCAGCAGTATGAGAATTTTCAAGTTTATTCACCACATGAGACGCTATTCTTACATCTGAATGATATATGTTACCGAATCTAGATCCACTAGTTAACATATGTTGATGCCAAGATTGAGATGCTATTCTTGTTTGATGATTATCACAATTAAGAGTTCTTAATTTAGTATTAGTTTCGATATCCCAAATTTCTAAAAATCCATCATCTTTACCAATAGAAATATAAGAACCATCTTCTGACCATCTAAGTGAAGTCACAAGAGTTTTTTGAGGTAATTCACATAAAAGTCCTACTGATCCAGTAGATGCATTCCATACATAAACTGAATCTTCTAACCCAATGGCAAGTAAATTGGTCAGAGACCATGCAAGTAAATTAAGATAAAAATCATCTATAAGTCCAGGAGCATCAAGAACTCTTTCTGGAGCTGTTGGGATTTTTTTAGCTCTTGCAGAAGCTATAGCAGGTCTTAAAGAAGATTTTGATAATCTTTTAGGAGCACCACTAGTAAATTGACTGAATAAATTGACTGGTTTTTTACGTTCTGGTGGTAAAGGTTGATAAAGAAGAACTCTCAGGTTTACATCTAAACCACAAGCTTCAGCCACATGATGTTGATAAATTTTTGAAGTTTGAGCTCTAATATGAGTTTCAGGTGATGCATTAGGATGAGGATTAATTGCAGAAGCTTGAAGCTTACCTGAAGTTGAATTATGACGAGAAGGTATAAATCTATCTGAAGAAGTAGTGGAGGATTGATGTTGATTATCGGAAGAAGAAGAGGAACCACCTTGAGAAATTAATGAATGAGTACGTCTTAATTTATGCTTTGGAGAAACTGACCTTGAAGGTAAATGAATTGAAGATTTTGATCTTGGATTAGATACTGGAGGTTTTAATAAAGGAGGGCGACGATTGGTACTATTAGTAATATTGGTGGTGGTAGTATTAGAATTAATATTGATATTATCAGATGGTTCTCTTCTAAAACTATGATCAATTGGTTGACTTAATAATTGACGACGAGTCTCTGAATCCCTTCTAAAACTATGTTCTAAATTATTAGGTTGACTTGAAGGGTTTAAATAAATTGTCTTTCGAGACACATTAGGACTCATACTATGCAAATATAATCTTTTATTAGGAGAAGTTGGATCAGCTGCAGCTGGAGAACTCATATAAGATCTCTTTTTTGTATTTGAAGATTTCATTAGATCTGGTAAAAGGTTTGTTCGAACCCCTTCATTCTCTATAGATGATCTTACCTTTATAGGAGACTTTTGAGCCAGAGCCACGGGCGATTTTTGAGCCGTTGGAGATTCAAAAAATACCGATGATGACATTATTATAATTATTGAAGACCAATTCCGTACTATTAATTTATTACTATTACTATGTTAATGATTGTAATTATGAATATGATTATGATTATGATTATAATGATTCTCAAAATGTATATGTAGATGCTATGGGAGATGATGAGGATATGACGATGATGGTTTATAATTAATAATTATGATTTATGACAGAAGGTTGGTAGGTATGTGGCCGATGGTAGGGTGTGTGTGATAGACCACTGGTTTATGGAATGGAATGGGATGGGATACAAAAGTCAAAAACTTGACTAAAGATTTAATGCTAAAAGATGTCGATACTAAACTCTTTCACCTTTTGACCCTTGGGTAATATTCCATGTGGATGACACAAAAAATTTAAACGAGAACCAGTTTGTTTGTTTATGATCCCAATGAGTGTATATATTAGAAGAATGTCTCTTGAAATTAAGTCTCCAGACACTTTTTGCCGTAATGGTCGAAATTTAATGGAGGTTTGATGTTTACAAAATGGCCGAATCGGGAACTAATTGGTTGGTCCTGCAGCTAGTGCCCTGGTTATGGTCCTCGCTACAAAAAAGTTTAAGGTGTGAAAAAAAAAAAACCAGATCTATCGTCAATGACATCAGACCTACAAAGGTGGGGGGAAAAAAACATTCTCTACCACAAGCCGTATTGCCAAGTTGGGTAAATTGATCCTCGTCCTCCCCTCCTTGGGTTCCATGTTCCCTCCAATCGAATTGAACGAATTGAATGGATTCAATTGATATTGTTGATCTACAGTAGTTAAACAAAGGACAAATGCACAAAAGAAACAGTAAGTGTGAGAGTGTGTGTGAGAGTGTGTGTTTGTGTGTGTGAAACGGCACCATAATTGTCTCACTCTTTCTTGTTTCATTTACTGTATATAACTCGAGTTTATGTTACTGGATCTGTGGGTGAACCTGAGCAAGAATGCAGATCAGAGACTGTAGTTAAAAATGGTTGCGCAGCAATCAGGAACTGTGACCTATTAACCAAAACTATCCAACAGTAAATAGTAACAGACACATAATAATAATAGTAATGGTCAGGAACTGATTGTTAAGGTTTTCGGTGCCTATCTCCGAACTCAAATTGTCTGATAAAATAGGTTGTGAGTCTGGAGAAAGGGTCTTCAACCGGACTTATTCCACCCATCAGAGCCTATAGTAACTGTTGATTATATAACTTATAACCCGTTAAACGTTGTGCCGTTGATGGGTAAGGGGAAGTTTCAGATGTAACCGGTGACATCGGTCGTACGGTGTGGTGTGTCGTGTAGTCCATTGGAACGTTACCCATTGCCCTGAACTCGTGTCGTATGTAATTCGCAACCTTCTTTTCGCAACTCGTATATAGAGTCACTCGTACTTCTAATAATAAGTGTGGCTCTATGGCACCATATTTCTAAACTAGATGATTTTTTTAAATTTTTGCAAAATCCCATAATAACACCAATGACATCCAGGAACCAGACCCAACCGCCAAATCCTCCCAATTACTCCTGATACCGTACCTTAAATAGCCCTGGAGCTAACGGTTTTGGTTCCTAATTGTGTCACAAGACATCAAGTCACGTGACCGATCCACTTATCTACCATACAATTCCATCTTACCTGACAAGAGGTACTGTGATTTGATATTACTTTCTAGTTACACATCACCCCACCTAGCCAGTCCATTTGTGGTGAATCTGCATTAACTCTCAACGGAACCCTCGCAACCACCAACTCGAATCACACCCCTCCTATTTGCATACCGCCCAGTTATCGCCATGGGCCAACAGTCATCATCCCCCAAAATAACCGCCCAAGACAGGGCCATCTTTCAGCTCAAGCAACAGCGTGATAAGCTCAAACAATACCAGAAGCGTCTTAGCGTAGTGGTGGACCGACAATCGGAATTGGCTAAGGAAGCTATTAGAAACAAGCAACTTGATAGAGCCAAGTTCTACCTCAAGTCCAAGAAGCAACAAGAAGCCACCATCAACAAAACATATGGGCAATTGGATAATCTTGAGAGTCTTATCGGAACCATCGAGTTCAAATTAATTGAAAAGGATGTTATCTATGGATTACAACAAGGTAACGAAGTATTAAAGAAGTTAAATAATGAAATGAGTGTAGATAAGATTGATAAGGTTCTTGATGATTTGGAAGAAGAAAAGATGAAGGTGGACGAAGTAAGTGATGCTCTTGGTATGGGATCAGGATTGACTGCTGGAGAAGAGCAAGAAGTGGATGAAGAGTTCGAACAGTTACAAAGAGAACTCAATCCTGAACCAGTCAAACAAAAAGACCCAGAATTACCAGAAGCTCCAAAGGAACCAATATTACCACAAGCACCAAAGGATGAAATTATTCCTCAAGCCCCAGCCATTGTCCCTGAAAAGGCAAAGACTGCTCACGAACCATTGACTGGATAAATCATTCAAAGTATATAAATTATTACCAGTCACCAGTATAGATATCGATAATATGGGACAGAGTCCATTAACCATTATAGAGTAAATACGGAATAAACGATTAATGAACAATAGTTGGGCTAAAGTAGTACTAATAAATTATATAGTCCTTTCTCTGTATATTATATTATATGATAGACCTATATATTCTACATTAATAACTTTTATTCTATCAATTCCATTTATTCCGAGTTTCGTGATTCATAACTATACAATAAATAAAAAGAACTCAATACATACATGCAACCTAAGACGATGACGATGAGAATTGACTTGACTTGACGTAGCAATCATAATACAATTGTAGCTTTTAAATGCTACCTAAAATGTTAATGGTGATGATAATAACAATATTAACACACACATTATCTCTATTTTATCAAATTGGATTTGTTTTTTTTTTGTGGGCCAAAAACGATTGTTGGCTTGTTATTCTTATTAATAATGAAAGTTTAATTTTTTTTTTTGTAAAAGTTGGTTAGCGGTGACTTTTTTGGTTGGTTTTTTTTTGTTGGTTATTGGTTGACTTAATTATTGGTCTAACCAGTCCAAGAATTCTGGAGTAAAGTAACTGATGATAAGTCTTGCACCAGCTCTCAAGAAACCTTGGTGGGATTCGAAAGCAATACCCTTCAAGTCCACTATACCCTTTTCAGCAGCTGCGTGTAACATAGCATATTCACCACTGACATGGTAGGCACAAATAGGGTAATCCTTAGCGATCTTGGAAGCATCACTAATGATATCCAAATAGAAAGTAGAAGGTTTAACAATAAGAGCATCAGCACCTTCTTGAATATCTCTAAGAAGAGCTCTATGAGCTAAACCAGCACCACCTGGAGGTAATTGGTAGCTCTTTCTATCACCATGACCAGGAGCACTACCAGCGGCATCTCTGAAAGGACCATATAAGTTACCACTGAATTTAGCAGAATAAGACATGACCAAGGTTTTATGAGCCAAACCAGCATCAATTAAACCTCTTTTAATATCTTTAATACGACCATCCATCATATCAGAAGGAGCAACACAATTGGCACCAGCTTTAGCATAATTGACGGCGATTTTACCAATTCTTAAAACAGATTGTTCTCTATTAATACTTCCATCTTCATATAATACACCACAATGACCATGATCAGTGTATTCACACATACAAACATCACAAAGAATGTATAAATCAGGGAAAGCTTTTCTTAAAGCCTTAATACTTTGAATGACAGGACCTTCTGGATCATCAGCAGCAGTTCCTACTGAATCTTTAACACCAGGAGTTAAAGGAACACCAAAAAGAATGACAGATTTAAGACCTTTAGCTACCAAAGTTTCAACATAAGGAATAAGTTTATTTAAACCAAATCTTTTAATATTTGGTAAAGAAGGAATTTCAGTTTCTTCATCAGGTTGATCGGAGACAAAGAGGGGGAATATAAACATATTCTTGGTTAATTGTCTTTCTTGTTGCCATTCTCTTGACAAAGGATGATTATAACCACCTTGTAAGATAGAGGAGATATCGGTACCAGTTGGAGGTAAATATTCAGCAGTATGGACCATTTTTAGAAAATTTATCAAAGGTTTTCTTGGTGATAAAACAATAAAAAAGAAAACCTAAAGAATATGTAAGTTGAACAATCTAACCACACAATTACAATGGGGGTGGGTTGTAGGTTGATCTTATACCCAAAAAACCGATGTCATCACGTGCGGGCCACTGGCATCATCCGACGGTTAAAGTTTTAGTGCCACCCGAAGATTTGGGCGGATAATAATCATCGAAAAAAGCGTAAAACCCATGTGAGGGCGACGGGCGGCTAGAGAAAATAGAGATGGATTAGTAACAAGATTGGGGGATTCGGGGGTTCTGGGTGGGGGATACTAACTGTATTAAGTGGGTGGTTAATGGCCCCCTACTGCTGGATGTGTGTGTGTTTGGTGTGAGGAGTTACAGAGTAGTATTTAGCAAGTAATGGCGGGGGGTTAGAACGGCGGCACGGTCACTGTAAAGACGGAACCGGGGAAGGTATGTCGCATGCAGGGTGAGAGATAGTATATGCAAAGGGCGATTAGTGAATTTGTCAAAAAAAGTTCTCCAATTTGTCAGTTAGGCAATTACGCATATCTAATCAAGGGCACTGAAGTGGAGATGTTACAGAACGGAGTTTCCTCGGTATGGGTGGTGAGCAAATGTATAGCAGTTTTTAGAAACAGAAACTTAACTGGGGGCCAGGGGTTACAAACCACCTAGTTGGTACTATTCGTAGATGTAGATCCCCCAGCTACTAGTCGTATCAGTCAGTCATGTGAGACAAGAGTGCTGGACCGAAGTGACGTTTTTTCCAGTGGCTGCGAGAAGCGTTCAAAATGGGTTTAATTAAGTGCAGAGCCCGCAATTGATTGTAGTAGACGATGGGCTGTTTAGCTCATTTCCAGGATATGAATTGTAGAACGAGATTGGAATCTCGTGCTTTAGTCAGCCAGCAACGTACTGGCTTGGTTCTGGCGGTGTCTTAGTAATTGAAGGAGGGTTTATTTATGGCAGATCATCGAGTTTCCAAAGGTAACATTGTCAACCATTTGGCTGAAAAAACCTTAATGCTTAATTTAGGAGTTTCACCCATATTAAATAAGCATTATCGAGAGGGTAAATTAAGGTGTGAATTCCTTTTTACTGATGAAATTGACCAACTAGGCTATTTTTCACTAGGTTGTTTCATTCTTTGCGTGATAGGTGAAGATTGCAGCCATATTGTTAAGTTTTGTGTAGAAGCTTCGACACCAACGCAGAGAACACGACAAGAGGAGGGGATCGGTTTTACCGGTCAAAATCTCCTTCTATGAACATCAAGTCACCACTTTCGGGTGATCCCAGCAATGCTACGGCTCTGGGGGGTGTTAGAAATGTGGGTAATTGCTGGTTGGTAGTTCGTCTAAAATTACAGTGCACTGTTCAGTGTGAGACTGTTTCACAAACAACCAGTTGGAACCTGATACGTGATACCACCACGGCATTTATATAGGGAGAGAAAATAAAAAGCCTAGACCTTTGGTAGCCAGGTGTATACGCGTTTTAACATTGATACTGGCCTATATTTCACCCTAGAATCTACATAGCTGGAACCAAACAAAACATGCCTTGTTCACTTATTAAGCGAATTACACTATTGTTGGTTGCGAGTTGGAGATACAAGCGAGTCTATGTAACGTGGTACTGACAGGATGTGGTGTCAGCAGCACCTGGTAGCACCTGGTAGCGAAAGGGGAAACAGTGACGTGTTTGAAAACTAAAATCGTTACTAGTTTGCCCATTGAATTGTTGCAAAATTCTAGATTAATTGGGCCGTTGGAGATATGAGTATGAATTTTGCAATTTGGTAAAATTTTGTTATTTTTTAAATATTTTTAAAGATGGATCAGGAACAAGAATCACATGGGTTCTTTTGACATATTGTACTGATTTTACGTAATAGTGATCTAATGGAGATGAGAAGCATATACCAGCAATTGAACTGGTATATTCACATTCACTTACCTCTACAAACGCTCTATACTTAAATGGTTTATTTATTCATCATCTACAAACAGCACTGAGCTAATTACGTACAAATTGTGAGATTTAGTTTCATGTTTAATATTTGATATTTAATATTTAATAATTGATTTGTGGGGATTAAATTAAAATTTAGTGGATTCTTCTAATCCTTCTTGGTTTCCTTTTCTTCTTCAGAGTTGTTTTTGTATTTGATAGATTGTCCAACCAAAATAGCATTCATGGCCAAACTAGCAGAGTAACCAGCCACTAAGATCTTATCATTACCAGTACTTCTCTTTCTTTGAGCCTTGGTCTTGTAATCTTGAATAGAAGTAAATACTCTGAAAGCAGAACCCAAAAGATTGGCTCTAAGAGTAATATTAGATAAACTGCTAGTAGATTTAAGAGCAGCATTGGTTTGAATTTGAGGAATCTTGGAAATAATAGAAATTGGAATACCAACAACTTGGAAAGTCAGAACCAAACCAGCTGGTGCAATCTTGGTGAAAAATACAGAAGCACCAACAATAGCAGCAACAGTTGGTAATAATTGACGACCAACCATATCAATCTTTTCCTTACAAGATAAGTATTGAAGGTTATCAATTTCTCCAATTTCTACCAATCTGTAGAATTTAATAAGGAGAATCAAAACAATGTTTTGAATACCTAAAAGTAAACTTTCACCATAAGAAGTGAAAGCACTCTTGTTTTGTTGGTTGAAAACCACATGGATCAATTGGTTAAAGGATTCTAAACCAATAGACTTTAATGATAATCCATTGACCACCTTGATTTTATCCTTGGTTTCAACTGGTTTAAGGATCTTACGGATTTGAGGTATTCTAATGAATGAAGATACACCCACAATACCAGCACCAATAAGAGCGGCAAGAACCTTGGCAACTCCAATGGCCTTGATTTGACCGTATGCGATGTTAAGAATCATCTTCTTATTGACATCAGGGTCAAGAAGCATCTTGAATAAGAGGAAAATTGGTGGGCCCATGATTGATTATAGAAAAGTTAAAAGTTGATAAAAAAAATAGGTGATAGTTTGAATCGGTTCTCTTTATTGGTTCCTTTTGATTTCGAGGGGATCCTTTGGTTCTTGATAATGACTCGTTTGGATCTTGTTAACCGTGTAGTTATGAAGTTGACGTTGGCGTTGGCGTCTAGTATTATAATTCACTTGGTTAATTGGCTTGTGATAGTGACGATTTCCAGCTTTTATATGCGCGGCTGGGAAGGTGGGGAATCCCCCAAATTTACATCTGATATTGTGAGCGTAAAAACCCATCAAAATTCCACTACCACTAATTAACAGACAGGAACTAAAATGCAACTGTATATCCAAAAGGGGTAAAAGGCGAAGCAGGAACTGTATTGAAATCTGGACTAACCGAGCATGAAGTTTGATGTAATTTTTTGTGATTTTTCAAAGGTGGGTTTTTACCCCATACTTTGGCCCTTTTTGGGGGTTGGTCCAGTTTGTTGGTGATTTGGGCTTTTTGGTTAGTTTGTCGCGTGGGGGTTTGTTACCTGTAACATGTAACATGTAACATACTTGTAATTCGTAACTTACTCGTAACTTGGTTCCTGATTGATCCTGTGACTTGTCCCTGGTTTGGTTTGGTTTGACATGAGATCTGATAATTAACCTTATACGGACGAAAAGTGGAGAATAGAGCGACTGGGAGAAAACCGCGGTCCACTACTACAGATTGCTATTATAACGGATATATATTACATTGATGAACTATATAGTGAAATCAATGGTGGATGGTAAATGGTAAATGGTAAATGGTGAATAATAAGAGGAGTCCCCTTTCACCAGTATACTCTTTCTTTTGAATCTTGTATCATGAAAAAGATAATATAAAAATCTACTTTTTTTTGTAGCTGGTAATGATCCAGGTATCATTCCAATATGCAAATTGAAAATTGATAATTTTATTGTGGTTCCCATTTTGGTTTTCTATTTAAAGAAAAAACATACCTTTTTTGATAATGCAACTAGTCACTCACTCACCATTATTTCAATTAAAACTCTAATGTTTTTTAATATGGGATTTCGTGAAGTTTAATTAAATTTCTGTGATCTCGATGTATAATTTCACTTTCTCACAACTGAAAGCTTTTGCTTCAATTTTTGTTCAGAATCTTCAATATATTTCAAGTTCTCCAAATGCAAGTTCAATAATTTAACAATTTCTTCCACTGGGTTTTCATTTGGTTTATCTTGAGAGTCTTTAGATTCAGTAGAATCTCCTTGAGCAAGATCATTGATAAGGTTCTTGTTGAAAACATCACTAACAGAATTAATTTCACTGATTAAAGTACCCAAGTTTTCTCCTAAAGTATCTAATCTTTCATCCAATAATTCAGCACTATGGTAAGCCTTTTCACGTAATTTATCAGTAACAGTTAATGTATTGTTAGTGGCAGAATTGTTTCCACTGTCACCACTACCATCACCTGCCGTTATACTCTTATTAGAAAGTTCAATATTATTAAGAAGAATATCAGCTTGTTGTTCGTAATTATCCAATAATTGATCTAATTCATCTTGTTGCTTTTCCACAAATAATAAGTTTTGATCAATACGGGATTGTAAAGCTTCTGCATCAAGGGAATCTTGATTCAATTTCATTATTTGATCTCCACTCTTACCAAGTTGTTGATCCCATTCGTTAACCTTACTGGTGTAACCACCAAAAATCTTGGAAGTAGTAGATAATTGCTTAGACCATTTCATAACAAGATCATCTAAGGTATTATTATCTATAGAAACAACCTTTGGTTCTATTTGAGTAGGTCTTAAAGTGGTTTCAACATTAGTGGTTGCTTTGGTAGTATCCTTTGCATCCTTCTTGGCTTCTTCAGGTTTAGCACCACCAAGTGAGAATCCAGTGGTAGCTGGTTTATCGTCTTTTTTATCATCAGTTTTATTACCGAATGAAAATCCAGATGCAGCTGGCTTATCATCTTTCTTTTCATCAGTCTTAGCTCCAAAGGAGAATCCAGAGGAGGCTGGTTTATCATCTTTCTTTTCATCGGTTTTGGCACCGAATGAGAATGCAGGTTTATCATCTTTCTTTTCTTCAGGTTTAGAACCGAATGATAAAGTAGGTTTAGCATCCTTCTTATCATCAGGTTTGGCACCGAATAAACCACCAGATGCTGGCTTAGCATCAGCAGTCTTAGCACCAAATAAACCACCAGCAGCTGGGGCAGCTGGAGCAGAAGAATCAGTCTTTTGTCCAAACAAACCACCAGTAGCAGCAGGAGCTGGAGAATCAGCCTTTGGAGCACCGAATAAACCACCAGCGGCTGGAGCAGGAGTAGATGAGCCAGATTTAGAGCCGAATAAACCTCCAGAAGCAGCAGCAGGAGCTGGGGCAGCAGCATCAGTCTTTTGGCCGAACAAACCACCAGCAGAAGCGGCAGGTTTAGCTTCAGCAGGCTTAGCACCAAACAAACCACCAGTAGCTGGGGCAGCGGAAGCAGCAGAGTCGGTCTTGGCGCCGAATAAACCACCAGTAGTTGGAGCAGCTGGGGCAGAGTCAGCCTTAGCACCGAATAAACCACCAGAAGTTGGGGCTGGAGTAGAAGAAGGAGAGTCAGTCTTTTGACCGAATAAACCACCAGTTGCAGCTGGAGCACCAGTAGAGGCAGCAGGATTAGATCCAAATAAACCACCAGTAGCAGCTGGAGCTGGAGAGGCAGGTTTTGGAGCACCACCAAACAAGCCACCGGCAGCAGCTGGGGCTGGGGAAGCAGGTTTTGGAGCACTGCCGAATAAACCACCAGCGGCAGATGGAGCTGGAGAAGCAGGTTTTGGAGCATTACCGAATAAACCACCACCGGTAGCTGGAGCAGCAGCATCTTCGGCTGGTTTAGCACCGAATGAAAAGCTTGTTTTGGCTTGGGCGCCGCCACCTAATGGAGTAGAAGTACCTGAATTTGAAGCTGAGTTATTTTGAGAACCAAATAATCCACCAGTAGGGGCATTAGAACTGGTATTATTACCACCAAACAATCCAGAGGATTGGGTGTTAGATTGAGTATTAGATTGGGTGTTAGTACCAAAGAGACCGCCTGAAGCGGCTGGCTTGGTACCGAATGGAGTAGAACCTTGGGAGGAAGATGAAGCTGGAGCGCCAAAGGCTGGAGCACCACCAGTCAGTGATTGTTGTTGTTGTTGATTATTAGATTGGCCAAACAATCCACCAGAAGAACCAGTGTTACCAGAAGGATTGCTTCCAAACAAACCACCTTGAGCTGGAGCACCAGAACCGGTATTAGAGTTGGTATTGTTGGTACTAGCGCCGAAAGGTGTGGAACCAGAATTGTTGTTGTTATTGGTACCAAAGAGTCCACCACCAGTAGATGATCCTGAGGGGGCATTGTTAGATCCAAAGCTAAAGCCAGCGTTCCCGGAGTTGAAGGACATGATGAAATCAAAGTAAATCCAAGTTACTTATAGAGAGGGTCTCACGTGAGTACCAGGAAGGAATTGGATGGACGATGTAAAAGAACCTTTATGGGATGGGATTGATGGTGATGTTTTAGATGTTTTATTTGATTTTCGTGCGAACTGTGCAGGGCGAAAAAGTAGTCGCAAAAGGTGGTTGCGACATGGTTTTAGTGAGAAATGACAAAGTGACAAACGAGAGAGAGACAAGGAAACCGTAGAGTTGGCTGTACGGAAGAGAAAGAGATTGGGTATAGTGGGGTGGGGTTAATTATATGAGGTATATTGGATCTCTTTCTTTTGTTCTTTTTTGGTTTGGTTGCGGTATTGTCCTAATTGGCTGGGTGTGGCTGTAGTGGTGGATCGAGACTGGTTGAATCAGTAATGGGTGAAAAATAGACCTATAAAGCTTCAAAAAACTCTGAAAATAACCTACAAAATAGGAAACTACACTTCATTGTTTATCTATGGCAAAAAACCAATATTTCCCCTGGTTCTGTCCTGTCTGGAGCCAGATCGGTGCTGATTATCTTTCACTATTAGTGACACATTATTCACTACATGCAGTACACCATATACCACTTGTTCCCAAAAACAAACTCTACACTGTATTTCATTCAATTGACCCACATAATTGTCAATTGTGTTATATATTCATCTACACTGTTAAATAGGTTGAAGAACCCAACCACCTGACCATTCTATCTGTGAAAAACGGCCTTTAATTGGGACACCTCCACATCTACTAAACTAGTTTATTGTAATTTTTCAAAGGTCATAAAAAGGTTTACTTCTTAGAACCTTGAGCAGCAACAGCAGCAGCACCGGCAGCAGCAGCTTCTGGGTCCAAGTAGTAAGCTGGCTTGGTTGGTTGTAACTTTTCATCCAATTCGTAAACTAATGGGATACCAGTTGGAATGTTTAAACCAGCAATTTCTTCATCAGAAATGTTGTCCAAGTGCTTAACTAAAGCTCTTAAAGAGTTACCGTGAGCAGCAATCATAACGGTCTTTCCAGCTAATAAATCACCGGAAATTTCATCTTGCCAGTATGGTAATAATCTGTCAATAACCAACTTCAAAGATTCAGTCTTTGGTAAAACAGCTGGGTCAATTCCTTCGTATCTAACATCACCAGTTTGAGAGAATTCAGAATCATCTTCAATAACTGGAGGTGGAACATCGAAAGATCTTCTCCAGATTTGGAACTTTTCTTGACCGTAAGTTTCTAAGGTTTGAGCCTTATCCTTACCTTGTAAAGCACCGTAATGTCTTTCGTTCAATCTCCAAGATCTCTTGACTGGAACGTACAATTGGTCAGCAGTGTCCAAAGCAAGGTTGGCAGTTTGAATAGCTCTAGATAATTTGGAAGTGTGTAAAATATCAACCTTGATACCGGCTTCCTTGATTAATTCACCAGCTCTAGAAGCTTCCTTCTTACCGACATCAGATAAACGAGCATCAACCCATCCGGTAAATAAGTTCTTTTCGTTCCATTCGGATTGACCGTGTCTAACTAAAACTAACTTTGGCATTTTTGTATTATTTATTGTTGTGTAGTGTAAAGGTGTGAAAAAGAGGGAAATCAGGATATTTAAGTAGGCCGACTTTTCGGTTCTTCGGACTTGATTAGTCCGCACGTGTAGGATATCACGTGAAAACGGACATGTCGTCATTTCACCTTTATTTGTGGCTAGGGCTAAGAGTAGGTGTTATTGGGTACGGGCAGGTCAATGGTAGGAAGGTGGTACTAAGTGGTGATTTGGTTGTGTGGTTTTGTAGATACGACTTTTTTAAGCTTTCTTGTTCGCTGGTTTCTACTTTTGGTGGAGTTTAGTGCTTGATTTCTCCTACTGATTGCAAAGCTCCGGGGCCCTCACACCGCGGACAAGTTGCAACCCGCGAAAGCCCCGGCGTGGTAGGAAACGAGCAATGTCAGTAGCGGGAGAACAGTGATGGAAATACCGTTGGACCGGGAGATTAGAGGTTATTGGTAACAGCGAGTTTTAGAGGCTAGCGTAGTTAGCAAAGTTGTGTGTCGCTATAATATGTCACTGTAATTGTCACTGTTACGGAACCTGTATCGTATTTGTAGGGCACAGACTAATCTACTCTCTACTATCACATGTTCCTACTGTATACATTAAAGAACTAGTACTGTACATTTTTCATCTACATACTTTGTATAACTAGCTTTATACTAATTTATGCCAATTCTAACCACTTACTGTGTCATAACAAAGATATTGCAATCAATGCAAAACTGTGGGTACTGAATTCTCTGTTTAGTTTTACTTTCACTCTCCATGGACATTTGGGGCAATTGCAATTAGTTGTTGCTCAGTGCGGCCTTGGTGCCTAACGAATAGTCCCCACTAATCCAATTGTTGACCATCTCCAAAACCTCTTTAGGCTTATCATGAGGAACCATATGGCCTGCTTCGTATATTCTCAAAAAGGTAAAACCCTTATGGTTTTTGATCTCTCCTGCAGCCTTTCCATCAACATACCATGGTTGCAAAATTTCCTCTGCGTACTCTTCATGCGATGAATAAGGCAACTTATTGGTCCATTCGTGATTACCGTACCAATTACAACGGTAATCTTTGTCACCAGCATAAATTAATACTGGGACTCCATTGTCCAAAAGCTCGGCCACGTACTGTTGATGTGGGAATACTTTATCGGCATTCAAACTGAATGCTAACCCAACATCATCATTACATGAACTAAAGTTACCAACCTTAGAAGAAGCACCAGCAGCCTTTCTCACATATTCCAGGTCCAAATACTGCTCAATATAGCTCATTTCTTTGTAACAGAGACCCATTGGATCACTGCACTCTTCTCTAACATCGTAAGGGTTTTTAGTAGTCTTTTTAATTCCTTCAAATAATTTAGATTCACAGTAGTAGAATGCTGGAAGACAAGTAAGAACATGTGGAGATTGGTAGCAAATCTCAAGCAAGTCGGTACATTTTGGAATGTACTCTTCTTCCATATTTTTACAGTCTTCATCAGTAATAAATTGTGGGTGACCAGCTTCCCCACAAGCCATTGGTTTAAATGAAGCGTATTGAACTATTGCGTCAGTAAATCCATTACCAATAAGCACGGACTTTAACAGGAACGATTTTTCATCTTGATTAATGATATCACTAGCAAATTTAGGAATATAATGTCCAGCATAAGATTCTCCAGAAATATGGAAATCATTCTTTTGGAGGTGATCAAATTTAGTAAAGAACAATTCCAAAAATGCCACTACATCTGGAGAAGATGAAGTGGTGGTATTAGGGACATTGGCTGGGTTATCAGTATATGAAAGACCAACATCTACTGGCTGGTCCAAGAAGATAACCGAAGCATTGGAATTCCAGGCATAAGGGTTGAATTCTGGTAAGATCGAGGCATTGATGTTAGAAGGTCCCAATTCAAAAAAGAGCCCTGTTGTAGAAGAACATCCAGGTCCTCCATTCAACCAAAGGATAACAGGGTCGTTAGCTGGGTCATTTCTGGATTCAAAGAACCAGAAGAAAAGGTGGTTCTCTTTGGTTGTATCCAAGTATCCACTATACTGTTTAACTGTGTCCAAATTCAAAGAACTGGGGTCATTGAGCTTTACTCTGAGCTTTTGGTCCAACCTTGGATGAGAGACTGTTTCAAAGGATTCATCATCTGGGGTGAATGAATTGGCTATAATTTGGGCAGTATCATCAACTTTGGTACCCACCCACTTATCAATGAGTTTATCGGCGGCTAAGGGTCCAATTTCGTTCACAAGAAGGTTCCAGGCGTGCTGTACTCTTGGATCATGGGAAGCTTCAATGTCTCCCACCAACCTTCTGGTCAGACTGAGGAACAGGTCTACGGGATCAAAGACATGTTGTGATGTTGCTGTGGCTGCCGCTGCTAACGACAACCAAGCTAGTGGCAGAAAGAAGGACTTCATAGTGGTTGAAAAGTTTCTTCTCTATAACTTGTATTACTAACAATACGTACGGTAGCGATTGCCCTAGTTAAGTACGAAACAGAGCCATCTATAATGCGGATAAGATAACGGGTTTAAGCTGGATGACGGCAATGGTCTAGAGAAGACAAGGCGAGGAATTGATGCGGTGATGGTGATGAAATAGGTTCAAAGTGACCAGTAGAGGAACCGTTTGGTGGTCAATGGCTCCCAATGGGGTATTGGGGCCACTACAACCATCAACTACTGGTGATGATAAGCAACAGCGTGAGACTCAATTGACAAAAGGGTCTAGTCCCAACAGCAAGTCCGAACTCCGCGAGTAGCCAGGGTATGGCAATACAAGAGAACATAGACACACTGCTTGTGCTAGATGTGTCTCTTATAGGCTCTTGCTACTGGTCCACTTCATTACTCTGTGTCTACTGTTCATTTGTAGCTATATAATTAACCTATTAAACCAAGCACGCGATGGTTCAGTGATGGGCATCTTAAAAGATGAAGTTTGGGTTCAACCCGTTCATCTCGCTAGTCCATCAGCTCATTGTACCACCGGTTCATTTAGTATTTGAACGAATCATTACTGTTGAATATTCCATTGAATTTCCCTTCAAATCTCATAATGTAATCTCCCTTCTTGTTCTGATCAGTTGAACAGGAAGTTCTTGGACTGTTCAGCCACGATGTTCTTATGATCAGCTGGGTTGGCAGCACTTTCATAAAGGGTGATTACGGGATCCTTAGATAATTCAGTGAACTCTCCTCTCAACTCAAGGTAGGTTAAATGGCTCTCACCGTCTTCGTCTCCTTCCCCATCTTCATCATAAACGTCCTTGATGAATATGGTCAATTGTTGCACACCAGTGAAGGCATGGCGAGGCAAAAAGTGTTCTACAAAGTCGCCTTCATCTTCAATGCTATCAGGAATATCGTCATCATCGTATCTGGCACCAATATGAGGATGGTTTAGCTCAAGAGTGGCTTTCTTACTGTCCACATTATCGAAATCAATCTGCTTATCGTTCTTGAACAATTTGATGGTCTTAGGACAGTGATCCTCACCATTGGTTCTGAGTATAAGTGAGAAGAGCTTTACGGACGAATTGAGGAATGGGATATTGAGAATAAGCTGGGAATCACTGTCGGACTTAAGGATTGGAATAAGACTATATTTGTCTTCTGGTTTACGGAATACTTTGCTTATTTCGTCTGGTGGATTGGATGCATTTAAGGCAGTAACGTGGGGTAGATCAATCTTTCCAAGGAGCGATTGGGCCGAGGATGTGGGGATTGGTGGAACATGGGAATGGTCATGGCCATGGTCGTGGTCGTCGTGGCCATGTCCGTGGCCGTGACTGTGGCTATGTATGTGTTCTTGTTCACAAGACATGGTTATGGGTGGTTCTTATAGATGTCATTCGGGCTTTATATACCGGTCGTGGCCGAACCAGGTCGCCATCTATACCTTGTGAGTGGGTGCAAATTGCAACTATAGCACGGTGTTATACATGGTCTAGTTGCCATAATAGGTACAAGAATACCGCTAGATGTATAGAAGAGTCATAAGTACATGCTTACTTCTGATTGGTGGGCATAATCTTCTCTAATAGAGGATTTCTACATAGTTATATCAACATTATCTCTCATTACTATTATCTCTCATTCTATTAAACAAGCCAATTGGGGGAAGATGCAGGAGCCAAATGAGCCAGGGATGTTTAAAGTAAGTTTCATTAGTTGGAATTTTTCTGGCATTTTCTAAAGTGATAATAATTAGCAAAGTTTATTATTGCATTTTAGTCTTTTTGTAGTAGTCATTAGCGAATGAAATCTATTGTAGTGTAAACAAAGGGAAAGTGATGGTTTCTATGATTTATGGGTTCATTAGAAGACAACAGTACTGTAAAGACAAACAACCATGACAGCAAAACCCCAAATGACCAATCCTAAGGAAAGGTTTCTAAATATAATTTCTAAAACAGAAGGATCATCCAGTTCGGAACCAATTAATTTATAACCGAATAAACCAGGTAAAATAAAAGAAATGGCAGTAGATCCAGTAGCACCAACTATAGCAAGAACAAAAGCAAATGATGTGATGGAAATAGCAAGAACATATGCAGCTGCCAAAAGGATCAGGGTGATTATAACAAAGGTCTTGTGAGGGAATGGAACAACAAGACTTTGAGACTTTGCAGATTGTTGTTCTTGAGAATCTTGAAGTAAAGCAGTAGATTCGGTGGATTCACTGAAAGTAGTAGAAACTTCTTCCAGTCTATTGGAAACAATATTTATTTGGAACCAGTATACGATATTGTTGACGGAGATTCTGGCTGGATGGAACATTAATGGGAAAGAAAAGATCACCATGAAAACAATACAAAGACGTCCCAAAGTAGTGGTTAAAGCTCCTGGGTACAGTAAAATGACATTACCAGATACCAAATCACCGAAAGTAAGGTAACCACAGACACCTACCACGAGGAATAAACCAGAGGAGATGGTGACGGCGAAATTGACTACTTTAGTCAAATTTGAAAGGGATTTATCTTGGGATTCATTGACAATGGAGAACATATTTTGGTGACCAGTGTATGCAAACACAATAATGGAGAAGGTGGAGAATACACCGGATGCAGAGACTGGGAAGTAAGAAATCTCACCTCTAAGATCACTTGGAACATCACCAACAAAGTAATGAACCACCACTAAAAGAGTCATATAAGCAATAGCCACTAAACCCATAATGGAAGTATATTTAAGAGAATCCAAATTCTTTAAAAAGGAAAGAGGAACACAAATCAAACCCGAGGCCAAGACCCAGAAAGTACGGTAATGTTCTTGCTCTAAAAATGGAAGGTTGGTGATGATGGTTGGCATAAGTTCACCTACCAACACCAAATATGATAAGGCAGAACCAAAGCATTGGATAGCAATGGCAAAGTCAAACACCACTGACAATGAAGGATAAGTGATGGAACATAAATTGAAGAAGGTGGCATTGCCTTCTGGAACGTACCGGGAAACATAAGCTTGAAGGAAGAGACCGTATCCGGAGGTTGAAGCTGCCAACACGACTATGAATATACCAAAAATGAGACCATCTGTGGAGAAGGCCAAGGGAATAGAAAGAAGACCTGCACCCACGATGGTCTTGATCAAACTGATTGATGAAGATGTGGTGGTAGCACCTTTAGTTAAGGTAGGCATGGTAGGGATGGGATGGGATGGGGGGTTATGGTAATGGAATAGGAATGGTTAATGGTAAATATACCGTTAGAGCGTTAATAGTGAAGATCAGGAATGGGTCAGGCCGGCACGTGACGCTGATGCTATGGCGCAACTGAGGCGTAACGGGGGAGGTGGGGCAGTGGCTGAAGGTAGGGAAGGATCTTGTCTGGTGATAGCTCCCCACACCCATGGTTTCACGAGCGAGTCATTATATGGAGAAGTTGGGGTTCAATGGCGGTAGGGTGGTTTTAGTGTGAGTATATCTTAGCTGTAGGTAGTAGCGATAGGAGAACTCGGAGTGCGCTAAAATTAGCGAGAAACCAATGTTTGTTTTTCTGTAGATGTAGCAGGTGATGCGGAGGTCTCGCGGTAAAATTAGCGAGACTCGGTGAGCAGTGCCAGCAAACAAAGTAGCGAGCCTTTAATTGTACAATAATATTTTACTAGATTCACCAACCACCATCGAGCGCAAATGTGCAAGATGTAGTGAGCTTACATAACAATAAGATTCTTGATTTTTTTTTTTTTTGGTTTCTATAACACCAGCATATTTTCATATTTGTACCACTAAATTGAAATCACCGCCCGGCAAGCGTCAAGCGTCATGGACATTGGTCTGGAGCTCTGGAACCAGGTCTCGCTAAACGACATCAAAAAACGAATTTGCCCCACCGTAATATCTCTCGCTACATACCGTAGATCTTTCTATTACAACCGGGGCGGACCCCACCAAACCCCAACGGTAGAACAAAATTCGAATGATCTTCACCCCGCTAAAACTGCCTAGAACGTTTTACTTAACCCACCTTCTGTATCACTAAATCAGGGTTCTTCACTTAAAACCGTTTTGGACATTTTTGGCGTGCCTTTGCTTATAAATTCCTGCAGGTAACGGAAACCGCTAAAAAAAAACTTTCCTGCTTAACCACCCGTCGTACAGTACGAATCACAAACATTTGCCCTCCTTGACATCATCCCCTAAATAAAGCCATATAACCAATCTATAACATAGATAACGAATAGGTTTTTATTCCTATATTTCAGACACTAAATAACAGCAGACATTTTTTTCTTGGTGTGATTGATACGTGTCCTCTATTTACTCCACCTCCCATAGCTTTCTCTTATTACTACCACATTACTATAAATTAATAAGGAATTTCCCGCCTTTCCTTTTAGTTTCTGGTTATTTTGTTATTTTCGCCACCCCTATATTATTTTTATGTGGAACAAACAAGAAAAGAACCCTCCCTCATCCTATTGTCTCACGATTACATAATATCCATCCACTCACCCACACCCAAACAGTTCTAACATTGCTGTCGCACAAGATCGTCAACCCTCCTCCATATAGTAGTAGGGTCATTTGTTATTAGGTTTTTCATCACCATCTTCTTTGCTACATACCAATTGAATTAAAAAGGATACTTTACAGGACCGATATCACCGGATTTTTTTTCGACTGTTATCACTTACTTTCTTCTTCCTTCGTGTGTTATTTACAAGCTTTGTTCCATCGCTACTACCTTTAATAACAAAAAGTTCAGAAAGTAGTATTGCTATCAACACAAACAACTGTTTCCTTAATAACATCACCAGACTTTTTTTTTTCCCTCTACGTTAAAAAAAAAGTGTTGAACCCTTTATTAATAATAATAACTTTTTCCCTCCCTTCCTCCTTTATTTCGTCCATTTCAACAACCATATTAATATAATGTCCTCCGATGGCGAATTTACAAGAACCCAAATCTTTGGTACTGTGTTCGAAGTAACCAATCGTTACACCGAACTTAATCCCGTAGGGATGGGTGCCTTCGGTTTGGTGTGTTCTGCTATTGATAAACTTACTGGTCAAAATGTGGCAGTTAAGAAAGTTATGAAACCTTTCCTGACTCCTGTTTTAGCCAAGAGAACTTATAGAGAACTTAAGCTTTTAAAGCATTTAAGACACGAAAACTTGATCACTTTAGATGATATCTTTTTATCACCTTTAGAAGATATATACTTTGTTAATGAATTACAAGGTACTGATCTTCATAGATTATTAACTTCTAGACCATTAGAAAAGCAATTCATTCAATACTTTACTTATCAAATGTTAAGAGGTTTAAAATATATTCATTCTGCTGGTGTTATCCATCGTGATTTAAAACCATCTAATATTTTGATCAATGAAAATTGTGATTTAAAGATTTGTGATTTTGGTTTAGCAAGAATAAGAGACCCTCAAATGACTGGTTATGTCTCTACAAGATACTATAGAGCTCCTGAAATCATGTTAACTTGGCAAAAATATGATACCGAAGTTGATTTATGGTCTGTTGGATGTATCTTGGCCGAAATCATTGAAGGTAAACCATTATTCCCAGGTAGAGATCATGTTCATCAATTTTCTATCATTACTGAATTACTTGGTTCTCCACCTGATGATGTCATTGGTACTATTCTTTCTGAAAATACTTTAAGATTCGTTCAATCATTACCTCATAGAGACCCAATACCTTTCAGTGAAAGATTTGCTCAATGTACTCATGTGGAACCAGAAGCTATTGATCTTTTAGAAAAGATGTTGATTTTTGATCCTAAAAAGAGAATTACTGCTGCCGAAGCTTTGGAACATCCATACATGGAACCATTCCATGATCCAACTGATGAACCAGTTTGTGAAACCAAATTCGATTGGAGTTTTAATGATGCTGATTTACCTGTGGATACTTGGAGAGTAATGATGTATAGTGAAATCTTGGATTTCCATCAAATTGTTGGTGTTAATGGATCTACAGACCAACCAATCTCTCAAGAAGAGCAAATGGCCCACATTCAACAAGAAGGTATTCAAGCCCCAATAGATACTACCACTGCTGCTTATCAACAGAAGGTAGAGTAAATTAGACCACCACCATCACCTGATATAACATCATCACCCCACCCCACTACAATTCACTCCACTTCACTATACACAGAAACACCCTAAACCAAAACCCACAAATCCACACACATCATCAACTTCAGAATTTGAGCATTCTGTCTACATGAACATTTGTCGAACAAACATCCTGTAGATGGGCTATTGGCACCACCTCTTTTTTTATTGGCACCGAGAGCTTATGCTCTAAATAGATCAAAACACTTTAGGCCCTAGTTGGTCTACTGGCAACTGGCACTTGTGCCCTGTATAGGTAATGTGTACTATATTAGAAGTACCAATCTACAATCTTACAATTTACATATATTACTAATTAGCTAGAAGAACTATGGCAAGAAGGACCATGTCAACCTCGGTATTAATAGGTTTAGGTATTTTTAGTCCAGCCAGTCATTTATAGGGTGCATTATTTAGCCCGTCTTGCGTTATAATGGCTCTAAAAATAGCTATTAGAGTTGATTTCTATCAACTGTTGGGCTTCTTTGTGGTATTACTTACTATGCACAATAATGGCATATAGATATAATTTTAAACCCGGTAATTAGCCCACTTTTAGTCCTAAAAAATTACTTAAAGATAGCCACTATTTTCCTGGTTGCACTATAAAGACGTTACACTGACACTGGACTCGCATTTAAGTAATTCATCCTCTTTTTGTCTATAGTAGTTTTGACACTATGGTAACGACCTGCATATAAGTCTATATGATCTGGCAGTATCACCAAGGTAAAATCAGTTAACTAACAGAGGAACAAGCGCCAATAACTCGCCTGTTAAGCCTTTAAACCATCCACTGCATCTGCACGCTATTACATTACCCCAATTGGACAAACTTTTCATCTACACCAACTCCGCCAGATGTCGCTGTTTACCAAACAGGTGAACAAGCACCTTAATGTATCGCTAACCTATTCCATAAGTGACCAATCCGAATGTGTGGTGACGCTCCACAACATCCTGGACGAGCCAATTGTGGTCAATCCACATGAACCAGAAGAAAAGCAAACGGGCTGGTTTGGATCCATTTTCGGAGGTGCCAAAGAAGACACTTCCAATGGGAAATCATCGGGTGAAATACGCGTATTTCTTGGGTATATTCAACTCTTTGGGTACGTGGTATTGAACTATAACTTTTCATTGGATAACGGGTCTCGTACCATAGACATGGGATCCAGAAACCCGCAATTGTGGGATAATTCTGAGTATATCAACCAGTACCAAGAAGAAGAGGAAGACGAAGGTGCCAAAGAGATCCAAATAAGTCAAGTACCATTTATTGCTGATAACACCAAAAAGCCGTTAGTTTTAGGTGGAAAATTGGGTGGTGTCAATGACTTGATTGTGGAAAAAGAAGAGTTCATTTCTCTTGACAAGAAGTACTTTCTTCATGATTTACTTTATACGTTCAATTCTCATAGACCTCCCAAGTCGTTCAATTACCTTGGAGAATCAGAAAAGGAAGAAACCAAAATCCCATTGAATGAAATCACCGACTCGGTATTACCATTTTATACTACATCACAAGCATTATTGTTTTCTGACGTTACACTTGCCCCATCATCATCTAAATCATTCACAGTGAAATTCCAACCAAACCAAGATCTTCCACCATCCTATAATACAAGGCTGACCGGTGCTACCAGGGACCAAGGAATGATCAGTGTGAAGTACTCGTTAATTGTAGGATTCCTGCAAAGCGAAGGCACCAATATGGTTCCATACACGGTATATTTCCCATACGATGTTAAGGGTAAACGAGTCGGGACCCACGATCGTTGGCTCCAAATTGATTACCTACAAAGGGTCATTGTGGACAAGGCATGGCAGCAATATAGCGAAGAAAATGTTGAATCTGCCGGTACCGAAGATAGAACTTCATTCCTTGACGATTTATCGATTTTAATAGACTCCGACTTATACAATATGCCTAAAATATCGTCTCATGAAAGAAGAAAAAGTGTGAATCATCCTGAAGATATAGAAGAGATTCCTAAGGGTCTTATTCCTCAATTACCATCGCATTTAAAGACTCAATACCAATTAAGAGTCAACAATACCCAATTGTGTAAAATCAGTCTTTCTCGGCCTTACTACCATATTGGAGAAGATATTAACTTTATTTTGGATATTAATCCTGACCACAGTGTACGCACCAAAATCACCGGATTTATAACTTATGTGGAGGCTCACGAAATATTCCATAAGGGTAAAGAGACCAGAAAGGAATCTTCTCAAGGAGAAGGTGAAAGAGAAGGAGAAAATGGAAATAATGAACATGAAAGTTCTGGTTCTGGTGGCTCCCATTCTCATGGTTCTAGCCATGACATTACCAATGTTTATGCATGTACTCCACGAGTTAAAGTTAATACATTTGCAACCTCATTAGGAAATGAGACCGACTCCCGCAGTTCTCTTGTGAATGGTTCGCTTCATTTACCAAGATACTTAACCCAACAGTTCCAAGCAACCACATTAATGAGTTTAAAGTACTATTTAGTGTTTAAATTCAATTTGCTTGAGTTTGAAAAAATATCTCAAAATAATTTGGAAGCCTCAATTGAAACCCAATTGGAAACACAAACAAATACTAATGCAATTGCAAATACAAATACAGATGCAAATGCAGACCAGGATGATGAAGGGGAAGGGGAAGCAGAGGATGCGCTCCTAACAAAATCAGATGCCGAGACTGAGGAACAGCATTTACCGAAATCAGAAGCCGATTTCGAAACATTACCCTACCGATTCAACAACAATGGTACCGAATTAAGATTTAGGCTTCCATTGGTATTACTTGCATAACGCCATGGTTGAGTAAAAGTAACAATATCCCAGTTAGGTACGAGGACGAATCACGTGACCGGGGTCCAAAGTCCTCCGTCCCAATGGGGAAGTGTTGCAATTTCCCGATTAGGAAATGTAAGTGAGATCACAGATGATTTTTTCATCTCTATACCAAAAACAGTTATAACCGGAGCCAATATGTTTTGGAAACTGCAGCCAATACTGAAAGAAGAAATAAGCAGTATTGAATAGGGTTCAGGTACATCCGAAAGCAGCGGGTATATATAATCGTAACCTGTCCCCCCCTCCCTTGAAGAAGAAATTTAATACAACATTTTCATTCCTATAGTCTCTCGTTGAAATAAAAAGCAAAAAGCAAATAGCAAAAGCAAGAAAATGAAATTGTCTGTTTTAACTACTTCAGTATTAACCGCCGGTACTGTGGTTTCTGCTGCTGCCACTCCTAAGATTGTGGCTACTCCATCATCTGAAGAATATACTGTTGATATTGCTGAAAGAGGTATTGTATCATCAGTTATTTCTGGAGTTGTTGAAGAAATTCCAAAGATTATTTCTAGCATTGATTTCGAAGGTGTTGCTGGATTTGCCAATAGATTATTGACTGAAGACGATCACGTTAAATACTTAGATGATATTTTGATTGGATTAAAAGATACCCATTTAGTTCCAGAAGCTGCTTCTTTCATTGTTTCTCATAATTACACCAGAGAAATTGCTGGCAAGGTTTTGAATGAATTATTAGATATTGCTGGACAAATCAATACCACCACTCTTTTCGTTGCTTTAGATAAGTCTGGTTTAGCATATGGTATTGTTGCTGGTGTCTTAGAAGACCCACAACTTTTCCCATTCTTATTAGATGTTGTCAAGAAACTCATTGCTTCAGGGGCAATTGACTTTGGCAGTATCCTTAAGACCGCTGAAGGTGTTATCACTGGTAATGTTAAGAGAGAAGAAATTAAATTTGTTCCAAGAGCTGAAGTTGTTACTCCAATTTCTAACCAAGAAAAGAGAGATAACATTGAAGATTTATTAGTCACTATTTTCAGCTCTGTTGAAAGATCTGGTTTACTCGAAGACACCATTTCTCAATTATTGACTGATGACAGTTTCGAAGATGGTGTTCTCATCATTCTTGAAGGTGTTTTCGCCAACTTGGGTCAAACCATCTCCAACCTCGACTTCTCCACCTTGAAGCCTCTCATTAACTCCCTTATCCAATCTGGTTTATTACAAGATACCATTGCTCGTGCTTTGAACGACAAGCAACTTCTTAACGCTGTTCTTAACAACATTGGTCACTTATTCGCTGGTGGTAACATTACTGCTACCGACTTGGTTCCAAGAGATGTTGCTGAAACTTATGGTTTAATCTCTTACAGTGACATTGCTGCTAGAGCCTTAAACGAAACCATTGGTGTTCCAACCGCTAACAGCACTGTTGGTACCAACTCTACTGGTGTTACTAACTCCACTGCCGGTACTAACTCTACTACTGGTCATAGTACTCGTACTACTGCTACTGGTACGACCCTTCCAACTTCCACCCGTACTTCTGGATCCAAGCATTCTACTGCATCTGAATCTGAATCTGAATCCTCCAGTACTTCCAGTTCTTCTGGTTCCAAATCTTCTTCTTCTGCCACTTCTGCCGCTGGTAGTGTTGTTCTCCAAAAGTCCAATGCTGCTTTAGTTTCTTCTGTTTTGGGAGCTTCTGCTTTCGCCGCCATTTTCCTTATTTAATTCTAGATTGTAGTTTATGATTTTACTTCTGGTTATCCGTTAATACCTTTTATAAATGAAAAAAAGATAAAAAAAAAAAAATCCAGCTAGCTGGTATTGTAGAAATAAAGCTTAAAGAGATATAGATACTGGGTCAATTGACTCAATTGAAGGCTACAGTTGACAGTAAAGTATCTACAAGGGGTTTGGGTGTGCTCGAATGGCGGAAAATGGGTGGTATGGGTAATTTTTCACTATAGACGAAGGTCGGATTTTAGCGGATATCGATGCTCATGGGTGGGGTCTGTGATATTATTTTTCAACAGGTACCTAACCATTCGAAGATTTAATTGAATTATTATTAAGATAAATAACTACATTGGGTAAGTGGGGGTTTGTGGAATGTTGACGGTAGTTTGGGTTTTATTTTATGACTGTCTGTGCTATTCGTATTTACTGATGTGCTTGAAAATTGCAGTACCTGAGATCAGAAAGAGGAGAATCAAAAGTGTAGCGTTTTGGGCCTTTTAAGCCTCGTGTTTTATGTTTTACGAGCAATCCGCCTTTTACCAACAAGGCAATACATTTCTCACTGGTTAACCTATGTTGAGGAAGACCAGTGTCTGTTATCTCCATAGTTCTGATCGATACTCTACTGGGTAACAATCACTGAGGCTTGGTCTTGGGTCTTGGTTTAAAGTCTTGGTTTTTGGCTGTGCTGATGAGTTTTGCACCCATAATCCAGACTTTTTTGCCTATACTAGAAAAAAGTAAGATCTGAAAGTCAATAGCTTAATGGCTGTGCCTCAATAGCAGTGTGATACAACTGATAGTTAAATGTTTTACCTGTTTGGGGACTTCGGTGTCGAGCACAGGAGAATGTACCTCTATACCCAATTAGGTGCTAATTATACCAGGCTTACCCATTTATAGAGTAGGGAAGCAGCCTTACAAATGGGGCCTGGTTATACTACACAAAAATGGTGTTGATGGGGAGTGAAAAATGAGACTCTGCCCCCAAAATTCACCTCTATATAGGTATTTGGTGAGGCACCAAGTTTATCAGATCACCAGAACCAAACATCCAAACATCAGAACCACCGAACCTCCACACTTCTCAACTCCACATACCTCGAATGAGTCAAAAGTCTTGGGTAACTAACCCAAACTACCCCAGTAGTTGCTCTAGTAATGGGTCGGAAGTTGGGGTGGGAACATTTGGCCCCGGATTTCTGGCAAATAGCTTAATTTCCAACACTTAAAGATTCTGGTCTCCTCGAAACAGCCTCGAGGAAAAGACCTCCCTTTCTGCTAACAAGCACCTTGCTTGGTCTGGTACCCTCACTAGCACCACCTAGACCCTCATACAATCAACCTATACAGGTCGCTACCCTGCCGAAGAAGCCGGACAACGAGGCTGGCCTCGGAACTCGAGTCTCGGGTGAAAAGGTCACGTGATAAAGCGGCCCATGGTTCATCGCAAGCTTTTGATAAGGAGGGGAGGTGTCGATTCACGTTGTTCAATTCTTGTTTCGTTGTTAACAGTAGCCTGGTCCAAACCTTCCTCCAAGCAACATGTCGAAGTTAACATTAAGTTTGAGCGAGTCAGCTGACAACACTACCAACCTTTTTGAGAACCACGAGTTTGAGTCCGATCGTGAATCCGAGTCCCATAACTTTAATCAAGATAGTGATGATGAAGAGCTCTCGAAATCTTATGCTTCCACTCACTTTTCTACTTCGGAAGACAAGTTTATGAAGGACCACGACCTTAAGGTCAAGGCCTTTGAAGCTTTACACTTGAATGATCCTGCTAGTGGTAGTCCGGGCAGAAGTAACGGAGTTCGGAGACGTGATTCCATCATTGAGATGCCTACCCATAAGTTTCTTCCAGGTATGAACTATCATCCACATCCATCCAATGCTGCTCATAACAACAACCATACTCAAAGTGCTACTGCCAGTGCCAATGCCTTGCCAGAAGAATATCCTAGTGAAGAGCTCATGGAACTCTTCTTGAATGTCAAGACCTGTATTGAGCTTAGACACAAGTACTTAGATTTGTCATTACAAAGAGATGATATGGCGAATCCTAAGAACCATGACAACTGGGACATCTATCCACCTCCTCCAAAGCCTACCTACAAGTCCAAGAACAAGTTTAACCAAATTCCAACTGATGTCATTGAGCACGAAGAAGAGTTTGATTTCTCCAAGGTCGAAATTCCTCACGGAACTGAAGACTACTCCTGGACTGTTGATGATAACCACGTTTACCAAGTTATTGGCAATTCTACCCAACAAAAGATCGTTGAGGTTCCAACCTTAAGAGAATACTATCTTGATCTCAATAAGATCATTAAGATTTCTTCTGATGGTCCATCCAAATCGTTTGCTTTCAAGAGATTGCAATACTTAGAAGCCAAGTGGAATTTATACTACTTATTGAATGAATTCGAAGAAACCAAACAATCCAAGAGTAATCCTCATAGAGATTTCTATAACGTCCGTAAGGTCGATACTCACATTCATCATTCTGCTTGTATGAACCAAAAGCACTTGTTAAGATTTATTAAATACAAGTTAAAGACAACCCCTGATGAGCAGGTTATTTTTAGAGATGGTAAGATCTTGACATTATCCCAAGTATTTGAATCTTTAAAGTTGACTGCTTATGATTTATCTATTGATACTTTAGATATGCATGCTCATACTGATACTTTCCATAGATTTGATAAATTCAACTTGAAATATAATCCAATTGGTGAATCCAGATTGAGAGAAATTTTCTTAAAGACTGATAATTTCATTAATGGTAGATATTTGGCTGAATTAACCAAACAAGTGTTTGAAGATCTTGAAAGTTCCAAGTATCAAATGTCTGAATTGAGAATTTCTATCTATGGTAGATCCGTAGATGAATGGGATAAATTAGCTTCTTGGATTGTTGATAATAAATTATTCAGTCATAATGTTAGATGGTTAATTCAAGTTCCAAGATTATATGATTTATACAAGAAGAATGGTAATGTTAGAACTTTTGCTGATATTTTAAGAAACCTTTTCCAACCATTATTTGAAGTTTCTGTTAATCCAAAGTCTCATCCAAAATTACATGTTTTCCTTCAAAGAGTTGTTGGTTTTGATTCTGTTGATGATGAATCTAAGAGTGAAAAGTCTTCTCAATCAAAGAAATTCCCACCAGCTCATGAATGGGATTTCAATGGTAACCCTCCATACTCTTACTGGTTATACTACCTTTATACCAACTTGGTTCCATTGAACAAGCTTAGACAAAAATTGGGTTACAATACTTTGGTTCTTAGACCTCATTGTGGTGAAGCTGGTGATCCAGAACATTTAATCAGTGCCTTCTTGACTTCCCACTCTATTTCCCACGGTATTTTGTTGAGAAAGGTTCCTTTCATGCAATACTTGTACTATTTGGATCAAATTGGTCTTGCTATGTCTCCATTGTCCAACAACGCTTTGTTCTTGACTTATGATAAGAATCCGTTCTACAACTTTTTCCAAAAGGGTTTGAATGTTTCTCTTTCTACTGATGATCCATTGCAATTCTCCTACACCAAGGAACCATTGATTGAAGAATATTCTGTTGCAGCCCAAATTTATAAATTATCTGGTGTTGATATGTGTGAATTGGCTTACAATTCATGTAGACAATCCGGTTACGAAGCCATTATCAAGAGACACTGGTTAGGTAAGAACTATATGTTGGGAGGTGTTGAAGGTAATGATGTTGAAAAGACTAATGTTCCAAAGATTAGATTAGGTTACAGAGAAGAAACCTTAAAGAGTGAACTTGAATTGATTGATTACTACAACAAGTTATCCGAAAAAAAAGGCCCACTTTGAACAGCTTGGTGCTTAATACTTCAATTGGTTGAAGTCAATTGCATTTCTTCATTCTAATTAGATTTTTTTGCAACTAAATTTCTCATAATTTCAGCCATTATATTGGTTGGTTCTTTTTTAGTATTTCTAGTATTTCTGTGTTTATAAGATTGTTATAGAGTAACTCACCTTAGATCGACGTGGTGAAATAATTAAAAAAAAAAGTTCAGCTAATCCAGATTTTAGTTAATAGTGATCAATTTGTAGTTGTTGCCTTTTGGTGTTTGCAGCAATGGGTTATCAGATTTGACATTTGCACCCAATTTTGCGTTCACGTGAGTGCTGCTGGTACTGATTGTTGTAGTTGCTCGGTATCCTTTTATTCGCATCAATTATGCGCTTAGCATTCTCTGGCCAAGTATCCATTGAAATATAGTTACGGAACCAACTTACCGAAATGTAGATCATTCTTATAACTATAACTAGTCCCAATTACTTCATCTGTAATCATTTGTGATGTCTGTGGCAACCATAAAAATCACATCACCAAAATCTTCCACTACTGTGTTACCAGCAGTGCTCACTATTGCTGGTTCAGATAGTTCTGGTGGAGCTGGAATTGAAGCTGATCTCAAGACTTTAACCGCTCACAATGTCTATGGGTTGACTTGTATTGCAGCATTGACTGCTCAAAACACTCAAAAGGTCAAGACCTTCGAGAAGACTCCACAGGAATTGGTGGAACTGATTTTAGAAATGAATTTCAAGGACTTTCTTTATGGATACCCTGAGGGCGAAGCACCTTTAAAGGTGATCAAGACAGGAATGTTAACTGTGGAGGCAATTAAGGTATTGGCCGGGTATTCTGCTGATCTCGAGGCTAGAGGAGTCAAGTTGGTTATAGATCCGGTCATGATCAGTACTTCTGGATCCAAGCTCTTTGATGATGAAGGGTTGCAATATTCCATTGATAATTTGATTGGTAAGGCATATATCGTGACTCCTAACTTCATAGAAGCCAAGGCTTTATATGAAATTGCAACCGGTAGTCCATACCCTCATGAAATCCAATCTAGAGCCGACTTGGTGTCCTTTGTTAAGGCCGTTCAAAAGAGTATCGGTAGTGAAAACTTGTTGGTTAAAGGTGGTCATCTTCCATGGAACTCTGAATCAGACAAGCCAGATTCTGGTATCAACTCATCAACTATTGTTCTCGATGTTCTTTACCAGTCTAAAACTGATTCCATCACCATTTTCGAGTCTGAATTCATTGATTCTGAGGATACTCATGGTACTGGTTGCACATTGGCATCCTCAATTGCTGCAAATTTGGCTAAAGGTAATTCTCTTGATCAAGCCATTCCTTTATCTATTGACTATATTCACAAGGCCATGACTGCAATGGGTAAGAAATTGGGTTTTGGTAATGGTCCATTGAACCATATTGTCAAGCCAGAACCTCTGTTGGACTCTGTTATTGAAGTCAAATCAAGTGCATTCCCAAAGAACCAAAATGCTTTGGAATATTTAAAGAATCATCCAAAGGTCAAGCCTCATTGGGAAGTCTATACCAAGCATCCTTTTGTCAAGCTTTTGGCTGAAAATAAGTTACCATTCGAGAACTTCCTTTACTTCTTGAAACAGGACTATTACTATCTCATCAACTATGCTCAAATCCATGGTTTAGCTGCTTCAACTGCTCCAACTTATCAGCAAACACATTCTGAAGCTTTGGTGATTGGTAATGTGGTCAAGGAGATTGAAAGACACAAGGAAAAGCTTAGCAAGAAGTATGACATTGATTATGATAGAGATATAGACATTGATATTGAGCTTAAACCAGGTCAAGCTTGTATCAATTACTGTGATTACTTGATCGAAGCTGCCAAAGAAGAAGACTATTTCGGTATTAAGATTGCCTTGGCTCCTTGCTTGTTTGGATACTTTGAAGCCGGTCAATATGGTCAAGATGTTAGAAAGAATGGTGATGTAGACACTAAGTTTGATAGTGAATTGTCTGAAGTCTACCAATCTTGGCTTAATGATTATAGTTCTGATTGGTACAGTGAAGCATACGGAGAAGGTGACAAGGCATTACAAGATCTTTTTGATACTACTGCCATCACCAAGGAGAAGTTGGACCATTTCGTCGATATGTTTGCTGAAGTGACCAAGTTAGAGGTAGCATTTTGGGACGAGTGTATGCCAAAGTCCCAATCCAATGGAACTAAAGAATAAGTTGGTAGTATGAGTAGTTATACCATACTAGAACATAGACTCCAATATCATACAATTACAATAACATTTAAATAGAGTATAATTTATAGTTTATACTTACGGAATATCGATAGTAGGGCTTTTAAAATCGTAGTTGTATGATACAAAGTGATAAAATTGTCATGAACATTAGATATCTCTAGTTAATATCATCAAAGTCTTAGGTACTTAACCATTAGCCATTAACCATTAAGATCATATAGGATATGATATTGAATAGATATAGTCATTCTTAAAGGAAGCGATTTTGCAATTTTTATATCTGTAACTATTGATATCTGGTCTAGTCTCTAAAGCACTTGATAGTTGATTTTAGTTACTTCTCAATAAGCAAATAATCTATAACAGTTCTTCTTTTCCAATCAGAACAAAATCAAAAGAGAGATATCATAAGAGTTGCAGAGCCATCTAGATCAAGGATTTAATCACCAAGCTGGTTGATTGAGCTTCCAGCTATGAAAGCTATGAAATAGGCTGTGTCGTTCTTATAATAACCTGATCATACTATTTTTAGCGCCTAGTTCCAATTCTATCTATTAACTTGGATCAACACTCTACATAGATTGAAACACACAGTTGGACTATTCCAATAAATCCAATATACTATAGCGAGATCTAAGCTGGTGATATAGCTTTTGTTTCCTTGAAATTTAGGAATCATTCTGGTTAGCTGGTCTTGTCTTACTTTTGGCCGTTTCAGACTGAAAGCATCAGTTCTTCGAATTTGGCCCATTTCAGCAGCCCAAAAAAAGAGACAGCATTAAACCCTTCAAACTGAACATACTCCAACTGTGTGATCTACTTCAATACCATCTTCTCATTCTTTTACTGACGTGTTCTTTATCAAGATCGCTTTGGTTGCAAAACTGGGGTGGTGAAACGTGACCCACGATTTGCAGGTTACAATTTACAGGTTTATCGACGCCCCTACTTAACTCCACCATTGCGATATTTCAACATAACTACATGTACAATCCATACCAACAACAGCAACAGCCGCCGCAGGGAGGTTTCAATCCCCAGCAGACGGCTTTTGGTGGTGGTTTCCAAACCCAACAAACCCAACAATTCGGCCAACCTCAACCGGGATTCTTTCAACAACCCCAACTTCAAGGTCAAGCTACTGGTTTCTATCAACCTCAACAACAGCAGCAACAGCAACAACCTCAACAGCTTCAGCAACCTCAACAAACTGGCTTTTATGGTAATCAAGGATTTCAACCTCAAGTTCAACCTGCTCCAACCAGCTTTGGTCAAGCTCCTCAATTGCAACCTCAGGTCACTGGTTATATCCAGACTCAGCCCACTGGATTTGGTCAAGTAGGATCAGCACCAACTGTTATTGAAAACAGTGATCTTAAGATTCCTGCTATTAGATTATCTTTCATTTCTGCCGAGGATCAAAAGAAGTATGAACATTTGTTTAGAACTGCTGTTCCAAAAGGTGATCTGACCATTGGTGGTGATTCTGCTAGTAACATCTTATTAAGATCTGGTTTGGCTCCAGTCACTTTGGCTGAAATTTGGTCTTTATCTGATACCAATAAGTCAGGATCTTTATTGTTCCCGGAATTTGCTTTGAGTTTACATTTATGTAGTATGGCTAAAAGAGGTGAATCACTTCCTTCAATGCTTCCACAAAAATGGCAAAATGAAGTTAAGAGCTTTGTGGATGCTATCAATTTCTCGGTTCCTGAAGACCCTGCAAATATCTTGAAAAATACTCCATTTGCTCCAAAGAACACCGAGGATGATTGGTTGAAACCTCAAGGAACTGGTTATTATGCTCCTCCTCCAACTTCTTTTCAAGCTCAACAAACTGGTTTTGCTGGTACCAACACTTTCCCATTACAACAACAACGTACTGGGGGTGCACCAGCTCTTCCATTGCTGCAACAACGTACTGGTGGAGGTTCTTTAATTCCTTTACAACCTCAACAAACTGCTGGTTTAATTCCTGCTCAAAAGACTGGTCCTTTACAAGCCCAAACCACTGGTTACCAAAATCAACCATTGCAATCTCAAGGAACTGGTTACCAACCTCAACCTCAATTGAATGCCCAAAGAACTGGTCCTTTACAAGCTCAAACTACTGGTTATCAACAACAACCTCAACCAACCACTTTCCAATCTCAACCAACTGGAGGATTTCAACCTCAACAAACCGGTTTCCAACAACAACAGCAAACTGGTTTCCAACCTCAACAAACTGGCTTCCAACCACAACCAACTGGTTTATTACAATCTCAACCAACTGGTAAGCCAGGTC
Organism: Suhomyces anneliseae; assembly: GCA_030568535.1. Classification (NCBI taxonomy): domain Eukaryota; kingdom Fungi; phylum Ascomycota; class Pichiomycetes; order Serinales; family Debaryomycetaceae; genus Suhomyces; species Suhomyces anneliseae. Next base: position 176,207 of record JAJMGB010000003.1, on the reverse strand, counting down.
AATGGGGTTTTGTTTCTACTCCAACTGGTGGTATTCCTGGTATGAATGCTATGCAACAACATTTCTTACCAAATGCTCAACTTCCAAGTAACAATTTGCAAAATGTTATGGGCGGTGCTCAAAAGGAAAATGTTACTTGGGCTATTACCAAGCAAGAAAAGCAAATTTATGATGGTATTTTTGCAGCATGGGATACCTCTAGAAGAGGTTTTGTTGATGGTGATGTTGCTTTAGGTATCTTTGGTAAGTCTGGTTTAAGTAGACCTGATTTGGAATCTATTTGGACTTTGGCTGATACCAGTGATAGAGGAAAATTAAACAAGGATGAATTTGCTGTTGCTATGCATCTTGTTTATAGAAGATTAAATGGTTTAGAACTCCCACTTAGATTACCACCTGAATTGGTTCCACCATCCAACAAGTACTTACAAGACTCTATGGATACTTTGAAGAATTCCCTTAGAGGTGGAAACAATGCCAAGGGTAATAACAACAAGCAATCTAAATCTGATGGTAAGAGATTTAAGAATGATGATGAAAATGTTGGTTACGTTTCTGGTTCTCGTCACAGAAAGAAGAGTGAATCTTCTGAATCTTCCAATAATAATAACAATAGCAATAGAGTTATTTCATCATCAGATCCAGATTTAAGTATTGATGAATTGAAGAGATTGATTCGTCAAAAGCAAATTTTATTGGATGCTTCAGATGCTGAAGACCAAGATTTAGCACTTTCTAAGAAGAAGTCTGATATGAGACATACTCAAGATATTGATAACTTGAAGTATAGAATCCAAGAAGTTCAAAAGAAATTGAACCAAGCCGGTTATTCTAGCAATGGTTCTAACGAAAAGAAGCAATTACTTGATAAGTTTAACCACCTTACTCGTGATAAGGTTCCATCTTTGATCTCTAACATTCATTCTGTTAACCAAAGTATTGCTCAAGCTAAGATTGAATTAGTTAAATTGAACTTACTCAAGGAAAACCCTAACTGGAAACCTGATTCTTCTGACTCTGAAATTGTTGGTACTGGACCAAACGGTCAAATTACTGATACTGATAGAAGAAAGTTCGAATCTAAGCAAAAGTTGAAGCAACGTATGGCTGCATTGACTGGTCGTTCTTCAAGTTCAGGTTCCAATTCTGATTTAGATTACAAGTTGAAACAAGAAGTTGAAAAGGCTAACCAAGAAAACCAAACTCAATCTCAAGCTGTGAATGATATTGAATCCAGTATCAAGGAATTAGAAGAAGGTGTTGTGGTTAACTTACAAACCAGCAACAGAGAAGAATCTGGTGAAGATAAATGGGAAAAAGGAAATGGTATTTCTCAAGAAGTTGCTAACTTTGTTCAACAATTGAAGAGTTTTGAAGCTTCCAGAGCTTCTCCACAAGCTCAAACCCAAGCTCAAGCTCCACCAGTTGAACGTCAACTTTCTTCAAGTTCCAATAACACTGTTCAATCAACTTCTAGAAGTGAATCTCCAGCTGAAAAGTATAAGACTCCTGAAGAAAGAAGTGCATACATTAAGGCTCAAGCTCAAAAGAGAATGAATGAAAGATTGGCCAAATTAGGTATTTCTAGATCCAGAACTGGATCTGAAGCTGCTCCTGCCAATGAAGCCCCTACCAGGCAACCAGAGCCAGTTAAAGAACCAGAACCTTTGAAGCCACAACCAAGACAACCAGAGCCAGTTTTCCAACAACAACCACAAGCTCCTCAACAACCAGCCACTCAATCTCCACAAGTGGCTGCCCCAGCAGCTCAAGCTGAAGAAGAATCTTCTGACGATGATGATGCTGAGTATGCTGCTTTGATGAAGCAAAAACAAGAAATGGAAGCTTGTGAAAGAGAACGTAAGTTGAAGAAACAGCAACAAAAGGAAGAAAGATTGGCTAGAATTAAGAAGGAAATGGAAGATATGAAGAAGAGAGAAAATGAAGATTCTGATGATGATGAACCAGTTGTTTCTGTTCCAACTTATGGTCCAAACAAGAATGGTTCAAGTACTCAAGTTGCCAAGGAATCACCAGTATCTGAAGCCCCAGCTTCTCAAGCTTCTACTCAACAAGTTCTGACTCCACAAGCTCAAGCTCCTCCAGCTGGTGGTGCTCATGATAGTAACCCATTTGCTAAAATGGGTCAGCAACAAAACTCCAGCGCTTCTGTTTCTCGTGCTACCACCAATCCATTCTTCAAGCCTCAACAGCAAGACACTGGAATTGATCCAAAGAAGGCTGCTGCTCAAAGAGCTTCTCAAAGAGGATTGGCTGATGACAACGATTGGAGTGATGCTGAAGAGAACAACTCCAGTGATGAAGAAGATGCACCAAATAGAGCCGGTGCTGCTCAATTAGCCAGTCTTTTATTTGGAGGTATGCCACAACCACCACTGGTTTCTTCTGATCTTGGTGAAAAGAAGGACAGTCCAAAGACTGAAACTGCGGTCCCAGTTGCTGCTCCTCCAACTCAACAGCAACCACAACAAGCCCCAAGTTTCGCTGCTGATATTTCTAGTGATGCGGACTCATTCAAGTCTGCCAACACTCCACCATATGGTGAGCCAAACAGCTTCAGTTCTCCACCACCTCCTATTCCTGAAGTTCCACCTCCAATTCCTAACGAAGCTCCTCCAGTTCCTGATGTTCCACCACCAGTTCCAACTGAGGTTCCATCCTTTGCTCCACCACCTCCACCACCTGCCGTGGAGCCAACCTTTACTGGTGCTTCGTCTGAATTACCACCACCACCTCCTCCTCCTCCATTACCACCTCAAGGTATCCCAGATGCTCCACCACCTCCTCCTCCACCTTTCCCATCTCAAGATGCTCCAGGTATCCCACCTCCACCTCCTCCTCCACCTCCAGGACCTCCAAGTGATGGTTTCAATTTCGGTGCTCCACCACCTCCACCACCAGGTCCACCACCTCCACCAACTGCTTCAGCTCCAGCTGGCGGTGCTCCAAACATCGGAGCTCTACTTGGTCAAATCACCGGTGGTAAATCTTTGAGAAAGGTTGATGATAGTGAAAAACGTATTGCCGATGGTGCTACCGTAGGCAGAGTTTTGTAGTCATTTTATAGACTAAAATATAAGTTGTTGATTTTGATTGAAATGAAGTGTACAAAGTACTTAATCATAAACTTTGTTGATGGTTAATTACCTCTACAATATTAGTATTTTTTTATTCAATTAAACCATTAAATTACCGTTTTTATTATATACAGATTAAATTATTTACATACAGTTATTAGGAACTATTATCAACAGTCCTATGATTTAAATGAACAAGTTAGTTGGTTCCTTCAGTTGGCTTTTCTTCAGCTGGAGAAACATGGTTAGGAATGACTCTAATGTCGTCCTTTTCAACAACAACTTGAACAGTTTCAGTTTCTTTGATTTCACCCTTGATCATGGATTTGGCCAATGGGTTCAAGATCTTCTTTTGTAAGACTCTGTTCAATGGTCTAGCACCATAGATAGGATCATAACCCATATCAGAAAGCAAGCTCTTTGCTTCTTCGGTTAATTCCAAAGTGATTCTCTTGTCCAGTAATCTTTCGGCAATTTCAGCCAAACGGATATCCAAAATACTCTTCAATGAAGTCTTGGATAATCTGTTGAAGATCAACACTTCGTCAAGACGGTTAAGGAATTCTGGTGGGTAGTAATGGGTCAATAATTCCTTGATTTCCTTCTTTGTATCATCCTTGATATGTCCATCTTCACCAGCATCCTTGTCAGCCAAAAGAATTTCTTGACCAATGTTGGAAGTCATAACCACAATGGTGTTTCTGAAATCAATATGTTTACCGTGAGAGTCAGTCAATGAACCTTCATCAAGAACTTGAAGTAATAACTTGGAGATATCACTATGAGCTTTTTCGAATTCATCAAACAAAACAATCGAGTATGGCTTTCTTCTAATGGCTTCAGTTAATTCACCACTGTCTTCATAACCAACATAACCTGGTGGAGAACCAATCAATCTTGATAAACTGTGCTTTTCTTGGAATTCAGACATATCAAATCTAATAACAGAAGATTTATCATTGAATAAAAATTCAGCTAATGATTTGGTTAATTCAGTCTTACCAGTACCAGTTGGACCTAAGAACATGAATGAAGCAATTGGTCTCTTGTCACTGGTCAAACCAGCTCTTTGTAATCTCACAGCATCAGCAATGGATTGAATAGCTTCATCTTGACCAACAACTCTTTCCTTCAAGCTGGATTCCATGTCTAACAATTTATCAATTTCATTCTTCATAAGGTTGTTAACAGGAATATTGGTCATCTTGGAGATAACACTGGCAATATCATCAGAAGTGACAGAATCGTGCAATAAGTTGGTGGCAGCAGATTCCTTTTCGGTCATTTCCTTTAATTTCATTTCAAGTTCTGGAATAGTAGCATATTGTAATTCAGAAGCCTTAGCATAACTACCTTCTCTTTGGTATTGTTCCAAGTCGAATCTGGCTTGTTCCAATTCTACTTTGGCGTTCTTGATGTTGTCAATCAGTTGTCTTTCAGATTCCCATTGTTCTTGGAATTCTTTTAATTCATCCTTGAGAAGTTTTAATTCATCTTCTAACTTGGTTCTACGATCAACTGATAATTGATCTTCTTCCTTTCTTAAGGATTCCAATTCAATTTCAATGGTCATAACATGACGTTCTAATTGATTAATGGCATCTGGTTTGGATTCATGTTGTAATCTTAAAGTGGAACAAGCTTCATCAACCAAATCAATTGCTTTATCTGGTAAGAAACGGTCTCTGATGTAACGATTGGAGTAAAGAGCAGCAGTGACCAAAGCACCGTCAGTGATACGAACACCATGATGAGTTTCGTATCTTTCTTTAAGACCACGCAAAATAGAAATGGTATCTTGAACAGTTGGTTCATTGACTTGAACTGGAGAGAATCTTCTAGCTAAAGCAGCATCTTTCTCAACGTATTTACGGTATTCTTCAATAGTAGTAGCACCACAAAGAGAAAGCTTACCTCTAGCAAGAGCAGGCTTTAATAAGTTAGAAGCATCAATGGATCCTTCAGCTTTACCTAAACCCATTAAAATATGCAATTCATCAATGAATAAAATGATTTTTCCTTCTTTTTCTTCCACTTCTTTTAAGATATCTTTTAATTTACCTTCAAAATCACCTCTATATTTGGCACCCGATATCAAACCGGCCAAATCCAAAGTGATGATTTGTTTTTCCTTCATAGAATCGGGAACTTCACCTCTTAATATTCTTTGTGCTAAACCTTCCATGATTGCAGTTTTACCAGTACCTGCATTACCTATTAATACAGGATTATTCTTGGTTCTCCGGGATAAAATTTGGATGGTTCTTCTAATTTCTTCATCTCTACCAATAACAGGATCTAATTTACCATCTTTTGCTAAATCAGTTAAATTGGTTCCATACTTCTCTAAAGCTGGACGTTTATCTTCTTCTTGGTTCATCAGCATTTGTAAATTCTTGGGCACATTAGCATGGAATGATCTAGAAAGTATTAATGAACCTTGAGTTGCAAATGAAGGTCTTGATTGTTTGAATTGTGTTAATTGTCCATTATTTCTGATAAAAGTTGATCTGATTGGAGATGATTGAAGGGTGGTTGAAGTCTTGATAGTCGAGGTGCTTAAGGAAGCTCTGGCCTCTATGGTTTTTATTATATTTCTGTTTGGGATCTTACGTAACATTTGTTGGTTAGGTTCCAAAAATTGGGGCAATTGGTCTGATTATATAGTAGTGGCACCCTGTTGAAAGGTCACAATTTCCAGTTTGTTCTAGAAAATTCCATAATGTGCAGGATCCCGATAAGGTGGTATAGGGAGGCTGCAAAAAACTCGCGGAAATTGCCCGAACGCTCCGGATAAGCACCATGTGGTGTTGGTGGCGGTTGGTGGTGATAAGAAGATAGTGGAGTGGTGCAGTAGGTTGTTTGTTGTAAATAGTGCTTCGTGCGTCTATGCGTGTGGGTGTACACTGAGAATATCTGTCAAACTGTCAATTGGTGCTCGTGTCTGAAGATATGATCAAGAGGAATGAAAGTGGTGTGATTATAGATTGTCAGTCAGCCACCACTCCCCACCTTAGATAAAGGTAATGTAGGGGGATAGTTACTGTGTGAAGAATCTCCTCTACATATAGATTAATTGGCTTCAGTGTGTGTGGGGTCTCCGATTATGGGTATTTGATTAGGTTGCTATTGTTGCAAATCGGTTAATAGATACATTTAGAGATTTGGCTACCAATATCTCCACTTCTTTAAGTAGACTATGTTTACTGCACCTACTAAATGTCTACATGATAATACATAATAATACATAAATTACTTGGTTTCGTGTCTATTAATTAATTATACAGGCCAACTAGTTGGCGCTCTCTATAAGTGTCGTTAATCTATTATTCTTTTCGTGTGGGCCAATAGTCGCCACTATTAAACCCTGGATGTGGCTCAAACGGTGGAGGATCTTGGGTCTCGCCTTCTTCCGCTTCATCGTCGTCGTCGCCCCAATCGTAATCAACCACTTCTTCTTCGTCAAAACTTTCATTGTCGTCCATGTCGTGTGTTGTAAAATCATGAATTGTCATTTCTGTCTGTGCATGTGTCTGTGGTGTTTGTGTGTCATGTTGCACTTCAGGTGTTCCTCTTTGTACTGTTTCCTGTGCATTCATGTGGGCTGGTGGAGTTTGGGTTGGTTGCGGTGATGTGGTTGGTGGTGCTGATACTGGTGGGGTAAATTGTGCAGCTGATTCACCAGTTGGTAATCTTGTAGTACTTGTTGCATGATTTCTTTGCATATTTCCAGCTTCTTGATCTTCATAGATAACTATCTCCAGTGGATGGTCTCCATACTGGTTCTCATGAATTGGAGTCTCATTATCGGGATCATACGTAAGAGTCCTGCTCCTATGTATTTGTAATGTAGATACTGAATCATCAGTGATTTCTTTTTGCGAAGAACCACTTGGATTTGAGTCAAATTTAGATACCATTGTGCCTTTGTTAAGGAAATTGAAAAATCCATTTCTCTTAACTTTGTCTTCAGGTGGTTGGTTCAGACTAATGCTTAAAACATCGTCTAAGCTCATTCTTCTTCCCAAAACACCCACTAACTCTAATCTCTTTTCTAAGTACCAGATATTGTGGATCCATTCCCAGATGGTAGTGATTAAGATCACTTCTACTAGGTAAGGAAGTAATTCTAACCAGGTCTTGATGAGCCAGTTATTTTTGAAGGCACTTAATGCTAGGATATTAAGCACCATACATGATAAAAGTAAAAACCAGTTGAATAATGCCAATGGTAGCAAATTCTTGGAATGACTGATTTTACGGGCATTGGTAACACATGTAGTATAATAAACCAAAGTACCTCCTAACCAACATACCAATATTAATTTGATACAAACCCTGGCAATTCTCCATTCCTGAAATTCCGATTTGATGGTAGAACTGAAAATAGAACTGGTATCATTGAAAGCTATCTCATAATAAGTGCATAGAATGGTGTAAGCAAGAATCAATATCGATCCACAAATGATGGAATATCGTTTAATAGGGTCTTTCGTGATCAGTATCACGATCTGAAGCCATGCACAATGTGTAAGTAGTTGGGATATTATAATGGTAACTCTGAAAACATTATTATGATAAAGTATCCCGTGTAATCGAACAATATCAAGTGTATCATGATAATATTCATCGGAAGCACCATCAGTAATCTTAGTCAATAAGATCGTGGTGACTATGGCATAGAAAATGGTGGCTAGTTGGGCCATAAATGATTTTCGTTTCTGGATTGGTGATAAGTATAATAATAGTGTAAGCATCCAACATGATACACATGAAGCACATAATGTAAATAATAATGCAACAAACATATCTCCATTATCTCTTTCGTTATAAGGAGAAGCATCTATCACAGTATCATTAACATCCAGCTTCATCACCAACTGTATCAAGGATGTAATCAGACAATTTGTGACATAATAAGCAGGTAAAAACCCTTCATCAAGTTCAGTAAATCCTTCAGTACCAAAGATATTGGTTCTCATTGACCCGGAAGTCAACGAGTATACCGAACAGTTGATAGGAATCGAGTTTTCCTGTAGATACAGAAGAGAGTGATCTCCCATAGCTACTGTAAAGTTTGTCATTTTTTCATATTCTCCTTAGCTACTAATAAATGGTATGCCGAGAGTTTTGATATATTTCTTGGTGTCACGGGAACAAGAAAACGATCTTGGAGATCAGCCGCAGTATAACAATAGTAATGACAATTATTACCGAGGGGGCCACTAAGTACAGTACTATAACCTAGTACTGTTTATGACTATTGATTATGAATAGTTTACTGGTGGTTATACTATGATTATGGGTTCGCTCTTGATTACTTACCTTGACTTGTTGGTGTAGATGCTTAGATGCAGCCTGGCGTATTATGCGCAAGGAGGGTTCGTGCCTTTGAGTCTACTATAATTAGTACTGTGACACTTTCCCATTCAAAAATGCTGCAACTCCGATGAACCCACCAAGATGCGCTAATGTCAGACACCAACTTGGCTGCCAAACGGTATAAATAGAGACGAATCCTCCTCCCAATACCCCTAGTTTTTTTTTACAGCCACCCAGTAAAACAGGGATACCATAGGAACACCATTTTCTTCTTTGTTCCCACTGCTTCAACTTCAACCGTCCCTGCTATACACTCAACCGATGCTTGTGATATTTATAGGGCAGCCCCGTACCGGATAAGCGATTTGGCAAAAACTTGTCATAGCCAATAAATGGCAAGAAAGGGCTTGAATTTTCATCGACCTTATTGTCTTCCCCTAGTCGCTTCAAATTCAACACCTTTCTTTACCAGAGATTGGTATCACTAACTATCACAAGTCTTTGACCGTGTCGCCACGACATTTCCAGATCGCGACATACCTGTCTACCTTTTGCGAACACCGATCTAGTTCAAAACTTATATCATTGTATCAACATGTCTTTCCCGGTTCCTCCGCCAATTGGGGGTCAAGGCGCTGCTGCTGGTAACGGCAGTACCGAAGACCTTACTTCTGCAGTCCAAAACCTTGGATTATCTAGTCCTCATACCAAATCAAAGAAAAAGAGACCTGCTAGAGCTTTTCATACCGATCTCAATTCTCCAATTCCAAGTGGAGTAGCCACTCCTACTGCTTCCCAGTTCGGAACTTCTTCAAATGGTCCATTCACTCCTCTGGGACAACATACCCCACTTCCTCAGAACCAATTCAGTCTGCCTCATCAAGGCCAGTTCCAAGCCCAATTCCCAAATCAGGGCCAACCTCAACAAATGCCTGTTCCTGACCTTCATGAACCAAATGCTGCCCATCAACCTATCCCTCAAGATATGTCTCAAGTAGCTAATGGTAACAGAGAACTTTCTTTATCCGAATACCGTTATTCAAGTAACCACGAATATGTAACCCCAATCGATGGCCAATACAAGACTTTCTTGACTTTCCAAAATGTTAAACCACCAGATGCCACCACTCAATTTCATGTCACTGACCAAGGAACTGCATCATCCAAGTATATCAGATCCAGTATGTACTACGTTCCAGAATCAGAACAATTGAGACAAGCCACCAAATTACCAGTTTCTGTCACTATTAGACCATTCGCTCCTTTACTTGAATCTGAAGACCCAGTTCCAACTGTGGATATGAGACGTTTGGACTACCCATCCGAAGATCCTTTGGATAATGGTCCGATCAGATGTCGTCGTTGTAGAGCCTATGTCAATCCATCCATGCAATTCACTCAAGCCGGTAAATTTGTTTGTAACATTTGTCAATTCCCAAATAACATTGTTCCAAACGATTATGGTTCTGCTTTAGATCATCAAAATCAAAGAGTTGACAAGTTTGTTAGACCAGAATTACATAAGGGTGTCTACGATTTAATAGTACCAAAAGAGTACAACTTTGGTGGAGCTGAAAAGGAACCAAATTCTTTGCACTATGTATTCTTAATTGATATTAGTGAACAAAGTAGAAAACAAAATCTTCCTACTTTAATGTCTGAAGCTATTGGTGGTTTTATGCATAACTACACAGAAGTCGTTGAACCAAAGTTTTGTTTTATTGCATTTGATAAGAAAATCCACTACTTTAATATGTCTTCTGATTCAGCAAAATTCATTATTTCAGCTGATCTTGAAGATCCATTTGTTCCTTTTGTTGATGGTCTTTTTGTAAATATGGAAGAAAATGGATATGCAGTTGAAGATGCTTTCCATGAATTGGAATCTATGAGCTCTACTGAAACTATTGCTGATTCAGAACCAGCATATTCTGCTGCTCTTCGTGCTGCCATGTTATGTCTTGAAACTGTTGGTGGTGGTAAGATCATCTCCATTTTATCTACTTTACCATCTTGGGGTCCAGGTGGATTAAAGTATAAAGATAACAAAGCTGTCGGACGTAGTCCTACTCCAGAAGTTGAAAAGAGAGTTTTTCTTCCAGACAACGAATACTATAAATTATTGGCTAAAGATTTTATTGAAAAGAGTGTTGGTTTAGATGTACATGTTATTGCACCAACTTCAGTTGATCTTTCCAATATTGGTTGGTTAGCTTCTATTTCTGGTGGTAATGTTACTAGATGGCCAAACTTTGATTATCACCGTGATGGTAGATCTTTTAGTGCATCTATCTTCGCTTCTATCATAAAGGATTCTGGTTACCAAGGTCAATTGAAGTTACGTTGTTCCAACGGTTTACAAGTCAGCCAATATTATGGTACATCATCCGATGACTCAACTGATGTACAAGATCCAGTCATCCCTGTTCTTAATTCAGATCAATCATTTACCGTTTTGCTTGAATATGATGGTAAATTATCTACTAAATTGGATTGTCATTTCCAAGCAGCCATGTTATATACTGACCCACAAGGTGTCAGAAAAGTCAGAGTTATCAATTTAGTATTAGCAGTTAGTGAAAGACTTGAAGATGTATTCAATTTCGCTGATGAAAACGCTATAGTCACCGCTATTGTCAAAGATACTTTGAGTTTCTTTGGTAAACAACCATTGACTGAATTACGTGAATCTGTAAACGAAAAATTAGTTGAAATCTTCACACAATACAGAGCTATGAGTGAGTTGGGTAATAACAGGAATAGAGTGATGAACAATCAATTATTATTCCCTGATTCTCTCAAACATTTACCACTTTACATCCTTGGTTTCATCAAATCTAGAGCTATTCGTAGTTCTACTGGTCTTTCTGCTGATACTAGAATGGCTGATAGATTCCAAATGTTGACCATGCCAATTGAAAGATTGGCTTATCATTTATACCCTGCATTGGTAGAACTTCACTCTGTTGAAGAAGATCAAGCTTTATTTGATGAAACCCACGGTTTCATTGATTTGCCTGAATTTAAGGAGTTATCCATGAAACATATGCAACATGGTGTATATATCCTCTTTGAAGGTAACCAGGTTTTCGTTTGGGTTGATCCAGAAGCCAATATTCTTCTTATTAAGGATTTATTTGGGGAACATGTTGAATCTGCTGCAGAGCTTCTGGAAGTTAATGAATTACCTGAATTGGACACCCATATCTCGCTTCAAGCTAGAAATATTGTACAACACTTCCAAGATATTCTTGGCCTTCCATCTCAAGCAAACGCAGGCATAAAACTCGTTAGACCAGGTATTGATGGCTCAATTCAAGAATTTAAAGATGCATTGATTGAAGATGGTGGACAAGGTGCTGTTCTCTCCACTAGTGGTTTAGGATACCCAGAATATTTGTCTAATTTACATAAAGCTATAAGGGTAAGGTTAGAGAACGATAAGTCTTCAAATAAGGTGAAGAAGTCTGTGGTGGCTGCTGAGCATGGAAATGAAAGTTTTGCACAAAGGTTAATCAATTTTTAACCTAATAATTATTAGATCTACAAGAATACTTTTAGTTCTTCAAAAGTAAAAAGAAAAAGTCAAAAGATAGACATTTTGGTTGTATAACTTGATTATAATCAAATATTTTAATATGTATTAAAAATTATTTTAACTGTAAACTATTCAAACATCCCTTTTTTTCCCCCTAATTATCTAATAACCTGTAATATATTAACCAATACTTCTATGATATCCCTGTTCTTATTTTCATTGATGACTTTGCCAATTGCCTTTTTGAGTTCATCATCTTTGAAATTTTGCAAACCATTAGGGTCTTCAGCTGCTGAAAAGACCAAGTTCATCAAAAGGTAAGCACATCTTAAAATAAGATCAGTACTTCCAGTTTGGTTGATAAATATTTCACAAATGATTCCCACCAACTCTTCTCTTATATTATCAGCCTTAACTAATATTTGAGGAATTGGCTCAAATTCAGAAGTTGCATTAGCCAATAAACCAGCAATAACAATTTGGAAAGATTCATCTTCTGAGTTAAGTAATTTTACCAACAATGTTAATCTATTATAATTATCTTGACTTACTTTACCAGAAGCATCTGGTTCAATATTAAAGAATTTCACCAATAAACTTGGTTCAACAATTAAATTGGATATTAATTCCCAACTTGCCTTTTGGATTTGTGGACTTTCTGAATCAATAATAAAATTGTTTAAGTAATTATCAAATGATTTTCCTATAATAAGCTTTCTGATTTCAGAGTTCTTTTCGTCAGAAGAAAGGTTGGTTAATGCTAGTAATGATTCGTACTTGTCAAGATTACTCATTTCATATAAGTATTGTTCTTCTTGATTGTTTTGTAAACCAGAGTATTTGGAGATATCAGGACCTAACAATTCAATTAAAAATGGTACCGCAGTTCTGACATCGTACTTGGAGAAGGAAACGGATGGATTAACCGACACGAGAATCTTAGCCAAAGCTCTCAATGCAAATAATCTGGTATCAACAATATCAGATGATATTGGTCTAGTTTCACCTTTACTTGGACCATCCTTTTTGATAGCACTATGCTTGACTAAATAACTCAAAATAAAGCTTAAAGCACCTTGCTTGACTAATTCAATGCGGACTTGTTTCTCTTGATTCATTGAGATCAGATTGATAATTATCACGACTTGGTCAACAAGGTTGTTCAGCTTTGCGCCTTCATCCTTATATGATTTGACTCTAGTCAATACATCTACGATCTTGTGGTTGAGAAGCAAAGATCTGTTGAAAAGTTGGATTTCTTGTTGATTTTCTTGTTCATTAGAAGCTCCTGGTGTAGTGAATGTCTTTAAATAGTTGATAGTCTTCTTATTTTCAGATACATCCTTTAATTTAGACAAATTGGAGATAATAGTTACCAAACCAAAAACGGTGGAGTTGTTGGCACCAATCTCATTTAAGTCTTCCTTAGTCTCTGACTTTTGCTTGAGAATGCTGATCAATGCTGTCAACACATCTTCATCGCTTCTCAAGATGGTCTTCACTGATGGGATCAATGATAAATAGGCCAAACCTTCAATGGTGTACTCAAGTAATGTTTCGTTTTTGGTGGTGGGATAAGATTTCATGTATTCCAACAAATTGTGGGCAAGGTCCAGTATGGTAACCGATGGCTTTTTCTCCTTATCGGATTGGATCAAGGTCCAAATCTTGACAAGATCTAAGGTGGCCAAAAGCTTGATTTCTTGGTTGTTCTTGACGGTAGCACCGACTTCAAGTAAGTCGAAGTATTCTTTCGCATTGAAAGCACGACTGTTCTCGGAGATACTGGAGCTGGAAACAAGCTTCAAGATCTCAGTGACTATCAATACATGGTTTGGATAGTCCAAGGAAAAGGAATTGTTCACCAAAACTTGAGAAACTTGGTTAAGAATATGTTTCTTGGTTTTTTCGTCACCATAAATCGGAGTGGTTACTTCAGGAATAATAGGGAAAAGAGTCTCCATAATCTTGATAAAATTAAGAAACTGAGACACATCAAGACTAGAGTCTTCGTAATAAACCTCCAACACTTCTGTGATCACCTCCACGGTCTGATCCCTCTTTGCCTTCAAGTTACTGATGACTATCAAGAGAATGATCGAGGTAATATCCTTATATTCTTCCTTCAATGGGTTCAACAACGTAAGGAAGTATCCCAAGTGTTGTGGATGAACATGTTCAAAGTTCGATATTATGGCAAAGTAAACTGACAAGTAGAATTTCACGTCCACCTTGGCGGATCCACCAGAAACCAAGAGCTTGATGGTGTTCAATAAGTTGTCAATGAGATTATCGTTGTTGCCAACGGAAGACGATCTGATAGTGGCGACAAGCACCAAGGCCCGGGAGTCACCGATCCGATAGAGTCCCTTTAAAAAGGTCTCGGCATCGTCTGCCAATACTTCCTTTAGTTCAGCAGGCGATTTCTGAGCGGCTAATACTAGTTCATTCAATAGTTTGGGCTTTTCCGAATCTGGAATTGGATCTTCCAGCTTGAACACTTGGTTGACTGTGTTTCCGAGTGATAGGGAGCCCAATTGGGTCGAGATATCGTTGTTCTGAGCCATAGTGGCGGATAAGTTGGAAATCTGTCAATTAGGTTTGGATCAAGGTTATATGGTGTAGAAGGTTGTATGCAGGTCACGAGGTGTGGATGGATGGCGATATATACAATACCAAACAAGTGCAGTAAAACAGAGAAACAAAAAGCTTATAGACACACACAGAGCGTCCATCAATCAAGCGCGACTAGCCATAACACCAGCCACACATACAGCGACCTGCACAGCAACAGCATCAACAGAATCAGCAGTATCAACAGCACCATCAACATTAAAGCAGTCGCAACAACAAGCATCACAACATGGACACTTCCACCGTTCTAGAAAAGTACACCCAGGACTTGTCCAACCTCCCTTTGGAGGTGAAGCATCTCCTCGAAGAGATGAGAAGCAAAGATATCCAGCTCATAGAAGCCAGAAAACGGTACCAGACCAAAGATAACCAGATCCACAAGTTTATACGAGCCAACGGTACCTTGACCAAACATCCTAAGGAACAACAGTTATATGCCAAGATCGAAGAAGATATGAAGAAAGTGCAGAAGTTACAACAAGAAAAGATCCTTTTGGCCAACACAGCGTTATTTTTAATGTCCAAGCACTTGTTCAACTTCGAAACCGATATAGCGAAGTTAGAAAGAGACGAGTTATTACCACCAGTGGAGAATGTATGGGAAGACGATAGTCGTGGAGACCTCAACAGTACTTTGAATGGATTATCCGATACCCTTCTGGGAACCGCCACGCCACGGAATGGATCTTCTGCTGGTGGTGATGTCAAACGTCTACCAAAGAGAAAGCATGTTATGGGAGTAAGAAATGTGGGTACTGGAGGATTAAGCAGACCTACCAAGAGAATGAGATCTGAAGATCCGGATGATAGATCACTTCTGCGGACCCCAGGACCAGAAAATGTGGGTTCCTTGTCATTTGGTGCTGATCTCAGTGCTCCTCTTGGAATGGTCCATATCGACGGGCCTTCCAACAACGGTGAAGATGCCGACAATAACTTGTACTGTTTCTGTCAAAGAGTCTCGTTTGGTGAAATGATTGGGTGTGATAACGACGATTGTAAATACGAATGGTTCCACTGGAGTTGTGTGGGTATCACCTCTCCACCAAAGGATGATGAAATCTGGTACTGTCCAGACTGTGCTCCAAAGATGGAAAAGAGAAAGAAGAAAAAGAAGACTTAGAAGACTTAGGTTTTGGTCTGATCAAACCTGTTCTTGGTTTTCTAGAATTTTTCAAGAGGAAAATAATGCATATTTAATAGAGCCACAAGTATCAGAGAAGCTCGTATGGATCTAATTGCTTTACGAGTTTCGATGGGATTCTCTGTGGCAGATCTTTGGACACAACTCATTAGCTGGCCTGGTGTCAGTACTGTTCCCAAATCACACTTTAGTCATCGATTGTAATATAGTAACATAGCCACATTCATAGATAGTATAATTACATGCTTTAATTACCCATCTGTAGATCTCACTTTAGGCCAGATAGATCTAGTTTTAGGACCTTCCTGATAATAAGGTGCTATACACAATAGAAGCATTGAACTTAGACTTCGATACACCTTATAATGCTATTGAATATATAGATAGTCTATGATTTGGTACCATTAACCCTTCTCTACTATTCGTATTCTACGTAGTGCGCTTGTTGCAGTTCTTGAAAATACGAGTTTAAGCGTATGTTGGTGCAATCGGTGCATCAAAGATCTGTAGACCAAGGACTTGCATCTACATCACAATCACTTTTGGTCTCTGGGGTACCTTGCAGCAGCAACTAAGTTTACGGGCTATTCGAATTGTCTGTTCCTGATTACGTCACTTTTTTGTCATGCACCGATTCTTTTTGTCGTCTAAATGGTAGGATCTTTAAAACCTAAAATAGTTCAATCTGGGCGATCAAAAAATTTGACAGCCACGTGAAAATATTATTTTTAGTTTCACAGTTTCATGTTTTAAGCATTGATTTGAATAAAATCTGAAACACTTTCCTGGCTCCTAAAGCAACTATCTTAATTTCTGCATTCACTTTATGTTGTTAGTTGGGAGCATTTTTTTTTTGTCTGCCTTTAAGTACTGAACTGCACTGCCCCATACTGCATATTCTATCCTGCATGGCGTGTTTGTTGTGTGTACCAATTGCTCCGGGCTATTTATCACAACTGGACCCCGTCAATAACACGCGATAAACGAACCATCTACGAAGTTTCCCCACGGGGCTCTTTTCGATACAAGGCTGCAGTAAGTGCGTAGAAGGTTGCAATCAAAATCAGCCGTCCCTGTTTAAACCATCACCAGATCTCTGTAAATGATAAATATCAGATCTGTTTAGTAACGCGCAGAATCAAATCCCCCTAAATCACCCCGCTATGCATTTTTTTGGCGGGTTGGCGGTTACACGTGATGATCCATCAAAACAATTCCACCAGAACAATTTGGTGGTCGCAACTAATACTACCATAACTCCACTCGTTTTACATAAGTAGTATCCTATATAATTGAATAGTTATAGGTACTAAGTGAAGATTGTCAATTAAAATTAACCCACACTCGTGATAGTTCAAATTTCCATCCAGTTTTAATTGTTATTTTCAACCATGAAGTATTCTTTGATTATGTTGGCTATGGCCGTTACTGTTAAGGGGGCTGCACCAGCTGCTGCTCCTGCTCCAGCTGCTGCTGCTGCTGTTCCTGCTCCAGCTGACCCTGCTGCAGACACTGATACTGCTGCTACTCCAGCTGCTGCTGCCGGTGCTGCCACCACTGCCACTACCAACACCAAGGCTGCTGTGGCTGCTGCTGCTGATACCGCTACTGCTGCCACCACTGGTAAGACTACCACTCCAGCCGGTGCTGCTGCCGCTGCTCCAGCCGATACCGATGCCACCACTGGTAAGACTACCACCCCAGCTGCTGGTGCTGCTGGTGCAAAGACCACCACTCCTGCTGGTGCTGCCGCTGCTGGTGCTGCTAAGACTGATACCGACGACGATACCGATACCGATACTGCTAAAGCTACTGGTACTGGTACCACCAAGACCGGTAAGACCACCACTGCTATTGACCCAGATGATCCAAATGCTGCTGCCGCTGCTGCTGCCGCTGCTACCACCACTACTCCTCCAGCTCCAGTCGCTGCTCCAGGTGGTGGTGCTCCTCCTCCAGTAGCTCCAGATGCTACTGCCCCAGCCCTTCCTATCCCTAGTGACAACGATCCAGATGACCCAACCACCAAGACCTTGAGTTTCGTCACCTCTCGTATCCAACCTTCCACTACTAAACAACAAGCCCCAGCTGCTACTAAGAATTCTGATGGTAGTTCTGGTGACAAGTCTTCCCCAGCTACTCAATCTGGTACTGCCAACGGTGCTGCTGCCCATCAATTGAACTACCCTCTTGTTATTTTGGGATCTATCGTTGCTTGTTATGGTGGATTATTCTAAGGTTGTTTTTTAAAGGTATAACCATGGCGTCTCTGGTACTTTTACTTTTTAATATCTGTATTATCTGTTGGTTGATACTGATACTACCAAGTCTCCCAGCGTCTCTTCATGGTTTCTGGTTTGTTTTATGGGTTTCTAATTCTGCTAAATCTGTCAACCGCTGCCGCTGGCTGGTGATCTGGTGAGATGGTCTTTCTACCACTTTAGTGGCCCTCTAAGTCTCTTCTTGGAACTGATTTGGCTGCCTCTAAACTCCCTAGTTGTGATCTTTTATTTTGGAGTGCGACGCTATACCCTGTGGACCTCCTTTTTTGGTCCTTTTTTGTTCGTGACTCCTCACTTATCTTGATTTACTCACCCTTACCCTGTCTGGCACCTCCGCTCACCCCTCTGCCACTGTGGTTGATTCGGATATTGTTATTTCTCTCGTATACCCCCCACTTGTTCTTATATCGTTCCTGTTTCCTGTTTATATATGTTGCAATAAATCTGTTATATACACACCGCCGTATTGGAACCCGCGAATAACTTTTTAAATCTCATTACAACAAGACCAAACTTATCTACTAATTCCCTTACTAATTATGCTTTCAAGAGTGATACGGAACGACCTCCGTCGCTTCGCAACCCCATGGAACATTCCAGTAAGATTTGCCTCTGGCTTCGCATATATCTCCGATTTCAAGGGCCTTACCAAGAAGGTCCAAGAAGAATTACCAAAGTCTACTGATGATGCCCACGCTTTCGATGATCTAGTATTAAACGCCTTGGTATCATGTCAACATATACAACAACACGCTTATGCCGCCAATGAACAGCTTAACGAGTCGTCCAAGCCAGTAGTTGAAACCAACCAGGTGGTGGATTTGGTGTTTTCTCAAGATGCCGCCAAGTTCAGTCAAGACTTACTTAAACAAATCTTCATGATCAAATTACCTACCCTTGTCAACCTCCACATCATTAACCATTACTATATCAAGAACCCATCACAAGAAACCATCATTCCTAAGGATGTGGCCCTTATTCCATTAAGATCTTCTCTTTTCAACGGTGATTTTAAACAAGCCATCAAACTTGCCGATGTCACTGTTGGCCATCCAAACTATATTCTGAATAATAATAAGATCTTGAAACAAGGTATGATGAGATTAGTTGGATCCTCCATCCTTGTGACCATTTTAACCAAATTTGGTGTCAATGAAATTGTGGATATGGGAGGTCTCAGTGATGGCTGGAGACATCTTGGATCTATCAACTCCATGTTGTTGACCTATTTGATCAACTCCAGTTTCTTCATTACTATTGTCAGATTAGGAAGACAATCGATCACTGCCGGTGGTGATTTTGTTACCTGGCAAAAGGGTACTTTCTATACTAATTGGTTCAGACATGCCGATGAAATGATGTTTGCATCCAAGATTATTGAAGCTGATAGACAATTAAATGGAGGTGAATCAACTCCTGCAATCATCAATGAATTATGTAGAACCAATGATGATTTATTCACTAACCTGCACACTTTACAACCAGGTTATAATAGAGAAGGTGAAAAAATTAGATTATTAGAACAAAAGGACGATTTGGAATCTTTGAAACTTCAAGCCTACTGGATGAGTGGAGGAGATGGGTTTGAATGGGTTGAGCCTGATCAAGACCCTGCTGAATTAATATGGAAAGACCATTTAAAGAGTTTACAACAACTGTCCTTAGGTAATGGAGGTGCAAGAGGCTTAAAATGGGCCGATGAATTGATTGAAGAAAAGTGAGTACAAACCAAACCAAAGTCAGAATTATAGAACTGACAAAAAAATTTTACTACTTGAAACATATAAAATAACTCATATTCAAATCGTCATCAACAAACTAATTCTTTCATATCCTCTTGTAAATATACTAATAGATATAATATGTATATACATATACTATAAATAAAACAGAAACAAACTAGAAATAACACCAGAAATAGAACCAGAAATAGTACCAGAAATATCTTCAGTAATCTCTAGTACGCAATGTTAATATTGTTCAATATTATATTACTGACCTGACTCCATCGATAAGTGTATAAAGATATCAGAAATACACGAAATAAAGAAATATAATTTTGTATTCATAGAAATTGTAAAGGCAGATATCAAACAAGAAAGTTCATTACGTTCTACGGAACTCAGGAAACTGGTGATAACTATATTATCTAAGTTATGTGTTCCATATCTAATGGTTGCGAAATACCAGAGACATACAGTAATAGCCAACTCGTAAACTAATGAAGAATAAACTAAAGTACAATTATACTGGCTTGCTACAGTGTAGACCCGTACCGCAACCCAATTGCATTATTGTGCTACTCCCATACTCCAACCCTTTCCTTCTTATCTCTTCTCTATGTCTTTAGTAACTGTAATTGTTGAAAAATTGCAAAATATGAGTAAAATAAAAAGACCCAAAAAAACTCAAAAAACCCGAACAACTAACCAAAAACTCAACATACTAACCTTTAGTCCCCCATTACCACCCACCAGCCCTTTTCAGCCCCATCTACCCGTATTACTCTTGCCGGCTTATCACTGGCTGCAATTTAAGAGTCACGTCACGTGATCACATTGCCATCACGCATTTAAACCTCCTTATCACAAACCACAACCAACTCATCCACAACATGTCCCGCTTAGCCATACGGAGATTCATCTCCAATAAGCCGCGTGCCGAGAACGTCATTCTTGCGGATGCGCTCAACCTCCTTTCACCCTCCGAAACATCCAACCCGCAATCATCCAACTTCAAGCCATCACTTTTGACCAACTTCACCAAAGGGTCAGCAACAGAACAATACAAGCCCGATGATATCATGAAGGTCAAGATGCCCAGTTCGGGCGGAGTACGTGACAACACCGAAATGTACGTGAACAACTTGTTGATGGGGCTTCAATCGTCCCAAATGTCCAAGACCGTGCCTAACTATCAAATCCTTGAAATGACTGGTACAGAACTTGCTAGGTATATCAAATCAATCACATCCCAACAACGGTTATTTGAAGTGATGGAGCTTTTTTACTATCAAAACAGACTTACTCCTAGAATTTTGACCGATATAATCTTGAATAAGCACTTGGTGAATCTTGAACAAAGCCCATTAAAGTTAACTAGTGTTGAATCCCATAATCTTAACTGGAGACCTATTAATTACACTCAGATAGATATTATCCTTTTAAAGAAATACCATGATTTGAAGAAACCACTCTTGATCTTGAAGAACTTGAAGGAAAAGTTTGCTACCACTTATTATCCATTAATTGAATCGCAAAGATTATCCCCATTTTATGAAAGAATCGTCTGGAAATTCAATTTCGAATATGTCAAGAACTTTGATGAGTTTTACTTTATTCGTAAGTTAAACTCCCTCAAGTCTACTTTCATTATTTGGGAATCTTCATTAGATAACAATTATATTATCAGCAAGTATATTCTTGAAAATGTGAGTGAATTGGCTCAAATTCAAAAGCTCTTTTTAAGAGTATGTTGCAATGAAATGGTGCAATCCAAAATCAATCAAGAATTGGTACAAAATCAACATTCCAGAATGTTGTCGGAATTGAAAAAGCTTTCTATAAAGCACAAGATCTATGAACTTACTGATAATCCTGTGAGAGAAGCCAGAATGTCATACTATTCTTTGATTGGAGCTCTTGATGATATCTTACAAGGTGTAGGAGAACAAGGAACTGGTGATATAATTAAAGATTTGAGAACTTACAAAGAGCTGGTGGTAATGAAATTGGGACAAGAAGAGGAAGAAATGAAATGGTTAAACGATCAGTTTGTTGCATTAGCAAGAACTTAATTCAACATTTGAATTGTTGAACCAAAAAAAGAAAACTAGATAAAAATAGATTTCCATGTCCAATGATGAGAAAAACGCCACAATTTTCTTCACTCACATCTTCTATACCCACCGGCTGGGTAAAACGACTCATAATCTTATAATGAACACCTTTAACGAAATATCACTCCATGAACAACAACAACTATAGCATCATAAACAACACAATTAATCATAATAGCATTAGAATACGCTACAATAAAAGCAAGCAACATATCACGGGATCTCCTGTAACAACATGAACCGTTGAATAACCGGTATACTCTATTGTAAGCATTTATATTACCTGTACTTATCTCGTAAATCAGCCAATCCTTACATCATGTACATTATGTCTAATGTCTAATGTATTATGTATAATGTATAATGTATAATGTGTACTATATATGTATGGTATGTACCATATATTCTTGGCTTGTTAGCCGCGCTGAATCTTGCATCCATAAAATCTATAAATTGGGGCGGTTCCCCATATTTTGCAAAGGCAGCAAAAAACCCCTAAACCACTCAATTGCCCTTCACCCTTAATCATCATGAAAATCATTCGTGACAAGGACGTCAAAGCGCATCTTGCCAATCTCACCCAGTACTTAATCCTTCGTGAATTCCGTCCTGTTCTTGTTCAAGGATTGAAGGAGTATCAAAAGAATCCAGATAAGATTGTTCCTCCTCGGATCATTCAAGCGTCCAATCGTCCTAACACTGACACAGTCCATGTGTTTATGCCATGTATTTCCCCGGATGATGTTGGGATCAAGATGATCAGTGGAGGTGACTCCAATAATGCCAAAGGGTTGGGGTTCCAAGGAACAGTCATTCTTCTAGATGAAACCACTGGTGCTACCAAGGCGGTTATCAATGGCTCTACATTGACGGCTTTCAGAACCGCATTGGCCAGTATTGCTGGTCTTACTGAGGTTGTTCCTGGAAATATCATCATTCTTCCAGAAATAACCGTCTTTGGTGTGGGTGAACAAGCCTACTGGCATGTTAAATTAGCCTTGATATTGTATGGCCCACGGATCAATACCGTCAATATCGTCAATAGAAGTTTGGCAAATGCAGAAAAATTGGCCGCAAGATTCAGCAAGGAGTATCCAGAAATTCTGTTCCTTTGTTTCCTGTACCAGAATGAAACTCCAGATATGGTCAAACATATCCAAAACAGTTCAATTATTTTCGGATGTCTTCCTACAACCGAAGCTTTTATCAAGGGTAAATATATCAACACCGACCCTCTGATGCCTACATTTATCTCATTAATTGGTTCATACAAACCCCATATGGTGGAATTGGAAGTGGACTTCATTAAAACTCACATAAAGGGAAAAGCAAAAATCATCGTAGACTCAAAGGAGCACACATTACATGAAGCAGGAGAATTGATTCAATCTGAGATCGACCAAGATGACTTGATTGAAATTGCTGATTTGTACAATGGGGTTGAAACTGGTTACACCACAGAAAGTAATATAACAGTACAAAAATTGGTCGGTTTAGCAATAATGGACGTTAGTGTAGGTAATTACTTGTGCCAGAAGATCGAAGGTATCGAAATTGATGACTTTTAATATGTTAATGATGTCAATTACGCAGGAAGCCTGTGAATCGTTGATTGTTACTACAATGACATTCCTAAATATTTTATGAATCCTTTAGCAGTTGAAAAAGAATAATGATTTGGACCAACTACTTTAATATATATGAACAACAAAACCTGATTGTGACTTTAATCTTAGAATAAATGGTTGCAATTCGTGATTTGCATGATTTATTGATGTAAACTGAACGAGAATTGTAAGCTGACAAGCACTCAAAGTGAACCCAAACGGCTTCAATAATCAACGGCAAAGTAATTGAACGCTTTTAGTTGGAAATTGTCTCCATTGAATGTTACAAAAGACATATAAATCGGTATTATCAAGTCACCTACGCTCGAACTGACCATTTGAAAACCTCAACAAACAAGACTTCGTGGCCAAGTTGGCTAAGGCGTAAGACTGTTAATCTTAAGATCGTGAGTTCGACCCTCACCGAGGTCGTTTGTTTTTTGCAAATTCTTTGCCTCCACTTATTTTTGCTCGGTATAGTTCAACTTTGTCGACAAATTTTTACATGCATAAATTTGTATTATTAGTCATCAATTACGTAATGAAATAGAAAATTTTACTAGCATCAACATCTCAAACCTTCAAGAAATGGTTTTGTGGTCTAGTTGGTTATGGCATCTGCTTAACACGCAGAACGTCCCCAGTTCGATCCTGGGCAAAATCATTTGTTTTCTTTTTTTGCATCTTTACCCAAGGAATAGTTAACAAGCTATACTTATCTTTGGTGTTCTTACCATCGAATTGGATCCAAACTTAATTTTCATCCAGATGATTTTTGGCCCAGTGGGGTTTGATCTAAAAATACGTAAACTTAAATTCTAAAGTATTCTATCCATTACTCCCATTCCACCGCTTGGTTTGTAGGTCCAGATTAAACCGGATAAACTCTCCAGGTAACCCGAGCTACCCTACTTAATGTTTGCGCCACGTGCGTGGTGCTCGTACATTAGATTGCTATAAGTTCTCACTCTATTCGAATCACCTTTTATGGCCACCTTCAAATACAATATACTAACAAAGGGTTCTGTCTAGTGCATTTGGAACTTCCCAAAACGTACTACGGTCGTAAGACCTTGGATCTGCATTAGCGAATGAGCGTGACTTCAAAAGCCTTTGTGTTTTCTGATTCGTTAAGCCACTTATTCACCGGCAGGTTCATATTGTTGAAGACAGAAAAATTTTGCAGTTAATTAAAGGCTGCATGGACTCGGGTTTAATTTATCCGGAAATAACAGTAGAGCGAGCAGATATTGTCATATAAATGGTACCCGTAAGCCAATTAGATTGTGAGGAAGAGTAAAATTATTGTTATTGATCGATTCAGATCCAATTGTGACCTTTTTGCCCGATTTCCCGCTTTCTCTGGCTCTTTTGGTGGGGCTGCTAGCTATAGAACTGGTCGGAACTGGACGTCTCGGTGTGGAATACACGTGATGGCAATTAATTGCAAATTACACCTACCAGTACCACTAAAACCACCACCAAAACGGTCACCTCCACCACCCATCTTAACCTACTAGTACCCGTATGCCACGAAGTGCTCACCAGTAGTGCCCCGCTCCCTCACCATCCCAGTTGTTCCGGTTTCACTGTGTTATCTCTCCTACATTGACTCTATTGTGAGCCCCCACCACCTGCTCCTGCACACACCGCGAACCCTGCAACCCCATACCACGAGCCAACGCGATTGATAAGATCCTCTCCTCCTCCCTCTTCTTCTTCTTTCTCTATCTCCTCCAACACAGCAATGGCATCCGAAAGCCAAGCCCTTTTAGGAGGCGAAACCACCTCCATCTACAACTCCAAAAAGCCTCGGTTCACCAACTTTTTGTCCCGTTTTTTGAACCTTCTTTTGGTGGCTTTGGTTGCATTCTTACTCTTCTTTAACAGAAAGTCTGACGCTGAACCTCAAATTGATGTCAATAAGAAGAAGAATGTCATTTTCATGGTCACTGACGGAATGGGTCCTGCCTCATTATCATTGGCTAGATCCTTCAGACAATTTAGAGACAAATTGTCTATTGATGATGTCTTGGAATTGGACCAATACTTGATTGGTTCTTCTAGAACTAGATCCAGTAGTTCTTTGGTTACTGACTCTGCTGCTGGTGCCACTGCTTTCTCTTGTGCATTGAAATCCTACAATGGTGCTATTGGTGTTGATCCTTCCAAGAAACCTTGTGGTACTATTTTGGAAGCCTTGAAATTACAAGGTTATATGACTGGTTTGGTTGTTACCACCAGAATTACCGATGCTACTCCAGCTGCATTCAGTGCCCATGTCGATTACCGTTTCCAAGAAGATTTGATTGCTCAACACCAATTGGGTGAATATCCTTTAGGTAGATCTGTTGATTTGATCATTGGTGGTGGTAGATGTCACTACTTTGGATGTCGTGCTGACTCCAGAAACTTGATCAAGGAAGCTCAATCTAATGGTTGGCAATATGCTGGTGATAGAGCTGAATTCGATGCTTTGAACGAAGGTCACAATGTTTCTTTACCACTTTTGAGTTTATTGGCTGATGGTGATATTCCTTACGATATTGACCGTGATTCCAAGGTCTACCCAAGTTTGGCTGAACAAGTCAAGGTTGCTTTGAACGCTTTAACTGAAGCCACCAAGGACTCCGATAAAGGTTTCTTCTTGTTGATTGAAGGTAGTAGAATTGACCATGCCGGTCACCACAATGATCCAGCTGCTCAAGTTAGAGAAGTCTTGGCTTACGACAAGGCTTTCCAAGAAGTCATTAAGTACATTGATGAAACCGATGTTGAAACTGTTGCTATCTCCACTTCCGACCACGAAACCGGTGGTTTGGTCACTGCCAGACAAGTTAGTCCTTCTTACCCTGATTACTTATGGTACCCCGAAGTCTTATTGAACAGTTCTCATTCCGGTGAATACTTGGCCAGCAAGATCGTCTCTTACTCCCACAAGGATGACACCAAGAAGTTCAAGAACTTTATTACTAGTGAAATCATCGAAAAGGATTTGGGTATCAGTACCTGGACCAAGGAAGAAGTCAACTTGGTTGTTGAAAACGCCAACAACGCCAACGATCTCTTGTATGTTTTGAACAATATTGTCTCCCTCAGATCCCAAACCGGATGGACCACCCATGGCCACTCTGCTGTTGATGTCAACATTTACGCTCACACCAACTCTGAAGCCATCAAGTCAAAGTTGTTCTCTCACAAGCAATTCCATGGATTATTAGGTAACCATGAAAACATCGAAATTGGTGCCTTCATGTCTTCAGTCACTGGTGTTGACTTGGATGAAGTCACCAAGATGCTCAAGGGTACTGAACACCACCCAGCTAAGGTTGAACAAATTGATGAAATGCATGTCAATGCTTTTGAATCTGAACAAATCAACTAATTGATTTTGAAGGTAGATCCAATTCCTAACCTGGATTAATAAAGCAATTATAAAGTTGCCATTTACAAATTTTTATTTCTCATTTTTACGATAATCCACGAAACGGGGTTTCATTCTTTTACTAAACTTGCATCTAAATTCAAAATAGATATTAAGATAAAATTAATTAAATACAAAATAGAATTTTGATAAATATAAACTTACTAGAATTAGTTGTATTGTAGGTGGTAAAAAAATAGATTAAATATATTAATAAAGAAATAAATAGCTATGATATATAGTAGCTGATGAATTGATAGTATGTGTATAGATAGGAGATCCGACTTTTAAGGTGTAGACCAACTCAAATATGCTTGATAGTATAATCTTCCTTGCACAATTTGGCTCTAAGAGTAGCACCATATTTGTAGAAACTGAAAGGAATAGCAATCATAGCCAAAGAAATAAAAGCCAATAACCAACTGGCCCATTGCAATCCCAATCTATGGTACATTTGAGTGACAAATAATGGGAAAGCAGCACCACCAGAACTTCTCAAGAAAACCTTTGTAGCCAAAGCAGAAGCAGCATATTTAGCATAAGTGTCCAAGATATAGTTATTTAATGAGTAATAAATAAGAACCATACCATAACCGAATGCAATACCACTGGAAGCAGGACCAACCCAAATAATATGTTTGTAAGAAGTAGCACCTAAAATAAATAAGGCAATACATGGGAATGGACTACCAATCATAGCTCCAACAAGTCTATCTTCAGGAGTAGGTTCTCTTCTCTTACATAACTCAGCGTATTTCTTTTCAATAATTGGAGTGGTGGTAAGAGCCAAAACTGCACCGATTAAAATTGGAATAAACATTAATCCAATGATGTTATCTTTGTAGCCATACAATTCGCTAAAGATAACTGGATAAGCAAAGAAAAATGCATATAATAATGAATAAATTAAGGCAACAAAAGCACACATTAAATCCAAGACTGGTTCTTGATAAATGAATTTGATAGGTCTGATTAAATTATCATTTAATAATTGTTTGAAAGTTAATGGATAAGCTTCTTGTTCTGTCATGATATTTGGGTTACCAGTTTCTTTTCTCAATCTCTTGGCTCTCTTTTTAAGAATGGTTGGAGCGTAAGTTTCTGGCATAAGGATAATAATCACCCACATAACACCAGCAAAAGCCATATTGACCCAGACCATCATTTCGTACTTACCAGTTCCCACACTAATAAACCCGTTGACAACACCTCCTAACACAGGACCGGAATATGGAGCAAAGGAGAAAAAGGCAATAGCCAAAGATCTTGTTTCATTATGAATATCAACTATACTTGCACCCACATTTGTCAAAGCACTGGATGCAAAAACACCACAAAGGAAACGACAAGCTAAAAGAGCACCGATATTAGGAGCAACGGCACAAGGAATGTTGAATATCACGTATAAACCAAACGATATTATGTAAACTGGTTTTCTTCCGATTTGTTCAGACATAGGAGCCCAGATCAAAGGACCAACAGAGAAACCTAAAACCATAAGAGAAACGGTAAGAGTGGAGACTTCAGTAGAAACTCCAAAATGCTCATTGATGGTTGGTAAACCTCCTGAAAGACAAGAGGACCCATATGCTGCAGAAATGACAAAAATAGAATAGATAACGGTGTAGAACCAACGAGTAAAAGAACTCCAGTTGTGAGGATTATCTGGATCGTCAACAACGAAAGTAACGAATTCGGTATCTGGCTTGAAAACTGAAGCAGATGTATCAGGATCTTGTTCAGTAACTGTTCTTCCTAATGATTGCAATTGATGTAAAGGAACTAAACCAGTTTGGGTTTCCAAGGTATATTCTTCAGGGAAAATAGGATGTTCAGTGTTCTTAGGATTGGTAATATCTGGAGCAGGAATATCCTTAGTCATACCCAAAGTATGAAGCGACTTAGCGGTCTCAGTCTTAGTAAGTCTGAGTGCATCATGATGTTCACCACCCTCATATGCTTGGGTGTATTCTTGTTCCTCTTTCTCTATAGTAGAGTTAGATGATTGTATTGAATGCGAGTCCATGTTTTTTGTTTTTTTGTTTTGTTTTGTTGAAGATTAAAGAATTTGGTATATTTGCAACCTTTTTATACTAGCTATTCCTGATCGGATTTGATCCGATAAGGCTGAAAGGCTGAGAGAGGCTGACATGTCTTATGGTTAGTTATTTGCACCCAAATGACTATCCGAGAATCCGATGCAGAGAAGCTCACGTGATTGCTACACTTTTTCCGCTGATTAGCCGTGGGAAAAAGAAATCCTAGAGGCTGTAGCTACTAATCCGAATCGGATAAACTAGGTACCGCCTTTCCAGGAAGTTAATCACCCGTGGAATGCAGAACCTTATCATTAGAGAAGTTCTAATTATATGGGTCTTTTTTTATCTTTACATAAAACCGCTAAAAAATCTATGTGGCAGCCACATATATAAGCCACATATAGAGATAAAAACTAACATAGACGGATATAGATAAGGGGAGTATAATTATACCCTTACGGAACACCTAAGACTCCGCTGTAAAAATAGATGATAAAGGGGCCGGTTAGCCTCGCGTCTTGGATCTGGAAATTAGTGTTCCGAAATTATGAAATCATCGTAAATGTATATAAACTATAGGTACTTTTGGCCCTGACATCCGCAGTTATCTGTATGCGTCCCAGGTTATGTCGCAAGACATGTCATAAATAGCAGTGTCGTTTGTCGCATTCGTGTCGCGCCCCGGCTCGGATCCGACTGACTGATCCTTCAGATAAACCTATACTGCATAGCATAAGTATAACTGCATAAACTTATTCCATTTCCACCTATAGTTGGTTCATTATCATGACATATCCGAACTATTCCATAGTAAACCTCATAGCATTTGCATTTGCCGGGTTCGCATGCGTCTCCATTGTGGTCTTTGTGGCCTCTACCCAACCATTCTACATCACCGAAGTAATCGGTCTTAAAGATGGAGAGAAAATAGGTAGTGTAATCGGAACCTTGGGAGTAATAGACGAGATTTGTCTGATTATAAGTGCTCCATTGATCGGTGCTTTGGCCGATAAGATCAATGGATTATGGTGGTTTCAAGTGAGTGGGTCTAAGTTTGTTCAAAGTACCAGTGTATTGGTGATTGCTATTGCTCTCTTGGGATATGGACAATTTAGTACCAGTATCTTTCCAGATGTTGTGGTTTATAGAGCCATGTTTGGAGTAGGTGTCACTGCCTGTATGAGTATGGTGACAGTTACACTTAATGAATTGTCTAATTCTGATTTTGATATTAAGAATTATTTGCCAAGATCATCAAATGAGTATCAAGTAGTGGAAACTGGTGAATATGATAATGCAGCTAGTAGATCTAAAAATGGTAAATACGCTGCTTTACTAGGTGCATCCACTGGTTTAGGAGCTGTGTTTTCAGTCTCATTATTTGTTACATTACCACCAAAATTGGTGAATAATTATGATTTAGATATTAAATCAGGCCTTAAATTATCTTATGATATTATTGCTGCTTATGCCGTTTTCATTGCATTATTATTATTTATATTTCTTTATGATTTTAAACGGTCTTTACCAAATATTCCTCAACCAGAAATGGCTGAAATAACTGAAGCTTCGGATACTGGGGAATTGGTCCTGTTCAATAGACCTTATTGGTACCTTATTTATGAAGCTATATCTGAATCGGTTCATGATAAAAAAATTCAATTGACTTATGTGGCAGCGTTCGTGGCTAGAGCGACCACCGTTACTACCTCAGTATTTATTCCTCTTTTGGTATACAACTTCTACTATCGTACTGGTAGATGTGGAAATGTTGATCAACAAACAACCACTCCAGATGTGCCCTCCAAATCCTCTTGTCATGATGGTTATATTTTTTCTGCCATTCTTACTGGAGTAGCACAAACCGTGGCTTTGCTTTCTTCACCACTTTGGGGATTTTTAATTGACAGTAAGAGTATTGGTAAGGAAAAGACTATTCTCATTTCTTCCATTTTAGGTATATTTGGAAACTTTGGTTTGTGTCTTTTGAGCAGTAATACTGGCCCTTATGATCCAAGAACTTTCACTAGTTTCCTTATGATCAGTTTCATTGGTCTTGCACAAATTGGTACTGTTATTTCCAGTATGAGTTTATTAAGTGGAATGGATAAAGAAACTACCATGGGAAGTCTTAGTGGATTATACAGTTTAAGTGGAGGTTTAGGTATTTTGGTGATTTCTAAAGTTGGAGGAGTTTGGAGTGATTATTGGATTTTGGCTCCATTCTTCTTATTGGGTACTTTCAACCTTATTTTAGTGGTGGTTAATATTTCCTGTATTAGAGACACTATGGGAGAAAACCTCAGATTAGAAGAGGACGTGAATGATGCTAGAAATGAAGAGACTTGGTAGTTAAGCAAAAGAATTTCTTTTTTTTTGCTACAAGCTGCTTATAATCTATGATAAAATGTTCCCTTATGAATTATTAAATGATATAAATTCCAGAAAGACTGAATTCATTATGTTAGTTATGAATCGATGTTTTTCTGGCTGAAGTTTGATTTTTAAATAGTTAAGTAGAAATTATAAAAGATGGTAGGACCAGCATGGGAGCTGGCAGGATTTATTGAAAGAAATGTAAGAGACAGTGCTATTTGATAAAGAATATAAGGATTAAAGTTGGTTATACTTATGTTCTAGAGAAGAGAATATGGCTGAATCAAGGGATTTGATCCAAAGAACTATCGGAAAAATTATGATAGCCGTATCTCAGCAAAAATACACGTTATTGTCGCACACGAGCAATTAATGATTTAGAAATAGCTGTTCTGTGAAGGAGTTCCCGAACTTTGATTACGTAATATATTACCAATACGGTTATCTTTCTAGCTTACCCAGCTGGATCACGAAGTAATACTACGTGACTGCTGGCGTTATATTTTAAACATCATTTTTCTCTACATTATCCTCGCTGGAATAGTCGCTTTTGTAATGTTTTTCTCGGATCATCGCAAGAACAGGTCTCGTGGTGCTCAAAATACACTACTTTAGCAAACAGCAATTTACAGCAAATAATTAGCCCTTGGTAAAATAGAAACTTGAATTGACTACTGAAACCTTCCATCTTTCCCAGCAAGTACCTCCCCTTTCGCTCTTTCCCCAAAAAACCCCAACCTCCACGTCCACGTCCAGCTTGTGACTTTGTTCTTTACGGTCGTGTGCACACCGCCCTTCAACAAAGACTTTTACATCACCTGCAACTCCAACAGATCATCCGAGAGAAGACCTAACAGAAGCCGTTCCTACACTTCACTTCCCTTCCCCTTCCGTGGATAACCGCATTTCAGTCATTTCCTTCATAACCCTGTCGTCATGATTGAGGCACTACTAACATTGGTGCCATCGATATGTTGGATTTTATATCGATGCTTCAAGATTCTTAAAACTCCAGTTAAAGAACTTATCGAAGATTTGAATATTGAGATTCCACATTCACCAAACATTTGCATTGATTCCATCACTGAAACATCTGCTATTATTCATTGGGATATTGAGATCAAAGCTGATGAAAATTTGTACTATGTGTTGATGATCAATAACCAAGAGGTGGCAACCATTACATCTAAATCATGTAAACTTAATAATTTGGGAACTTCACAATTATATCAGATCCAAATTATTGCTGTGAATTCATTGACCAATTTCAGATCTCAAAGTTTACCAGTTTATATTCAAACTATTGATAAGAAACATAGTGAAGTATTTGATATGGGAGAAATAGAAGCTAAGACAACTCCAGAAGAAAAAAATAAACCTATGGCCAAATTCGATATTGAATCTATTACTGTTGATGTTGTTAAGTCTACTGTTAGTTCTGAAGTATTAAATGATTATTTGGTGGCTTTTCAATATGAAACTATTAAAATGAATCAAGAATATAAAAATTATCAAAGTCGTATTGAAAAAGAATCTGAATCTTATCAAGATCAATTGAAATTTTATAAACAAGAATATGATGAAGAAACTGACACTAAAGTAAAGAAGGATCATGATGTTAAATCATTAGAGAAAAATAAAGATAAATTAAATTATCAAAAATTAAAATTGACTAATCAACTTAATTCATTAAAAGCAAGTATTGAATTATATCTGATTAAATTAGATGAATCTAAGCAAAAAATTAAAAAATTAAATGAAAAGAATACTCAATTTTTAAATGGTGAAACCAATGAAAAGGAAAAAATTCATCTGGAAATTAAAGAAATTACCATTAATAATGAAAATCTTAGACAAGCAAATGAAAAGATTGAAGAAAATATGAAAACTTTATTAGCAGAGAAAAAAGAACTTGTTTCAATTTTATCTAAATTAGAACCATTAATTGAAGAATTCAATGGTCCAATTACTGCATCTGTGCCATCAACAGGATCTTCAATAATTAATAATGAAACCTCAACATCATCTACTATTTTCACTAAAGAAGGAAATATTAATCCTAAAGTATTTGATACTTTATATAAAATCTTCAAAATCATGCCATCATGGGAAGAAGAAATTATGCATGAAATTAATACTTATCAAGAAAGTGAAATTCAATGGAGAGAAGCATACAGAGGTGAAATTAAAAAATATTTATCAATTCATCAAGCCTTGGAAATTCTTAAACAAAGTAAGGATAAAACTTATCAACCAATGAAGCTTAATGAATATCAAGCATCGATTGAATTTGGAGGGTTTACTAATGCATTACCTAAACCAAAATTCAATTCTAATGGTAGAGTTCCAAATAGAAGTTTTTCACCTTCTATTGAAGATAATGGAACCAATAATTTTTACAATCATTATACACTGGTTTATTCAAATGAAGAACCAAATAATGATCAAATTAATACTCAACCAATTGGAATGGAAGGTATTCAGTCTACCATGGAGCATCATGGTAGTAACAATACTAATAATACTAATAGTATGAATGCCAATATCAGTACCAGTATGAATTCCAATATTAATACCAATACCAATAATTTTGAAGTTAATGGAATCCGGATGAATAATGGACTTAATCAACTTGATTTGAATAATTCAACTAGTAATATTAATAATATTAATAGTATTAATCATAGTAGTACTAATATTAATCATGGTACTTCTAATAATAGTATTAATATTGATGTTTCTAATGGATTAATTAATTCTATGAATCCAATGGTTAATAGTCCAGGACTGATGATAGCACCAACCATTAATGTTAATGATAATGCATTTAGTTCACCATCATTAGTACCAACCAGATTAACCCCAGAATCAGAACGTTTAATTGGTCAATCATTAAATCAACCTACAATGTCTGGATTTCCATATGATGATAAAATTTATACTGGTAGTTTAAATTCACCAAATCAAGAAAATTCTCATCTTCATCAACATCCACATACACAACCACCGCAAGCTCCACAATCGCTGTCATTATATGGTTACGATTTTAATTCATTGTTATATTCATACTCACCACGCCTTACCAATGCAAGTTTGAATAGTACTAATGGAAGCGCCTCAGTGACACCCGGAGGCCAACGGAGCACCGGAGTTTGGAACCCAACTGGGGTATCCAGGAACGAACTCTTTGCTACCAATGACTCGTTAACTAGTCTCCACAACGATAGTGTTTATGGAGGAGTAAACAATGTTGGGATTAGTGGGGTTACTGGCGGAGCCGGTGGTTCGCTGGTACCAGGAGGAGGAGGAGTCAACGCAGGGGGAGTCAATCCTGGGGGAGTCAGTACGTCCGGGATTTCCAATGACTCGGGGTATCTTGTGGCTCCTACTCTCTGGAATGGTAGTGGAGGTGGTGGCGCTAGTGCAACCGCAAATAGTGGGGGATCTATCGGCAATACTAATAATAATAATAATAATAGTATTGGAGGAGGTGCTGGTGTCAATGGTGTCAATGGTGTCGTTGGTGCGGGTGGTGACATGGTGGCACCTTCAAGTTCCGATGGTACCCCTAATCACGGTAGAAGTGTCTCAAATAGTCAAATTTGGCGAGACAATACCAATTCTAGTACCCATAACTTTAATATAGGTATGGCGGAATTTCAACCCTTTGGACTGAGTCTAGATCTTAATCCTACTAAGAGCAATGATCAAACCAATTTCTACACCAATCAAAGCCTTCATACTCATACACAACCGCAACCTCAACCACATCCTCATTCTCATACTCAACCCCACACTCTGAATAATACTGCTAATAATAATCAGTATGATCAATTTGAACAATATGACCAATACGATCAGTATAAGTTTTAGAGACGTTTAGACTTGACCGTTGAACCCCGAAAATATTATGCACTATGTACAAACAAACAGAGTGGAAAAAAAAAAAAAAAAAAAATAATAGTATGTGATGGCTAAACCCAGAAAAAAACGTCGGGATTTTTGCACCTTAAGGCATTTATGCTCACTATAAAAATTTTCGATTTCGGGTACTGGCGGCGAATGCGGGCTGTCACGTGTCGGAAACGGATAGAGTAAGCGAGATGCGGTTAAAAAAAGTAAGTAGTGGGGTTGTTACATTAAGCGACGACCTGACCAAATCCAACATTACCAAATGATTTACCATAGTTTTGTAGTAGAAATAGAAATGAGTGGTTCCCGGGGTAAAAGGAAGGCGGGGAGGGGAATTCTTGTCACCCACAATGTTTGGTTCTTTTGTTCCCCCTACCTGCCTGCCATGGCAGTGGCAGTTGCCACATGTGGGAATTTGTCACCCATCTGCCTCCACTTTTTGTTTTTTTTTACCTGACTCATCACTCCTTTTTTAGACATTAATCGCCTCACACTTACACTTACACTATGTAATGTACTGTAGAATGTATGTACTATGTAAATGATGAGTGGAAGTGCTTTTTTTTTTTGTCTTGGTATCATAGCCCGCGCCTTTTTACTTTTTGCGACCAAAACGATGAGTTGAATTTCTTTTGTCGCACCCATTTTTAGGCAGATGCTGCCAACACTAAAACCTAAACTCATATAAAAGACCCCGGTTGCGGCAACTTATAATTACAAATCTTTGAGTTGTCCAAAAACTATTAATTCTCCTATCTTTCCTTACTTTAGTTTAACATAGTAAAACTAAAGCATCTTCGTCCTAATCGTTCCCAATCGTCCTCGCCTTCCTATTTCCATTCTTCCTTACTCCTCCTACTACTACTATTAATCATCACCTATTATAATTCATAATGACTATTGAAAGATTTACTACCTACAACGAATTCCGTAGTGACACCTTCACTGTTCCTACCAAGTCCATGCTTCAAGCCAGCTTGAACGCCACTTACGGTGACTCCGTTTACCAAGAAGATGAAACCACTCTTTTATTAGAACAAAAGATGATTGAATTATCTGGTAAAGAAGCCGCATTATTCTGTGTTAGTGGTACTTTATCTAACCAAATTGGTTTAAGAGCAAATTTACATCAACCTCCTTATAGTGTTTTATGTGACCATAGAGCTCATGTCTTTTTACATGAAGCTGGTGGTTTAGCTACTTTATCTCAAGCTATGGTTCATCCTGTTGTTCCTTCTAATGGTAATTATTTAACTTTAGAAGATGTTATGGATAATGTCACTGCTGATGATGGTGATATTCATGCAGCTCCAACCAAAATCATTTCTTTAGAAAACACTCTTCATGGTATAGTTATGCCAATTGAAGAAATTCAAAAAATCTCTGAATTTGCCAGAGAAAATAACATTATTATGCATTTAGATGGTGCTAGATTATGGAATGCCCTGGCTGCAACTGGTGTTTCTATTAAAGAATATTGTTCTCATTTCGATTCTGTTTCTCTTTGTCTTTCCAAATCTTTAGGTGCTCCAATGGGTTCTATTTTGGTTGGTACTAAGAAATTGATTGCTAAAGCTAATCATTTCAAAAAGCAAAATGGTGGTGGTATTAGACAAGCAGGTATTATGTCTTCTATGGCCATTCATGCCATCGAACATAACTTTTCACAATTAGCATACTCTCATTCTCTTGCCAAGCAAGTCGGTGACTTCTGTACTGAACATGGTATTATATTAGAAAGTCCTGTTGATACCAACTTTGTTTTCCTTGATCTTAAGGCCAACAAAATGGATGATGCTAGATTGGTTCTGATTGCTCGTGAAAAATACAACCTTAAGCTTATGGGTGGTAGATTAGCTTTCCACTTCCAACTTTGTCAAGAAAGTGTTGACAACTTAAAGGCTTGTATTTTAGAATGCTTTGAATACAACCAAAAGAACCCTCATGTTCCAAACAAGAAGAACAACAAGAAGATGTACAACTTCGAAGCCATGAAGGGTGCTGTTGAACAAGAAGCTAACTAAATGCTACAAAAACCAAAATAAAAGTACCATATCATGATACGAATATTTTCCATGAAATATTCACTGAAAAAAATCACATCAAAACCACAGTAATTCTAATTGCTGTTGCTAATCTAATGTTTTTTTCCCTTTTAATTACTCGATTTAATTCGAGTTTAATCATATACTTGACTCCAAATATGTCTAATTGCGAGCATGTATAATAGAGACTGTTATAGGCAATTAATAGATTAATGAGCTACGACAAAAATTGACAATATGTAACTGAATTGAACAAACTTGTAGTTTAATGTAGTAGAGTTAATTGGCTAAATATTGGCTAAAATTGGCTGTGAAAAATACCAATTGGGTAAATTCTTTTTTGACTCCTGAAGTCGGGGAAACACCGTTTTGTGATGCAAAATAGTCGGAGTCTGGCTACAAAAGTTTTTCAACAATTGAAAGTCTTTCAGGAAATATTATGCCAAGGTTTAACGGCAAATTTTGCCCCACAACTCAGATTGCCAGCTGTGCTTATGCGTTCTGTATGTTTAGTCAGATAGTAGATGGAAATGCTCGTAAATTTAAGGTGAAAAACGGCACTGAAATTTTCCATATAAACTGTACAACGTTTGAATTCACATCACCAAAAGATCTGCTGCTCTCGTAGCTGTCAAAAAGACGTTTTGACGTCAGAGCGTTGGAACTACAAAGGTGGATATACGAGGGTGGTTGTCACGTGACTTTGTCGTTCTTAGTAGCAATACTAGTGTTGTGTTTGAGATGGCGGGTTTGTAGCGCGTTTTCGGGGTCTTTGCTGTGGAGCAGACCGAAACTGGCTCTGGGGGCATAGAAGCCTTCAGAGCCCCCAGTCCCATACCATAGTTCATTGCTTCACTGGTGTTCACGTGAGCCCATTGCCCATCTCCACACATTCACTGATGGTTTGTTGACGCGACAAGATCCATCCAATGTTCACTCACATATCGCGTAAATCAATGTATGGCTCTAATTAGGCTGCCATAGTGTGCATACTGCATGTAGTGTGCACAGCAGCGCGAGTAACAATCTTTCTACAATCTTCTACAGTGCCAATCTTAGGGTCCAACCCTTACAAGATCAGCGAAGAGAGATCGCCAGTTAGCACCCTGGATCTTCCTTCCAAATACCAGTACATAATCACCTCCACAACGCTCTATTTTTTCCCTCTCTTTTTCTCTCTTTCTCTTCCCCCACTTCCCCCCGTGGCCCGTATCCCAGTATCACCTTGGTGCCCCCCAACATATCACCAAAACCTCCACACACGCCTTTTTCCCCAACCACTCACGTGCGCAAACAAAAAAAAAGAATGAGTGATTGCAGCCAACTTTTTGGTCATCAACTACACGTGGTTGCATGTTTATCTCCTCTGTTGATATCCATATCACTTCTTATCTACTTACCTGCTATATATAAAGGAACCAACGCTGGCGGCTATTTGTTAAAATCAACGAATCGTCACCGCCCACTACCAATTTTTTTTATATTACCCCAGCGTATATTTATTTTATTTTGATCCCGCCGCAAAACACATCCAATCAGCACAAAACTGATTATTCAAACAAAGGCACAGACAATTTTACATCCTGACACCTGAAACTGAAACTGCGTGATCCTCATCCCTTCAACCTTCTCATCACCACAATCCCATAACCTGCGATGGCGCCAAAATCGAACAGTACCGGCACCGTCAATACTCCTATGGAAGAAGCTACCGCAACCGCAACTGGAACTGCAACTGGAATTAGAGAACAAGATTCTTCTCCTGATACAAGAAGACTGTCAGCAATGATGGAATCCGATGAAGACTTAATCAACTTGTCCGGTGAATCACCATTGGATACTCCTAAGCTTAGAAGAAGCGATTCGAGTTCTTCGGTGTCGTTTATCGACTTGTCCAAGCTCTTGTTTGTCAATGACTTTGACTTTGGCTTGAATATCGATAGTGTCAGTGACACCACCAAGAAGAAGTTCAAAGATATGAAATTGAAGACCCAACAGAAGTTCAACAAGTACAACAATAAACAATCTAGAGACTTGGAAATCTTGAACCTCCAAGAAAAGATCAATAAACGTCTTCTGAAATTCGACCAAAGACTCCAACAAAACTTACAAAGTTCTTCTACTGAGAAATTATTCTATGCTTTGGCCGTTTTCTTAATTTCCATGTCTGGTTTCATGATTGGTAAATACCCTATTTATTTTCCTCATTTCCATACTGCTATTTTGGCAGTTTTGATGCCAATTCGTTTCTATACCTATTTCAAACAATCATTTCAATACTTTTTGGCTGATTTATGTTACTATGTGAATTTGTTACTTATGGCATTTATCTGGTTTTTCCCAGATTCAAAATCTTTATTTGTTTCTGTGTTTTCATTATCAATGGGTACTTTATCTTTTGCTGTGATTACTTGGAGAAATTCTCTTGTTCTTCACTCAATTGAAAAGACCACCAGTTCTTTTATTCATGTCATGCCTCCAGTTACCATGTTTGTGATTGTTCATGAATTACCTGAAGAATACCTTAAGGTTAGATACCCAGCAGTGGCCGGTATTGATAAGTGGAATTTTATTAATGGTATTATTTGGACTTCTTTCTACTACACTGTCTGGCAAGTATCTTATCATTATTTCATCACTATTAGAAGAAAAGAACAAATTGATAAAGGTAGAGTTACTTCCTTCACTTTCTTAAAAAAGAAAAATGCAAAGACTCCTCTTGGAAGATTCGTTTCCTCACTTCCATACCTTTGGATGCAAACTCTTGCTTTTACTTTAATTCAATTTGGTTATCAGCTTTTAACCATGATGTTCTGTCCAATTTGGTTTACCTATAAGCATTTATGTGGTGCATTTGTATCTACTATTTTCATCTGGGCAAGTTATAATGGTGCCACCTTTTATATTGATGTCTTTGGAAAGAGATTAGATAAAGAAGTGGAAAGATTAAAGAGTGAAGTTCTTGCACTTCAACAAGAAAATCAAAAATTACAATATTCCCCAGTTAATGAACCTCAATCAATCTCCGACGATAATATCAAGCCTTTAAATGTTTCTAATAGTTCCCCAGATAATGCTTCAGATAGCTCATCTCAAACTATTTCTGAAACCACTGACTCTAAGCTTGGTGAATTATCTGAAACCAAAGATGGTTCCAAAGACTCTGCATCTCAACCAGTTGAAACTCACTAATGGATTAGAATAAAGCCATTAGTCTATAGAACAAACTGATTTTTTACATCTCCTTTACTTCTCTGTGTTTACCCACCATTTTTGGACTCAATAGTCCTAATACATGTTTTGCTAACAATAAAAGTTGTAGATATACCCAAGTAGAGAATAAAATATAGAGCACCAATAAACCCATCAGTTGTAGCTTAATATCACCATCACCACCATGGAGAGGGTAAAATAACATACAAATAAATAAATAAATAGTAAAAATTAGCCGTAACTAGATTCAAATATAATTATTGTGTTAAGTATAATGAAAGAAATGGTTGAAATATAGAAGAAATGCCCTAGAAATAGAATAAAATACACTAGAAATAGACTAAAAGTACTATAAAATGCATTAACAATAGCATGAAAATGGCCAAAAAAATTCCAAAATATTCAATTACCCCCTTACCCAATTTCCAGAAACTTTCTTCGCATCAATAACCTCTTATACACATTTTTTACCCTCTTTATACTACCCTAAACATGTTTACCCATTTCTCTTACTCTCAGACACACTCTCGCTAAACTACAGTTTCGCACCTTTTACATGTTCGCACCCGATCCATACAGGTTAGTCACACTACCAGATAAGCTACACTAACTATACACCACAAACAGCCACATACAACCACCCACAATACCACCAAAACACTCCAATAAAAAATAGCAAACTTGATAGTAATATCCACTCTCGGACATTAAACCCCGTAGACCCCTCCCCCACTCTATTTCCCTCCTCGTTCACTCGTAAATCCCCCTTACCAACTTCCCCGAACTGTCTCACTACTCTCACTCTCGCTACCACTCTCACTACTCACCATACCGGTCGTGTGCACAACATTAAAATTTTAAACCTAGTGAAAAATTCAACCAACAACCATTACTTAATCAATAAAATATAACCTCAATAGTCGTTGGTTGTGTCGGAGATGTTCAGGTGTAATTTTCCAATAACGAGACTTGGCCAAGGTCTTTCTCAACGACTCTTGTCGACTTCCAGAGTCGCCATGCAAGAAAACTCCAAAGTAAAGGAACATCTTGACTTTTTATCCAAATACTATTC
The DNA here is from genome assembly GCA_030568535.1 of Suhomyces anneliseae. NCBI lineage: Eukaryota > Fungi > Ascomycota > Pichiomycetes > Serinales > Debaryomycetaceae > Suhomyces > Suhomyces anneliseae. The sequence goes on along the minus strand of JAJMGB010000003.1, from coordinate 134,663 downwards.
ACCACAATTATTACAAAGTATTAAGATTACTGAATCATTGGTGGATCCACAAGAAGTATTAGAAATGAAGAAGAAGGGATTCAGAGGATTTTCCAAAGTAGCACCAACTCAAAAAGAATCTGATTATTCTATGACTGATGCTAAATGGGAAGAACCGGTTGTTTTCCCAAATCAAGCCAATAAATCATCACCATATCCAGAAATTCCACAAATAGCTAGTGCTGATAGAAGTGATTTGAAAATAAGATTCAAAGAAGGTGGTTCTGGTAAAAGAGTTTTCCAAAGAGATAATTTAGCTGGTGATATTGCTAAATTAACTGGTTTAGAAGAAAATTATATTAAATCATTATATGTTCGTCCAATTATTATGAAGAGAGTTTCCAATAAAACTTCTAAAGGTAACATTCCAAGTTTCTTTGTTATGACTATTGTGGGTGATAAAAAGGGTACTATTGGTTTAGGTATTGGTAAATCAAGAGATGGTGTTAGAGTGGCTGCTCGTAAAGCTCATTGGAATGCTATTAAAAACCTTACTCCAATTCCAAGATATGAAGAAAGAACCATTTTAGGTGATGTGGAATATAAATATCATGCTGTTAAATTATTTATTAAATCTGCTCCTGCTGGTTTTGGTTTAAGAGTAAATAGAAATATTTTTGAAGTTTGTCAAGCCGCTGGTATTAAGGATCTTAGTGGTAAAGTTTATAAGTCCAGAAACCCAGTTTTGGTTGTTAAGGGTTTTGTTGAAGCCTTGACCAAGCAAAGATCTATTGAAGATTTGGCAGCTGGTAGAGGTAAGAAGATTGTGGATTTAAGAAAGGTCTATTACTCCAATTAGAGTGATAAATTAAAAAAGAAAAGAACAAAAGAAGAAAAAAAATTCGAGGATAATTTGACATAATTTTTCATGTTTGAAAATTGTCTAATTGTCTCTTTTTGACCTTCGGTGGTCCCAGTCAATAGCCGAACTAATGGCGTTAGCATCTTGTATATATGTGTATTATACGCACTAGAAGAAAGAGGAAGCGATGGACGAGCCGAATAAGGTGAGCATTCGCTAGTACTGTAGAATTGTAGTTACAGGTGAAGATACGTAGAGTTTAGGTTGAACCAAATGCAACAAGTGCGATTTTAGGTTTTTAAAGGCTATGCAATTTGTGGTGCTATGTATAAGTTGCACCTCGTAAATATACGAAGCCAATGGAGTCAACAACTAACCTATTTATGTGGCATCCTAATTAGCTTACCAGTAACATGGTGTAACAAAAATGCCCCCATGGCTCCATACAGTCCTCTGTGTGGGGATACCTTCTACACATTACCTGTCACATTATGCGTACATTGGAGATTATGAGCATCCACTAATTCGGTGCTTATCACTACCTAAAATATACCCAATTGTACAGTACGTATATGCAATTACACCCAGTCAATAACCACATTAGTCACATTTGACCACTAATTCAGTAATACCCTATGTACCACTGCTTCACCCACTTGTTCCTCGTTTTCTTCTTCTCGTAAATATGTCTATTTGTGGCCCTCTATTCCGCCTCTAATTACCCTATTTAGTCCGCACCCTACACTAGTCAGATCCACTAACAAAAAAATATACTACTGTAGCTCTAATGAGACAACAGACACGTCAACACATAATCACCAGCCACACACCCCCTCTCCCATCCCTCCTTTTACAGTTTACCGTACCTACACCCCAAACCTGTACTCCAATGACCTTCCTACCCTAATTTGTCTTCTCTACCAGTTGCCAACTGCCGTCTGTTAAAGTTGCTAGGCTCTGGAGTTGCCACCATCTAGCAGTGATAGTGTCACGTGACCCCTCTTGGGAATAGCCGTTCACATTCATTTTCTGGTCGTTTGATTCCAACCAACTTCAACGTCAATCAGTCACAACTCCCAACGTATTTCAACAAATGGTGGTAGACACGACATACTACGAGTTGCTCTCGATCGAGACCACTGCAACTTCCTTAGAGATCAAGAAGGCCTATAGAAAAGCCGCTATCAAATTACATCCTGATAAGAATCCAGATGACCCTCAAGCTGCTGCCAGGTTTCAAGAAGTAGGAGAAGCGTATCAAGTTTTAAGTGATGAGACATTAAGAGCCAAGTATGATAAGTTTGGTAAACAAGAATCCATTCCTCAGGCTGGTTTTGAAGATCCAAGTGAGTTTTTCTCTATGATATTTGGTGGTGAAGCATTTAAAGATTGGATCGGTGAATTGTCTTTATTACAAGAATTGAGTAAATCCGCAGAATTGTCTGGATATAATGATGAAGAAAAGAAGGAAGAGCCAAAGGAATCAAACGATGCCTCTGCCAGTACCAGTACCAACACCACCGCCGACGCTAACACCAACACCAATACTTCCACTAATATAGACTCCAACCAAGAAAAGAAGCAACATTATGATGATGATGATACTCACTCATCCTCAACTGCTGGTAAACCAAGTGGTCCTCTTTACCTCCAAGCAGAAGGCCAGGACAGCCAAGTTGGTGCTTCTACTGGCAAGAAAGAACTCACCAAAGAAGAAGAACAAGAATTAAAGAGAAAGGAAGAGTTAGAAAAGTTTGAAGAAGAATGCAGAATCAAGAAGATTGAAACCAGAAACGAGTTGGTCAAGAAATTGGTTGAAAGATTATCATTATTTACTGAAACTGATATGAAGGATGATGTTGCAGCCTCATTCAAAGAAAAAATGAGGTACGAAGCTGAATCTTTAAAGATGGAAAGTTTTGGTTTGGAAATTTTACACTGTATTGGACATATTTATAAGAACAAATCCCGTATTTTCTTGAAGAATCAAACCTTCTTTGGATGGGGTGGATTTTGGTACTCTGTCAAAGAAAAGGGTGGTGTTGTTAAAGATACCTTCAATACTGTTTCTTCAGCATTAGATGCTCAAAAAACCATGCAAGAATATACCAAGATGCAAGAAGATAATGAATATCATGCTAAGCAAGAAGCTGAAGAAAATAAAGAAGACAAGAAGGAAGATGCTCAAGCAGAAAAAGAAAAGGAAGGAGCTGAAGAAGCTGCCAAGAAAGCTGAAGAAAAGATCGAAGAAATGAAGAAGGTACCAGAAAAACATACCCCAGAAGAAATCGCCGAAATGGAGAAATATTTAATGGGTAAGGTTTTGGCTGCTGCATGGTCTGGATCTAAGTTTGAAATCCAAGGAACTGTCAGAGCAGTTTGTGATCTTATTTTAGATGATAAGGAAATTCCACTTGAAGTGAGAGTTGCTAGAGCTAAAGCATTGAGATTAATTGGTGATGTTTTCATTGCAGTTGATAGAACCGAAGCTGAAGATGAAGAAGCAAGAGTATTCGAAGAATTAGTGGCGGAAGCAAGTAAGAAGAGAGAAAAGAAGCCTAAGGCACAACCTGAAGAAGCTGCTTCTGCTTCTACTGAAGTTCCACCACAAGCTTAAAGCCTGATTACGATAGATATGCCTATATAGAACAGTAAATAACGAAAGTGAACTAATAATTTTTTAAAGCTATTTAAATGAAGTGGTTGCAATTTGTAATAGATAAAGTGTAAATTGACTGTAATTGTGGCATGTTGTCTCATGTTAAGAATTACATTTAATGACGTACCACCTCGTAAACCTTCGTAAAAACCGCATATATCATACATCTACATAAACTAAAAGTAACTAATGGAATTTACAGTTTTTTTAAGGTTAACTCCATTACTTTTTATCAAGTGGTATTTTCAAGCGTCTAGTTTCGCGTGTTACAGGTTGTAAGTTGTAGATCGACAGGTTTATCGCCCTGACTATCCCCCCACCATTCCTGCACCTGATTCAAGACGTCACTATGGCTCCTGATAACAGAAGTAACACTGTGTATCAAGACTCCTCGACATTCCACGAGTCTACTCGATCCAGAACACTTTGCTTGCATTCAATTGCCCTTTGCATCACCACATCTTGTCTCAAACGTCTCCACAATTCCCAAAATTATCACCATCTTACAGTCCCACAGTAGAAGTTGAAACTGATCTGAATCACACCATTTGACTGGTTATGACGGACGAAAACACCCGGTTATTACGGTCTCCAAGAAGAGACTCGCCAATTAGGCGTCCAGCCCTCTATACTGTTCCCTCGTCACAATCGCTTCGGAGCTTAAAAACATTGAATGATCCTACCATCAACACCTACCTTGAAGCACTAGACGATGAACCAGTAGGATGGAAGATATTCAATAAGATCTCGAACTTGGCTTCTGGAAAGCCAGAAAAGACAATTGATCTTTATGCATATTTGGCCTACTATATTCCAATTCTCAATTGGCTTCCTAAATATAGTGTAAAAGAATCTTTGGCTGGTGATATACTTGCTGGGCTTTCATTAGCATCATTTCAGATTCCTTTAGTAATGTCGTTTGCTACTTCCTTGGCTCACTTACCACCCATTACCGGTTTATACTCTAATATTATTGGTGCTATAATGTATGCTATATTTGGCTGTGTCCCTATTTTGGTGGTTGGTGCATCTCCATCAACTGCTATTATGTATGGACAAACCATTGAACTTATTAGACATGATAAACAATTTCATGATTTCTCGGAATTGGAAGTTTCCTCCGCTATTACTTCAATTTTGAGTGGAATTCTTTTAGCTAGTGGATTGTTAAGATTGGGTTTTCTTGATAGTGTATTGAGTAGAGCATTATTGAAGGGTTTTATTGGTGCTATGGGTTTTATAATGATTATTAACGAACTAAGTACAGAAATGGGATTATCTGAATTAGCATTGACTCAGCCTCACAAAACAGTGCTTGATAAATTCTTATTTGCAGTTCGTAACTTTGATCAAGCTCATACACTTACCATGATAATTTCAGTGGTTACTCTTGCCATAGTTATTGGTATTAAAACTTATAAGGAGATATTGATCAATAGGTATAATATGAAAAAGGCGGTTTTTATCCCAGAAATTCTCCTGATGGTAATAGTTGCAACTTTCTTGTGTTGGCATTTTAAATGGTACGAAAAAGGAGTGGAAGTCATAGGAGATATTTCATCATCTAATCATACACTCAAAATTGTAAATCCATTCCAATTAAAGAAATTAGCTTTATACGAGAGAACCTTTTCAATTGCTTTTCTCAGTACTCTCTTAGGATTGTTTGATTCCACTACTGCTACCAAGTCTTTGGGTACAAAATATAATTATAATGTTTCTTCGAATCGTGAATTAATTGCTTTAGGATCAGCTAATTTGGTGGTCGGTTTATTTAGTGGTTTACCAGCATTTGGTGCTCTTGGAAGATCAAAAATCAATATCTTATCTGGTGCTACTACCCCAATGGCTGGAATTATTATGGCTATTTGCTCCTGCTTTGCCATAGTCTATTTGCTTCCTTTATTATACTATTTACCGGAATGTGTATTGGCATTGACCACCACCGTGATTGGTATTACTGTCATTCAAGAAGTACCAGCCGATCTTAAGTTCTTCTACAATATTGGGGGTTATGATGAAATTATTACCTTCTTAATTATCTTCTTAACTACTCTTTTCTGGAGTACACCTGCTGGAGTTTCCTTGGGAGTTTTGGTGGCTGTTATTAGAGTCATCAAACATAGTTCAAGATCAGGTATCCATATTTTAGGTAGAATCCCCCACACTTCAATCTTCCGCAATGCTGACGAATTGATAGAAGAAAGTTTTGCAAATTTTGCTGATGAAGAACCTGTGAACTCTGATTCCCTGGTCGGTAGACCAAGCCAAACAGTTGATAAACTTTCACATTTGATATCAGAAATTGAAGATATTGAAGGAGTTTTAATAATCAAAATCCCAGAACCTTTGAATTTCGCAAATGTTGGCGATTTAAAGGCTAAACTCACTAGAATTGAGAAATACGGTACATTATTGGTTCATCCTTCCCAACCTCATTTAAGAGACTTTAACAATAGCACTATCAGATCGATTATTTTTGATTGCAAAGGCATGAAACTGATTGATACTTCTGCCACTCAAGTACTACATGAGATCGTAAAAAGATACACAGAAACTGATCATATAAGAGTGTGTTTTTCCAGACTTCCAGTAGAGAATAAAGTCAGAGAAAAGTTTAACAAGTCGGGAATTACGACTTTAGTCAATAATAGTTTTAGACCTCATGAACCAAGTGGATCCACGCCTCCAGGATCGTCTGCAGGAATGGGTGATGGGTTCTTCTTGAGTATTGAGAAAGCATTAAGCTCTTTAGACCACTAAAAACATCAATTACCAGCGACTGAACTGGGCATTAACAATTTAATAAACAATAATTTTTTATATTGCTGTAATTATCACCCCATTTTGAAACTTCTCCAGTCGCACAATACACAATATAGCCTTAGATAAACAAGATACGACAATAAAAAATTGGTATTTATTACGTAATCTATTACTAATTTGATCGGCCAATCGTAAAGCTTCCATAGACAATCTCCATTAAACCAAATATACGTCCCCTAAACCAGATTACATCTACATAATCAATCTCCCTGACCCTCTCGCTACCCATGCCACCCCTTTTCCATCGCAAACTCCCAGATCCCATCGGTGATATGGCCCAGGTACCGACCTGCACACAGTCCATACACAAGCAAATATAGTCACGAATCTGAACCCCCAAATCTCCAACTACTCCACCACAACTTATTTTGCATTTCCTTTCGTTTCATCATGATAAGGCATTCCAGAAGACTATTGACGTCCAGTCTCACAAAGGCCAATCGGAGGCCTCCAAGACCAGTGAAAAAAGTCATACCCGTCAAAATCGGTGATGTCAAGTTTGACTACTACGATCTTGTAGTTAGAACACCAACACATCCTACACATCCTATAGAGGCCAGTCTTATGAGTGAGAGAGATCTCAAGAAGTTGAGAAAACATACCAAAACTACCTTCGAAGGAAATTACCATATAGATCCAGATCTTACTCCAGAAGAGAGAATTGCTCGAGTGTTTGGCGGTAGAATTAAAGGTGAAGCACCACAATCTTCCAGTAGAGTTTCTAGAGGAGAAGCAAGGGTGATTGCAGGTATAACGGTGCCAGCCAAGCCCATTGAGCCTGATAATTGTTGTATGAGTGGTTGTATCAACTGTGTTTGGGAATTGTATGAAGATGATATCAAGGACTGGAATGAGAAGAGAAACATAGCGGCCGAAGCATTGGCCAAGAGAGGCGGTAGATGGCCCGAAGATTTCCATGCTCCAGTCCTGAAGTTACAAAGAGAAAACTTACCATTATCATTGGCTGACAAGAGTGACGAGGAGTTGCGCCCTAACCAAAGCTCAGAGAAGATCGAAGATGAAGAGTCTTGGGGTAACGTTCCTGTGAGTATCAAGGTGTTTGCCCAGCTTGAAAAGAAGATGAAGGCCAAGAGAGCACAACGTGAAAAGGAACAAGAAAGCTCAGGTACCCAAGCAGGTGCACCACCAGCACCATAAAGCAACCACGAAAGTGATTTGCTCCAACATTGATGAAATAAAAAAGAATACAAAAAAGTTCAAAACCCATTGCTTTGTCACATTTACACTATAAAAGCATTTTAACATTGACACTAACATTGATAAGTGGATACTAAGCAACCTCAAGTTATAAACTACATGTCTACTTGACGAACCAGATCCGCTCTCGTGCTGGACTACATGTTCAGTACTGTATTATTTATTTGTTACATAGAATAGAATTCAATGTACTTCATTATCGATTTATAGCGTACTTTTTATCAATCTATGATTGTTGTACTTTGTCTCTGCTCACAAGATTAATTCAATCCATGAGACAAGAGTAGATGGCATTTAACCACGGCTGGTATTTAAAGCAACAAAAGGGACCAACTAAAACATTGAATAATAAAAGCAACACAATCATTAAAAAAGAAAACCATTTACACAGCTTCCATAAATACTGTATTCTCTTTCACCATTCAAACATCACGTTGGTTTGGGTTCTAAATTTCATTTCATACCACCACAAATTAAACACCTGAAATATATGGATATAATCAACTTATCTAATCCAAGCTAACACCCTTCTTCTTGTAGAAGTCCTTGGCTTCTTCGATTTGGACCAATAATTCCTTGTACTTGTTTTCCTTGTCCTTGAAGGTGATAATACCCCAACCTAAAGTAGCCAATGCATAGGATCCAAAGGTAACTAAACCCCACCATGGTAAAAATGGCAAGATTTCATCGTGGAAAGTTTGGGTGCTTGGGATGACGCCAGCGTATAAGGCGAAGTAGGTGGCGGTTAATGCGAATGCTGCCAAAATGGCTTCGGTGGCCTTGGTCATTGTGGAATGATGGTGTTGGATAAACATATAACCGTGTCTTTTTGGGGTGACGAGTGAGTCACGTGACGTACTTTTCAAATTTACTAGGACGTGTCTATATGTAGTAGTTAAACCGCGCATAGAAAATGTAGTGTGAGTTATTGAATCAAAAATGGATGGTTACGTAATATTAATGAATTAGTTTATAGTCGTTATTTTATATAGTACAGTTTCAGAGGTAGGTGGAAATTGAATTGTTTGGAATTTATTGCTTATTCCTCAATAGAGTCTTGTTTAATAAAACCAACCAACTCGTCCAATTTTTTGGAGATTTGAGGATTAAATTGATGGATCTTCTTCATAGTATCTTCAAAATTAGTTGAAAGAACTTCATCACCATTTTCTGCATCTGCCATCTCTATGTCACCTTCATCATCAACATCATTAGCATTTTCATCATCATCCGCACCTATTTCTTCCTCTTCTTCCTCTTCTTCTCCTTCATTTTCTTTCTTTTCGGATTCATCATTTTCAGTATAATCAGCTTCAATAATTTTATAGATTTTTGTTTGATCAATAGCTTCTTCTTTTACTATTCTATTAAGCTTATACCTCACAATTCTTCTGATAACTTCCATGGTTTGTTTATTGATCCAACCATCTTGGAAATCAGGCACATCTCTTAAGAATTCTTTACCCATTTGTTTTTGATTATCTTGAATAATTGTAGTGATATCTAAATCTGTGATGTCTCCAATTTGATATGTGACTGTAGATGGTAAAGAGACACCATTGAAAAACAAATATTCAGATACGGCTATTTGTCCTGGACTATCGCCTTCTTCCCATTTTTTGATATCTTCTTGAGATATGGTATTTGGAATAATTCTTTGAGTCACTTGGTTAGGTAACACGAATTTTAATCCTGCAATTCTGAAATATTCACTTTGATAAATCCAGAATTTACTATCACTTTTTGGGTCTACTCCAAACTTAACATTACAAAATCTCCATGGTCCACTCTTATAGATAAATGAAACATAAGGTAATGCTTGTTTGATGAATTTCTTAAGTTCTAATGGTACAATATCTTCTAATTGTTTTCTTAACCATATTGGTTTGATCTCGAACACTTTAGATAACCAGTTCATACATTGTAAGAGTTGATAATCAGGAGAATTCACTGGATGGTTTGCACTTTTAAGGAGCTTGAGGTTTTCAATTAATTCTTTGGCTGGTTCTGTTGGTACCACTTTGGTGTTATAGTCAATCATTTTAGTGTAGAGCTTGATAGAATTCTTGGTAGAAACAACCTTGATTTCTCCACTTTCCAAGTCTTTAACTGCTGTGGTGAATGGATTCTTTTGGTATTTGTAATCGAATGGGAACCTTATAGGAGAAAGAACTGGTGGAGGAGGAAGCTGATGGTCAAAATTCTTATAATAATTCAAATCCTTGTAATCAGAAATTCCCATTAACTTTTCATTCTTTTCGAAATATTTCTGAACATCATCATAACTCTTAAAGTTTAATAATGATTTATTGAAATCTTGGACCATAGTATTGTTTTTGGTGGTGATTTGAAAGTCTGCAATTGATTTAAACAGATATGTTTTATCAATAATTGCAACTGGTTTGACTCTATGGGTGGGAGTTTCTTCATTTTTATTATTTAACTGGATCAAATCTCTTATAGAATATTTTCTAGGATTTTTGGCATAGTCATCTGGTATACTTTTGGTAGGTATAGACACTTTAAGGAGAACCTTTTCACTAGTATTATAACTTGATTGGATTGGATGATGGAAAGGATCCGATCTTAATCTCAATTCCAACGTATTCTCGATCGACGTGTGGTTATACGTGTTCCCCGCCTTGTTGGACGAATTTATCACTTGTTTGATCTTGTCTTTACCTCCGATCATCTCTATAGCTTTATCGGAGTTCTTCACTATCAAAGGAAGTTCCACTGCAGAAACATGGGGAATATCCATCGAGTGATGCTGAGCAATTGGCTTCGACATATTGGGATTGGCACGTGCTTTATATGTGGGAGGAAGTGGTTTAAAAACTGATACTTTTGGCTGCTTGTCTGATGAGTTGTTTATGATGGCTTGTTGACAGTTTGGGGTTTTGGGGTTGTTGTTCTGTGTGCAGGACGTGATCTTTGAGTCAAGTAGTATAATGTGGAGTAGGAGAAAGAGGGCGTACAAAATAGGAATAAAATATAGAAAACACGTGAATGAGGTTTATATGATGGTTTTAAATATCACAACGTTTTTCTGGAAGATTTTGGTGTGTTTAAGACCAAAGTGTTGCAGCCATTATCTGTTATAGATACATCAATATTCCTAATTTTGCAGCTAATAAATTATTCAATTAGAAAGTATTTGATGAAATCTCTTGATTTAGATGCTTCTTTCATTGTTAGCTCTTTTATAATATGATCTTTTTATTTTTGAATTTTTTACAAGAAAATGAAAATAAATTTAATTATTGAAATGCCAATCGACATGGACATGTGATACTTGTAGTATAGTGAATACTGTTTGATAGGTCCTAATTTTATAGGAAAAGAATAAAATTAGCGGAAGATGCTTATACCTAATTCTTCCATTGTTATTTTTGTTGTGGACCCTTTCTTTGTCGTAATTTGAGTCTATATAATTTCCAAAAATCCATATACATTGAAATTGGATACTAAGGGGAAATGAATTATCCTTGGATATCTTTATTAATTAGTGGCAACTATGTTGTCACTTTCCAAAAATTGGATTGAGTAGTCAACATACCATATATTCACTCCTGTGGTCACAGGGCGAAATAAATCTTATACCTATGTGTTACCTAATGATTTTTTTCATTCGCCCCAGTAGCTTAATTACACCAATATAGTTGAAATCAAAGCCAGGAAATAAGTCTAACACTATGTAGTCACTCTCACAAGTCTTGTTATTACCTTTTGTCATTAGAAATCAACGCTGTCTTTATTGACATGGTAATCATCTTGAGTGTTGAGTCTTATGGGGATTTTTTGTGTTCTCGTATTTCAACACATTTATGAAATCAATTGAGTAATAATGTTAAATTTACAGTTGAAATAAAATTGGATTAATTATTGTATCTTATAAACGAAATATTAATAAATCTGTTTCATCGCTAATTTCGAATTGGACTAGTACACAGTTTTTGCATTCAATTGTTGTACCAAGTAGATTAAAAAGAAAAATAATGAGACCAGTATCAAATACTCCCATTTCGACAAATCAGGGCACCCACACAGTCCTACTGAAGAATGCTTCTTGGTAACCAACTTTTGAACACCTCAATTTCACGCCTCGATTTTTGCATTAGTTACTACAAAGGAAAGAATTGCCCCTTATTACAATCCCTTTGAAAGTTGAGCAATCCACATTGTAGGCTTATTTTCTTTATTCAATAGGATATATTCTTTCCTGCAATACTGCGTGTAAATATGTGTCAAATGAAATGTGGGTATGAATATAAGGTTTTAAAATTTGCCAAAAGAAAGTTTTGAGGTAAATTATTGATATTTTAGATTTATATGAAGATGAATTAGGTCCCTTAATTTAAAAAATTTTATTCAATCTTGCACTATAAGGATTCCAACCTATAATATAAGTCAGTTTATTTCAATATTCGATAAAAACTATCAAATACCAAATAGCTTAAAAAATGATCTTAGGATCTGGATTACTTAGACTTGTTATTGGAACTACAACCAACAATAATGAAAACCAAGTAGAAAATCAATTCGAAATTCAGCGTGAAGATCAGGGAGAACACTTGAAAGAAGATCAAATACAAGACCAAGTGAACAATCAAGGTTCTAAAATCTTGGAAAACAATCTGCCAAGCTCCGAAGAATGGACTGAAGTGGAGCTTAATAGCTCCTTGAGTGAATTAGAAGGCATTGAGGACTTAAGTATCAATAATACTAATGATAATGATCTCGATTCCCATGAAAAGAACGTAAAGCATAAAGAAAATGAAAATGATAATGAAAATCAGAAAAAGGTAGATAAAGAGGAATTCAAAGAGGAATACGATGAAAAAAGAGCCTTTGTTGAAAAAAATCAAACTAATTTTAAATCTATGAATAGTCTCACTTTGGATTTATATAACTCTCAAAAAGTTTTGAAAGCTCCTGGAAATACTAGAGAATTGGTTTCCATGTGTATCGCTTGTACTTGTGGGGGTAGAATTTATTATATGATGAAAGTAAGTAAGGAAAAAAGAAAGCTACACCACAAGTTATTCCCATGGGCATTTAATGGAAACCAAATAATAGTTTCAAAGATGTGTAAGCTTGGCCATTATCTTGTCTTTTATTTCAGCAAAATTGCAACTTCTTCTAATGAGATCAGCAAATTAGGATGTGATAGTTCACAAATTTATAAAAATATTGGTGGTGATCATATTTGGGCCAGAAGACGTAGATTAACGAGCATCAGTAAGGTGAAATGGAAAGTTTTATCAGATCAAGCTAGGTATAAATTTGATTGGGAGTTGGCAAACGGTTTTTATCTATTATTGAATTTCGAAGGAAGATATGCTGATCAGGAACACGAATTATTTCAATAAATACCCGAAAGGTTTATTACAATTCGATTTCCAGTCGCTATTCGGGTTTTCTTCTTTATTAAACTAATTCTACTAGTATATACTTTAAACTTTTCCTTGATTTTAGGTGAAGTATTTAGGGGAAAATATATAGTAAATACTAATTACTGAATTTGAAACTATTAAAGTGACTTGATTGTCTTGTTAAGGAAATAATACCAGAGTGTGGTTTACGCAAATAATGAACCCCCTCATTTTTATTACTTCCTTTCGCATGAACTTGCTTGAGAAACGCTTTGTTTAAAGATGGATTGGGAAACATTTGAGCAATACTTGGTCTAAATTAGTATGATAATTTAATTCAGGGTACTTCCTTTTTAATGGAGATCACCAAAATGAGGATCTTATTCAGTGCTCTTGTTTTTCCAACAACATTATTCCAATCTTTTTCTCCTGAATTCACCAAACACTAGCAAATTCCTTTAGTGTAAGAAATGACAGAAACAGTTTCTAGGGAAACGAAACTTCCCAGAGCCCCAAGAGAACCAAGAGAACCAAGAGCTCCCAGGGATCCTAGAGATCCTAGAGATCCTAGAGATCCTAGAGATCCAAGAGAACCAAGAGCACCTAGAGCGCCTAGGGCCCCAAGAGATGCTAGAGAGTCCAGAGAATCTAGGTGTCCAAGAGAACCAAGAACCCCAAGAGAACCAAGAACCCCAAGAGAACCAAGAACCCCTAGAACTCCAAGAGCTCCAAGAGAGCCAAGAGTCCCAAGGACTCCAAGTACTTCTAAGAAATGAGCAACATGAATTATCTCTTGCTCTTCTAGTTCTGCAATCAATACTCTTTGATTTCTCTTCATTTCGAAAGTGATCTTTTTAGTGATACTAAACCCTTGAAAATGTCTATGATGGGAAGGCAATTTATGGAAAACAGCTTTCCAAATAAGATATTAAGTAGATAATGTTTTTAATCTTCATTTAGCTCACTGTAAATACCTAATTGTGTAACATATTTGGTGTATGATGGGGTCTTTAATGTTCGATGTGTAGTGTATAAAGGACTTTTTTGCACCCAAGAAAGTGTGGGGTTGAGAATTTCGGGTTACGTAATCATTATTCACCACCGTTTCGTATGAGTAGACAATCAAGGCATGAACGTTACGACCAGATGAATGTAAGCAAGAATTGAAGAAACTTGAATGAAAAGAGTACTAAGGCCTCTATTTCAATATGTTAAGTGGATAAATTTTACTTACTAAAGTTAATCCAACAGTACCAGAAATAAGAAATAATGCCTCATAATTGCAAGAAAGTCTTGAAAAATGGACATCAATAACTCTACCTTACTAATCAATTTACCAGGTTACAACTTCATACGTCATTTTTGATGCTCAAAATACAATACAGCTACTATCTCGGCGAATGAAATTCCCTTTTGAATATAAGTGAGATGTCCGATTTAAATGAGTTTCGGTCCAATAGCCTTATTGCCGAGCGAGATCCCTCGATAGTACTATAACGGTTATTTATTTTTGTATGAGGCTTTTAAATCAAAATGATGATCTTAGCCAATAATTTTTCACATTGGAAGGACCCATGCTACATTCCAAATTAATTGGTTTTTACCGCTTGAAACAAGCAAAAAAAATCCAGATATCATAATTTGACAAACTCACAATTGTACTGATAACATATGGCAAGTTTAATTGGTCAATTCGTCTAAAAAAAAGGTTAACATACTAAAGTGAACGAGTTCCTCGGATCTACACACTCGCTCACTTCCACCATACTCACCAGTCCACGTGATGAGATCAAATTCTGGGGTTCGCATTTTCGGAGTCAGTCGGTCTAAAGGGCGCAACCTGATTGGTCGGTCCTCCCTGACAACTAAGGTGTACTGTGATAGTTTATACCCGATTTTATCCATTTATCATCCATTGACTATAGATCCCGCCTTTATTATACCATAGTAAACCCACCACCGGATCTCCGACCGGAATTGTCCTCTACAAAATGTATTTTTTAAATTCACTTTTGACCCTTTATTTAATTTATATCCCCTAAAATAATTCGGCGTTTGTCTCTCACTCTCACTCTCTCTCGGTGTGAAAAATCTCAATATATTTAGAGCCACACACCCGACGAAATTTAAATTTCTACTACTACTACTTTCTTCTTATTTGAATTAGTTAAAGATGTTGTCTAAAATCGCTACTAGATCCTTCTCTTCTTCTGCTTCCACTGCCTACAAGGTTGCCGTTTTAGGTGCCGGTGGAGGAATTGGTCAACCATTGTCCTTATTGATGAAGTTGAACCACAAGGTTACTGACTTGGCTCTTTACGATTTAAGAGGTGCTCCAGGTGTTGCCGCTGATGTTTCTCACGTTCCAACCAACTCTACTGTTAAGGGTTACAACCCAGAAAACATCAAGGATGCATTGACCGGTTCTGATGTTATTATCATCCCAGCTGGTGTTCCAAGAAAGCCAGGTATGACCAGAGATGATTTATTCAACACCAATGCCTCTATTGTTAGAGACTTGGCTAAGGCTGCTGCTGACCATGCTCCAAACGCTGCCGTTTTGGTTATTTCTAACCCAGTTAACTCTACTGTTCCAATTGTTGCTGAAGTCTTCAAGTCCAAGGGTGTCTACAACCCAAAGAAGTTATTCGGTGTTACCACTTTGGATGTTTTAAGAGCTTCCAGATTCGTTTCTGAAATTGCCGGTACTAACCCAGTTAACGAAAAGGTCACTGTTGTTGGTGGTCACTCTGGTATCACTATTGTTCCATTGTTATCTCAAACCGAACACAAGTCTTTGGACACTGAAACCAGAGATGCTTTGATCCACAGAATCCAATTCGGTGGTGATGAAGTTGTTCAAGCTAAGGATGGTGCTGGTTCCGCCACCTTGTCTATGGCTCAAGCTGGTGCTAGATTCGCTGGTGCCGTTTTGGACGGTTTAGCTGGTGAAGCTGATGTTGTTGAACCATCTTTCGTTGACTCTCCATTGTTCAAGTCCGAAGGTGTTGAATTCTTCTCTTCCAGTGTTACCTTAGGTACCGAAGGTGTTAAGACCATCCACAACTTGGGTGAATTATCTACCCACGAAGAAGAATTGGTCAAGACCGCCAAGGAAACCTTGATCTCTAACATCAAGAAGGGTGTTGACTTCGTCAAGCAAAACCCATAAATATAACAAATTAACCTAAAATATTAAAAAAAAAGTATTTTAATTTGGTTATGTTATGTATATTTAAAGTAAATAAGTAAAGTATATATATTATATATATATTATTATGTGAATAATGCAACTGTAATAAGATGCAGGGAAGTCTTGTAATTATCAAGTGTAGAGGTAAGAGAAGGAATCAAGAAAAAAAAAATTATGTAGGGCTAGAACAGTGACGTAATTGAAGAATAAACTACTGGTATATAAATTTAAAGTAAACTAATAGCGGGTCAAATGGTTAGATGGTTAGATGGTTAGAAATCGAAGAATAAGAAGTGCCACACCAGGGTGACGTAACTTCTATTTTAAGAAGTTCCAAGACAATTGAGTTAGAAGATCGGGCCTTTTACTTGATTTACCATAAGGCAACTTTTTTCGATCTGGACCCCGTAAAGCCCTAAATATAGTTTCATGAATTGTAATACAAATGTACAATTACGAATGGGAGTCGTCGTAACTAATTGTTTAAGTGTAAGTGTAAATGAAATGTCTAATGTGGAAATCTAGATTCTAGCCCCAAAAAAGAACATGATAGAAAAGAAAGTAAAAAAGCAACTGGTAGACTGGACTATTTCAACGTTGCTGTTGTAATTGAGGAGGATAAAGCATCTAGAATTGATCTGAGGGTACCTGGAAATAGAAATCCAACCAATCAATTTATTGGGTGTAATCAATTGACCCCCCATCATTAACCTACAACGGTCTATAAAATAATTAATAAAAAAAAAGAAGCTATTTTTCACGAATTGTTTAACCTGTATTAACCTCTTATAAATGCATAGAAACAGGAAGGCGGGTCAAGAACCCCTATAACCTGAACTAACTGATTTTTTTTTTTCTTTTTTGGTAGGACACTACACCTACTCTGCAAATCTATGCCAATTTCCCCAACAACTGGTAATGTGTCAATGATTATAGATCGACGCTGGCTGCACATTGCTGCCCAGGACTTGGGGGAAAAACCAAAATAAAACTTAACAGGTGAAAAACAACACTATTAAAAAAAAAAAAAAAAAAAAAAAACCAATGTCCTCCAACCAGAATGTGTAGATAATTTTATTCAATTTAATGTAATTTATGCAAGCCATTGTGAGACAAGAATCGCTATTACATTTTTGATTGAAATAACAGCAAATGATTCAAAAGAGTGGCGACCTACGGATGGTACGGTTGAGGGTTTATATATAATGTGGATTGAGTATTGAGTATTGAACGTGAAAAAAAATTGTTAGCTACACCACTAACTGGCAATCACATGATCAGTGGCTGCACAAGGCGGAGTGGTTGCGAAATCTTTTGACTTTTTTTTTGCGACCGTTATGCGACACACCCTATGTCCTATGTAGGTTCGAGGAAAACACATTCAGTTAGATGCACACCCCACCAATAAAATAAAAAAAAAAAATCACTGGCAAATAATTAAATAAATTTAAAGCCCCCCAATTGTAAGGAGAGGGAGGGAGGAGAGAGATCAGCAGTAGTACAGCACCTATATACACATCTTCGTATCTTAACAGTGATTGATTCGTCTATCCAACTTCCGAGGCCGTAAGACCGTTTTCAATTGTGCCTCTCGTTTAAAACATTCCTATTGTCGAGACGCTCAAGCGCCTCTAAATGCGCACTTCTGCGACAGCAAAGGTGGACGCGTCTCTCACATACTTTTTTTTACTTGTGGGTGGTGAAGCCGGAACTGGTTCGGCGTTCTGGTGCGAGTAATTTCAGTTACCAAATCGTACTAAATCAACGAGGCAAGTCCAGTGTTTTAAGGTACCAATTAGACCCAGTTGGTCCGAGTCTAAGACCCTGATAATGTAGTTACCAAAGTGCCACATGGTCCTAGGTATCAATTGGTACGATAATCGTGCCATATCATCAATTTTTCACCCTCTGTTTCATGTCTAATCTATCTACACAAATATCATTCGATCCTACTTTCACTGGCTGTATTTGTCAGTTCGCATTATCTCCGACCGACACTACATGTCCACTGAAACAGCCCAGTAAATTTGACTCTCTCTCTCTCCAAATGGATCCTCCGAACATCCCCCAGTCTCTTTCATGATATTTTTATTCCCGATACAATCCCATTGGGCCCAACCAAAGCCTACAATCACCTACTGCTTCCATCCAATCACCATATCCAACTCTACCAAGACCTCTATTATCCCATTGTCCCGAATACCTTTTTCTGGACCCTTTTTGAATCCCATTAATTCACGTCTATTTTCTAATTTTCTAACCCCTCCCCCAATCCTCATAACTCACTAGCTATTCTTTTTTTTTTTTTTGTCACTAACTATACTTTTAGTGTTTTAGTGTTTTTCTTCGGTGTGTCCCCACTCCCGTCCGGGCCTTCTAACTTAAATCCATTCTTCACCGCGCTTCCCCGGTTCCCAAGCCCCAAGCCCCAATCTTCCATCGCTGATTTTTACCCTAGTAGGACACTAACTCGCCCACTCGCTTACCTAACTTTACCTCTTTCACGTATCTCTCTCTCATTCTCTCACTCTCTCTTGCATATGTAACCTCGCTCACGTACCTCACTTACCTCACTTTCCCTTCTCACTTGCCTCACTTTACTTCACACTTTAACCTCAATCACCACGCGCTGCCAATTTGGTCCATTTCAGTTTTTGTCAAAATCCGTACCTACAAAACTTTATCAATTTACTTTTTACTCTTCTTTTAACCTTCCACCACCACCACCATTTTTTTAAATAGCTATTTCAAAAGCTTTAGTGGTGTCTTTTTTTATTGTGGGTTTCACTTCATCACCATTCCTACTTACTTGCCCTCCTATTTCTTCTTCATTGTTGAATATCATTGAGGGCTATCCCAACTATTAACATTTTAGTCTGGAATTACAGTGGGTTTCACCTTTATTACACACCACAATCAGAGAAAAAAAATTAGTGTTGATACACTATATTCTTACTCGTGTGGCGACTAGTGTCTTACTTATATACCTGGAAGTTGTTTTAACACCCCCTCCTCCTCCTCCTTCAACTGCTCCTCCTCCCACCTCATCATTACTCTTTTTGGTTGGGCTTTTTTACCGTTTCAAACACCCCCCTCCTTCTCTATCTCTCTGGTGTTAACTAACAACTTGTTTTGGTTCAACTACACTTTTGTCTATCGCTAACTATCTGAAGAACTAACTGAAGAACTGACTGACTTACTGACTGAATAACTTACCAACCAAACAAACCAGACCAAACCAAACTTATCTGCTACGCCTTTTCAATACTACAAAAAAAAGAAAGAAGGCTATCGCAAATTCCACCGTTACTGTTTTATTGAAAATAATGGATAAATACCTAATGAGTTCTCCTGCCCTGCTATCTCAACCATTTGAAGCCAATAACGACTCATCTTTTCATGTGGGCTTAGACCTTGGCGAATATGATACGGCTTCAAATGATAAACACTTCAATACCGAAGTGGTTCCGGTGACCAACAACAATAATAACCGTACTTATGGTGACTTTGAATCCATGAGTTTTATGAATTATGGAAATGCTTCCATTGCTGAAGATGCTACTTTAAATGGTGATCATTCTGAATCTACTTATATGGAAGATGCTGGCTTTGGTTCAGCTTCTACCAAATTTAGTCATTCTAAAAATGTATCACTTGATGATGGAATATATTCTTCTCAACTTCTTTCAAATCAGCATTCGAATAAAATTTCTCATCACCAATCAAATTTGTCTACTTCATCAATGATTTCAGTATCTCAAGATCCTCCTATGTATACTGATTATTCGAAGTCAAATGCTGTTGATTATAATAACATTCACAACTCGTTTTCTTCAAATACTATTTATTCTATGGAATCGATTCCTCAATTATCTTCATCAGTTTCAAATCAATCTTTATCTGATTCTCCTTCATCGGCTTTTAATAAGCCCCAACAACTTCATCTTCATCAACCTGTGGTGGCTACTCCAAGAAGAATTGGAAGAAACAAATCTTTATCGGTATCTTCGGTAACAAACCTGTACCATACTCCTTTAAGAGGTCCAAATGCATCAAATTTATCTCCAGTAAATTTGGCAAATAATCCCTCAAAAGTATCTAAAACTCCTCATGCAAAACCAAAGGGTCATTCAAGATCAAGATCTAAAATGTCTCTTGATACTCCAGTTGTGGTTGGTGCTTCTAAATCTTCATCTTTCCAAAATTTATCGGGTAATCTTAACCCATTTTATACTCCTTCAACTTTTGTTTCTCCAAGAGTTGATCAAATTTCTGGTGAACTTGATGATATAGGGACTCCTTTACCAACTCCAAGTAGTTCCAGTAGAAACAATCAAAATCATGGAGCTTTTCTTTCACCTTCAAATAATTGGAGTAACCCAACTACTACAAATTATGGTGTACCATTCCCATTGAAGAGAACTGAAACTCTTGAATCAATTAAAATTGAAGATCAAGATGATGATGCATTAAAACAATTAAAGAAAGCAAAATCTTTTTCAAGTTTCCCTCAACCAACCATGAGATCCAAAAAATCTCCACCTCAAGATTCTTTTTCAACAACTGATCTTAATCATTTAGCAAATAAACTTGCATCTTCAACCACTTCTACTACTCATGATCAAGAAGATAATATGTCTTCTAATTCTACTCCTGGTGTATTTTATGCTGGTAATTCTCCTACAAATACATTTGGTAAACCACTTACATACATTGATTCCAAATCTTATTCGGTTCCAACTACAAGTGCAGAATTTAATGATCAAGTTAGTAAAACTGGTATTGATTTATTACTGGCTCAATTTGCTCCTGATGGTTCAAATAAATTGGCTAGAAACTTATCAAAGTCAGTGATTACTCCATTCACAAAATCTTATCCAGCATCAATTGATCTAGCATCAATTGCTACTTCCCCAATGGATTCAAGTTTATCTGCTCCAACAACTATGTCTCAACAATATTACCCATCCCTGAGAAAACCAACCCCTTCAACATCTGCCCCAACATCAACTGGTTCATCTATTTCAACTGGACCAAGTTTATTACCACCAATGGCAACTTTTTCAAACCAACAACAACAAGAATTTTATAATGAACAATTTCAAAACACCCCAGCATTAGATTTATTACAAATGGATTCGAAATCACAAGCTAGTATTCCGATTTCATCAATCTCTCAATTAAGATCTATGTCTAAAATTGATATTCCAATTGTGAAAAATAATCGTGCCGATAAGAATGATAGTAAAGAAGCAAAAAAGAAACATAAATGTCCAATTTGTGAAGCAAGATTCCAAAGACCGGAACATGTTAAAAGACATATGAAGAGTCATTCTTCTGAAAAACCTTATCAATGTGATCAACCAGCATGTGGAAAGAGGTTTAATAGAAAGGATAATTTGAAAGCACATTTGAAGAAGATTCACCAAAGACAGGTTTAGAGAGTAATAGAAAATAGATTCAACCTATTTAAAGAGATAAGTTTCACTGTTCTTTGTTTCTATTTCTATTTGTATTTCTATTGCCTGTTCTGAAGTGGGAATCTTTTTTACTTTGAAGGTTCATAAGTTAACATACAAGTTCTTAGGATTAGTATGTTAAATTGTAACTTTCTAGCTCTAGTTTCCTAGTTCCTCATTTTCCATAAAATGCACACCACAGATCAATGAATAAAAATTACAAGAAAGGATACATGGATATACTATATTCATCAGATATCTTCTTGGTTAGTTGGATCATACTCTGAATCATTTTATTGGTTCGTCATTCCTTTGCATCATATCTATTTGTTATTTATTTCTCCACCTGTTACAGGTACGATGGTTAATTTAGGGTCATCTTATTTAGCTGTGTATATTAACATTATTACATGGGACTTCCGTATTATAACTTAAAGAAGATAAAGCTTGATTTTCAGCTTTAAAGTGTAGATTACTAAATATTACTGATAACAGTTATAAAAAGTGGCTAAGTACAAGTAAAACAATTCATTAACTTATTCTATTTATAGGAAACTATAACATGAGTTGACACAATTGGTTTCATATGTCAATTAGTGAAACAATTCCAAAACGTGCTCTAACAATTAAGCTGTTTAAGTTTCACGGACAACGGTATCAACAGCCTTACAGAAGTAGTCGATGTTGCTATCGTTCAAACCAGAAACATTGACTCTACCGTAACCGGTACTGTAAACGTGATGTTCAGTAGCCAATTTTTCATTTTGTTGTTCATTCAAACCAGAGTACCAGAACAAACCATTTTGTTCAAGAATTGGAGACCAGTCACCAGGAGTCTTCAATTCAACAAGCTTGTTGTAGACCTTTTGTCTGATATCCTTTAATCTCTTGGTAATATCTTCAACTTCTTGGTTCCATTCTTTAGTTAATTCTTCAGACTTGAAAACTTCAGAAGCAATTCTAGCACCCCAAGCAGGCGCGAAAGAACACATCTTTCTGAAAAGAGCGACTAAAGTAGAAGTAACATTTGGAATAAGACTACGGTCTTGAACAACAACGTGTAAAGCACCAGTTCTTTCACCATATAAACCTAAGTTCTTGGAGAAAGATTGACAAACAAGGAAATCAATGTTTAACAGGTAGAAGTATCTGATTGGCCAAGCATCTTCATCCTTATCACCACTAGCAAAACCTTGGTAAGCAGTGTCAAGAATAGGAATTAAATTGTTCTTCTTAACCAATTCAGCGATAGTTTTCCATTGGTCCTTGGAGTAATCAGCACCAGTAGGATTATGACAACAAGTTTGTAATAAAAAGATGGAGTTTTCTGGAGCAGAGTTTAAAGCATTGACAACAGCATCGAAATCAATCTTTTGAGTCTTTTCATCATAATGAGTGTAAGTATGTTCTTTACCACCAGAAAAGACAATGGTTTGGAAATAGTTGGTCCAAGCTGGAGTACCAACATAGTAGTTGTTCCAACCAGATTCTTTTAAGAAAGAAGTGGCCATATGGATGGCACCAGTACCAGAAATGGTTTGAATAGTAACAATATTGTCATTTTCAGCATGTTCACCGAAAATCACTTTTCTAGCACCTTTATTGAATTCTGGAATACCTTGCATGGTGGTGTAACTGTGACCTGGATCATTGTTGTGTAAGATTTCCTTGGCCTTCTTAACCACTGGGAAGATGTAAGAAGAACCATCTTCGGACTTGTAGACACCAATGGTAACATCGACCTTGTCTGGACTAGTATCTTTGGCAGATTGCATCATCACATTGATGATTGGGTCAGCTGGTTCGACCTCTAAAGCAGCGAATTTGGACATATTATAGGAATTAATGGGAGAAAATATGGAGGTTGGTATCAATTTTTCACTCACAATTGTATGGGTGAAGTCTATATATCTGCCACTTTTATTATATATATATATATATATATGTAACCTATGTAAGTGAATAATATTTACGAACTGTATATAAACGGCTCGGTAACCTGCGGTTACCAAAAATTTTGATCCGCCACTACGACGGCTAACCTATCAATTGATACCAATTTGGATTTGTACCGCGAACCACTTGACTGGAGTTTCCCCTCTATATGCCCCATTTTCCCCAATTGCCCGATTTGCCCTAATATACCACGGACTACTGCAAATGGTGCGATGTATGCGGTGGTAACCATCAAGGTAGAACTTTTTACCCCCCAGACTAATAATTTACTAATTTTCGAGCCACTAACTGTAAGTGACAGCCTCAAAACTGATTTGAGACAAGCGCTAATACGAACTCCGATGCCACCGAACTGCATTGATTAATGCATTAAACACCACAGAAAATGCATCAACTGCATAACTGATCATGTTACAGTTTAAATCAATTTTTTTTAAGTTGATGTGCTTTCAACGTTAACTTTAACTTTAACTTTTGGTCTACTGGTCGTGTTAGTGCTAGTCCTAGTCCTAGTGCTAGTGCTAGTGCTAGATAGTGTTAGCTTAAGTTTCTACTTAATTCTAATTAATCTTCTTTTCTTTTTGTTTATTGCAACCAATCTATACTTGTATTTTTTATATATATTTATATGGTAGCAATCTCCTTACTAATATCAACCACCAGTTGAGCATCATCATACTCTTCCCAAAATGTAATGGTAGTAGCACTGACGAATTTAGAATTGTTTAACAAAATATCTGGTTGTCCTGGTTGAGCCAATTGTTGTTTCAATTGAGTAAGAAACTCTAAATATGGAACCAAAATCTCTTGTTTCAAAGTAGTTTCATCTTGATAGAAATAAGTAATTAAATCTTGAGGTTTCACATGATGTGATGTTAAATTATGATATAACATACCAAGAGTCTTTAATTTTTCCAAGAAACTATCAATCAGGTTACTTTTGGTAGGAATTGAAATAGATGTAGTAATTAATTTTTTAATAAAGTTGGTATTTTCAGGAGTATTTGGGGTAGTTATGGTAGAATCTTTAAAAGCACTTAAATAAGCTTGAAGTAATAAGTATTGAATATCAGTACTATCTTCAACACCATCAATGACATAGTTCCATAAATCCATAAAATCAAGAATATTATCTTGATTGGTTATAAATGCAAACTTGATCAATTTGGTAATGAACTTTTGAAAGATATTCAAAATATCTTGATAATATTTCCCATTATCAACAATGATTTTAGCAAATCTAGCGAAGAAATGCTCATAATTACCCAAAACATAAATGGAATTGGTTGGAGTTAATAAATTATTCATCAAATGTAAAGATTGGATTTGAATAACATCATTAACATGAATATCAAAAAACCGTTGGAAGAATGCTTCTAAAGGCATAACTTGTTCTATAAAACCAACGATTTCTTGAAGTTTCTGTTTATTAGTGATATAATTTCCCAAATTAATAGCTGATGCTGCTAAAGTATATGGATCAACTTTAGATTGAGTGAAGTATTCAATAGATATTTGTACATCATGTTTACTATTGAAACTTTTCATGGATGATACAACTCCACTAGTAGCAAACAACTTTCTTTTAATATGAGTTTTATTAGTGAAATTATCAGGGATTTGTGGTATAAGTTTTAAAACTCTTTGATTAATATTTATGGAAGAAAAGTCCAAATCATCATATGCAGTTAAATAAGCAATAGTATCTGAGATATAAAGAGTGATTTCATCAAGGTCATAAAGGTCCAGCTCTTCATCATCTTCGGAGTCTTCTCTTAAATCAAATTTAGATAAATTGGAAAATATTGTTTCTAAAATATTGGCAAGGAAATCCACCAATTGAATAGATATTGAACCAAAAGTTTGAGGATCAGTAACCAATTTTTCTGCATTTATATCCACGATTTCTTTTAAGAATTCAAACAGGTTTTGAAGGGAGAAAATGTCAGTTATTGATCCAATTTCAAAGGTATGCTTTAAATATGAAAACAAGGATGATAAAAGATTAACATTAAAGAGCCATTGTAAGTATTGTTGTTTATAGGTATCACTATGAATGAATTGGCCAAGGATAATCATGATTCTTCTTTTGACGGAGGCATCTATATCTTTATCACTTAAACTATTAACGATATGACCCCAGAATTTAGATACTTGATCATTAGAACCTTGAAAAAATAAACGATTATCATCACTATCAGCCAACAAATTCACTATACATCTGGTGACTTCAAGGATTAATGGAACATCATTAGGATTCTTGGTTTCAACATAACGACCGATATTTTCAGTGGAATATTTAAGTATTAATGGTAAATTGGTAGTGATTTGAGGACTAGTTCTAATGTACTCTTCACGAAGTAAATCACCTAAATCATGGAATCCAGTTACCAGAGTTGGATCTTGGCTAAGACAGTTGAGTACTTCATCAAGAGTCATCGTCATTTGTGAATTCCCGTCCCCTTCTTTTTTTAAACACTTTTAAAAAAAATAAAAAATTGGTTCTCGCTTTTTTTTATTGGGATTTGTAGATTATTTTATTTTAATAATATCAACTACTTTTTGTAAAACGAACATTGAAATTATCAACATATACTTTTCGCATCGAAAGATCGTGCCGGTGCGACCGTGGGGATAAAACCAGATCAAAGGTCAAGTGCACTGTGTTTGGGGGGTAGTTGCCGAGAATGTGAGAAGTGCACCATTGGATTTTAATTGGAGTATAGGGAGGCAACTAAAAAAAAAAAAAAAAAATACTACACCTACAGACAAAGAGGAAGGTTACATAGATAGTACGAGGGTAACAAGAGAGGTAAAGAGGGTAAGAAGAGGAGACGGAGTGGTTTTTTTTTTTTGAATTTCCCCGTTAGCAACCCCCGGAGGTAGCGCTTAAATGAATTGATTGCATAGATAAATAATAGGTTTTAATTACCCAATAAAGATATAAGGATCAATGGCAAATTAACAAAGTATTAACAGGCCATAATATCTAAAAAAAAACTATGAAAAAAACAAACAACTTACAACTAAGGTTTCTATAACAACGTTGGCATGGATGGTTTTACCGAATGTTCCAAGTATCCAATTAAAGTTTAATTCCGTCAATTTCAGATGAAATTTACCAGTAATATTTTGTAATCTCTTGCACCAATTTACGAAGTCTGTAATAGATACAGTGAGACTTTTTTAATAATCAACAATTCATCTTGAAGTGGGGGTAAAAAAAAAATCTGTAACAATACGTATCAAATTGTGTGGATGAATTCTTGGCGTAGTCATGTCATATTTACAGAGTAACTAAAGAAGCGAACATCTATGGTTGCATTGGTGGTGGTTTAGACGTATTGGCCCATTTATGTCTGGTGATGTGGTTATATGTGGTTAGAAACGGCTATGGTTATGTATGCGTGAATGTGTGTGGGGACAAGCAGAGCAGCGAAAGGGTCTACTACATCTAAGCGATCTCACCTACAGGAATTGCATTTGCATGTAAAAATTATTCTGATTTCAATCTATGTATATTATAAGATGTTGTATCCATATCTACCCATATATATATGGGTTCATTTATGTTAATATAAATATAAATATATATGTATGTATGTAAGTGTAGATGAAAGTTTATGTAAAATGTAATAATACTCTGTAAAATGTCTAGAGATTACAGTAATGAGTGATTTTTATTGGGGGTACTTTTTCTGGACCTTTTCGTACTTTTTTGGGACTTTTTCTGGACTTTTGCAGTCCTATTGTTTCTAATATTTTATACTTTATGTATTAGGAAAGCCACAATAACTAATTCCTGTATGCTTTGGGGGAAAGGACATAAAACGTATGGCCCCCCGTTTTTTCCTTTTTCATTTTATCTGGTAACAGGGGTAGTGGAGTAGCAAGGGTTTAAATTCGCCTTGTCTGCCACTATTTATGGGGTTACCTAGTGAATTTTAAAATTCTGAATTATCATTCTAGAATCAGCCATCTTTAAGTTAAGTCCTTTTTAATAAGTGTACTTTTTTGATACAATTCAAAGCCCGACGGGCCGAATGGAATCACTACTATGAGAACAATATGATTTTTTAAATCAGTACACTTCTGGGCTTTTTTTTTTCTTTTGCTGGTAGTGGTAGTGGTAGTGGTGGATATCCGAGGATCTAGTTTTCGAATACCTTTTCACCGCCCCTTAATCCTAACACATATCTCACATCGATACATAAACTCAAACTGTGAAGCATAGGAATTAAATTGAGGAGATCACGATCACTTTGATCATTAATCCAACCTTCAATCATCACAGCATTATCTTCATGAAGTGCATAACTAATAGGAGAATTATCCAAGATCATTACATTTTTTAATTCATCTTCTTTTGGATAAAACTTAGAAAGATCTTTAATATACCCGACTCCTGGTCTATAGGTACAATCATTTCTATAATATCTTTTTGTAAATATTTTATTGGATGCATTTTGTCCTGATTTTGAATTATCATGAGCTTTTCTATGATCTATTATATCATTTTCTAACCAATCTATAATAGGATCAGCATATTCTTTAACACTAGCAGTGAAGATTTGTAATTCAAACCATTTTGAAACTTCTTTAAGAAAGTAATCACAATATGGACGTTTATGAACGTAGTATAATGACGCAATGTCATGAAGTTTGATTTCTATAACTTTTGGAGCAGATGATGATGATGAATTGAAAGATCTTGGAGATCCTCTTGATAATGAATGAATTAGAGTTTCGTCTAAATCTAATATTAATGTCTTTTTCCGTTTTTTATGAGGGTTTCTAGAAAGGGGATATAATCTTTGAGGTGGCGGGATTATATATTTGGATGAAGAAGTTGGAGACTTGATGGTATTTGCTATGATATTTTCTTGTTTTAAGAGCTCGGTTTTTTCATCGATTCCCGACATGTGAGCTCTGGATTTTCTGGGAGATTCTGCAAATGTTAACGATGATTTGGTTGTAGGAGTTCTTAAGTGGTTGTTGGCATCGTTATCTGTGTCATGGTGATGATTGTTAATGTGGTGGTGGGAATTATTATTATTATTGGAATTATTATTATTAGGAGTAGTAGTATTACTAAGTGTAGTATCATCAATACTGGTTCTTATATGAGAATCATCGATTTTTTCATCTTCATCATAAAGCAAAGGTTCAGTAGCACCTTGCTCTTGGTAGACTTTGGTCATACCCATTTGTTCAAAAAAGTAGGCAAATGGATAAGTAATTAATAACCATATGAAAACCATAGGTTTAATGATTAAATTATTAGGAAGAAAGATAAAGGCATCAAACACACTTTTGGCCCACAAATAAAAGATATTTGACCCCTTTGACATTGGTTTGGATGGTTCCGAATCCTGTTCGTCTTCAGTATGGACATAATCCTCGGTCAAATCATCTTCTTCTATTGGAGGTATAGAATATCCTTTAGGATATAGATGATCCAAAGAGTTGGCAAGGAGCTTGATGGAATTCATGTTGACATACTATAAGACACTAACACACTTTTGGAAGGGAATAATGAGGGAAGACTGCTGGTAATAATAATGACGATGATATTCTATTTGATAGGTTTAACTAAAAATGGTCAATTAATTGATGATGCGGAAGCAAGTGGTTATATTTACAGACACCTGCTGCCTCCGAATCCTGATCAGCCCCATAAAACCTAATAGGTGGTAGGTTAGGAAATTGCGACAATGTCGCGCGCGTGGGTTTTTTAGCTAACAAAAGTTACTTAGTTAGCGAGAGAAAGGGCAAGTGTATGTACTATGGTATGGTTGCGCTCGGTAGGAGTGTGTCTAGACATTTTGGGTCCTCCTCACTTCACCCAACATGTATATAGTCACAACATTTGAATTTTTGTTGGTGGGGATTATGAGTGGGATGAATGACATCTACATGTAATAGCGGAGATGCAACCTTAGTTCTACATGATCACCGTTTTTTATGCATATTGTACCGAAGTGAAGTTTTTTTTTTTGCTTTAACTTGCTTCGTATAGTCAATTAAAAAAGACCATTTTTACGATGGTTTTTTATGTGTGTGTTTAATAAGGAGTAATTTTATTTACATTTGCACTGTCGTTGCAGGGTGAATGGAAAATACCACGTTCACGACGACATTGCTATTCCTGGATATTGCGATACGATACGATGGGGCACGATGAGCACTGGGTCCTGGACACCTCGGAACGAGCAATTTGATCTGTCTCACTATAAACGTGACTCTACTAAAACATAAGCCCATCAGCACCACCTATAATAACCTATAGTCATCTATAACCATAAATGCTAACCTTATTGTCCGCCATCCTCCGGGGTACCTGGTAGCGGGGATATGATGACCAGCACCACCCTGGACCATTTGGACCATTTAAAAAACATGATATTTGGTCTGTTTCACTACTGTTACATTGTCTTGTAGTGACATTTATCGGTTCCAGTATACCCAAAATAAGATATTTTGGAATTTTGTCATTTTTTTGTAAATAAACGTCATGCTCTATAAAATTTTGGGGCCATGATTCCGGTTGAAATTACTTCGACTAAACAAAAAAGCAATTCGACCCCAGACTTTTTATTTTGGTTGGTTAATGTCACGATTCTTATTTCTATTTTGGTTAAATGAGAGTGCCATTCGTTGTTGTATATTCTCACGCTACCCCACAATTCGGAGACAACTTGGTTTTTTAAAAATTTGAAATGGGGGGTAATACTAAAAATCATGATTACCGTTGGTTGATGTTCTCCTATTATACAGAAAACCAGTGATCACCACTACCGATCTATCAATCCCTCTCGTAAAAATCTACTATACCTACAAAATCGAACCTCTAATACGAATCTCTCCTTTTCTTTTTCTACTTTTCTTTTTTTCATATTTTACGATTAATTCTATTATAATCCCATATATACATGACATGCCATTCAAAAAAAAAAGAGTACCCATAGTCCAGACTTTTCAATGCTAAACAAACTCAGGTTGTCTTCGTTTTGTTCGCCGTACTATTAATAAAATTCTGGAAAATCGAGGTGATATATGAAAGATTGGATTGATCTCCTGTTTCATCCACCAACGATTGGGTCAATTTTCTAATATTAATTATATCATCATTTCCTTCATCATCATCATCACCATCATATTCATTATCTTCTTCTTCTTCCTCTCCTTCTCCTTCTTCTCTCTCCACATCTCCATAATTCTCTTCATCATCGTCTTGCTGATCATCTATAGTTAAATTATTCAGTAAATTTGCTCTAGCAAGTCTCATTAAATTAGTATCAAACCCTTCACGAGATGTTTCTTCACCAGTCTCAGGACTTTGATCTTCTTCATCTTCTTCAGGTTTAATAAGCTTAAGTTGATTAGTATTGTAACTCTTACAATACTTACATTTTAATCCCAAAACATGATATGGAACATTGGATTTTCCCTTACAATCATTACAACTGACAATACATCTCCATGAGTTGTATGGTGGTGGTAATGGTGATTGGGCAATTTCTTGATCCAATATTCTAAATTGGGTTTCTGCATTGACCACTGTCTTTTTGCAGAGTGGACATTTATAAGAATGCTTAATTAATTCATCATAACAATGTTGATGAATCGAATGTCCGCATTTCATGAATACAACTTTATGCACTGAAGTAAAAAGGTACTCATTACAAATCGGACAGTCACAATGAGTAGTGTTGGTCAAACACTTATGATTCTTTCGAAGATCAATCGATAAACAATTATTACATTCATCACAATGGAAATAATCCTTATCAAGACCCAATCCTAATCGACATATACCACATTTATCACAATGATAAATATCTTTCGTACTGTCGTTATCATATAAAATACATTTAGGACAAAAGTATTCTGCCAATTCTTCTTCACAGTTGATACAGAATGAAGAATCTGGAACTTGTGGAGTATTGCACTTCATACATAAAATGTGTTTGACATCAGATCTGACCATTTTATGTGATTCAGCTGCATCATGACAAAATCTGCATGGATACCATTTGTAACATGTTGCACATTCCAACTTACAGTTGATTTGGTAGTGCTGACATCCTAAAATTCCCTTTTCTTTGTCATAATATGAAGGAAGAGTATCTTGTTCAGTAAGCACCACTTCATCTTCATCAGATGTAGCCTCAGTTGCTTCTTCTTCATCCACTGCTTCATTGTCTTCAGTAGTATGATCATGCATTTCTTCATCTGCTGGTTGTACTTCAGCCTCTTTTATGATTATTTCTTCTCCAGCTTGTTCTACTTCATCTTCTTCCATTTCATCTTCTTCTTTAACATCATCAATGGTACTGTTTAAGACCAATTTTTGATGCTTTAATTTTGCAGGTAACAATTCATTCTTGTTACTATTTAATAACTTCTCGTTGATATATTTGTAGTAGTTTCCCATCATTAATCTAGTTACCAACATATTTTTCAGCTGTTGACTCAACTGGCTCAAGCCTTGAATCTTTTGGATCTTATGTCTTAAAAGATCTTCCTTTCCGAAATCATTTAATGAGTCTAAATCAGTCAATGCTTTGACTTCTTCAACTGTCAAACCATCGACGTTATCTAAATCACTGGTTGCAGTTCCACTATCATCATTGGTGGAATAAATATCGTAACTGAACTTACCCTTCTTTCTTTTATGTCTTCTGATCGCTTCTGGTCTAACAATCTCATTAATTAATGGCTGATCACTATTGACGATCTTTCTAACACCAACTGGTTCAGTTTGTTCTTCCAGAGAAATTTCATCAGGCTGATCGTAATCATCTTCAAAATCACTTATATCTTCAACAGGTAAAGCTATAGTTTCATTAATGATATCAGTTAAAGGCTGTAATCTTTCAACAGCAGCAGTGATACTAAGACCCAAATCTAAATCGTTCAAGAAATTCTTCATTTGAATTCTTGTAGAAATCGAGGTCTTAATGGAACTGATAAGTTTTGGATCACTTTCTTCTTCTTCAGGCTTAGCAGCACGAACATAACTGGAAACATAAGCTGAAAATTCTTTGGAAAACTCTTGAATCTTTCCCAATTCGAAGTTAGGCATGTTAGGCATATTTGGCATATTTGGCATGTTAGGCATATTTGGAAAGTTAGGTAAATTAGGCATATTTGGAAGGGTAGGAAGATTAGGCATATTTGGAAGCCCTGGTAAATTAGGCATTAATGCTTCTCTATTAAGATAAGAACCAATATTAAGGTTCAAATAATTCAAGTTAAGTTTCCCTATTTGGTCCAAGTCCTCAGTTAATGAATCATCACTATCACTTGAACCTGAATCCATACCTGTTCTTCTCTCTATAGGTTTTCTCTGTTTCTTATGTCTTCTCTTTCGTCCTTGTTTCTTGTTAGCAGACCAATTCAATGACTGGTCATTTTTGATCGCTAGATTAGCCATTTTGTTATTATGATTATTGTTGCTGTTGTATATATATTTTTGAGTTTCCAGGTTATACGATCAATATTAGTGATCAATGATTAATGAGCTTTTGGTGGCTGATGGGTTCGTGATCTATGTTGATCTAATGGTATATTGATCCTGGTGTTGTGGCGGGTGTGGTTTATAGACGGATATGGAATCGTACACAGCAAGGCGCCAGTGGTGTGTGGTTGGTCAACGTCTATACGAAATGAGTTCTGGTTGGTTGTTTGATCCCTACAGTGGCCACGGATATATATTTTACAATCATGTGCTCGTATACACTAAAATAGCACAGATTATGTAATACGATGACCTACCATAGTTAACCTCACTAAGTGAGTAAGTGAGTGAGTGAGTGAGTAGCTTAACTTAGTGAGACATCATCTACAGATACGTTCTAGAACTAGGCCCAGCCATTACCACTATTAGAGTGCTATTATCACCGGCACAGTTCGTCCACTTACCAATCACGATCTACTCAAACTTCATCTCAAACTACTAGGCCATTTGTTCTAATCTCTTAACATCTTTATCTATTCATCATGAGCTTCCAGACTCCACCATATGAGCTACGCAACACCATAGACAAGACCGTGGGGTACATCCAGAAGAACGGGCCCGGGTTCGAGGCCAGGCTCCGTGACAATAACAAGGACCACAAGTTCGATTTCTTGCTGGAAGGTGACCAGTACCATGCTTACTTCAAGTGGAAGATAGGCAGAGATGCGACATCCATAGCGGCTGACAACAATACTCCAGAAAACGGACAAGAACAAGACCAAGACTCTCAAGATATACCCGAGACCAAAGTGGACCCTTTGGTTTTCAAGACCAAGTTACCTCGTTCGATATCGAGTCTTGATTCCGATATAATCAAGCTCACTGCATTGTTTGTAGCCAAAAACGGCGATGAATACCTTCCAAAACTCATAAAACATCAACAGCAACAAGGTAACAGAGCACAATTTGAGTTCACCAAGAGCTCCCATTCATTATACGATGTTTTCCAGCAATATATTGTCCAATTCCGGGCCATAATCGCCAGCATAAACGAACCAGATTCATTAAATATCACTGATGATGTGATAATGAGTGCCTACAAAAGAGCCCAATTCGAAGGACAACATTTCGTTAAAAAGAGAAAGGAAAGAAAACACAAGGAAGAGATCCAAAAACACTATGCTTCTATTGATTGGCAGGATTTTTCAATAGTTGCAAGTATACAATTCGATGCAGTTGATGAAGTACAAGAATTGGCAGTGCCAATAACGAGAAATGAGTTGATGACTAGATCTTTAGAAGCAAAGAGAAAGGAAGTCGAATTGCCAACCGCAGTACCAGAACCAAGACCAGAGCCAGTAACTGAACCAACTACAAACGCAGAAACTGATACCAAGACTTCAAAATCAGAATCTCCAATGCCAGTACCAAAGGGAATGAAGATCAGAGCTGCTGGTGAATCCAGATTAAAGAAAAATGCTAGAGATGATTCTTCATCTATCAAGTGTCCTATTACAGGTAAAATGATACCAGAACTGGAATTTGATACTCATTTGAAGGTATTATTGAGAAACCCAAGGTACCAAGAAGAACAAGAGAATTTCATGAGAAAGAACTTCAAGTACGAGTCCAACTTGACTACTGATCAAGTTTATGAGAATATCAAGAGATTCGTAAAGAAGAGACAAGACGATGGAGAAGGAGAACAGAGACCAGAAAAGAGACCAAGAATCGGGCCATAAACAAAAAAAAGTGAAGATATTGAAAACTTTTCGTTGATCCGCTTTCAACGAATACTCCAGGGAGTATCAAAGGTGTATCACTACAGATCAATAGCTAAACTAAACAGCAGATAGATGTATTAATAGCATGTATAGAAATACCATAGAGGTGAAAAAATCACCATTTAATAGTGAATCAACAGTAGTACAACCACAGGAAGTCCGAACAAATACCAACAAGTCCGAAGTTACGTCAAAGAACTACCAGTTCTATCACTACAGGCTCACTATAACGATTAGTTAAGTAAGACTTGATCCTTATACCAACGCTACTACAGTCGATAAAGAGTTTTGAAAAGGTTTTTTTTATCCGAATTTATTAAATACACATTCAAACGAATCAAGCTAAGTTCTAAACTACAAGATTAATGACAACAGTGGTTTAGTATTAGTTATGGGTTAATGATATACTGGGACCCGAAAAATATACAGGACAGTTATCATCTAGAGTTTGATAACTTAAGCCTTCAAGGAAGAGGCTCTCTTCTTCTTGATTTCAGCCTTTTCAGACTTACGTTCTTGCAATCTCTTGGCTAACAATTGAGCGTATTCAGCAGCAGCATCTCTTTGTTGTTGAGCGTTCTTGATCTTTTGAGCCTTCAAAGCTCTCTTTCTTTGCAAGGTTTGTGGAGTAACCAAACGTTGAATCTTTGGAGCCTTGGTGTAAGTCTTGTCACCCTTGGTAACTTCACGTCTAACAACGAATTGTCTGACATCATCTTCCTTGGTTAAACCGAAGAACTTTCTGATGTTGTTAGCTCTCTTTGGACCTAATCTCTTTGGAGTGGTGGCGTCAGTCAAACCAGCAATGTCGTTTTCACCTTGCTTGACAATGGAGAGGGAAAGGACAGCCAAGTCTTGGGCAACAATACAACCTCTGACGGACTTTCTCTTTCTTTCACCAGTTCTTCTTGGTCTGTAACAAGAGTGACCCTTGGCTAACAACAACTTAACTCTGGTTGGGTGCATAACACCTTGTTTCATTGGGAAACCTTGCTTGTCGTTACCACCAGTGATTCTGAAGATGTAACCCTTGAATTCATCACCGACAGAGTCACCTTCGACTTCTTGTCCCATACGCTTTTCGTAGAAAACACGTAATTTGTGTTCGTCATCAATGTCGATACTTTTTTGGGTACCGTTGGCTGGGTAAGAAATGTTTAACTAGAAATTGTTAGTATAATGCTTTTATGATAAATGTACTTCTTGAAGTATTGGAAAAAAAGATGTGAAAAAAAACCAGATTCACAACTTTCATACAGATACTTCTTGGATTAGAAAAGGCTTTTCATGTTATCCTTAACAAGCAAACAAAGAAACATAGAGGCTGTTCTTGACTATAGTGAATGATTGGAAGAAGTTTTTCTTTTTTTCATCCTTATTTTTTTTTTTGGTGGTGGTTCTTGTCTTCTTCTTGGACCTTTGGGTAAGTAAAAACTTCGTCAAAACCTTAGAATGATCTTGACCACATGTTATCGATTGAATGTATTGAATGGATGTCTTAGGATGGTTTATTCTTTGAGTGTCTTGTTATGGTAGCCTTATCATGTATTGATTTAACATACCTTCATCTTGAACTGGTATACCTAATCAGAAGTAAAAAAGTATTTGGTAGAAAAATTTTATATGAGGAAACCGATGGTGAAATTTTCTTTGTGGTGCGTAAGTGAAAATTTCGTCGCTGGACGGTAAATGTTCGCGCACGTGACACACGACCGCACTGATTTATGGGGGGTTAACTATTGCAGAGTGGGTTTTTGTGTGTAGGAGTGAGAGTGCGAGATGTCATTGGCACGTGAGAAAACGTGAGCAAGGGCGCGAGCCCTAATGCCATAGTAATATGCCTATTAGTACTAATAGTACGAGATGTGAGTGGTATAGTGGAGAGGTGGGAAGGGTCGTAATACGGAAGAGATGGAACGGTAAGGGAAAGTAAGAGGAAATTTCTAGTTAGAAGGGATCGGGATATTTGGTAAATCTAGTTTATCTGTTTATCTGTTTGGCTGGTATTCTTGTTTGTGCCCCCCAGCTACGATCTACTACTAGTTACAGATAGAGTAAGCTAGGTCCAGTAATTACGTAACACTAAATTACAATCCACTTGATTACCCAAACACTATAATAAAAATACGGCTACAATTACCAAAATAGTCCAGATTTCTCTAACATAGCCCCTATTCTCCTTCTAACTAATTACCAGCTCTTCAAAATGCTGAGTAATTATACTACACCAAACCAGCCAGTCTCTGTTCGCTGATTTTGCAATCATTTTCAGTCAAAATTAATTAATTAATTTCTTTACTGTAGATCAATTTACATTTACTTTACTTCTCTTGTAAATTTACTAAATCTCTACCTCTCAATTGATTCAATTAATTCAATTGGTAACTTCGATCTTATATCGTTTGTCTTTTTACAACTATTCGGACGCTATTTTCAAAAATGTTTAATACTCATACATAAAGTTATATTTCAACTTATATAATTTAAAGGCTAATGATACAAGATCTGGTTATAATGTACACACGTGAAGTAAAATCTATTCATCTCTTCGCATTGGGAGTGTCCGGGTTTGACGTATTCGATTGGTTAGATTGGTTGGCTTGATTAGCATTGCTAAATGATACATTGGACATATAATGTAAAGGTGAAGGAAAGCTTTCATTACGAGAATTGATAGGACCTTTATTTTGATTTCCAGGTGCTTGTTTTTTTGAATTTACATCTGAAAACGTTTGATGTTGTCCTGGACCTGTAGGACCTGCTGATGGTAACATTCCCATAAAATATAGTGAATTATTATTCAGTGGAGTCATACCTGGAGGATTTGGCCAATCTTGAGGTGCATAAAAATTTGATGGTGAAGGAAACATATCATTAACATAACGAGATGGTAATCCTGATATTGGAGTTTGTTCTTCATTATTACCAGTGGCATTTCCAGCTGCCGTACCATTTTGTTGATTTGGTGGTAAGGGTTGATATTGCATTACCCCTTGTTGATTCATAAGTGGTGATCTAAATTTATTATTTTGATCACCATTCGGAGGATTGAATACCTGATTCATTACTGGTGTTGGTAATATTCCTCCTGGATATGCCGATGATGGTGAAGTTTGAGGCATTGATGTATAAAACATATTATTTATATTATTGTTATTAGTCATTGGTAATGGAGGAGCAGTAGTACTTGAAGGA
The DNA here is from genome assembly GCA_030568535.1 of Suhomyces anneliseae. Taxonomy (NCBI): domain Eukaryota; kingdom Fungi; phylum Ascomycota; class Pichiomycetes; order Serinales; family Debaryomycetaceae; genus Suhomyces; species Suhomyces anneliseae. The sequence continues at coordinate 96,694 of JAJMGB010000003.1, read as the reverse complement.
GAATTACTTTGAGATTTGGATTGAATAATTAATGGTAAAGTTGGTTTTCTAATTCCATCGGGTGATTTAAATGATGAAAAATTATTATTTCTACCAGTAATTGGAGGAATATTAGAAACTCCTAAACCATGATTTGATTGATTATTATTACCATTTGGTGGATCATTTTCATTATCTCTTGATTGATTTCTCATTGATTGTTCCAGAGGTACACTACTAGTAATTCTACTTGAATTACCACCATTTGATGAAGTATGTAATCCAGTATCAATTGCACTAATAGTTAAAGAACTATCAGGTATAGAATTTTTATTTTTATTACCATTACCACCATTACCATCACCTTTTTTAGAATCAGAAGGAATTTGTACTCTTAAAACTGGACGTAAAGATTGAGAACTATTTGAATTGATTGAATCATCACGTTTATGAGATGAAGGTTTACCAGAACTTGAAACCAGACCATTTTCATCTTTATTTCTATAATTTGGTTGATTAAATGTTGGAACATTAGTCATTGATATATGAGGAGGTGGAGGATGATTTTTTGGACCACTTAATTTTGGAGAATTACGAACTTTTTTAAGATCAGAAAACAGTCTTTTAGCACGTTTTGGTTCTGGAGTATCAGAATCATAATCAGAATCTCCTTCTTCTGGTTCATCTTCATCAATATCTCCACCATTAGAAGATTTTTTAGATAATTTTTCATATAAAAACTTCTTTTTCTTGTAAATCCCATAATTTTCAGGAGATTTTGATTCTTGAGGTTTTATATTAGAATTGGTATTTTCTTGATATAATTTAAGGATTTCATTAGTATCAACAGATGAAAATTCATATACTTTGTTATTAGTACCAACAATTACCACTGCTAAATCAACTTGACATAATACGGCTAATTCATGCGCTTTTTTAAATAATCCCGCTTTCCGTTTTACAAATGTAACCGTTCTATTACGGTCATCTGTTAGCGGTTGAATTTCAATTTTTCTCCTACCCATGATTGATGTTTACAACGGCTCATATATAGTGGTAACCAACTGGAGCTATAGGAAGGTTTTGAATTTGATGTGTTGATAATGTTTTGATGTTTTTTTTAGGGCTCTTTTGATGTGTTGATGTATTGATATAAATGTGCGGTTTACGAAGAGATATTAATAGCTTTTTTTTCCCTAAATTTAGATCACTTTATAAATAGCAAGGGGGTTACTATTGTCCACGTGAGCAAAAAAAAAAATTGTGTGTGTGTGTATCTTTACTAAAGCAAATGAATGAATGATGAGCCATACAATAAAGGTAAAAAGAGTACGGAGGATGGAACGGCAAGTAGACGGGGAACGGGGAACGGATTACAAAGAAAGGGGAAAGTCAAAAAAGAAAAGGAACAATCAAAAAATAAAGGGCCCAGAATTTAGTTGAAATTTGAGTTTTGTGAGGTTTCTATGATCGTTTTTGGGGGGTTCAATGCGAATCCATGGAACATAAGTTTTTTTATCCCTGGATAATTATACGGGAAACAACTTTAATTAATTAATTAATTTTTTTTTTGGGGAGTGTGTATATGTGTATGGTTAAGTGCACCAGCCCTGCAACATTATGATTTATGATACGGTGATTGTAAAAGTATGACTCAATACGGCTTGGTGCATTTTTTCAGCCATTCAACTATCAAGTCGGGGTTCCAATGTTCGCTTGGCAAAACTCAATTTGCTTTGTTATCCACGGCATTTGAGCGGCATTTGAACGGATTAGATGGTCCGGGCCCCTAATACCGTGATAACCGTATCTACCGTAGATATCCTGAAATCCCGATCAATTGTAAATCGTAATAACCTTCCAATTTGGTGCTGTTGTGGTGTTATCATCATAACGAAATTGATGGTGTAATTTAATTATATTTTTAAATTCTGCGAAACAATTTTTTTCCCTCTCTCACTCACATGTTACACTCAAAACTGTGGATCGACTTTCCACTTTAATCTAGTGAAAAATCAGATCAGATTACATAACTGGCGAATTATGTAATTGTAAAAACCTAATTACGTAAAATTTACTGGGTCAGTTGATTCGTTTACATAAGCCTCCACCTCCACCGAACTGAAACCACGCCAAAACTCAGCCTTGCGGCCACTTAATCATGAGGGGAGCAAACCTCGCATGTAATGATCAAAAATTAAATATAATGCAAGTTTCAAGAAGGCGAGGTAAACATCACAATGTATAGTATTGTTAGGAGGTATCAAGCGTAATTTTGTACTGGAGGAGAAAGTGGGTTAGAGCATGATATCCTTCCGATAATCCTTCCTCTTGTTAAAAATTATCCAATTGATAATTGGTGAAGAACAAGACGAAGAAGATGTAGAATTATTCATTTTCGAAAGGTCCTTTAATTATCGTTTGCAACTACTATTAAAATCTATATGAAGTCTTTAAATACGAAGTAATTGTTGTCTAAATCAATAAGTAATGTCTTGGTATTTTTTTTTTTTTTTATCATAGAATGTAATGTTGTAATATTTTAGTTACCATATTTCATGGGCTGGTTAATTGAAAATCAGTGTTTCTATTTACTAAATTACAAAAAATGACAAATCTCAGCAGGAAAATTATTAATTCGGATCATTATCATTAGAGGCTATGGAGAGATGATTACCACATCTATTTTGCATAAATCGAGGCGATGAAATAGTGTTGGTTATAAGGTTATACCCCACAATATACAATTACCTACTACTAAGCCCATATGTACCAATATTGAACCATATGATCCAATTGAAAGTCAACGAAAATGCACTATTTCAATACCCCTATCTTAGAAAGTTTAGCGTACGTTTAGTTCCTGGAGTTGTGTCTGATTTAGGTTCTTGTAATGTCTACCTTCTATAGTATTGGTTCTCAACTATGAATATGTGAGACCAAAATCAGTCAAAATCAACCAAAATCAACCAAAATTTCAGCCAAATGTTAAGACAAAATTCACTAAAATACCACTAAAAAGCCCATCAAGATTCTTGCCATTAATACACCATCTAAATCTTTGTATCTTACGTTTGCACTCATTTAGGTCTACAAGCAGAGATAGCCTGTCCATCTTTTATTACGTAACCAGTTCCCTTACGTAAGCCCCAACCCCAAACCCCAAACTCCAAACCTCAGACACTTGCCTTGTTGCGGCCCACTATTCGTGAGGAGCAACACGCGTGCGCAATGATTAAAAATCACTGGCCCATAACTGGCACGTGACCCGGCTCCGGCACATACTGGGCACCCGCTAGAACTTTTAAGTATACGTGGTTGAGATCGGGTTAAGTTTCAAATCAGTGCCCGATTTATTGCCTGTCAAAAAAGTCAATTTAGACATATCAACAAAAACACATTGATGCTCCAGAAATGAGTGGCCAGGCACAAGCTCGTAGGGGCAAAAAGAAGCAAAATAAAAAGAGAACGGCTCATTATTCACAAGGTGGAGCTGGAGCTGGAAATGGTGGACAAGAAACCAGTGAGTCGTCAACTTCAACTACTAATGAGAATCAACAACCTCAACAACCTCAACCACCTCAACCATCTCATCCACCACAACCACCTCAACCATCAGCTAATCATGAAACAGAACATCTGGATCCAGTGTTGCCGCTTCCATTGAATGACAACAAGACCAACTCTACTCGTGCTAGCATGTTACATAGTAATAATGATGATTTGTTGGCTTCGCAAGATGTCAATGATGGTCAACAACAAAGACGAGCATCTATTGCGGATACCATTTCCTCAATTGCGCGCCAGTCTGCTGTTCATACCGATGATAAGATATTGAGAAGAGAACTGGTAGTGGAAAAGTCAGCGACTACCGCCAACACTGATGCCAAAGAAGCTGAAAATGAACAAAAATCCAACGATATAGTGGGACAAGAACATCATGAGCAACCAGAACAACAAAAGCAAGAACCAGAAGTCCAAACTGATTCAATCCAAGATCAAGATCAAGACCAAGATCCCAAGCGTCACAAGCTGACAGATCTGGCTCCTCCTGACAGTGTCCAAGAAACTGCTCAAGCACTTACAGACGATCAATTTGAGCAAGCAATAATGCAAAATAAATTGAAGGTGGATAATCCAAACCCTCCTATAAATTCTCGTCGTGAAGCAGATCCTGTTATTTCACCTCATACCACTGAAGCAAAATCACAAGATGCTACTGCTGCTGCAAAGGGAGGAGAAGCTCTTGGTTCTCACTTATCATCTATTGATTCAAAAATTCAAGATTTCAATTTAGAGTCTGATAAAAAATCTCTTGATGCTGATCAAAAGGAACAAGCCGAAGCAAACAAATCTAAGGATCAAACCTCGCTTGCTTTTGTTGATCAAAGTGAGCAACATCCAAGTGAACAACATGAGAGTCAAAAGGAAGAAAGTGTTCCTGAAATTAAACTCAATGATGTCAAACAAAATGAACCGTCTCAACCAGAACAAGCTCATCAAGAATCTAATGATCATCATGAAGAACCTGCAAAGAAAGAAGAAAAGAAACCTGAAGTTGCATTACCATGGGGAGATGTCAATGATAGTGAACCATTGCCATGGGAAACCAATGATGCTCCTCAACAATCTTTCGCTACTTCTCACCCAGAACAAAATCAACAAGAAGTTCAAGAGCAACAGCCATCGAACTCTGATGTGAACCATGACAACCAACACCATTTTTTAGAGCAAGAGGGGGTTGAGTATAAGGATTATCACCAAGAACCAGTTACTCAAGCTCCTGAAACCAGTGATAGATTACCATGGGATGAAGAACCAAATGAAGCCCAAGAAGTGAATGAAAAAATGCCTTGGGAAGAAGATGCTCATCCAAAGGAGAATGCGTTACCTTTGAAAGTTTCTAATGCTCAAGTTGAAGATGAAACTCATAAACCATCTGCTGTTCCAGATGTAAACCATAGATTACCTTGGCCAGAATCCCAAGATTCTGAACATGTTGAATCTGAAAAATTACCATGGGAAGAATCTTCCAAACCTGAAGATAACATCAATGCAACTACTGAAAAAATGCCTTGGGAAGAGTCTAACGAACAAGAGAATTTATTTGGGGATGATGGAAATAAAAATGACGATTTCTTCTCTCAAATCCAACCAAATCAACAAGAATTTCAACCAGAATCAGAACATACAGAACAAATTTCTACTAACGATCATAGCCAACCAGAAAATGTGAATAACCACCCACATTCTGAAAATATAGATCAAAATGAACCAGAAAGTTTACCTGTAAAGAACGATACTCTAGACAACTTATTTGGAGATGACGATGATGATTTCTTGGAACAAATCGACCAGGGTTCTAGTTTGCCAAATGCTGAAAAGACTGAAAGTAAGCCTCAGCAAATTGATCTCAACGAAAAACTTGCAGCCTTGGATTTAGATGACGACTTACTTTTAGATGACGACTTCTTAGATGAACCTGTTCAAAGCACTTCTGCCGCTCCAGCAGTAGCAGAAAAGCCACATCCACATAAACTGTATTTACCTCAAGCTGATTCTTCTCAAAACCATTACCATGCACTTGCTGCAAAAGAACCAGATCAAGCTGTTAAGCAATTGGAACTTAATAAGAAGAAGAGCAACTTTTATGATTTCCCTGAAAACTTGATGGTTCAAAAAGTTAGACCAGCTGCAAGAACAGTTAACAATAAGTATTCTGCTCCTAATGTTGAAACCACCACTTCTTCAAACCCTCCTTCACTTCCTCCAAAACCTCCATCCATTGGAAGTGTGAATCAACAACCTGGTCATCAATCAGCACCTGCCATTCCAACAAAGCCAACACCAAAGCCAAGCACTTCTTCTCAAAGTTCATTCTTTGGAGAATTGCCTGTTCAATTACCAGCAAAGGCAGCAAGACCTGCTAGAGCTGCTGCTGCTACAGTTGCTAAGCCAAATCCAGCACAAACTCCAGCACAAGCCCCAATTGTGCCAGTACAAGCCCCATCTGCCCCAGCTGCTAAGCCTCCGGTGAACCCTTACATGCCAAACCAATCAGCAAAGGTACCAAAACCTTCTCCATATGCTCCACAAGGCGCTGCCCGTCCAGGTCCTCCAGTTAGCAACCCATCCCACAATCAATATGCTCCACCACAGGTCCCACAAGGTCCACCAGGTACTACAGGAATTGCCCCTCCACCAGTTTCAGGTGGCCTTGTTCCTCCACCAGGTGCTGCTGGATTTGCACTTCCCCAAGGAGAAGCAGCTGGTCTTGTTCCTCCACCAGCTCAAGGAACTGTTCCATTCCCTTCTGTACAAGGTCAAGTTAATGGACGTAACATGTCACCTATCAATACCAATGTGCCAAAGGTCCAAGGAAATAATTCTGCAAACAGTCCTTATGTTCCAAATGCTGGTCCTTATGCCCCAAGCAACCACCAACGTACTCATTCAAGAGCCAGTTCGCTTGTTGGTATTAAAAATAAGGATCTGAACCCATATGCTCCAGCCTTACCTACTGTCGTTGCACCTGGTGCCTCTAATCCAGGTGTTCCAAGTGTTCCAAGTGTTGGTAGACCTCGTGGATTTTCTAACAGAAACATCTATGCTAAGTCTCAACCTGCTCCTAAGGTTGCTAACCCCCAAGCTTTGAGTCAAAGACAATTCCCAATTTTCAATTGGAGTAATTCAAACAATGTGGTTTATTTGATTCCAAATCTTCAGGTCTCTAGCTACAACCCAGACAATGGTAGTATTTGCGTTACTCTTGCTTCCTCAGTGCTTAAGCATAAGGATATGTACTCAAACTTCCCTGGTCCTTTGAACAAAACCAAGACTAGAAAGAAGGATGTTGAAAAATGGTTGGAAGACAATATCAATTCAAACATGAATGATGTTGCCAATAAAGCTAATGAATTGATTTTGAACCAAGTGTTTTACCAATTATTGAAAAATGATGGTAATGTCAAATCAAAGGACTTCTTGAAGGGTGTTTGTTCTGTATTAAATCCAAACATTAACTACTACTCTGAATCAGCACCAGAAGCACCAGTCTCATTGAATGTTGGTGCTAATGCTTATAAGCTTGATAATGCAGGTATTTCCCATGCATTTACCTTGATACAATCAGGTCATATTGATGAAGCTTTGCAATTTGCACTTTCAAGAGGTGATTGGGCTATTTCTTTGGTAATTGCTAATTTTTCAGGTCCTGAAAAGTTTTCCAAGATTGCTTCTGATTATGCCAGAAATACATTCCCCTTCCAAAAGACTAACAATAAGGTTCAACATATGATGCCTATCTTATTGAAGGTATTTGCAGGTAACGTTCAAAGTGCTATCAGTGATTTGAATGCAGTTCAACAAGAAGGTGACTATGTCAATATTCACTGGAGAGAAATTATTGCTTCAATTATCATAAGTGAATCTATCCATGTTCCATTATTCCTTGTTGAATTTGGTAACTTCTTGAGAAACCATTCTAATGTCATTGGATCAGAAATTTGTTATGCTTTACTGGGTCTTCCATTATCTCATATTCCAAATAATGGAGTCACTTTTTCATTTATTGGATCGGTAATGCACACTGAAGTCTATGAGTATATTTTATCCTTGAGTGCTACTAGTAACGTGCCTCAACTTGGATATGCTCACTTGTTGCCTTTGAAGGTCAAACATGCATCTATTTTGGCTGATTATGGTTTATTCAATGAATCTCAAAAGTACTTGACATCTATTAACCAAACTATGAAGGCTTTAGGTAACAGATCACCATTTGTAAACCAAGCTCTTCTTCAAGAATTCCAGAACTTATACATGAGAATTACCGAATCCAATTCTAATGAACTGGGATGGTTTAGTGGTAAAATTAGTAAAGTTAATCTTGATAAGGTTTGGGGTCAACTTGATAAATTCATTGGTGGTGATGAACCAAAGCCTTCAGGTGAAAATGGTGTCTTCAGCAAGTTCAGTCCATCTGTTTCCAGAAATGCTTCCACTTTGGATTTCACTGCTCTCAGCCAAGGTCAATCTCCTGGTACCAACCCATCAGCCCAATTTAGATCAGACCATTCTTCTGCATATGTTCCAAGTGCTGATATTTCTATGTTGAGTTCGAGTGGTGCTGCCCAAGCTAGAGTTGATGCTAGAAACCTTCCTAACCCACCACCTCCTTTGATGTCTATGAACTCCAGTACTACCGTGCATAAATATGCTCCAGTTCAACCAGTTCAAGCTGCTCAACCAATCCCAACAGCACAAGGTGTACCAGTGGCTCAAGGTATCCCAGTTGCTCAAGCTGTTCCAGTTGCCCAAGTTGTTCCAGGTGTTCAACAACATATTGCCGACAAGACCTATGAATTCCCACCAAACCCAAGATACGCCCCTTCTAATGCTTCATCCACTAATCTTGCAACTGATGATGGACCATTGGCTCCTCCAAAGAGACCTGCCTCTAAGTATGCTCCATCCAATTACTCTTACTCCAACCCAGCAGCACATGTATCTAGTTCTTCTGTTAACTCAACTGCACCTCCAATTTCATTACCTGCAAACAATCAAAATTATGCAAAGAGGCCATCTACCACAAGCATCACCAATGAAAACTTTGTGAACCATGATGTTATAAGAGCTCAGAATCATTCTCCATCTGCTCAAAGTGATATAAGCATGGATTATCCTCTGGAATTCAAGTCCACTCCTAAGAAGAATAATGATTTCAGTGGAGGTATTCCAATGGAATCTCCAATTAGAAACCCTGACTTTAAGCCTCCAACTATAAAGGCAGATAAGGATGATGTATTCAGAGAAGAATCAGTTGAACCAGAAGTTATTCCAACTGCTGATCCAATAGCTCCACCTATTCATCAACAAGTTCCAGAACAAGCCCCAGAGCCTGTCAAAGAAACTGTCCCAGAGCCAGTCCACACTGAGTCTAGTCAACCAGCACAACCAGGACCAGCACACCAAGCGTCAGTATCTGAACCTGCTTTGGCTAAGACTTCGGATGATACACCACCTCCACCTCCACCTCCTCAAGGCTTGAAGAAAAAGCCAAGTGCAGCAAGAATTAATCCATATGCACCAGGTGGTGCTTCAGCAGCAAGAACTTCCAGAAAGAACAGATATGGTCCACCAGCTGGTGCCTCTGCCAACAAGTACTCTGTACCAAAAGAAGCCAACAAGGACACGAGCAATTTTGATGAGAATCTTGGCTCTGCTGGTGTAGATATGTTTTCTGTTAACGGATACAAAGTTCCAGAGCCAGTTAAGCAACCAGAACCAATAAAGGTTTCAGAACCAGAACCACAACCAGAAAAGGTTGATGAACCTGTCAGTGGAAATATCTTACCGGAAAAGCTTAATGAAGAATCTACTCCAAAGGATCAAGATTTACAAAATGATGAACACAAACCTATTGATGATTCACACTTCACTCCACCTCCTAATTTGGCATCTTCTCCAAACAAGGTCCCACATCTTGATGATAGTTTTGATGTAGGAGATGTTTCCAGCTCATCAGATTTGCAAATGAACAGACCACCAAATCAATTGTTTGCAGGTCACCAACAGCTGTTCTCTCCAATCAATAGAGAATTAATCAATCCTTACCAAGATAAGAACACTTCTATGAGTGGATTCAGTGAGTTCCCAATTCCAGGATCTCCTGACTCTACTACTAGAGCTAATTCTGTGGTTGGAGGAGCTCCTGGATTATTTACTTCCAGACTTTCCCAATCTCATCAATCAGTCATGTACCAACAATATGAAGTTCAAGATGACACTGTTAGGGATTATGTTCCAGTAGTTGAAGAAGAAGACGAGGATGATGAAGAAGAAAAGAAGGCAAAATTAGAGAAAAAGAAGAAGGAAGAAGAAGAACGTAAAGCTAGAATTGCAGCTGATAAGGAAAGAGCAAAGGAAGCTGCTAAGAAGAATGCAGCTCCAAGTAGATTTTTGGGATGGTTAGGTAAAGGTGATGGTAAACCAAGACCTATCAGAGCCAAATTGGGAGCAAAAGAAAATCCTTTCTATTATGATGAAAAGCATAAGAGATGGTTAGATAAGACCAAGCTTATTGAAGAACAATTGAAGGCTGCTGCTCCTCCACCTCCACCAACCATGAAAAAGAAAACTCCTGCGGCCGCTCCTAAGGCTGATGCAAATGCATCAGATGTAGGAAAGCCACCAATGTCAGGAGCACCGATCGCATCCAAACCACCAGGTCCACCAGGTCCACCGGGTCCTTCTGGTCCACCAGGTCCAGGTGCACCAGCTGCCGGTGCCCCTCCAACTGGAGCACCACCAAGTGCAGCACCACCAGTTAAAAATCTTGCCACTGCTGGATTAGACGATTTATTATCACTCAGTGGTAGTTCCGTAGGATCCAGAGCCAAGGGTAAGAGAAATGCCCGTCGTGGTTATGTCAACGTTATGGACAAATAATAAGTAGCATAAAATATACAGTTATTATAAACCTAGAATTTAAAAGTTTTTATAGATAAAAATATATCGATTATATCATTTTAAGAATTATTTTGTAACTATGTAAAATGAAATAAACTAATAGTTCATTCTAATGCCTGTTTTATTGGACTTGCCAACCGATCAAATGTACTTGCCATTATAATATGTGATGGTTTAATAACCTTCCGTTCCTTTTATATTATTGTTTCCGAACCCATTTTAATAAATAAAATACGGGTTTTACCACTTTACCTGACCTCAATGTTTTATTTGTTGGAGAATCCAGAGTAAATTCATAACCTAAATTTGTATACCAGTCATAAGCACGGGTGTTGACTGCAAAAACGGTCAAACTAGTACCATCTATATTTTGAAGAAGTGGATTATCTGTCTTGTCCAAAACAGGTAAGAGATCATGGAATGACTTGATTAATTTAGATCCAATTTTTTGTCCATGAAATTCTGGATTGACGTGTATTTCATATAGGTAAAGGACCTTAAGGCCATCGTTATTACATATTTTGAACGACACAAATCCTAAAAGACCCTTTTCACTGGTGTACCACACGTAAACCAACCCTGGCTCCTGCATTTCTTCCTGTTTCGGGATCATCCAATCCTTTCCATAAATGGCTGTATATAAATAGTTCAAATTGACTTTGACTAAACCAAGAAATTGTACGAAATCAACAGACCTTAATTGGTCTACTGGTGAAAAATTGAGTTTTGCTGACTCAAATGTGAATGTTTCGGGCACTTTGGCTGCAATAGCATGCGATAACGATGTCATTAGCTCATGGTCTTCTTCGTCTATGATACTCATGGTGAATTGACTGTGAAAAGTTGAATTGTGGGGTAGGAAGAAGTCTTTCTTTTGATATATGGTAGTAATTTGAAGCAAATCACGTAGATATCGATATGAGCTCACAAAAGCGTCTGGAACAGAACAATAGACTGATCCAACTGAGAATATATCGCCAATGATTCACAATAGGGTAGGTGACCTAACCCTCATCATCATATCTGTTCACGTGACAACCTACAAAATGAACAAGAACAGTACAGACAGATTAAGAGGCAGGTGTTGAAACTGAAGGTCTGGACTCTTCGTGAGTGTAAAGATATCTATACATTCAGTCGGATTAAAACTCTTTTGGGACATTTTATGGAGTCCTAGACCGCCATAATCAGGACCCTTTCTTCGCATTACTAAGGGTTTAGATAAGCAGATGGCAAGCTCCTGTATGTAGCAACACCACATTGTGACAGAGCCATCGCGTCACATGTCCATCTACGCGTCTTCCCTTCCATAATCTATCCATCTCTATCATGTATCTGATAGCTAACCATAACAGAGAAGAATTCCAAGTAGAGACTCAGGAGTTTCCATTGGATACATTTCACATCATGTCAATTCCCAGCTCACCTGTGGAGCAATCGCCATCGCGTGAGTCCGAACCTTCGGAACACGCCCCCAATGTACTTGAAGACATGCATGATAAGCAATATGATAGATCTATGAAATTATATCATCCATGGTCTTCACCAATAAGGCAAAGAGAGCCTACACTTACAAGCGCCGCATTGTCATCGCCCAGAAGTCGCAATTATCATCATTCTTCTCCTGACCATCATCAACATCATAGGGGCCATACCAGTGGAGTTAACCTGCGCAACAAACACAACAAAATACGGCAATTCAGAAACCAACATAGACAAGAAATGGTGGAAGGAAGGCGACACATATTGCATGATTCACAGGTATATTCTGAGTTTTCACAATCACAAATTAAGCAATTTGAAGAACTGGTTCAAGGGCTCGATTTGGAGCAATTAATTGAGGAAGAAAGACAAGCAGAAGCAGAATATGAAGAAGAGCAAGAAGATTATGATGAATACATAAGGCAGTATGAGAATGATTTGGAAGAAAGAGAGTTGGAAGAGGACATGGAGATTGCAGAGTTAATATCTAAAATGGATATCTCTGGTCAGTCTGGTCAGTATAATGGTCAGAATAAGGTTGATTTTCATAATTATATGGGCAGTGGATAATGAAAAATGGGTCCATTAGTCTAGAATCCGATATTTATGTCAAAAGTGCCTGGAAAATTGGGCCTGAAAAGTTAAAAAGAATAACTCAACTCTTGGGGCTTCTCATAATTCTGTTGTATGAATTTTCTAGCCTTCATTTGTGTGCTATCGAACGTATGGAACTGGTTTTCCGCTCGTCAGCAAAAGAAAAAAATTAATAGTTAATAATGTACATTATCTCTCGGAAAAAACCACTCGTAAGAAAGAACTGATAGGAAAAATATGACATATTAGGTAAGCAATACCAGGGAACAGTAGAGAACATTTGAGTTTCTTTGTGAAACGATCCTAGTTACTATATTTGTTCTAAAATTAAAAAGGTCGCAATCTACAGTCCCAACAACCTTCGTTCTACCGATCTCTCTCGCTCTCTCTCCCTGTGTGCACCACTAGTGACTCAAGCCTCGCTAGAACCTGATGCCAGCCGTACACCGAGGAACTTGACCACAAGACCCACCACACCAACTCTGTGGCCAAATATAACCCATTTAGCCAACAATATGGCCGATATTCTCGCTCTCTTGTTCTCACTATTCTTTTCACTATTCTTCCGTACTCTTCTCTTTTTTTTTCATACTTGCAAAATCGGTACAGCCTACTCACCTCTGGTTATGATATCGACCCCTGCGATCGGCATGAATCATAGTGCCTGTCAAAGCAAATTTTCACAAGTTTGGCGGAGGTGTCCGCAATCACCTGGAAGAAGGTCTTTACCCGAAAACTCCGGTAGTGGATAGACAGGGGCTTTAAATCATAGAAAGTGACATTAGTTGTAAGTTGATCTTGGGTCGTTTTATTATTTTTCTGTTGGATTCCCCTTTTTCACCAGCAACTATAAGGGTGGTGCCTTAGTAAATTTTTTTTTCTATTGTCAGCTGTCACAAAACGCACAGTAGACAATGTCAAAAAACTAACCGTCAATTTAGGTTAGAATTTTCACGTGAGAAAACACGTCTGGTACAAGTACGACAGAAAATTGGGAGTACATAGAACAAAAACAAACACATAGTAGTTAAAACCTAGTATAAAATTTTAAAACAAAAACAACCAACCAACTATTGAAACGTAATAAAACAAATCGTCAGTAGTCTCGATTTTCTTGTATATTGAAATACATTCTCTTGCTTTGCTTGTGAATGTCAATTTTAACCTTATCGGTGCGGTCCAGACCCATCAAGAGCCTTGAAACTTTCACAGTAGTGTACTGCATTGATCTCCAATACGCACTTAATAAAATGTTAACTGCTGGCTCCGCACTAGACTTTGAACCCATCGCTTTTAAGGACTTCTCTTGAGTTTTAGAGAGGTTCTAACGTCAAAAACGGGCTTTCATTTTAATACCATAATAATCATATAATAGATATCGACTCAACATGTCGCAGATGATGCAGGCGGCTGAGCCTGTGGCTCTCCCTATCTTTACAGAGAAAGTTAAAGGTGCCCAAAGAACTCCAACCCTGGGTTCTCTTCAAAGTTCCAGCAAGTCAAGAAAGTCTGGTTCAACTAGTTCTGCTCGTACTGCTAGAGAAACCATTACTACAGAACCAAAACCAACCAATATGAGTCTTCAAGTTCCAGGCCAAGGAGATGATGATGATGATGATGATAATACCACTACAGATGATGAATCTACTTATACCGATGTGGGTTCAGGTTATAGAAATGATAATGGTGAATGTACCGAGTTTTGTATTGAATTTTCCACTTGTTTTGGGTTATTGGAAACCTGTTGTCCTTCCAGTGGAGAAGGTTTCTTTACCACCGTTGCTATCTTTTGTGGTAATATCATGGTGGGTTGTTGTAGCAAGTGTGCTTAATTCTAACTAATATTATCAATATCAAAAACAAGAAAATTGTATCTAATAACTCATATTTTTACTCGGTGGTGTTCCGGAAAACTGCTTTGGGCCAGTATAGTCCATCATAGACAACACCCTTTTTCAATTTTTACAAGAATCTACAAGAATTACAATGAACTACACTAAACACTAAACTAAACTAAACTACAATCCTCACTAAATATTATGATAATACGACAATATAATCAAAGTTTTTACCCCATAGATTATTCCCTTGAAAATGGCATGTAGATTTTAACCAACTAGACTGAAGTGAAAAAGACTGAAGTGAAAAAAAAAAAAAAACTGTCCAGTCTTGCCCCAACTTTAATTGTTTTTTTTTTTAAACACGTAGATACGAAATTTACCTTCAACTAGTCGATTTGTTGTCGATATCAAATTTAATTGTTGATCTCCGATGCGCCGTATCGCCCTGTTCGTAATCTTTTTCTTCGGCTCGGTTAATATCCGCTCTCTCCTTTATTATATATCTTATCTTCTTTGCATGGGTTACCAGAGTCACTGACCTTCGCTGTCAAGAATCCCATCATTCGTCTATATGAGATCTACTTGGCTCAAGGACATGTTTTTTTTTTTTTTTTTTTGCTCTCTAGTTATCATATGTTACTTAATCCTGTTTTATCTGATTGTTCTTATTTTTTTGTTTTTTGTATGGCGTTTTCACATTCCCGAATTCCCAGTCGTTACATTCCGCGTTTTGCAATTTTGCGACCTTCTTTTTGTATATTACCGCTCACACTAACGGCTAACGGCTGACCACTAGCTTAGTACTGGAATACCATAGACTGATACAAGGACCGTCGGCTATAACGATTGTAGTTGATAGAAAATTACCCTTGATAATTGATAAGCTTCGATTTAGTGGTTGAATCGGATCACTGCTGGGTTCCCTTTTACCCGATTGAGCTGATATCTCGGTTATTTTATTTTTTTGCAATTTTTGCAACTTTGCAACTTTGCAATGTCTAACGAATCCAACTATTCTAGCGATAGTGGTCTGAACTACAACGACGTGTTGTTCAGAGGAACCACTTCCAAGAGCTTACCGGTATTGGACTCCATGAGTACTGTAAGATACACTCCTTTGACTAGAGCCAAGTTGACGAGATCAAAGTCTATCAACTGTTTTTCAACTGAAGAGGCAAAGAGACCTCAAGATTCTGATGATTTTGCACCCGCTACAGAGCCAAGACCACATTCACTGTCATCCAATGAGCCAAACATATCGAATATTACTTCTCCTGTGAAATCTATTGGAGAAAAGATCGAAAATGTCAAGAAACAAGACCCAATTGCTGAAGTTGCTTATATCGATGCTATTTCTCCCTTGAGTGATGAGTCTGTACATACACCTAAGAAGTCTATTGATGAAACTAGACCTGATAGAACTGAATCTTCGGCACCATTACTACCAAAGGCGCCCAAGAAGCCTTTCAATGGAATACGTCCCGGTACACCTAAAATATTAGCTCCCAAACGTCTCCGTGACTCTAGTTCTGAAATCGATGCTTTAAGCTCAGCAATTTTGGATCCCTTAAAATACAATCAAGGGGTTTCAATCCCTGTTTTCAAAGAATCAACTGCGGATATCGAAAACCATATTCTTCGGACCCATAAAATTGGCAAAAGTGATGAAAGCATAAACTCTTTTGACCATACAGTTGAAACAAGTAGTCACTATGCTCTTAAAAAAAGTAAAGATCTTGCACGAGAACAAGAAGCTCGAGACCCTGAACCAAAGGTTAAATCTTGGTATAAAGTACTCACCATTGTGTTTGCAATATTGTTAGTAATCATCTTAGGAGGATTCATACCAGTGGTTATTATTCTTTCTAGAGGTACCAGAAGAACTGTTTTAAATTATTTCAATAATGAAAATCATAGAAACGGTCTTTTGCAAGAAATATTAAGTGAATATAAAGTTCCAGATGCTGCTTTCAAAAATTCAACCAATGTTCTGATTATTGCAACTCCTCCAATGCAAAATGAATTATCAAAACTACTAGAAGAAAAACATTATGACTTGTTCTATGGAGTAGCTTATTCTCCAAGAAATGCTATGGAACCAAAGTG
This sequence comes from Suhomyces anneliseae, assembly GCA_030568535.1. Classification (NCBI taxonomy): domain Eukaryota; kingdom Fungi; phylum Ascomycota; class Pichiomycetes; order Serinales; family Debaryomycetaceae; genus Suhomyces; species Suhomyces anneliseae. The sequence goes on along the minus strand of JAJMGB010000003.1, from coordinate 80,225 downwards.
TGGATTCACCAAACAAGAAGCTTATCTTGATCTTGCAAAATTATCAACTGTTACTAACAGGGTACGTAACTATGGAATGCAGTGCAACCAATCTGAATATATTCTTGATGCTATTCAATCATTAGGTTTGAATATGACTTTGGCAATGGGAGTATGGATTGGAGAAAATGATGAAATAAATAAAGCTCAAATATCAAGTATGAAACATATTCTTTCAGAATATCCTGAAAATTTATTTGAAAGTATATTCATTGGGAACGAGGTTCTATTTAGAGAAGAAAAATCGTCAAAAGAATTGGTGGAACTAATTTTAGAAACAAAAGAATTTTTAAAATCAATTGGGTATAATAATATCCCCGTGGGAACATCAGAGTTGGGATCATTGATAAATCCAGATTTAAGTAATGCTTGTGATATTATTGGAGCAAATATTCATCCATTTTTTGGAGGTGATAGTGTTGAACATGCTGCTGATTGGACATTAAATTTTTTGAATTATCAAGTAGAAACCCTTAATTCTGGAAAAGCAAAAATTGTTATTACAGAAGTAGGTTGGCCTAGTGGTGGTGGGCACTATAAGGCATCAGTTGCAAGTAAGAAAAATTTTAAGGTCTTTACTGAAGACTTTATATGTAAAAGTAAGGCTATCAAAAACCCATGGTATTTCTTTGAAGCTTTTGATGAGCCTTGGAAGAAGACTTTCTATGAGAAAAATAATAAATGGGAAACTGAATGGGGTATTTTCTACGATAATAGAACCAATAAAGTTGACTGGGAAGATTTAAAGAAGTGTTAAATTATTAATTAATAGGTTTTAACAGCTTTTGATTAAAAATATTAATATTATACATTTCTATAAAATTTTTGAAAAAAGTGAAAAACTGCAATAGAACCAAAGAAAATATTAATCGATACTGGATCATTTATATTATCAAAGAGTTCGATCAAAATCAAAGGAATAGGAATGATTTACATGTATTGATTTCTAGAGTTAGGGACATCGGGTAAAAAACGCGGAAAAAAAATTGTCAGAAAAATGGCAACTTGTCCGAGTGGTTAAGGAGAAAGATTAGAAATCTTTTGGGCTTTGCCCGCGCAGGTTCGAATCCTGCAGTTGTCGTCATTTTTTTGGATTATATTTTTGATGAAAGAATTGGAATTCAACTTGAATAATTGCTTTAAATTAATTATTTTATTCATATTCTTTTTATATTTTATTTCCAGATATGCTAAGTCTAAATAGTCTATTTAATAAAATTTAAAAAATAAAGAAAACTATGCGAAATTGGCTTAACATAAATGATGCAAAATGATATTTGTAAAGAGTATATTAACAATTCAAATATCTAAGATACTTGTTTTATTGATTCAATTGTAGGTTGAAATTTCTATGGGAAATGACCCTTTCTCAACCCTACATATCCATCAGGAGCATTTTCTGCTTTCAACCAAGTACCAGTTGTAACACCTTCAAAACCTTTATCAATAATTGTATTTCCCCACCAATTCAAATCATGGGTACCATATTGTAATGTGAAAAATATGGCAAGAGCACTAAATGCAACACCAGCTGAAAGACCACTGGTCAAAATATAATTATACTTTTCCCACCATAAAAGATAATTCTTCTTAATATAGTACATGAATAAATAAGATAAATATAATCCCATAGTAGAGTACAGGAGATTATAAGGAGCATAACTCAAAAATCCACCTAAAATAATTGTAGGTTGGAAATATCTTGTCAACTTTGGTGGACCATTTTTCTTGAACCAAGCACATGGAATTACCAAAACAGCTCCAAGTAAGAAGCACCATTTCAAGACTGGGTATAAACCACTGAAGACTTTAGCAGGACCAATTTCTCCATATTGAATACTTGAGTAGAAAAATGTGTTTGCACCAGGACATCTAAGTTTATCTTTTTGATGAGGGTCACAAATATTTGGTACATTTTCCAATTGCCAATTAGCAATGATTAATGCAACTGTTACACTTATAAGCGTAGAAGTTAATTGACCCTTAAAAATAGCTTTAGGAGGAATTTTGGAATAATGTGCAAGCTTTTGATCAGTAATATAATTACTAGCTTGACTGTCTATATTATAACCGTAACCTTTTAATGTGATTAAAGCAATACCTGAATTTGGGATAGCATAACCAACAATTAATTCCACCAACACATTTAATCCGAAAGAGAAACCAGTAACAGACGCAATGGAAGTAATTGGAATTAAAAAGATGAAATTGATGAAAATGGTGAAAAACACACCCCAAACTGGAGTTTCTGTAGGATAAAATGTCACACACATGATTGCAAATAATGTACTGACTGTAAGGATCAGAAGAAACCACCAGTCAGGAACATCTTCATACTTAGACATCATTTTGCAATGAGGATCATCAGCATATCTTCCATAGGCACTGTGCTTCTCCAGAGATGGCTTGAACGAATCAACAATGGTAGTCCAAATGTTAACAAAACTAGTTTTCATTGAGTCCCATTCAGTGGTGAAGTTATATAAAATAGCAAATGGATATAATGCAAAATATGCTCCATAAAGAACCAAATTGGCAGCTGAAAAATATGGGGGACCCACTTCCAAATACTTTTTATGATCAAAAGAGTTTTTATCATCCAAAATGTCATGGACCTTGTAAACCTCACCTTTATTGTTGAACAATCTATTGGAGTTGATAGGGAAATAACCTGTCCACTTGTTGTTTGTGTAGTATATTGTCAATATAATAAAGAACGCAAAAATAGAGCCAAGGTATTGATTGGCATAAGTGTAAAATGGAATGGTAAGACAACCGAATGAATCCATAACATTCCAATCAAAAGATGGTAACGGGTTGAAGCCCAAACCGCTGTTTGACCCTGTAACATTCACCAAATGGATCAGATCAGGATTGAACCAAGTTGGCCAATTAAACGTGGATAATGCTTTAAAAAAGTAAGAAGGAATCCAATTATAGATAAAACTACCAGCGAAGACCAAATAGAAGAATGAATATGTCGATATTTTCCAGCCATGAATAGGATTATTAGAAGAATTTTCTTTCATTAATGCTCTGTTCAAGGCTATTGATGGTAAAACAGTTGGCCATAAAGCCTTACTTGGATAAACACATACTTTCTTCATCAACAAAGCAAATCCAAAACCCAAAAATTGAGTAGAAACCATTAAAAGAATCTGATAAGTTAAAGTGACCCATTTTAACCCGTAAAATCGGTCTAACTTCATCACAAATATATTGTACACCAGGTACGGTGTTCCTGCTGAACACAGATAAATAATAGTACTTAACATCATCTCTTTATAGGTCCAAGGACCGGGATTAAGGTCTATTGTGTAGCCTAATAATTGTATTGTTTTTTCAGGTACGTATTTCTCCCAGAGTTTTCCACTTGGCAAAAGTAAGATTTGAATGGTATGGGATCCCAAAAAGATACTGGGCATTCTGTGGACGAAGAAGTTGTTGACTATAGATCCGATGACTGTCCACATGTATCCGATAGTGTATGCTCTGAAAGTATCAACGGGAGTGGAAGGATCATCATATGGGTCAGTGATAGCCCTTACTTCAGGATATGGAGAATGATAATGGATCAATGCTGCCTCCAAACGAACTTGCAAGTCCCAGTCCAGAATAATAAGGTAAGTTCTGTTCTTCATATGATCGTCTTGGACTGTCTTCGCTTTCTCGCCTCCTTCTGGGTTCATCATGATCAAATGCTCAATAAGTCTATAATCTTCCAGGAGAAAGTTGACATCTCCCTTGTGTTCAGCCAAAGTATCTCTTAATATAGTGGTGGCTTCAGCTATACTCAATTGGTCGATTTTCTCGATCATGTATTCTGCTTGTCTGGTGATAAACACTTCATCTAGCGATATCTGTTGTTGGTATTCGTCGTCACTGATAAGACCGATTCTAAGAAGAATAAGACGAACCTGGGCCTCGGTCAACTGGGTTCCTTCAAACCCCGAGCCTTGGGATGAAGATGGTGGTCTGTCACCGAGATCCGAGAGCTCGATGTAGTTGGGGTTGTCTCGTACCATGATAAGTTGACTTATGGAAGTATTACCCCAGTTTATTTAGTTTTGATAAGTTTGATCTCGCGACAGATCAAAATGGGAAACTGTGTGTCGCGACAATAGCAGTTTAGACAAATATACCCAAAGACCAGAGGGAAGAGACAATAGGATTATACACAGGGAAAAATATTAGCATGGTTTAAGAGCAGCCATTAGGTCAATTGTTGTACATTTTGAATAAGGTAAAGTAGTAAGAAAAGGGATAAATAGTTGTGGATCTTATTCCGATATCGGCTGTGGTACCAGGAACGCATAGAGTGAAGATTGCAAAAAATCCCCAATTGGTAAAAGTAGATCTATTTCACTACGATTTTTCACAAAAGCAAAGAATATAAATATAGGGGTTGTGGAGAAAAGGAGAATAATGCAACGATGACTTTCAGAATGACTAGTGACCTAGTGACGTTGTCCTTCAATTGGTTCGGTAGCTTCAATCTGAAATAGTTTGATTTTCCATAATTAAACCATAGCATTGATATAGTTGAAAAAAATGTGTAGAATTATCGAGTATAGCAATATCAATTAGACGTCAATTATTCACCAAATAGTCTTGATATACTTTACCTTTTAGGTAATTAATGTAATGGTATGGAACTAACACGTTCGATAATTTGGGTTCTTAAGGATAACTATGGTCAACCAGAAATACATTCCTTCCACCAAACCAGTCTTGCATTGAGCAAAGAAGTTCAGAATGAATTACAAATCAACTAATGCAATACAACCTAATCGAATGGCGAGCTCATACAGATGGAGGACAGCTTAGTAATTTTTGAAACAGTTGCTCCCAATTTGTAGATTGTTTAGGATTTACGAAGATACCACATATACCAGAAAACATGTGAAAACTCAATTGACTTGGTGAATAGAATAAAGGAGTTATCAGCTTTCTCCTTTTAAGTTTTGCATGATGCTGATGGTGTTTATATTTAGTATTATTTTTTTGTCCCTATTGTTTAAACCGTTATCACGCACGGCTAAGACACATCTAGACCAGTCCATAAGTTCAGCCTCACAAAGCAACCAAAAAGGGCCTGTTTTAGTCCAAATGAACCAGTTTGGTTCCAAGACGTGTTCTATCAATTTTTTGTTAGTTTTACAGCTATATACTACTACCAAGCTCAATTGGTCAGACAGATATCATCAATTGAGTCCAATGGTATTTTTTATTGGCTTTTAGGGGGTCTATGGTAGTCTTTGGTTCTGAAAGATATCCTTTTTCGTGATATCGCACTTAAACTAGTATGAGAACCATGAATGACTCATACACGGGGAAAACGGAATTAGAGCGAGATTCAACACGCCTTGGTCCGAATCGGTCCAAATGATTCATTCGGTCATTAGTACTACGTGTTTAACAATCTCGGTAAAGAGGTGACATTGAAGTCTTCTCAAACTCGGTCAAGATCAAACTATCAACCACCGAGGGTTAGTCAGAGATGTAAAGGCCAAATTGACCAATGAGTAGAGCCAATTCGGGCGATCAACATTGACTCAATTGTGAGTAAGACCAAAATCCTCGATCTATCTGTAGATTTCAACCACATTTATCAGTAAATGTACGTTGGTTAGAGTTCTTAACCATAATGGTCATTTGTACAAGGTAAAAAAATAACCAGATCGTCAAATATGCGACCAAAATTACCAAACTAATAAGTAAAGGAGTCGATTTGCATGTATTCCCCTCCTTCAGCCTCAATAGTAGCTACCTGATGGCAAAAAGGTTTAAACAGAAGTGTATAGGCTTCAAAAAACTATAAGAACGAGGTCAATTGTCCGTCTTTTCATAGATTCTTCTATTCATTCAAACAATTACAACAACAATTATGTTATTAACAACCGTCTTAATAAGTGCAATACAATTTGCAACTGTCGCTAATTCTCAACCATTGGAAGAGTTTTCTACTCAAAAGGCATATAATTTTATAAAGCCTGTTGATAGTAATCCTGATGATATTGGAAGACCTGATCCTCAAAATACCTACTATTTTGATAGTTCTTCCAAGGTGAAATCCCTTTCTTCAAGTGCTACAAAGACTACTGAGCCAGCTTCATCATCTACAAATGGAGCTGGAGCTGGAGCTGAATATTTGAGCTATTCTGTGCCGATGGCATTGGTATTGGTAAACGTTTTACTTTGAAAGTAGTAAAACCCCACCCCCCTTACCACATGGTTACATCGATCATCCGTACCTCATTATTCTATCAGTCTTGATTGACGTCAATATCGAGCCGAAATCAAGCTGATCCCTAGCTTGGATCTTTACATTCTAATTCTAAAGTTACCATCTTCGAAGGTGGTTTCATCATTTCTAAACTGGTTTTTTAGTTGTATTAAATATACATCAATTTTTAGGTCAATTGTAAACTCAATTCATATAATTGAGGGAGTAGGAAATTTTCAAGAAGTGACTGTTGCTGTGAAAAAGTTTTCACTCACGTTCTTCCCCTCAAAAGTAGAAATGATTAGATCTGTTAAAATGGTTGCAAATATGTAACGGCTGAGCACCCATGCATGCGTGCATATACAAAAAATAATATGAAGGAAAAACGCAATGTGAGATGTGAGACATATATGTATAGAGAACAAAAGATAAGAATAGAAGTCATAGTCAATAGTGACTAGTCAAGTAGTATAGATAATACTGAGTTAGATCTAAATTTAGAACCAGGATTGTTTCAATTCAATGAAACACGCTCAGTTACGTATCTTGATGACCAAAATGTGACAATGTCAAAAATGATGGGGACAATTACGTAGTTGTCATGACTTGGATTTGCGACTATAGATTATGTAAGATTGACCATCGAAGAAGATCTTATTCTGTCGTAAAAAAACCACAACTGCAAATCGTAAAAGCAGATCTCTATTGAGTAGGTAGGATTTGGGGGGTGATTATAATTAAGGAGTGTAATTATTGAAACTATAAAAGACCTCAGATGAAACTGGGAGTTACCAATCCGGTTCTACAATAGAAGATCCAAGTGGAGTAATTGTTCACTCTTATAATTCCCACCAACACACATTCAGAAAACCAGATTTCCAGTCAAATCCTCTTCAATTGAAACAAGTGACATGACATGCATTGACACGTTTAGGCTATTTTAGGGGGTTGCCGTTTTCTATTCAGTGTAACTATCACCAGCTAGGTATATCGAAGGTGCGAATCTTGAGCCGTGGAACAGATAAGATTAGAGAATAGTCTACTCCACACAAAACCCCAAAATTTAGCACCTAAGCCTATGTTTCCAAAAAAAAAAAAAATGGCACTTAGAATTACAGCCCTAATTAACTCCCAGGCCACCCAAGTCAACCATAAGACCAATTATTAAAGGAATAAATGTCGGTATACTGTCAATGGTTTGTATATTTGGGCCATCGCTTTCTCCTAACAATGCCAAGTTTCGTTGTGTCACAAGGGTTGACGAGTGAGTAAGTAACCGCTAAAATACTTCAGGCAGTCTACAACCAGGGGATAAGAACAAGGATAGGGGTTAAACCTGTGGGGTGTCAGTGGAGAATGCTCTTATGACATTCCATATAAATACAATGTATAGATCCATCATTTGACCATTATTGTTTGTCCCCCAAAAAAAAAAGAAAAAGAAGACTAACCTACTTGTAACCAACGAGAGTAAAGACAATTGTAATTTACAGTTTATGTCAGTTTAAAATTTCACGTCTCATTAAGTATGGCACAATTTCCTAATTTTTGATTAGTACAAATTGAATCTCTTATCAGAGGAAAAAGCCTGAACCGGCCCGCGATGATCCTTAGGACCGTGAATGTCGGGCAAAGTCGCGGCGGTGTCGCACTATGAATCATCAAACGGGCGAACCATGAAAAATACCCCAACTTTACCCTCCTTTGCTTAATATATCCATCATCATGTTAAGAAGCACCGTGTTAGGACGCTCTTCTTTGGCAAGACAGGCCGTCAGAACCAAGGTCACCAGCTCTACTTCTGCCTTAGCTTACAAAAACTTACACCGTAACCAAAAAAGACCAGCTTTACCAACTTTAGAGACTCCAAACTGGTCTGCTGATGCTGCAGTTTCTTCTATCTTATATGAAACTCCAGTTCCTTCTAGAGCTCCTAGAAAGCAACATGTGTTGAACTGTTTGGTTCAAAACGAACCGGGTGTTTTAAGTTCTGTTTCTGGTACTTTGGCTGCCAGAGGTTTTAACATTGATTCTTTGGTTGTTTGTAACACCGAAGTTAAAGATTTGTCACGTATGACTATCGTATTGCAGGGACAAGATGCAGTCATCGAACAAGCTAGAAGACAAATTGAAGATTTGGTTCCAGTTTATGCAGTTTTAGATTATTCTAATGCTGAAATTATTAAGAGAGAATTATTATTGGCTCGTGTTTCCTTATTAGGTCCTGAATATTTCCAAGAATTAATTGCTACTCACAAGTTACACACTGATGATGGTGCATCAATTCCTGATTTAGAAGCTACTGATTCTGCTTACCATCCAAATAACTTGGCTCCTTCTGAAGCATTGAGACAAAAGCATATTCATATGGATCATATCGCTACTATTACTGAAAAATTCGGTGGTAAGATGGTTGATATTTCCGACAGAAATGTTATTGTGGAATTGAGTGCTAAACCATCCAGAATTTCTTCATTCATTCAATTATTGCAACCTTTCGGTATTTTGGAAATTGCTCGTTCTGGTATGATGGCTTTACCAAGAACTCCATTGCACAATGCCATTGAAGAAGATGAAGATGCTATTGATGCTGCTGACATTGTTGATGCTTCTCAATTACCACCAGGTTAAACGAACTTTAGTAAAGAAATACGAAACATAATGAAAGTTTGGTTTTCCTATTTTTGCGTTTTGATTCTCTTTTGAGTTCTGATTGGTATGTATTTTTCAGTTTATGGTGGGGGTGAAAAAAACAAAAAGAACAAAATTGAATCAGGTTTTATGTCTGCTTATGTAAGTCAAGTCAAGTCATAGAATCTGGCCCTTTCTAACCTCAAGATAAATATATATCCGTTAGAATACACAAATAGAGATTTGAGTTCAATATCAGCTATATATAGTTTCTTTAATAAAAGAACAGTAATTTTTTAACAAGGTGTACAAACGTCTAATAAAGTAGCTCACCAACGGTACATGTACATATATACATATATACACATAATCAAAATGTATAACGCAAAATTTTATGATGTACGTAAAGCCGATATATATGTAATATAAACGCCGTTTTGGGAAACAACCGAGATATGCTTGGTCAAGGGTTCCTCTTCTTATTGGATATTCTTCAACATCGTATTAGGATTGTGATGGTTACATTGCATTTTTGTGGACGGATAAATTTTCACTAAATCTACATTGCAGGTATTCCGTTGCAGCTTAAGTTGACAACGGAAGATACACACGATTACAAATTAAACATACCAGTTTTTGGACCACTGAAAAGTCTGCGAATTACCACACCAAACAATTTGCTCAAAAAATAAAATGCCAACAAAAAAACCGAGAATCATTCACTGTCGATCTGAGTCTAAGACGGGATCGGCTTTTGAATTTTTCAATCTATTTTTTTTTTTTTAGTCCCAACAGCAACCTGGACCACACATACTCGTCGTCCTCCAGCCTCAGTAACGGAACAGGAATATTCGGAATTGCCAGGGCAATCGGTGGGTTTATGCATATTGCGTCCCCAAATGTGGGTGTGTGTGCAACCTGGACAATTTAATTAAATAGGTTACGTTTCTTTAGGATTATTAGGTAAAACCCCTAATCTACAGGTCCAAAGAAAAAAAAAATGTATAAATGGTGTATTTTTACACAGGAAATAAAATACGTAAAATTAGTAAAATACCGTAAATTACGTAAAATACATAAATTACATGGGTTACATATAGGACATTTACGTATAATACAAGATGGAAAAAAAAAAATCATTACAACAAAAAAAAATACACCTCCCTACATTTCATGGCTTATACGGGGGTTAGTAGACTATTGTAGGTAATCTGGTGATCTAGATCTAAAATTATTCTTTTATGTGTGGAGCGGCAGCTGGGGGTTCGTAACATTGCCACTTTTGACGAAAAACGTCTGCCTTGGAACACTGAATAGTGCCGTACTTTTATGTTTGCCAATGTTCGCTAAACTAAGTATGTACGATTCGCGCGTATATTAACTAAGTTCTTTTTTTTTTAGTCATGTAAGTCTTAGTCAGGAACTTCTCTCTCTCTTTCTCTTTCTCTCTCTGTGTGGGTTTCTCTTTCTCCCTAGTTAAGCCCTTTATAGTGGAACCTTATTGACATATAAACTTTTTTTTTTTTTTTTTTACCTTTCTTCCCTTTACTAGTTAAATCCTTTGCATCTTTCCTTTCCTTTTTTTAATATCATTCTTTCATAATGAAGAAAGAACACGAGGAGTCGGTCCATGGCCTGAATACTTCTTCTACAGGCTCAGGAAATTCTTCTTCTCAACAATCATCTCACCCGTCTCAATATGGATTCGGTAATTATTATGGAGGACCTCCACCTCCACATCCACCAAATCCTCATGGTCCTGGTCCTATAGGTAATATGCCTCCAGATAGTCAATATTATAATATGGGGAATAATCCTAATGCCAATCCTAATGCTAATCCATATCAAGAAGACCATCAACGTCAAAATAGACTTCCGTCTCACTCTCAAATACCCCCTCACCATATTTCAGATCAACATATCCAGGGTCAACCGCCTCGCATGCCAATACCTCCAATGGGTGGAATTCAACAACAACATCCACAACATCCTCCACAACCACCACAACAACATCAATCACAACACCCACAACCACCACAAGAATACCAACAACCTCATAACTCTCAGAACATACCTGTAGGGCATAATCTTAATCAACATCCGCCTTTAGCTCATTCTCATTCTCATTCTCATTCTTTTCAACACCCTATAATAGTCGAACAACAACTCGTACCCAAGAACCATAATACTTCAATGACTAGATCTCAAAACCCTCCTAGAAAAAGAGCATTAACTGCTTGTGATACTTGTAGATTAAGAAAGATCAAATGTGATAATAATCGTCCAAGATGTGGCTCTTGTGTCAAGAATGGTAACCTTAATTGTCATTATCGTAATGATGATGCTCCTAAAGATGCTTCCCTGCTCTTGGATAATGCAGATATTCTCAATAAACTTAATGTCTTGATGAAAGATGTTCAAGATATCAAAAAGGCTCATGGTTTAGAGGCTGCTATTGCTGGTCAAGCAATCGAAAATAAGAGAAGGAAAAAGGAAGAGGTTTACCATTTTGATACTTGTATTTGGGATATGTCTTTAACTTCTATTTTAAGATGGAGATATTTCGGTAAATGCTTCGATGAACCTCCTTCTAATGTAGATAAAGTCATTCATAAATTGGTCAAATCTTATAATACTACAAGTGTTCTTCCTCCAGAAAACTTTTCCCTTGAAACTCAATTGAAAACTACCTATGCTATTGAAGAATTATTAAATGTATACTTTTCCAATCTTGTTAATTCTTTCTTCATTAATTGTCATACGAAAGTTCCTGTTTTAGATATGTTGGATTTGATAGAATCTTTGGAAATCTATAAGATTGTCAAGGCTTATGACCCAAAGATTACCTTCATGAACTTATTAGAATCATTCGATCCAATGTCCGAAGATATGCCTCAACTTTATTATTTTGCCTTGAAAGCAAATAATATTGAAGATGCCGGATATCGCCGGAGGGCTTATGCATCTTTATGTAAATCTATTCCGGTCATTATTATGGTATGTGCATTGGGAGCTATTGCTACTCCTATTCAATTAGATAACTTGGGAAAATACGCCAATTCTATGGAAGAAAGAAAAAGTTTTGATATCGGTTCTTTTAGTGATGGTTTTGCTAATAATATTCCTGAATACCTTCCTAAAACAAGAGTCGACTTAGCATATGGTTTAGTCAAATATGCCAGATTAATTTCAACTGCTTATTCATTTACTATTAAACCAAGTTCTTTAAGAGAAGTGGTGTTTAATTTATTAACCAGTCAATTTTATTTATACTGTTTGACTCCATTACCTGCATACCGTCATATTTCCACTGCTTGTCAAAGTATGATGTACTACCTTGAAATCCATAGAAACAGAAGCATGCTTGCTGATTCTCATCATATTATAAATCCAAAGAAGAAAGAAATTGTTGATCGATTATTTTGGACATGTTTGAAATTAGAATGTGAATTAAGAGTGGAACTTTCTCCTTATGTCCCAATTTCAGGAATTACTCAAGTTATTCCTCCTACTACTTTCCCTAAAATTGCTGACCCAGTATCAGAAGAATTTAGATCAGAACATAGTGAAGCCAGTCTTATTTTAGCAAGTAAATATTATGATGAACATTCATGGTATTACTTCTTAACTGAAATTGCAGTCAGAAAAATTGATAATAAAATGTTCGATGAACTTCATTCATTAGAAGCTGTCATGCAAGAAACTTGGGATAATCCTTCATTTTATGAAGGTTCTGTTTGGATCAGTTTTATCAAATATTTGAATCAATATAATGGTGTTATTAATTCTTTAACTCCTAATATTAGAAATTTCGTTTTACAAGAAGTTGATGTGGATCAAATTTACAGAAGAATGAAAAAGAAGAGTCTTGAAAAAGAACAAAGTCTTTCACCAACAGATTTTGATATTCTTGATAAATTAGATGATTTCTTGGTTGATGATGATTTATTATTAAGAGCCCAATCGGAATCTATTATGTACATCAAGACCAGAATTATCAATTCTAAATTATTACTTTTCAGACCAATTATTTATTTAATTTTGGAAGATCGGATTCCATTCATGGAATTATTGGGTGCCGCAATGGCAGTCATGAAATCTAATGCAGAATCTAGTAACACTTTCAATTCTTTTGATTCTTCTGCTTCAGTCATATTTTCTAATAGTGGAGGAAGTGATACTGATCCTAGTGAAGTTGGTGGATTAGACTACTATAATTTATTACATGCGCCAAATTTCTATCAAAAACAATATCCAGATGAAGATTTCTCTAATGATATTGAATATCCACAAGAAACTGATTCTAGAGATGGATCTCCAGTGGATGCAACTGAATTTAAATTAAAGAGTCCTCCATTGACCAAATCAAGAATTCTTAGAATTTTCGTTCAACATCTTATTTCTATTCCTAAATTATTGATTCCAAAAATTGGTGCTCATAGACATCCAGGTCTGTGGTACTATTTACGTAATTTATTCATCGGGAATGTTTATCAATTTATGTTGTATATGAAGATTCAAGAAATGGTTCAAGCAGCTATGTCTGATCCAAGCTTCCAGCACTTTATTGGGTTATCTCAAGAAGTAGGTGGAATTAATGATATTATTGGTATGATTGAAATTCTTATGCCTAAACAAGGTATGATTACTATGTTTGAACATTCAATCATGTTGTTTTCTTACTGGAAAGATGAAAGTAAAGATTGTCAAATCTACCACGACTATCTTAAGAGGTGTATGGCCAAATTGGTCTGAACTAATTAGGAGCCCCTGGAATTCAGTAATGTTGATAATTTAAGTGAAAAAAAAATTCAGGGTTCTAATATTTGGACTAATAAGTGCAGGTATGAACCGAAACTATGATTTATGATTTGAACGGTTGCAACTGCTTAACAAAAACTAGAAAACCAAAAAAAAAAAAATTAGAATATTAATTATAAAAGTCCTCCAACCAGAAGAAGATGATCTTACGATACATAGCTCCTGGTGGTGGACCATAAACGATGTGATGACCATCGAAGTATTGAGTCTTCAGAGTACAAATAGTGCGAGTCGGGTCTAGACTTTTCGAGGGTAGTTCGAGGTGACGGAACAGGTGACCTAGAAAGTATAATACCCAAGACACAGTTCACCAACAATATTGCAAGAGAACAACCAAAAAAAAAATACAAACGGTTGCTCCCAAGCAAAGACACGTTGAAGAACACAAAACAGCAAAACGCAGGAACTCACTTTGTTCTGGTTTTTTTGTTCGTTGAAACAGTTATGGTGAAAGAGTGTCTAGTAAATTAGTATGGTGCGGCGCTCGCTTAATATGGTCGGATCTGATAACTACATCTCCGATGTCGCAAATTAAATAGGTAAGCGAATGGAATATATACAACGGGATTTTAAAAAACTGTAGATTACAACAATTAGAATATGGATACCTACAAATCTGCCATAGATAGTGAATGGCATAATTGTGATTATGAGATAAAGGAACAGGACCGGTTTCTTCCTATAGCTAATGGTACGAGATTTTGATCAATAACAGTCGAACAAAAAAAGAACCTTTTGATACACACACTGATAAGGTGAAGTGAGAGGTGAAGTGAGGTTGTTAAAATAGAGGAAGGCAAAGGAAGAAGGGAACAGTGGCAAAAAAATGAGTCAAGTGATATTTTATTTGATGGTATTGAATTTGGAATGTGGATTGATGAATATTTGATATTGGTTAATACTTTAATCCACTCCCCTCCTTTGTCTATACTCTACTGTTTTATTCAATACTAACAATTTTAGTGGGGCGAGTGATGAAGAAAGCCCTTCCTCCCCATGCAAAGCTTTCCAGAGAATCAAAGGAATGTATCCAAGAAAGTGTCAGTGAATTTATATCGTTTGTTACCAGTCAAGCTGCTGATAAATGTAAGATTGAGAAAAGAAAGACTTTAAATGGTGAAGACATTTTATGGGCAATGTATACTTTGGGGTTTGAGAACTATGCTGAGACCTTGAAGATATATTTGGCCAAGTACAGAGAGGTATGTATAATAGGATATTTGCAGCAACTGGAAGTGGTGACATCACCTAGTCGAATGAAGAAATGCGAGTTGAGCTTGGATTTACCGGTGATTATTGAGATGAAAAAGATAAGAAAGATAGGAAAGAGTCCAGATATTTCTCAAGTGAAGTTGAGCTATGAAGAAAATTATAGAGAAACACTATTTGAAGGGTATCGAATGTTGATAATAGAGAAGAAGAGAGAACCAACCGTCTGATTAAGCAAATTACACTCTATTATCATGAATAACCGAAAACAACAATAAATCTTAATCAGCTAAGTGGTTTGATAACGTTTTATGACCTTAACAGGTTGACCGAGTTCGGAACCTCCACACAAGTTGCCTATTGTTTTGAATTTTACTAACATTTAGTATGAACAAATAGAGGCTGAAAAGAAGCCACCTAAAAAGAAGTACAGGGCAAAGACCCAGGATCTTGATAGCTACAATTACAGTGATAGTGAAGGAAGCTTGGAGTCAGGATACTCCAAGTCACCCGGTGAAGGGTCTGCCGAATCGGATATCAAAGATGAGTTTGAAAAGTTCGATAAGGAATTTGAATTCCCTGAAGGCAGCGAAAAACGGTTCATGGGATCAGTTGATGGAATTATTGGAGACGGTATCGATATGGGTGAGTTCATGATGAACTCCAACGAAGATCAGTAATCATGAACAAACCCACAATACAATTTTTGAGTGTGTTGGATACCTTAAGGTTGGAAACTAAGGCTGCGTCTCTAGCTAATTTTTTGCAACTATTGAAACCAAATGGTTGCAGACACCAAAAAGAATGCCTTCCATGCATTACAAGAAAGTCTACAAGCCTCTAGAACCAGGTGCCGATCGGTCAACGGTCGAATAGCCTTCAGGTAATAAGCCTACATCAGTACAACTGCAAGCAGAGACCTCGCTTGGGCTTGCTTAGGTGAAGTCTAAGGAATTTTGTTGGCTACTTTTTAACAGGAGGAGCACATGAAACACGCTAGATCTAGACCAATAGGTTGGGTCAAGCACGAACTGCTATAACAGTAGGAAATTCAGGCAGTGAGCAACGATCTCTCCCCCACTATTAAAGGATGGTCACACCATTCAAAGAAAAGGAACCTTCGGACGCAGGTCGGTTTCTTTCGAATTAAAGTGGTGTGGTTGTATGTGGCTGACAGGTGCCAAACAATACCATACAATACACTAGAATATACTAATAGTGTATCTAAAAGTATAATACTATATAGATAATTTACCAATTGGGTATATATAGAACGCGTGATTCTACACCAGTGTAAGTAATCTTTGGGATTTACGCGACCCACGCGTAACATATCACTATGAAGCGGTATGCAAAAGGATCCTACGTCCATATGCGAGAAGAGCATGCAATCCCAATTGTAACAAACGAGTATGTTGTTTCAATTACACTTAGAATACGGGAAATCCAGACTATAACAACCCAGACTCTCCAATGGTTTCTTATCATTGACCATCTTGTAACTCACTTTTAATCACTAATTATGGTTGGCATGGTAAACTAGATCCAGAACAAAAAAATAAAGTTATAATCGTATTCATCATGTAAGGCTTAGCCTACCGAAGGTCTGGTCAGTGATCTCAACGGTGGGACAAGTTTTAGAAGGAAAGGTAAAAAAAAAAAAAGAGAGGTTGAAATTTAGGAAGACGCTGAAAAAATAATTTTTAGCTGAAAAATGTGAAAAAGAATTTATTGACCAAGGCAATCTCGGACAATTGGACAATTGAAAGAAATGTAGATGTGTAGATACAATTGTTAAGAGATTAGAGAAAAAGTTAAACGGCTGAGACTTAGGAACGTTTGATAGGATAGTAACAATAGACAGTAGTTTGTGTGTTTGTGTTTAAGTGTGGTGAATTGGGTTGTGAGTGATGAGAGGTGAATAATAGGAGAATAAACAAAAAAAAAAAAAATTGATGAGGGTTAAACTCATTGGGTGTTGATCGTTTGTTCCATCAATATTTCCTAATTCAGGTTAAATATATATTCTTCACAACGCGGACTTAGTAGAGGTGACCTCTTTCCTGGTCATCATTTGGCGGAGTAGCCTCGCTAGCCAGCCTCGTTGATGGGACAACCTTGTTATTCAGGCACATATAAGTATAAAACCTCTTGGGAAACTCAAACCCCTCTCTTTTCCCCCACCAATACCATAATTATACCGTAATAATAACTATAATAATTGTACAATCACATCCCCGTTAGTCACCCTTAGTCTAAAAATACTCTGCACTAGACTCTCTCACTCACTGTACAGTATCAGTACCCAAATTTCCGTGTCAAGGTACAACACTGGCAATTTCCGATTGTCTCCTATGCCAATGCCAATGCCCATGCTCATGCCCCCCTCCCTCATGTACATAAAAATATAGTTACAGAGCCACCACCATTACCATTAGTAGTATCAACACCACCACCACATTATATTGTACCCCATTTATGTATATCATGTACATCAGGCATTATATGCCTAATAATGACACTCGTATTTCGGGTTACGATGTCTACCAATCTACCAAACTACCACTAAAACAGTAAAATATAACCATAATAACTCAATCTCTCTACATAACCTATTATATTATATTATATTATCTTAGTTACACATTAGACATCAAATTAAATAAAAAAAAAATCGATCCATTTTAGTTCCACACGATTATTTACAATCCTTAGGAATATATTGGTTTCATACTTATATATAAAAAAAAAAGATGCATACAGATATTTCAGCTTCATATTTGTAGATCTGTCACCTGCTGCACCCCCACCCCTTTATACCCGCTCGCTCCTCGCACCTCGCTTCTTGCTCACTCCCCTTCGCTCCTGAGTGGGAAGTCTCAGGTTTGGAGAGAAAGAGAGAGAAATACAGAGCCCCTGTAGGAAAATGTCCCCTTATTTCTGGTTGAAAACTGGGCCGCGCGCACGCCCTTTTCGTCTCTAACCCGAGCTTATTCAAATCCAGAAACTCTAAAAGTGCCACCATCATTATTGTTAAAACAGAACCTTTTCCCCCCTCAACTAATTGAAGATTATAGAAACTAACAAGTGGTTTTTGTTTGTTACACCTTGTTGTCCCTCACCTTTCCACCCTGTTTTCCAACTTTAATAATCAAAACTAATTAATATTCTTCATCTTCTTACTTCCTTCTTTTTTTTTTAGTATTTCTTATTTAAATGATTAAGTCATTCAGAAGAAGTAAGAGACTGTCCAACTCTTCAGGGTCTCCCAAACATTCCATATCAAGAGTAGGGTCATCCCATTCAAATCCAGGAGTTGACCTTGATCCTGTTCTTCAATCTCCTAAAAAAGTTATCAAAGCATTATATGATTATGAACCTCAAGGACCTGGTGAATTAAAGTTCTCCAAAGGTGACTTTTTCCATGTTCTTACTGAAGATAATGATACTAATTCTAATGATAACTCAAATGGCTGGTATGAAGCCACCAATCCAATGACAAATGCCAGAGGTATGGTTCCAATCAGTTATTTCGAAGTTTTTAATAGATCAAGACCTTTAGGACAAGAACAATCACAACCTCCTGCTTCTTCTCCTGCTTCCAATAACAATATCAATACTATCCAAGGACTGGTTCCACCAGCTGCCAAGAGAAACTCCAATCAAACTCTTTATGCCGTGACTTTATTCGAATTTAAAGCTGAACGTGAAGATGAATTGGATATTGCTCCTGGTGAAAATTTGATTATATGTGCACATCATGACTATGAATGGTTTATTGCTAAGCCAATTAACCGTTTAGGAGGTCCTGGTTTGGTTCCAGTATCTTATGTGAAAATCGTTGATTTATTAAATCCAAATTCATCTCAAGTAATGAACCCTCATACTAATGAAGAAATTGTTAAAGCTATAGATAATTTTAAGATTCCAACTGTTGAACAATGGAAAGATCAAACTGCCAAATATCAAGCATCTACCATACCTCTTGGATCTATTTCTAATAATCAAACCCCTCCAGTCTCATCAAATACTCAATTCTTTGAAGGTAATTCTCATTCTAATCGTTCATCTTTAAGTTCTTCAAATACTACTATTTTAGAAGCTGGTGTGGATTCTTATCAATTGGATCATGGAAGATATCAATATTTGGTTATAGCGAGATTATCCAATGGTAAAATCAGATATTTATACAGATATTATCAAGATTTCTATGATTTACAAGTTAGATTATTAGAATTATTCCCATTTGAAGCTGGAAAAATCGAAAATTCAAGAAGAATCATTCCTTCAATACCTGGTCCTTTAATTAATGTTAATGATAGTATTTCTAAATTAAGAAGAGAAAAATTGGATTATTATTTAAGAAATTTAATTGCTTTACCAGTTCATATATCAAGATCTGAAGAAGTTTTAAAATTATTTGAAGTTTTAGAAAATGGATTTGATAGAGAATTTTCTGATGACGGTGCTAACATTAAAAGATCTTCTAAACCAATAAGTCAACAATCTAATTATCAACAAGATAGATTATCACAATATTCCACATTACATCAATCATCAAATGGACCAACTAGAAATTCCACCACTCCAACATCTACCGAATCTGTAGGACGTTCAAGATCTTCTTCATCAAGTAATCTTCTTAATGGTCCAGCAGTAGATCCAAAACAAGTTAAAGTTAAAGTGAAATTTTATTATCAAGATGATATTTTTGTTTTACTTCTTCCATCAAATTTAAGATTAGAAGATTTAAAGACAAAACTTCATAAGAGATTAAACTTAGATGGTGAAATCACTGATGATAGTACTCAAGATGGTAATGGTAAAGAAATACAATTATTCCTTAAAAATGATTATGATGATTTCATTAGTGAAAATGAAATTATTAATGAGGAATTTAATGATATTCATCGCGCCAAATTGAAAGAATTTGAAGTTGATGATGACACCAAATTTCACGAAGTTTTATTTGACAAGTGTAAATTGGTTATACTTGTCTAATGTATAGGTATCTGTATTATACAACTCGAAAGAAAGAAACAAAGAAAGAAACAATTAGTACCAGCATAAGAGAAAAACTCCAAAGATAGATAAACTACTAAAATTATTTAAATTACTAGTTATTGAATTGGTGAGTTTTTTTTTATAGTTGGTTAATCAATGTAATGTTAGCTATTAGCGCAAAATATCCACTGTCTATTGCAATGGTTAGATAAGTCGTAGAGATGGTGATAATTCAATAGACTATCTTTAGAATTAAGGGTCAAGTCCGGGCACCTTCGGTTAAGCTCATTTACGTCATTCGAGGCTGTTCCTTACAGAAAGACTGACCTTGACACCTACAGACAGTACCAATTTGACTGTTTGGTGATACACACGGCTGGGCTGAGTTTTGCCATTCTCTACGGAAACGTCCCTATCGCCGTATGCCCAGGCATTTTGAAGGGCCCCTTAAACTCATAAACCCTTTCATTTAGCCTCATTAGACTCCTGTATTTAGTAACTAGCTAGTGGTCTGATACCTTCGTGTGGTGTGTGGTGGGTCTCAGGTGTGAATTTGCAACCACTCTGAAACGCGTCTCAAACCCCCCAGGTCTCCCCTCTTGAACCTGTTGTAGGGACGCTACTTCACTCTGGTACATCTGAAACCAGTTTGGTGATGATCCTCGCTACTCGCTTATCTCGCACCACCTCCTCGTGACCGTATCCTTGGCACCTCTGGTGGCCCTTTTGCACCTTTTGGTGTACCTGGTGATGCTCATCTCCCCTTTCCCTATACACAGGGTCTTTGTGACTTTACTAGACACATCTCTAACAAGAACAAAACTATCACGAAACAAGTAACAAGAGAATGAGCTTAAAGAACATTATTACCGTATTGAGCTAGCCGCCGTGTCTCTGGCGATCAACACCGTTCTCTCCCAATTACTCGGGTTTCCCTTTACCAGTTGGACCCGCACTTTCTGGTGGTACCTGGTTCTACTGTCACACTCACTGCGCTGCTTATCAAAACCTGTTTTCATCACCAGATCCCGCACTACTTACAAATTAAACACCACCACAACACAGCGGCAGTCAAGCCAATGTTTCTGCGATTACTCTCTAGAATCAAGTACCCGGAGTTCCTCTCGTGGGGAGGCAACGAGAATGAGGTACCCGAATCAAACACTACTATCACGCCCAACACCGTGAACTACAACTCGGAGATCAATGTCTCTCAACCAAAACATGTCACTACACCTCATATCAAAACAGAGAACCAAATCAACAACCACGTCTATTCCAATTCCAATAATAACTCCAGATATAATGCCAGTCCTAGTCCTAGACCCAGAACGTTCATAGCTAAGCATCCACGGTCCCAGACTCCAACAAAGTCTCCTATGGCTACCACCACCTCTGTGGTGATACGACATCCTTCAAGACCAAGCACATACGAGTTCAGCCCAAGGACTCCAGGCAAGGGCACCCCTCAAAAGAGTGCATTTGCTGCCAGAATGGCCGAGATCATCAAAAGAGAACAGGAAGCAGAGCTAGCAAAGCATGAAGCCGTAGCTGCAGCTGCACCTCCAATACAATCACCCAAATCCAAAGTATCACCCATAAAGAGTTCCCCTGTGAGGTATATCCCACCTGGTACCGCTCCATCAGGACCAATTGATCAGTGGATCCGTCGCCAAACGGGGCCAGGATCTCCATTAGCTCAATCAAAAAGGGTATATCCAATGGACTCTCCATCTCCAAAAAGACAAAAAGTACTCAATTCGGATATAAGAAGATCTAATGGTTTCAACATAACGCAAGATGCACAAGAAAGAACCAATTTATTTGAACAGCCACGTATAAGTGTAACTGTTGCTCCCAAACCAAAAGCAAAACCTGCTCCAACAGTAACCAAAGTGGGTAATAATAAAATAGCAATGTCCAACATGACTCTTCGGTTTTATCCATCATCCCCAGAAAGTTCTGAAGATGAAATGGGTGATGAAGAGCATCCATTTGACGTGGATGAAGATTCACTTGAAAGTAATGAAAAACTTAATGGTATAGAGAACGACAAGAATGGTTCTACTGAAAAGGCAGAAATTATTGAAGTAACAGAACAAACCACAGTGCAACAAACAGAGGTGGTAAACACCCAGGAACCAGAAAAAATTGTGGATTCTAACAACAAGAGTGAAGTTCCTTCTATAGAGGTGAATAAGGAAACAGAATCACAAACTTTGACAGCTAATGCCATTGAACCTCAAACCTCTATCGAGGAACCTATCAAGGAACAAACTAAGCCCAAAAGAAAATACCTTGTTCCAGATATTAACTCTTATGTCATCCCAAGACAAACCAGATCACGGTCTGTTAACAAATCAGTGACACCAGAGCCAAAAGAACCTGTCAGTAATGATACACCTAGCCCTATGAAAACAAGAAGTGCAACTCGAGCTGAAGCTAAGTCTGTGAACAAAACTGAAACTAAAGCTGAGACTAAAGCTGAAACCAAAGTTGAAACTAAACCTGTGACTAAACCTGAAAATAATTCTGAAAAGAAAACCAAGACAAAAACCAAAACTAAGGCTAGAGCAAAAGATAAAGTTGATGTTACAGTTGAAGCAGCAGCTCCTGCTAAGACCAAGGTTTCAAATAAAGTGCAGAAAAAATCAAGCAAAGAACCAGTTCAAAAGGCAGAGCCTACTAAGAAAATCACAAAGCCTGCTGTTACTAAGAAAAAGAATGAAGGAAAAGTTACGAAGAAGAAGACCAAGCTTTCAACAGTAGCTCAAGTGGATCCAACTTCGAAAAAACTCAGTGACTCTAAATTTGTGACGTTAAAGTTACCTGTTAGACATATTATGGACAATTTGCTGCCTGACTTGGGATTGATAGCTGCTTCTCCAACAAAATCACCAACTGTAACTCGTTTCGAAACAGGGAATTCTAATGAACATCATGTTGGTATGAGTATTAGAGAGAAAAGAAAAGACATAAGAAAGGAGATAAAAGAGTATTACGCTCACTCGAATAGACATAAAGAAATACAGCATGATCCAAAGCCATTAAGTCAATTATCTCAAAGCACAATTGAGGAAAGCACTCAAGAAAGTGTTGAACAAGACAAAGAGCCAGAAGTAACCAATAGGAAAACCAAACTAAATAAGAAACGTAAGCAAGCCACTCAAAGAAAGCTTGGAAGACTACAAAAAACAAATACCAAGAAAGCGGCCACTCAAACACAAACAAATCTGAATCAAAAACTCAAGCAGGAACCAAAAGATACTGTGGAGATTGATCCTAAAGATTATGATTTATCAGATACTCTGACTGTTCCATCACCATCGAATTCTCCCGTGAAAGCAAAACAGGCAAGAAGGGCTAAAAAGAAGAACTGAAAGTAATATAATGTGAATAAAATCTACTCTATTGCAAGATTAGTATTAATACAGTCAGATAGAAGATGTACTCCACTAGTTGTAGATTATTTGCACCCATTTCATGTTCAACTTGAGCCACAGAGAATTAACATATATCTCATAATGAGAAGACTACAGCGTACTATTTTGATCATTTAACTCCAGTATGTCATATATTCTATGAGGAGGTTTCCTGTTGCTGCTACTGGTCTATTTATTTTAGTTGGTTGAGGCCCCACTTTTGGTTAAGTGAGATGATGAGATCGTGCAATTTAGGTCGCAAAGATCCGCACTGTGGAGTCTTACATAATCGCAACTTATAACCAAAATCCCCCGTGCCTGAAAGAGTTATCACCACAATCATCATGATTTCTCCTAAGTACTACACCCATTACTACTTCTCCGCCAGACAATTGGCTCCTGTCTCAGCAGCTGAAGCTCCACATATCATTAACTTGTACTTGGACTACAATTGTCCATTCAGTGCCAAGATCTTCATTAAGTTGCAAGATTCTGTGATTCCAAAGCTTCAAGAGAAACATCCAAACAAGTTCCAATTTGTTTTTGTCAATGTGGTTCAACCATGGCACCCAAACTCCGTGCTTCTTCATGAGTTTGCCTTGGTGGCATCTGCTTTGTTGCGTGAAAAGATTCCACAACATGCATCTCGTCATTTCTGGGAACTTTCAAGAAGTATCTTTGAAAAGAAGGAAAACTTCTATGATACTGCCAATGCTAATTTGAACAGAAACGAAATCTATGAACAAATTTACGATATTGCTGCTTCTGACTTGAAGTTACCATTCACCAAGTCTGAAATCTTGGAACAATTGAATGTTGAAACCAACAAGGATGAACCTCACAACACGGGTAACTCGGCAACTAACGATCTCAAGTATTTCACCAAGTACTTAAGAGGAGTTGGTGTTCATGTCACTCCAACTGTCAGTATTGATGGTGTTGTTGACAATTCCATTTCTAGTGGTTCTGAAATCGATGTCTTGGTCAAGAACTTCGAAAGCCATTTATAGGTTAATTAAACAATTCCAAAAACAATATGAATAAATGATAAATGATACAATTTACCTTCTTGTACGATCTCCAAGATCTAAATGATCAATTCTACCAATTGGGCTTTCCTACATCTCTTTCTACCTTCTTTTTTTTTTACTATTTCTACTTCATTTATTAATGTACATCTAATTACTCTTAATCCTCCTCATCAACATCGACTTCCAAATCTTCACCATCGGAATCAGAATCATCATCCAATCCACCAGCTTCCACAGTCATGATGTTTTCGTTGTAGTTACCTTGGTACTTTCTGGCAATTCTTGAAGCTCTACCGTTATTTTTGGCTTCACCTCTGGCTTCAATTTGTAATTGTTTTAATTCAGCACGGAATTGGTTTCTGACAGAAGAGTTTGAGAAAACATCCCATAATTTCAAAGCACCACTAACACCACCAACGGTTAAGTTACCAGCAACTTCAATGTCACCAGCGAAAGAACAGCTGAGAACATTTCCAACACCGAAGTCACGAGATAAGACCATGGAAGGACCAGAAGAGTTATCTGGAGGACATTTCCAAAGCTTAACGGTCTTTTCACCCATGGCACTGGTAACCAACATACCAGGAATATGAGCATTAACATCCAAAGAAGAAATACCAGCATCATGAGCATGTAAGGTCCAAAGAGGCTTTTCAGTGTTTCTAACATCGAAACAATAAATATTACCATTATCAGTACCAGCATAGAAAATTTCTGGAATAGAAGGATGACCCCAACGAACGTTTTCAACTTCTTCACCAGCACCAACCTTATAGTTTCTGGTCATTTGAGATTCATCAGAAATTCTGACGTCAGTGACGGCAGCAGTACCATCATAACCACCAGTTAATAAAATAGATGGTTCTTTAGAATGCCATTGGGAAGAAGAAACGGTTTTGTTGTTATGAACATTAATTAATGATCTAACAGCAGTACCAGTATTAAGATCCCATAATTTTATAGTATGATCAGCAGAAGTAGATGCAAGAACTGATCTGTGAGATTTATTATGAGCTAATGATAAAACAGCATCAGTATGATGAGTGGTAACATGACCTTTATTCTTTTTCTTTTTGTTCTTTTTCTTTAATCCAGACATAGAGTTCTTCACTGGTTCTCCAAGAATCATATCTGGGAATGCTTTATCCATACTATCAAGGTTCCATATTTCAATTTGAGGATCAAAAGTACCAACAGCTGCAAAGTTACCAAGATTTAAATCATTTTCAGCTTCAGCTTGTCCTGGTTTATAGTTTATCCATTCAACAGATAATGGGAATGCTGGTAACATAATATCATGATGAACATATAAAGTAGATTCTCTAACCAAACCTTTGGCAACATCAGCATCAAGCTTATCTTCTTCTTCTTCTTCAGCACCTTCTGGAGCACCTGCACCATCATCATAAACATAAACGTCAAGGTATGAAATATCATCTTCGGTTCTGGTGGCCAAAACCAAGTTATCAGTAGGGTAAATTTGAGATTCTTGCTTTTCTTCTTGAATATCAATTTCTCCTGGTAAAGTTAAGTATGGGTCACTACCATCTTCTTGTTGATGGAATTGAGCATCAGTATTAGATAAACCTGGGAACATGGTGACTTCTTCACCTTCTTCATTAACGTCATTATCGTAGTTTTCCAAATCGTATTCTTTCAAATCATCATCAACTTCGATTTGTTCTTTAAGTTTACCCATTGAGTTTTGTTCTTGATCTTCATTTTCTTCATCATCTTCTTCAGCATCGTTTAATTCGAGCTTGGCCATGGCGGTGATTCTTTCCATTTCTTCATCGTTAAGTTCATACTTTTCTGGGAACTCGGAAGCATATCCCCTTGGGACCCAAGTACTAGAAGAGATCATAGTGGTGTGTCTTTAAAGCAGTTGGTAAAGATGGATTTTTCAAAAAATTTATTGATGAGGAGGTTGTGTGCACTCTCCATCGTAATGGGATGGGGGAGCAGAGATGAGGTTGCGAGATGCGACTGGTGAGATTGTAGTGAGACGAGTGAGAGTGGTGGAAATGCGGCCAATTATGAGTTGGAAGGGAAATGGGATGTGGTAGTGGGGCTGGAGCGGGGTTGAGTGTGTTGTGGCTGGTTTTTGGTGTTGGTGATGGAGTTATTCTAGGAGTTGGGGTGGATGCTTGTGGACTTTCTGTTGGTCTATTAAGTATGAGTTGCAGCATTTGTGTGTGCGAAGAGAGGCTAGAGGGAGACTGGTGCGGGAGTAGCGAGAAAGTAGAGAGAACAGTGAGCATAGAGTGTATTTTTCTCGCTAGCTACCAAGAAGAAAGAAAAAGGCAGAAGTGCCTTATTATTATTAGAGCTAATATTGTTAATTTAGATACTATACTATACACTTTTTCATTCTTATCTCTTCGTTTGAGTGGTTTCTGACTTAAAATGGTGTATTTATTGTGTCCCTTGTCTGGCTCATGCCTCTAAAGTCTCGCTAAATTCTAGTATCTCCAGTACCAATTTGGTGGCTCCCTAGCGACAACAGTAGGGACAGCACTAATAGAATAACACTATAGTTAGTGTACCAACTAAAAGCAGGAGGCTATGGCCCATTATGTTTTTTGCACTCATTATAACAATCATAAACTAACTCTATGAGTAATGGACTGATAGAAGCCATCAAAATCCTTATCTCACCACCTCTATTCGCTCTACTGATTTACATTTATAATTTATCAATCAATATAATTAAATAATTAGGTCGTCACCGTATGGAACCAAACGACGTGTGACAACAATTCCATCGTTGGCTAAACAAATTGGTGTAGAATATACACATTTCATAAAATTATAATTATAATTATGCTTCTTCATTCACTGGTTCACGTTTCTGTTCAAAAATTTAAACTTACTTACAACATAACCACACCAACACCACTAGTTTGATCATTTACTACTTCCTTGGTTTGCTTATCAATACCACCGTGAACAGGCCAAGTCTTGTAGTTGAACAAGTAGTAGTTAAGGAAACCATCACCACTTCCAAACTTGGAATCCTTGATGAAGAAAGTATTATCTTGAGAAGTAACACAGTTGAAAACATCCACATTGAATTGTTTAGAAGTAATCAAAGCATCATTCATTAATTGGTTCAATCTTTGCTTATAGTTGTCCTTACCAGAAGAATCAGATGCATAGTAGTACAAGTAAGCAATACCTAATTCATTGTGATCTGGATTTTCTAAAACAGTGAAAGGTAACAAGTAGTAAGAGAAGAAATCAGTAATTTTACCAGATTCATCTTCAACAACATAAGTCTTAATGACCTTGGAGTTATCATCAGTAGATTTACCACCTAATAACCAATGTTCAAATTCTTCAAGATCAAAGATTTGAACAATATCGAATTTTTCTTGGAAAGTATTGAATAAATCATAGACTTGTTGAACGTCTTTCTTTTCCATTGGTCTTAAACCCTTGGTGGAAGTGGCACTTGGTAAAGCATAATGAGCATTCATGGCAGCCTTGGTCTTATCAGCAGGTAAATGAGAGAAACCAACATCATGAAGCTTGGACCAATTGATTGGACGATGGGTATAACGACAAGTAGAAACAGGAGATGGTAAAATGATACCTGCAGTATATAAAGCTTGCCAAATGTTTTGCTTGTTGACTCTTCTGGTGATTTCTTTAATTAAAACAGGAGTAAGTCTCTTTGATCTTAATTTCTTATGAATACATAAGAAGTTAATTTCCACACTTGGAATGACTTTTTGAGATTTGTTCAACTTCAAAGTAATTGGAATTGCACCAATGAACGCCACTAACTTACCGGTTTCTTTGACTCTAACACCGGCGTGCCATTCCTTTCTCCAACCAGGAGGCTTTAAACCCCATTTGAAGAATTCATGAGAATATTTGAATCTGAAGGTCGCGTCCCTATCTTCGACGTAATGTTCATACAAGAGTTGATAAAGTTCTTCAACTTCTTCTTCGGAGTCTAAGTCAACAGTACTCCATTCAAAACCATCAACTAATGGCAATGGTTCATCTGGAATATCATCAGGAGTTAAATCACCATTGATAGGACCTTCGGAATCAATGGCTTCGTCCAACCGAGGAACTGGTTGAGTCTTCCAGAACTTGTAATCTTTCATTTGTTTTTGCTGGGTCTCATTAAGAGCTTCTCCTCTAGATATGAGCTTCAAGATCTCTTCTATAGACTTAGGGTTAGGTTGCTCCGACATGGTTTGTGGTTGTAGTTTTCGTCTTTTAGTTTATGATAAAACTGGAGTGGCGGAATAATAATTATTTGGTAAGAGGGTGTGTGACAAGTTAACGAGAGAGATATGCGCGAAACGAAACGAGGGACGACTCTCTCTCACTGTGGAAGTGGTGATTTTGTGAGATCGACCGACTTAGCGAGAGAGAGGGGAGCGGAGAGGGAGCGAGGGAGAGCGAGGAAGAGCGAGGAAGAGCGAAGAAAAAAAAATTACTTAGCGACAGAAGAATATACAAACGGCTGGTTCAATTGTGTGGCGATAAGCCAAAGAGACACGGCGGTAGAGGTGTTTTAGACACAATTTGAAATATTTGAAACCTTCCGTTGCACTCTGGGTTTTTCTATGGCTTTGTCTTTAGATTTAGAGTTAGAGTTGTAGATTAAGGTTGTCTTTTGAAGTGACATCTCGTTAGCGACGACAGTGGCACACCAAGAAATGTAGTGACAACCGCCAACGCTCGTGAGGGGCAAGTTCCGGTGAAGGTCTGGAAATGGAATTAAAGTCAGTGGAGTGGAATAGGTTATTCCGGTACGGTTACTCTCCCAGTTCAAGACTTAATTGACTCCATAGACTGTCGGTCCCTGCCACCAAGATCTCCGGCCAATTTACGGCACCTCAGCTTGGTGTAGCGACGATTACTGACTTGCAGAAGAAATATTGGAGCCTTTAGATAGTGGGCACGAGATTAGTCACGTGCCTGATGAAGATTCTTGATTTATGAAGGAGTTTTCTTGGGTAAAATATTGATTGTATTATAAGTGGTGTGAATAGATGATACGTTCTTTCAGTGTTATATCGAGGCAATTTAGTTATATAATTGTCAACCGGATTTTTTTACCGAAAATGTGTATTATAATTTTCTGGGGGTAATACCTAATTTTTACCCTTACTAAAAAATATAAAGAAATTCCGGTAAATTGATAGGGAGAAATTGACCAGCCCGGAGCGTCTCATTGAGGCATCGGTACCGGATGAACGATCCATTAATATCCATAGCAGACATAGTCCCCATAAACATCATGTCTCCTTACCTTAGATCCCCCTACATATATCCACAATTGGTATTTCCTGCATACTATGAGTAAAGTCTGGGGTGAGTCAGTAGATCCTTATTGTTGTCTACTATCCCCAACTTCAATATACCCAGTCTACTACAACTTAACTAGTAGCACAAGTCACCGATGGTTCTTCATAACTCCAAGTGGGACAAAAAGGCCAAGCGCCTGTACAATAAGAAACATGGCATTACCGAGCCTGCTCCTGTCGAAGATACAGCACCTAAGGCCAAATGGAGCTCCAAGAAAGGAGATGCAAAGAAGAACTCGGGCCGTATAGTTCTTGAAGATTCCGACGATGAACCAGATTCAAATAAGGACGATCCGTTAATCAGCTATTACCACCCTCGATTAAATCAGAAATATATGACGGAAGAACATAAGAACAAGATCAGAGCCGACATTAGGGCTGAAATCCAACAAGATATGGAAGACGGAATTTATTTAGGATCTTCAGAAAACCAACAGAAAGACATAGAAGAAAATATAAAACAAAAATTAGCTGATCAAAAACTTAATTTGCAAGATGTATTGATCACGCCCATTGAACCAACCAATAACCGTAAGGTCTTAACAGCCAAAAAGACCAAGAATTTTTTGGAAGAGTATGGGCTTGATAGTTACAAAGATCTTGACAGAAAGGTAGATGATTATAATGACATGTATAAGAAAAAGAATCCCAAGAACGCTATGGACTTACCTTCAGAAGAACTTGATGGATTTGTGATTGGACTGTCAATTGATCAGAAGAAGAACAAGAAGAAGAACAAACCTGAAGTCAGACAATTGACCAAAAAAGAAATTGCTCAAAATAAAGTAAGAGAAGAAAAGATTCAACAGAGTAAATTTCACAATCAAATCCGGAACAAGTTTAGTCCATCGATCCCTGCCAAGAAAGGGAAATCAAAGGTATTGGAAATTAACAATATTGACTCCTCGAATGCCCAGCATGTATCTGCATTGAACGATAGAATAGCAGCATCATCTTCTAAGAGACAAGAAGAAGAATATGATATTGATGATGATTTGGATTTGTTACTTGGAAGTAAATCACTGAAACAAGAACAATTGGAGCCGATCCAACAAGAAGCCTCGATAGAGAATTTATTACAGAATTTGACCATGGAAAAGAAAGAGAAAAAGGACAAAAAGAAAGTGGTTTCAAAACTGGCCCCAAAGGATACGGACTTTTTAGATGATTTATTGGGGTAATTAAAGTCCACTAGTTGGACATATAATAAAATGGCATTTAATAATAACTCAAGATTTAAGGTAATTGGCTTGTTTCTTTTTCTGTAATGACGGATATACCTGTCAAAACTTAAATAGTACCCGGAAAAAATATCTAGATCCAATTGCTCTACGCTTCGTATTTGGAGTAGTCGCGCAGAGTAGTAGTTCCTTTATTGTGATGATAATCAGTACACTCGTCTCCTTATCTATATCACTATAATTGTGGTGAACAATGTACTGGCTCCTGAACCTACAAGCTACAGATATCAAGTTCAACACACAATTGGCAAATATAATTCTAGCCAGATCTCTTCTCTTGATCTCTTTGAATTGTTCTACTTCTCCTTGCTTTGATTTGTTCCCCTGTTTGCAGTGGTAACTTTACTGGTCTCGATCTCATCGCTGCCCCTTGCAGTCCATAGATAAGGAGATACCGATAGCGATGCTCTGCTCGTACCAGCACCTAATCCCGCTAGACAGCATCACAGACCCATTAGCCCATCATAGCCACTATACCACTAGACAGATAATGGTCCAGTATGCTCTTTAGATATCCTCTTCATTGCTTTGTTGTGTCTCGCTACTTGTCACTAGTTCTCACTAGTTCTCACTAATCCTCACTATCCCTCACTAATCCTCACCAGCAAGGGTGGTAGATTATCCGCACTTCCCAGCTACCCCCGCGAATTTATACCACTATCCATCACTAACCTTATCATGAGTGGCGCTACTACCATCATGGAACCTGTCAAGAAGGATCTCTCCGACAAGGATAAGGAGGCCATCACCTTGTTCCGTAAGGCCATCGACAGAGAGGCCCACGGAAAGATGTCTGACGCTGTGGAACTCTATAGGAAGGCGTTTAAGATCAATGAACTGGTAGACCAATTATATCGCCATGTCGATTTACCCCAAGCAGTTAAACAGTTGAAAGAAGAAACAGGAAAAAATGCTCTTAAGAAGTTGGACGAAGCCTTGGTCAAAAGTATTGATGTGGATAAGTTGTTGCTCCTGTTTGAACATATAGAGGCAAAGGCCCCAAATCCACTTGAAGGCGATGGAACCGATCTTACCATCAAGTTTGCCAATCTTGGTGTTGATAACCATGAACAACTTGTTGATGTCAAACCAGTATCTCCACTTATTCATCTTCCTAATGATATTTGGATCAAGATCTTTGAAATCCTTATGGTTTCTTCCCCAGAATGTTGGTTCAACTTCTCAATTACATGTAAGAAACATGCTTATATTGGTCTTGGAACCTCTCATTTATGGAGAAAGTTGTGTAATTTGGTATATCCTGCTCAACTGTATGAAGAAAACCAAATGGTACTTCAGAATTTGAGAGTAGGTGATAATATTGATGATATAGAATTACCCATTCCAAAAGATCAACTTAAGATTCTTCCCCAATATGATAATTCTTGGAAAATAATGTTGAAAAATAGACCTTTTATTAAGATGCTTGGATGTTATATTAGTGTGGTTAATTATTATAGTGAAGGTGCTCAAACTGAATTCACCAATAGTTGGACTAATCCAGTACGAACAATTACTTATTACAGATACATTAGATTTTATCCTGACGGTACTTGTATTAAAGTACTTACTGCATTGGAACCTGCCAAAGTCATTCCTCGTTTTAGAAGAGAAAATAAAACCATTAGTCTGGTGGTTGAGACAGGAAAACATCTGTTAAAAGATAGTACTCCAATTTATCAAGGAAAATGGACTGTCAATTGTGATGGTGAGGTTCATTTGACCATTGATAATGGTGCTGTTCCATACTACGAGTTCCATTATCATTACCAAATCAAATCTTTAGGAGGTTCTAAATTTAACAAATTGTCGTGGATTAGATATTATGCTATTAGAAAGCCTGGTCATGAAGAGGCTGGTGAAGTTACAGAATTTCCAATTAGAAATGAAAAGCCATTTAAGTTTTCAAGAGTACGGAGTTATTACCCTGGAAATGAACATGCACTTGAATTGGCCAATGCAAATGGACAACACAAATGAATTAAAGCACCAAGCATAAATGGGAACTATCGTGTGGGTTATCGGTAGTTTTATAGCTATCCATGCTGCACCTGGAATTTTTGAAGGATAATTTCGGTTAATACTTAAATATTCCTTTGGGAATGGAACCGAATTGCAGTAGAGGAAGATAGAAAATTATAGAGAATAGAAGGTGAATATACATAGAAATAAGACGATAATTAGAGGAAAGCGTAGAGAAGTAGATAAAGTTGCAAAAAATGAAAAGCAAAAAATTATGTGCAGTGAATAGTAATACTTAATGAGCTTTAGGAAGTTGTTGGTTCGCTCTAGCTGCTAATAAATGCTAGAGTATAGGGAGAATTAATTAGAGGTTAGGTTGTAAGGTACTAAGGCTATATAAGAGAATTGGTGGTTTGGGTATAATTTTGGTGGGAAAAAAGGGAGAAAAAATTACAAACATATAGAACTGCACTGAACATTAAATCTCGCTCTATAACCCGTCAAAATCTGCTTGAATCAGCCCCAATTTCCTCTACCCTTCGTTACCTTACTCCTGTAAACCCTGGACGGACCACTCAATTACGACTCGCACGCGTTGACGTGTGAGGCCGCGCGCTCATCACCCACCTCCTCCCAGCACTACCACTGTACCACCAGAACCAAATATACCCATAGTAAAATGGTACCCACAAACGGTAAAAGAACATTATAAAAAGCCAATTATCTTCTTAGAGCCCATTCAAAGTGGAATTGCCAATTTTCCGTCTCTTTCTACTGCAAAAACCCCAATTTTTCACTCCTTTCCCGTTTCACTCGTCTCGCATTTCCTTTTCGCAATCCGATTTGCCATTACCATCACCAAGACCAATAGGACACCACTACAACAAAAATATAGAATGATATATAGTTAAGAAATATGTGATATCCACTATATATATGGTTAGATATTTATGGTAGATCTTACTCCGTTAGTAGGATTTTTAATTGTCTTTTACCTTGCCTTTATTATACACTCACTATGGTCGCTGGACCTCGCTAGTTGAGTAACCGCACATTTCATCCCGGGCGTAACCCTCATCCCCCCTAGTAAATTTTTTCACATCGTTGAAAATTTATCCAAATCATTATAACGAAAGACACTCCAGTTTTAAAACCCCAAGATGTCACGTTTCTTCGTATCTGGGTACAATTCGGATTCCTCCTCTGATGAAGAGGATTTATTAAGTTCTTCCGAAGAAGAAATTCTCTCCCAAGAATCCACCGATTCCGAATTCGACAATGATTCTGATGATTCTGATTCCGATGATTCTGATTCTGATGCTAAACCAACTGGACCATCATATTTCTTGAAAAAGAGTTTTATGAAGGGTTCTGGTGGTGATAGTGATAGTGATAGTGAAGATGAAGGTAGAAAGGTTGTTAAATCTGCCAAAGAAAAATTGATGGATGAAATCCGTGATTCTATTGAAGCCATTAATGTTGCTAAACGTACCAATAATTGGACTACTGTGGTTAGTGAATTTGATAAATTAGGTCGTTTCCTTGTCAGAGCTACCCAAAATGGTCTTGGAACTCCAAATGTCTATATTAAAATGTTGGGTGGTTTAGAAGATTACATTAATGCTACTGTTGAAAATGAAAAATCAGAAAAAACTTTGAATGCCAATGAAGCAAGAGCTTTTAATACTGCTAGACAAAGATTAAAGAAACAAATTAAAGAAAACCAAGTCTTTTTCGATTTATTTAAAGAACAACCTGAATTATTTGATACTGAAGAACCTTTAAATGTTGGTATTGGTAATAAAGATCAAGATGATGCTTCTTCTGCTAGATCTTTAAGTCCTGTTTTTGCTACTTTGAAACAAATTTCTGAAACTCGTGGTAAAAAGAATATTGATAAATTTGAACAAATTCAAACTTTAGAAGAATTATTACAATCTACCAACAAATCTAATATTTTCGAATTAATTTCTATTTATCAAACTTTATTATCTATTAGATTTGATGCATCTGCTAACCATGCTTTCATGTCTTTAGATTTATGGAAACAACAAGAAGCTGATCTTAACTCATTCTTAACTTTATTAGAATCTCAAATTAAAAACTATCAACTTTCTGAATATGGTGAAACTACTGATGATATTGATATTGAACCAAAGGCTAATGAAGCTGGTGTTAAGGTTATCTATGGTTCCATCACTTCTTTAGTTGATAGATTAGATGATGAATTCACTAGATCTTTACAAAACACTGATCCTCATTCCATTGAATATGTTGAAAGATTAAAGGATGAAGGTATAACCTATAAATTGATTGTTAGAAGTCAAACATATGTTGAATCTGTTACTCCAGAAAACGTAAGGACACAAACTGAACAATTACCAAGAATTGTATTGAGAAGATTAGAACATGTTTATTATAAACCAGATCAATTGGTTCAAGCTAATGAAACTGAAGCTTGGAATGGTGTTGAAGGTGATTCTGATTTAGTTTCTAAATCTGCTTCTCCAGTTGAATTAATTCAAGGATTATCTCAATACTTAACCAACCACTCTAACAAGATCTATGGTAAACAAGCTTTATTACTTTCCATTTACTACTTTGCTGTTAATGGTAATTACACTGAAGCTAGAGATTTATTCTTAAACTCTCAAATCTACAACAGTATCAACAGTTTTGATTCTACTTTACAAGTTCAATATAATAGAGCCTTGGTTCAATTAGGTTTAAGTGCTTTTAGATCTGGTAACATTGAAGAATCTAATCGTGTTTTGAATGAAATCGTTAACTCTCAAAGATCTAAGGAATTACTTGGTCAAGGTTTTAACTCTAAATATCCAAACCAAGCTACTACTGCTGAAAAACAAAAATTATTACCTTTCCATCAACACATAAATTTGGAATTATTGGAATGTGTTCATATGACTTGTTCATTATTGATAGAAATCCCAGCATTGGCTGCTTCTTCTAATTCTACTAAAGAAAGTAAGCGTAAAGCTAACATTAAATCTTTCAAGAGTAAGTTAGAATTCCATGATAGACAATTTTTCACTGGTCCACCAGAAAGTATTAAAGATCATATTGTTCATGCTTCAATTGCTTTACAAAGAGGTGATTGGGCTAAGGCTTATACTTTATTATCTTCTATCAAGATTTGGAAATTATTCCCAGGTACTGATGATTTATTAAACATGTTAAAGAATCAATTACAAATTGAAGGTTTAAGAACTTACATCTTTACTTATAGATCTATTTTCTCCAAATTGGCTATTTCTAAATTATCTAAGGTCTTTGATCTTCCTGTTGAACAAGTGGTTTCTATTTTAGAAGCTATGCTTGAAGGACCAGAAATTAGTGGTTCTTTTGATGAAGATAAGAAATTCATTAACTTTACCTCTAGTGAACCTCAAAGATCTAGATTGCAAGAATTGGCTATTGTCATGAATGAAAAGGTTGGTTTGTTGACTGAAAAGAATGAAAAGACTTCTTCTAACGGTTTCGGTAAGAAACAACCTGCTCAACAACAACAACAGCAACAACAACAGCAACAACATCAAAGAGAACAAAAGGACTTGTTGCAAGAAGAAAACAACAAGTTCAGGTACGCCAATGTTAACTCTAACAATGATGAGTTTCAAGCTGCCATTTAGGTGATGAAATGATGTGATGTTTGTTTAGATACTTTGGCTTAATGCCTAAATTTCATTGTAAATTATTGCATGGCTAGTCTTATTGCATTGAGCCCTACTTTTTGGGCACGTCTGATTTATAGCTAATATAAAAATAGGAAAAATTTAAAATTAACAAGTGTATTGAATGTAGTGAATGGGTGCAAAAGAAAGAGATAATTGAATAGGAATATTGGCAAGAAATATTTGAATTTATTTTAATCCAGATCCAAGGCACTATCAAATAATTTATGAGAGTTCTACCTTTCGTTTTATGGTTCCACAGTCTTATTATTCATGGTCTACTTTTTTATGGGTTTAAATTAATATATTTATAGGAATTTGTTTTTTGTTAGTAGTGACAATCTCTCAGTTTTCCCTTGATCAAATGAAAGTATATTACATTGGGTGTTCTTGTTTCTTGAATTTAGTATAGTTATGATGGTCAGGATATAAAATGATGTACTCGAGTAATTATCAGATATCTGATTACCCAAAGATTAGAACTACTCGAACCAAAATTAAATAGTTAATTTACTTGATCATTTTCATATCACTTATTGTGTATTTTGAACTATTGCCTAAACCTGATTTTGTTAATTAATAATTTTTGACATTTTTCTACCTTTCCAATCTTCTCTGAGTCATTACTCATCCTCAATACTATGAACTGAATACTAAACAGTAGCCACTTTCTACCCATAAGGAGTGCAATATCATTGAAATCCTACAGTATTCCAAAATAAATTAGTTACCTTGGAGATTCATTACAATTACACTCTCTCTTCTGTCTCTTCTGTCTCTTCTTTCTCTGCTTACTTTACCACTTCACTTTACTCGCTGACTCACCAAAGTCACTCTCACTCTTTTTGCACCCAGTAGACTCATAGACACTAATCACATAAATATGTCTATAATTCCAATAAAATCGTAACCAAATATTTCACTCCTTCTCTCTTGCTCCAGTACCCACTTTCTACCCCTCTTATCTTTGTTCTTATTTTTTTTGGTCACTATCGTCACTTCACCATCACTACCATCACTACCATCAGCATTCCACCTTATCTCTCACGTGCCGCGATATAAAATTTTACCTTTACCATCTCATCTCCTCCACACATCATGCCAGAAGTCAAGAAAATCAAGGTATCGGCGCTCTGTGAGCTCTGTCATTCCCGTAAGGCGGTCATGAAGAGACCAAAGAACCTTCAAAAATTGTGTAAAGAGTGTTTCTACAAGGTATTTGAGACCGAAATCCATAACACCATCACTGACGCCCAACTCTTTCAAAAGGGTGATAAAGTGGCTATTGGAGCCTCTGGAGGTAAGGATTCCACCGTATTGGCATCTGTTTTGAAGTTACTTAATGAAAGATATGAATATGGCCTTGAGTTGGTCCTTCTTTCTATCGATGAAGGGATCAAAGGTTATAGAGATGATTCTCTTGCCACAGTTAAAAGAAACCAAGTACAATATAATATGCCTTTGGAAATAATATCATATAAGGACTTGTACAACTGGTCCATGGATGAAATCGTTTCTTGTGCTGGTATCAGATCTTCATGTACTTATTGTGGTGTTTTAAGAAGACAAGCTCTTGATAGAGGTGCTGCCAAATTGGGAATCAACCATGTTGTTACTGGTCATAATGCTGATGATATTGCTGAAACTGTGTTGATGAATATTCTCCGTGGTGATACTGCCCGTTTAGAAAAGTCTACTACCATTTTAACCCAATCTCCTGGTTCTCCTATTAAGAGATCAAAGCCTTTCAAATATACCTACCAAAAGGAAATCGTCTTATATGCCCACTACAAGAAGTTAGATTATTTCTCTACCGAATGTACTTATGCTCCTGAAGCGTTCAGAGGTACTGCCAGAGAATTATTAAAGTCATTGGAATCCATTAGACCTTCTTGTATTATGGATATTATCTACAGTGGTGAACATTTGGTGTTAGCACCAAAGAAAAAGAAGGTCACCAGATCCTACAAGAGTAATAAAAAGGTGGATACCAATGCTGAAACCGAAGTTAATGCTGATGGTTCCGTCAGCTTAAAGAAAACCGAGTTCAAGGATGGTAATAGATGTGAAAAGTGTGGATACTTGTCTTCCAATAAGATTTGTAAGGCTTGTATGTTATTGGCAGGATTAGAAATGAACAGACCAAAGATGTCCATTGATGGTGACACCGGTGTCGATGGTGCTGCCAAGTTGACCAAAACTTTAGAACAATTAAGTTTCTGATCTACAGGTATTTATTACAGTATACAAATCAAAAAGAAAAAACCACACAATTACCAGCATTTGTGAATTGAATTCACCTTTTAATTGAACTGTTCATTATCATGACTTCCTGAGTTTATCGTTTGTCTTTTTTTGGGTTCACAATTACAATCACAATCACAATATATGGTTACACAGTAATAGGGAATAAATAGATAGTACCAATAGAGTGATTGATAAAATAGTACAATATGGATATTAATGTATTTTTCATAGTTTTACTTCTTGTTGTAGTATACTACATTCAATTAACTTGTAGATGTTTAATTGTTGGGCTATATTTTCTTGGGCCGAATATTTATCAGCTTGCTCTGTAGAGATGGGAAGCACTGGCTTGGTTGGTGGAAAAGACCAAAGTTTCGGCAATCACAGTGTTTTCTCTTCTGGTAAGACCAAATACAATGATTTCAGCAATATCTTGAGCAACCAATGGTTCGGTACCAGCGTAAACAGCCTTGGCCTTTTCAGTATCGTTCTTAAATCTGACAACACTGAATTCGGTTTCAACATTACCAGGATCCACTTCCAAGACTCTGATCTTGGTATCGATCAATTCCTTTCTCAAGACATGAGAGAATGACTTAACACTGGCCTTAGTAGCACAGTAGATACCACCACCAGGGTAAGGATCTCTACCAGCAATTGAACCTAAGTTGACAATATCACCAGAATTCTTCTTCTTTAAGATTGGAAGCACGGCTTGGGTCAAAGTAATCAATCCCAATACATTAGTATCGAACATACCCTTAATATCTTCAGCAAGAATCAGACCTACTGGATCTCTACCCAAAGCCAAACCAGCATTGTTGATCAAAACATCGATATCAGCGAATTCCTTTGGTAAACTGTTGATGAATGGTTGAATAGTATCGATTTTGGAAACATCGAATTGAGCAGAATGGGTCTTGATTGAAGGGTATTGAGCACCCAATTCCTTGGCCAAAGTATCTAACTTTTCCTTTCTTCTGGCAGTCAATATCAACTTGACATTACCGTTGGCAGCAGCAGCGATTTCACGAGCAGTAGCTTCACCAATTCCACTGGAAGCTCCAGTAATCAAGAGGATTTTGTTGGCAAGTCTTTCAGCGGCTTTTATTCCGTAAGACATGATAGATTGAGTGATGGGTTGATTTGATTGGGGAGATGAGATAACGAGGAACTAGTAACTACCAAAAGAACCAAATAGAAGCCAATTGCAGATTCAAATCAATGAAGAGTCAATTGAACAATAGAGTAATGGTTCAGTTGGGGCTGATCTTAGTGGGGGACGGTAGTGGGTATATAGCCGCGGAACAGAACTGTGGATCCCCAGAGTCAGCGTAGGAGTCAGTGGGAGAGGTGGTGGACTGGCGGTGGGCTCGCGGTGGGATGGCTGTGGGACTATCAGTGATTGTCGCGACGAGATGGGTGCGATGGTGAGTGAGTAGTGGAAGGTGCAGTGGGTCTCTCGCTAACTTTTACCACCAGCTCCACCTCCAATACCCAGTCCACACACTTCATTACCTCATCACCTTTGGTAAGGCTGATTCACAGCAATACTCAGCAAAGACATCACCTTTGCAAGCTACGACTATAAAGATAAAGCCATTTAGTGAAGTCACAGTACTGTGGGGCCGTCCTGTACTAATTTTGCTATTTCTTATCGTTTTTCTCTCATTTCTTCACTGTTGTAATGTCTTGTGCTGGTTGTTCGCCAATACTCATCATCGCAGTAAAATTTCTCACCATTTCAGTGAAAAATCTATTCCACAACCTTTCTGATAAACCATACAAAACAGGCTTCTGGATTCATTTTCTAGCCAACTTCTATGATAAACCATACAAAACAGGCTTCTGGATTCATTTTCTAGCCAACTTCTAGTCACTCTACAAGTTAAACAAACTCTACTTTGTTCGTTTGTTTTAAGAATCTTATGGTTATTAATAATTCATTTATATATATAAATCAATGTATTCAATTTACATGACGAGTCGTCGAAATCTCAGACACGTTTAGTAGAAGGTGGTTGGTTGTTGAGCGGTGAACAACTTCTTGGACTTTTGGACTCTGTGTGGCAATGGGAATTTCAAGTCTTTGGTCAAGTATTGTCTAACGTATTGTCTCTTGACATCATCAGTCTTTTCTAATTCAACAACCTTCAAGATGTGGATAGATCTAAATCTAGCTCTGTGTCTAGCAGCTAAATCTTGGTACATGGTTTCAACGGCACCAACTCTGGTAACATCTCTGTATTCCTTGTACATGTTGTGGATACCGGATCTGGAGTCGTATCTGATCCAGATACCGAAGGTCTTAACCTTGGTTGGACGAGCTTCGTTGATGACGTTAACAGAAACAACTTCACCAGAAGCCTTCTTGACCTTGTGCAACTTTTGTAAGAAGTACCAGTATCTAGACTTGGCAACAACAACGTTTGGAGCAAAGATTCTCATTCTGTACAACTTTGGCTCTGGGACAGAGTCAGTTGGAAGACGACGACCGATAACTTGATATTCGTTTAATCTAGACATCTATAATTATAGTTAGTATTAAAGTTAAAACAAAAATGTTTTTTTAGTCCTATCAAGAAAAGAAGGTAAAGGATGGAAGAAAAAAATTAGGAACATCCATTCTAAAACTTTTTCAACACCCTTCTGACATTCACGACATTCATTATTTATTCATGTTCTTCTTCGTACGACTGTAGTGGATTATATTTACAATTGGTTGTGGTTATAGGTGAACCTGTTTTAATGTAATGAAAAACTTTTTCTTTAATAGGGTTGAGTGTGTAAGGTAGAAAACTTTGAAAGTTACTCTTGTGACGACTTGGGGGAAAAATGGGAGAAAATTTTTTTTTCATTCTTCAACGTTTTACACTTTCATAGGGGAACCAACTCATTGAATAAACTGAATGCCATCGGATGTTGTACCTTCGTTTCATGGGGACATTATTTTGATCACTTACGTTAACTGTTGATATCAAAAGTATATGCTAGCAAAAGGGTAATAGGTTTTTCACTATAGTTTTTTCATTCGGTCGGGCATGGTGAGACAGCAGTTTGTGTCACTGAGGCCATCGGGTCTGTGCAGGTTGGAACCAATTTTTCGGGAAAGACACGTGAGGGTACTGATAGTTTGGTCACGTGTAATCGCACATCTCTAGGGATCGAGCCCTAGAATCTTCCTCATACTTCAGTATATGCCTTACCAGCTGACTAAGTACTGATGTAACCAGAGACCATATAGTGCCAATATGTGCTACTATGATACTACTATGGCACTTATACCTATACAAACCGGAATAATACAGTGTATATAATCTTTGTAGTATTATGGAAACAATCCATCCATAACTACTGCCATTTCTCTAATATTAATACTATTTTTCACTCTTCTCACTGGTACTTTAGTCTGTTAAATAGTTACTCCCTACTATTAGCTTGTTATTGATATTAGTTTATTTATCCTTCTATAGATGTGCCAATTCCAATTTTAGTATTGGTATTTACTATTTACCTTTATAACCAACTATATGTTCTTCTTTTCAGCAGCCTTCTTCATTCTGTTTTCTCGATTTTTCTTTGCATCTGGTCCACTTTCAGTATCCAAGATATAATCCATAAATCTGAAGGAACTGGCATAATTACCAATGAAGTAATGGTGGTGGAGATCATGATGTTCGGCACCGGCCCAGAATGGAAGGAAATTATGTAATGACCATGGGAAATCGTAACCTGAATGAGAGTCAACAGCTTGTAACAATCTCAAAACAACCCATAATGTAATGGTGAATAAATGTAAAGTAGGGAGGTTAAGTTCTGGTTTGGATGCTAAATAAGCATACATAACTGGGAATCCTACAGTTCCAAAACCTAAAGCCATAACTTCAACTGGATGAGCATATTCGGCAGCAAGTCCAAATGGAGCAGCATAACGATGGTGTTGCTTGTGAATATTCTTATAGAACCAGCCAATATGGAATAAACGGTGGAACCAGTAGTGCCATTGATCTTCTAAAATAAAGAAAATACCGATTTGCAAAGCCATGGTTTTGTATGATGGGAATGGAACATCCACTGAAATACCAAGACTGGAACAAAGTGGATGGAAACCCCAAATAGGTAAGGCTTCGACCAACAAGTGCAGCTTGAAAACTGCCTTTAAGCATTCCCATTGTTCTCTATTAGTGGGTATTTTAGTCTGTTGGATTTTATACTTGTCAAAGAAGCGGATTTGTTGAATAATGTACCATGGAATACATCTACCGAAGTAGAAGAGTTCGTGGGTCAAGAAAAAGAGTAACCCAGTAGCAAAGGTATCGTTGCCTATGAACAAGTACCAAGAAGCCCAAAGTTTTTCAAGCAAGTTCAAGCTCATCACGGTAGGATCTTGAGATGTTTGGAGTCCACTAAGAGTGTGGAAATACCCGGAAGAACTCAGAGCATTTTGGTGAAGAGAAGCAAGCACGTCCATTATGTGGTTGTGATTGTACTAGAATGTGATGCTTATTATGAATTAATGGGAGATAATGTGACCAAGAAGTATTTGGACTGGTCTGGATGTCTATTTATACGCCTGTCAAGAAATGTCGTATCGTCGTATAGAATCATTCGATGATTTTTGCACCCAAAAACCCATTCGCGTTATGGTGGTCTGATTTTTGTCAGGTGAGCCTTTAACCTTAAAAACATGCCAAAAACCATCCAACGCTACCTAGTCCGCATACGACACTCGGGAACGAGCAAATATAAAGGGGTAGGCGCTGGCACGATCGTATTACGTTGCTGTCAGGAACGAGCAGGACTCGCTTACGGTATCCTTTAGCTGTTTCTATACGAGGTTCATGTCGTTTAATCGTGTCGCATGCAATGGGGTTTGGGTTGGGTTTTTTTTTTTTGCATTTGTTCTAGATCTGCCAGATCTAATGTGAGGTATACAGTAGTCACACCGGGGTTTGCTACACGTCGCAATGATTCCTGATCTGTATGTGTTTATTGGGGCGGACTCCGGTACGGTACGGTACCGTTCGGGAGACCTGTTATTTCTAGTCATTATATAATGATGTCTTTACAAAGAACAAAACGTGATTTTCGTTACCTCGGTAGAATTTAAGAGTTAGAGAGAGAAAGCTCCAATTCGCTTCGCTTCGCATCTCTTAATTGTAGGCATTAAATGGACCCCAATTAGTAGATAAATTAATAAAGGGGACCAAGAGCCATTAAGCATCGTCTAGCGTTAAGTTGCTTTTTGTTGGCTTACAACACTCTTTCCTTTGGTAAAATATCGACTAACAAACTGTTGTCGACGGAACCCAAGTTCAATCCATTGGTGGCTCTATAATGGTCAATATTCTTGAAGAACTTGTCAAACAAGAAAGAAGTGTCCAATGGACCACCCTTGGCTTCTGGATGGAATTGGGTGGAGAAAATAGGTTTGTGCTTGTGGATCATACCTTCATTACTTAAATCGTTTAAGTTGGTGAAAAATGGTTCCCATTCATCATTTAAGGTAGACACAT
The DNA here is from genome assembly GCA_030568535.1 of Suhomyces anneliseae. Lineage (NCBI taxonomy): Eukaryota > Fungi > Ascomycota > Pichiomycetes > Serinales > Debaryomycetaceae > Suhomyces > Suhomyces anneliseae. Next base: position 35,854 of record JAJMGB010000003.1, on the reverse strand, counting down.
CCACGGCATAACCATGGTTTTGAGAGGTAATATGACATTTTCCTGACTTCAAGTCAAGTGCTGGAATGTTATGGGCTCTGTTACCGTACTTCAACTTGATAGTCTTAGCACCACTGGCCAAAGCTAATAATTGATGTCCTAAACAGATACCGAAAATTGGTAAATCATGGTATTTTTCCATAGTAGCCTTTAAGTTAGCAGTGGTTTGAGCACAATGGGTTGGATCACCTGGACCATTGGAAATGAAAATACCATCGAACTTGTTGGCGATCTTATGAATTGGGTAATCGTATGGGAACACGGTCAAAGAGGCACCTCTTTGAACCAAACATCTCAAGATGTTTTCCTTAGCACCACAGTCCAAAACTGCGATATGAAGGTTCTTGGAGATTTCTGGTGGACAAGCAATGTGGAATGGAGCCTTGGTGGTGACTTTATGGACCAAGTTCACGGAACCAGGATCTTCGAAAGCAGCATCTTCATCAGCATCATATTCTTCACCAATAGTGATTTTGGCTAAAGAAGAACCTTTGTCTCTGAGATAAGACACCAATTGACGAGTATCCACACCAGTGATAGCAGCAACACCGGATCTTTGACACCATTGTTGCAAGGACTCAACAGCAGTCCAATGCGAGTATTCCAATGCAACATCAGCAACAACTATACCAATACATTGAACAGTAGGACTTTCCATATACTTCAACAAGTTATATTGATCCTTAGTAGTAGATGATGGAACACCATAATTACCAATCAAAGGTTGAGTGAAACACAAGATTTGTCCCTTATAAGAAGGATCGGTCATGGATTCTGGGTATCCTACCAATGAAGTAGTGAAAACAGCTTCACCACTAATATTTTTGTCAGCACCAAAGGAATAACCACTGAAAACAGGACCATTCTTGATAGTTAAAGTAGCACGATCTAACTGAGAGGTTTTGTTAGTGAAGCCCTTGGAGGCGGTGGCCATATACCGCTTGCTAAACTGAGGAAGCTTTAACTTCAATGTGAACATCTTTATGAAAACGAAATGTAAAAGAACAAGAGAGGAGAAGAAAAGAGGAAAAAGCTGGGTTTTAAGATGGTGAAAATTCTCTGATAGCGAATCGCGGCTACGAAAATTTGTGATTACCTTATTGGGAATGACTCATCAGTAGTGTGCAGGGCCCAATGCAAGGGAGGTGACGAACCTTCAGCCTATCAACGGTTCCACCAACGACTACTAAAAGTGACATAAGTGAGCTTATGGTGATCCACCAAAGGTGGTTTACAGGTAAGAGTCCATGTACGGTTTATGTAGTGGCACCTTTTTGCAGGTTCGGGTCTTTTGGTGAAGTTCGTTGCTTGTTCACCCACAGCATTTACGGGCAGTTCCATGTCAGTTCTTACATCTGAAAAAACGGCGGCCCTCGGAAGAAAATACGGTGTATGTGCAGGTTTGCCCAATATACAGTAGGACTGTGGGACTGTAGGAGTATAGGTGAAAAGGTGACTCTTAAAGCCAAGAAACCGTACCTAAGGAAGCTCATTCCATCGCCCATTACTACCACAAATCACCACCAAAAAACCAATAATCAGTGCACGACATCAACAAGATAACACCTGGATAATATCTGGTATCAAGTGGTGTAATTGTATAGATCAAGTAGTATTAATCTCTACTTCTTTACTTCTTTTTTACAGTTTACAATATTTTTCAACCATTTCCACCAACTCTCGTTGGTCCGTTTATTCCCTATAGAAATAACAATCATGTTGAAGTTTATCAGGAGCCACGGCCGGTCAAGGCCATATTTATCATCAATGTATAAGGATTAACAGTCCAAATACGCAGTAGACCGTCGTGATAAAATGTGGTAAATCATCATTAACTTCAACATAAATTGTTAGGATCCTATGACTTGTTTTAATAGACAAATAAAATTACCTAATTGTATTCTCCATTAAAACAAGGTTTTGGCACAAACTTCAATTTGTTTTTGATAAAATGATATCAGACATGAAAAAGTTTCTCTTCACAAAGAAATTCGGACATATGCTTGTCTATTTTTTTCAACCTCATCTTTTATCAAGTGTCAAAAACAGATCGAAGTGATGCTAAAACCTTATTATCATAATCAATAAAAAAAAATTGACAAAGAAATATGTAATTTTCAGACCAAAATTGAAGTTTCTATACCAGTTAGTAAATTATGTTGCTTCGTAAAAGAATTGTTCAGAAAAGCATGAATGGTATTAAAAAAAAGTTTGTCATCAACGGGAATCCCGAAATTCTGACTCGTCATCTAGGAGATCATCATCTAATTCTGTAGTTATACATACAATTTTATTTTGAAAAAAATCAAAAACAAAAGATTTAAACAAAAACCTTGGTCCAAATAATTGAATGAATGGCTAATTGGCCAACTCTAACTTGTTAGTACTGATCGATAGCTTATACTCACAAACAAAACAAGTCTGTTTGTTCGTTACTGTATCTTATCAGTTCCAGTGGGTTTCTGAGGCCCACCATATATGCGTTGTCACTCATAAAATATTCAGTGCCCAGTGCAATAATTCCTCCTAAAGATACCTCGATAATCATAAAAATTAAAACATACTCTAATCTGAAAGAAGTTAGTATTGTACTTTATGAGAAACAGAAGAATAATAATATTATATTTTCTTGTTTCCATTTTTTTCAAAATTTAATATTGCTGATTTCGTTTAAAATTGTCAGAAGCGTTGCAAAAACTTATACATCACGAATCAGCCAGTAATTCCAGCTTTGTTTTTGTTTAAGTCATCATTTAATTCCGAATCAGTTTTCAAATTTCGTAAAATAAAAAATTGATGGTCACTTACGTTTCAAATGTATAAAAACCCTTCTATACATCAAAAATCATCCTCCTCTTTTTAAAGTGGTCGTTTTTCTTTTTTTGCCTTATATGCCCTGACAGTTAGTATTGGATTTCATATCAACATGACAAGATTCAGGTAGTTAATAACGTTGTGATCATTCTTTTTTTTAAAGTCACAAACTCTAGTTTGAAATGATTATTTGGATCATCCTCTAATGTCGGCTATGGGATTTACATACATTTGCCAGGGCATGCCCTAGAGAAAGAAAGTGGTGGTTAATTTGAGTTTAAGTAGTGAGGAATCTGAAGAGTGGAAAATTTTTTGTGTATCCGGGTAACCTAGGGTTTAGCGAGTAATGTATGTGAGGGAGGTTGTGGTTATATGCAGGTCATTAACATTAGGGTTGGTGAGGGTATAGTGGATAACAAGAATAGTGGTACTAGGAAGGTGTGTTCTAGTATTGCGGCTAGGGTGTTGTGTATAAGTGATTTCTTACTCTATAAATTGTCAATTTTCAAGTATTTATTTATTTATTTATTGTACAGATAAAAATATTTAATGCGATATACGCCTATTATACATAAGAAGAGCGATAGCTTGTGACCTTAAGAAACAGCATAATTGGTGTAGAGGCCGTTAATATGGTTAATGAATTTCTTGTGATTATTAAGGGCACGATTCAGAATTGAAGAACCCTCTTTTATTTTTTGGAGACCCTTAGCAACTTATACAGACGTAACCAGTTAATTGAAGAGTCTAGATGTTGATAGATCTATTGTCGATGTTCTTTTTAATTATTGATGGATTTATTTATTGGCTGGTGGGTTACCTTGAGGGTTGGCTGGTGGATTGGCTTGTGGGTTACCATTGGCATTCATAGGCATTGGTGGCATGAACATAGGAGTACCGTCTGGGTTCATCATCATTGGCATTGGCACAAATGGCATACCTGGAGGCATTGGGAACATATCAGGTCTCATTGGTAAATCCATCTTTTGTCTCTTTGCATCAGGGTCATCTTCCATTTCTTCAGCTGAACGTTTTAATGCAGTTTCTGGGTCTTCGATACCCAATTCAGTTTGTTTCTCCTTAATATATTCAGCCAATTGTTCTTCTAATTCTTTATTAGGAATAAGAGAATCAATGTACACATCAGGTTTTCCACAATTTGGACAATGGAAATCATTTTCAATCAAGGTTTGTTCCAAGTCAGATTGATTATAGTTGAAATTAGTAAGTTTACGAAGACTTTCCTTATTACGACAACAAGGAGTCATGACAACAGGAGATTTTAAAAGGTTTCTGGTGGCAGATAATGGGTTTAAAAATTCAAGTCTATTTTCACCCACAGCAGCTTCCACAATTTTTTGTTCAAATTCTTGTTTTGCCTTTAATGCAGCATTTTGTTGTTTTTCTTGATAACTGAGCCAGGTCTTAGAATCAGCCATAGCAATGGCATAATCACCATCTTCAGTAACAAGAATGGCATTACCATCTTTATCAACCATATCACCATTTTCATTAGTAGTTAAACCTTCAGCTTCTATTCTTCTTTCAATTTCTTCCTTGGAAATGGTCTTTAAGTAAGATTTTGGAATACCAGTAGTTCTTAATACCTTTTTACCTTCAAAGTTAGGGTCAGTATTGGTAGGACAATTCTTGATCCAATGGTCTTTCTTACCACATCTGTAACAAATATAACCTGGAGGTGGCAAATCTTCTGCTTTTGCTTGTCCTGGTTTATTATAAATCATTTTATGAGTAGCCAATTCATCTTGGGTTTGAGCCCATACATTATCTTGACTTTCAAACATCATCTTGATTCTATCTTCTTCAGACATATTTTCATCAATAGGACCTTGGTTGGTACTTAATGGTTGGGTGGCAGCAGATGTGGTGGCATTATTAATCACCTTTCTATTGACTCTTGGTTTACCACTGATATAACGAGATGCATTACCAAACCGTCCTCCTTTGAAGTTACTAGGAGACCGTTTGGCCAACACGAACGAAGACCGCGGTATCACATCTTGGTCCAATTCATATTCAAGGTCTGGTTGTTCGGAATGGAAGAGTTGAAGGTTAAAGTCAGTTCCTGCTCCCAACTGGTTCTGGAGAATGATTTCTCTCTTAAGGTCAAAAACATTGATGGCAGTACCGTCGAAGTGGATGACGGACTTGTTCCGCTGGTGGAGAAACTTATAGTATACAACGGAAGACATATTGGATCCACAACTAAGGGGAAATTAAGTCTCTATTTATATGCTAATATATAGAATAAGGCTACTGGCGCTATATACCAGAACATGGTGGGTTGTATGTGTGGTCACGTGACTTTCTCAACCTAAAAAAAATCACTACTGCGTTTTAGCTACCAAAACATATAACAACAACCCCATCACACCAATGGACGTTTCCTACTCCAGTTCCAGCATCCAGGGGTACAGGCAACACTTGCACCAGCGGGACGTGAGCTTGCCCCTCAAGTACCCCTCTGTCGCCAAAGCCGCCTCGGCAAACGACGGGTTCATCAAGAGTCTAGCCACCAGTGGTGATGTGCTCCAATTGGACAATTCACTCATCAATGGAGTAGTTTATGAAGTCTTGGGCGATAACAGAACCATTGTGCTTAGTCCAATCACCTCCGATGCCAACCACGTGTCGGCCAAGCTCCAAAGTATAAGATTATTGTTACCTCATCCTGTTGTATCTACCAATTGCTTGAACGTACAATATTATAGAGATGAACAAGATCCTCAATCTGAAGGAAATATAATCATTGATGTTATTGATACCGATCATTTGTTTATTACTTATTGTCTTGGACTTTCTGATTTCATTCAATCTAAATCTAGTAAATTGACCATTAATGATTTCAATAAATGGGGTAATATTTCAGTCCCATATTCATTTGAATTAAGATCTTCTCCTTATTTATTAAAAAGTTTGGATCCTCTTAATTTAATTGTTTCCCTTAAAGATGGTGGTTTATTACATTTTCAAAGACCAAGTATTTTATCTGAATTTGATGTGTTTAATTTCAATGAAGCTCCAGCTTTACTTCCATTAAATTTCTTTGGTCTCTTCAAAAAGAATGATAAACAAAATATTGTTTTAGAAGGTATTTCTTCTAATTCCTTAGTGGATCTTATTCGTCTTAATGATGATACTTTTGTCACTCTTTCAGTTAGTAAAGTCATTAAGATTTGGAGTGTTGAAAAACATATTCCTATTCAGTCTCCAATTTATTTAACTGAATCAATTGAATCTGAAGCATGGTTAATTGCAGCTCCAACTAGATACTTACAAATTTATTCTGATTCTGAAAAGTCTTACTTGACCTTACACTACAATACTAATTCTATCGATACAAACCTGCAAAAAAGTGGGTTTGCTTTCAGAACTTGGGAAATCATAAATTCTTCCACTCTTGATGAATTGAAACATCTTGCCTTTGAACCTGAATTACCAAGTCTTTTATTGGTTTCTTTAGATACCTCTAAACTTGAAGCCAACTTCAGAAACAAATTGTGGTTCATCCAAGACTTCCAAACTCAAAGTGGTGATAATTGGGTCAAATACCATATTTTATGGAAATCAAACACTTCATCAATTCTTGTGGTTTATTCAATTAATCTTGACAATGGTGCCATTATCTCTATTAACTGGTCCCATGTCAATAATGAAACTGTGGAAACTGCTCCTCATCAAGAAATCTCATACTATTCCAACTATATCTTAAATTCTGGTAAATATGATGATTTAATTGTCAAGACATCTTTAAATATCCTTAGAGAACATATTGGTATCCAAGAAATTGGTTCTAAGCCAATCAGAGAAGAAATTGATGAAACTCTTAATTACTGGAAAGATTCAGTTGGAGATTTTGCAGATGCTGAACTGTCAATGGTTGACTACTCAATCAGTCAAATCGAAAATACCGATTCTGCTAAATCTTTCTGGTTCAAATTCTATTCTCTTTGTGAAGAATATAAGAAATTGAGTGAAGAATCTTTGGCTATTGGTATAATATCCAAATCTATCTCAGCATTACAATCTAATGGATTGGGTGTTTATAGAGCATCCCATTTCTATGAATCATTACTGTACAAGAAGAGAACTACTGCTGAAGGAAGATTATCAAATATTTTAACTAAATTACAAAGCTTATTATCTACCAATACCACTAACAAACTTACCAAGGTGATGCAACAAAACTCAAGTTTGACTACAAATCAAATTAATGATATATTTGAAACCTACTTAAAATCAAAAATATCTCAAGAAGATATTGATGAAATCATGACCGAAATGGATACTTTACCATTAGAAGTTATCAACTCTCTTATTGATCCAATCAATGAATTTGAAATTGTTGATATGGAAAAGACTGATGACTATCCTGAACTTGGAACTCTTAATAAAATCAATACCATTATCACTTTCAAACAAATCAAACAAAATCATGAACGTTTCCTTTTGAACCTTTTGTTCTTATTTTTAATTTGTGAATCTAATGATCAAATCACTTTACTTATCAATAAGATCATTTCCAAATTAAATATTTATGGTGTTCTTGGATTAATTTTCGATACTTGTTTCAAGACATCAGATCCTACATCACCAATTGAAACCAAAAATCTTAGTAATGTGGAAAATTCTTTATTCTGGAGTGGAATTGTTTTTAAACATTCTAGTTTGAATGATTTGATTGTAAGATCAAGACTCAATGAAGCATATGATTATTTATATGGTAAGATCATTTCCAACTACGAAAATTTCATCACTGATATTACCATCAATTTAATTAATAGAAATGAAGGAAGTGTTATAAGGAATACCTTCTTCGATAAATTAAATGAATCTAGAAAGATTGATAAATTTTTGATTGGTATTATTTATTTGATTGATAATGTTCCAGATCAATTCTTCAGAATCTTTGAAGATTATAATATTGTTGATCAAGGAGAACAAAATGAAAAGATTAAGAATAACTTGTATAATAATGATGGTATTAGTACCTTTTTAACCTCAATTTTTGATACCTCAGTTACTGGAGATCTCAAGCAAGCTCAATATTACCATTCCTTATCGGAATTAGCCAAGGCCCAAAACAGAGTTGTTCAAAAATCCACTCAATCATTAATTCTTACTGCTCATGATTCCCCAAAAATTAGTTCTGATATTGAAGTCAGTTTCACCAAGACTGCATTAAAATTTGAACAAAAGGCAATTGAATTATTGAATGGTTCTGATAGTGAATTATTGAACGATTATTATCTCAATGTTTTTGAATTATCGATGATTTTATCTGATTATAATCTTGTCTATGAAGCATTAGAAAATTTGAGTAATAATGAGTCTTACAAAAAACTTTTCACCAGATTTATCAATAAGCTTATCAATACTGGTTCAATTTCTAAACTTTTCGCACCAAATGAGAATAAATTATACCGTAAGAAATATTCTTTGATTGATAGTGTGTTGTTGGATTTTGCCAGTAATGAACGTTTATTAACCAAGTCTTTACAATATTATAATTTCCTTTTTTCATGGAGATTATTTGGTGGTTCTACTGACCTTGGTGCTGATCAATTAGCTGATAAAAGAGGTGCCATTGAAGCATTATACATGTTCATTACCAGATTTAAGATGGATGAATCTTTACAATATCAAGTTGATACTGATAAGTATAAGGAATTCAAGTTGAAAGTATTTGAATTATATATGATCATTGCAAACACCTTAAATACCTTTTCAGATGACGATGAAAAATGGTTATCAAAAACTACAGATGCAGACAAAAACGAAATAATAACTTTGGACGATTTGACCCTGGAAAAAATTGATTGGGCTGATCAATTAAAAGATATTCTTTCTGAAGCACAATTAGCTCAGGCTTTGGCCATGGCTTAGTTTGGTAAGATTAGGTATACTGAATTAAGCCCTAAACCATTACTGAATGATAGATGTCCTTACATTTTTTGTAGATTAATAGATAAATAGATGCGTTATAAAATAAGCAACAGCGTCTTAAATGACAAAGTAATGTGACTTAATGTAGAATAATTATTAAATATACGTAGTGGTAGTTGATATTAAAATCGATCTATTTATTGCAATTTTTTAATGACGATATTTAATAAAATATCATGAGAATATGATTATGAATTGATAAGAAGTGAAATAAGGTACAAACTATTGAGCCAATAAACTCAATATCAGCGTGACTCTTTTGAGAATGGAAATTATTATGAAGTTATGAATTCCATGTGTGAAATGGGTTTTTTATCAACATATTAAATAAAATTAATCAACCAATGTTGGCACCCATGTTACCGGCACCCTTTGGATTTTCATCCTTCCAGTCATCCCATTGTCTCTTTTCCAATTCATCATCACTGTCGTCGGTATCACTTTCATTTGTATCCTTGACTTCTTCCTTCATCATCTTACCATTTGCCAATTCGTAATCCAAATATTCTTCAACAGTCATAGAAGGTAAGACTTGACCAGTTCCAAATACCTTTTCTTTCAATTGTTCTCTACTTGAAGTGATTGTGAATGGTCTTAAGACTTTACCATGTTTGGATATAAGATCAGATACCTTGGATTTGGTGAGAGGATTTTCTTCCAATCTAGTGGTGAATCCATAATCGTTTTCAGCAGATAAATCTCTGGTTCTTTTATCATCTTCAATTAATTCTATCTTGGTTTGAGGTCTATTACTTAATACTTCAAGTTCCATGGTTAATGATTCAAGATTATTAAATGATTCAATGGCGAAAAGACGAAGTTGATCAGTGTAAACTTGAGCAATGATTTCTTCATCGAATCTTTCGAAAACAGATCCTTCTTCATCATCATCTTGATCAGCATTTTTAGAGTAATATTCATCTAAAACACTCAATTTTTCATTCAATTCTTTCTCAAGTTTGAAATTTTCAATTTTATCATGTCTCTTTTGAACTGGATTATTGCTATAGGAAATAATTTCATCTAAAGTAGGATTAGGTTTATTCTTAAAAGTATCAAGTCTAGCACTTTGATTCTTGGATAGTATACCATAATTTTGTAAATCAACCAAATAATGAATAAATAAAATCTTGGATCTTCTTAAATTATCTGCTTTAATATCTAAAGGATCTTGATCCTTTCCAGTATCATTCTTGGTAGAATAGATAAGTAAACTTGCCAAATAATATGAGACATTTAAAAAAGGAATATAATTGGTATTGATTTCTTCGAATTTTTCATTATCACTAAACAAATGAAGATCATCCACAATTCTCTTGATAAGATCAAATTCTCGAATAAGTTCTCTTAATCGGGTTTGGTACCCTACCGAATCCTTCCGAGCTGGTGAAGATAATTGACCGCGGAACGACACAATTGCCGCTCTATACCGCTTGGAAATAGTTTGTTCCGACATGCTGAAGTTTCCACTTGTTCTTGCTCTCTTTTTACCGTTTTGGTCAGTCGCTGAAAAAGAGTGTGTTGCCAAGTTTCTTGGTTAAAACTGGAGGAGGAGTGAATGTGCTGCCAATGGCAAAAAGGTGTAGGCGACCTGCATGTAAGTGGGAATTTTAAAAGAGGTAAAAGAAGGTATGATGATTATGGGTGAGTGCATCACGTGATTTGCCGCTGAACAAAACCAATTTCATGACCAAACAAGAACCCTTAGTTCTGGTGACCGTCGAAGGCCGAATTAATCAGACTCATATTACTGTACAGACCTAACCCGATGAGTTCCCCTGCCTACTACGAGCTTTACCGCAGATCCACCATAGGAATAGCGCTTACCGATGCTTTGGACACTTTGATCTCGGATCAAAAAATCCAACCTCAACTTGCAATGACCATATTAAACAATTTTGATCGTATAATCTCCGATAACTTGAAAACTGAAGGTGGAACTGCCAAGAGTAGATTGACTTTCAAAGGTGATTTAAACACTTATAGATTTTGTGATGATGTGTGGACTTTTATTATTAAGAATGTTTTGATTAAGATGAGTGATGTCAGCGCTGGCGAAGGTACAAGCTCTTCAAGTACTGTTGAAAGTGAAGTTGCTGTGGATAAGTTTAAGATAGTGGCATGTAATGCCAGAAGACCTACTGATATGTAGTATGGGGACTATATTGCAAGAACTACAATAACAAGAAGAACAAACAAAGATTACAATTTCAAAACCAAATTGCACCTTTATGAAAGTGCTTACAAAGGATTACAAAGGATTATAATCCATCAACCAGAATTGGTGGTGTTTAGTTATATACTATACTATATTATAATAAAGATTCTATTATAGAACTACTGTACTCTCAATGGAGCCCAATGGTACGCAATGGTATCCAATAGGTGTTTCATGAATGTATAGATATTTATTATTTTATATAGTAGTTACTGTCAAATAGTATCAAATGTACCTCTTTAATCATCATCTCTTTTCGTTGTTAATAGCCTAATATCCTAGTTACCCTTGTAGAAGGAAACAACGGCCCACTTACCGGAAGAACTCCAGAACTCACCAATTTCGTTACCCATGCTCTTGTACTTTTCAATCAATTGTTCATTGACACCCTTTGGTAAACCAACAACAACGTCAGCCTTACAGGTTCTTAAAGACAAGACTGGAAGATTGGAAGTAGCCAATTGTTGGATGGCAGTCTTGAAGGATTCGGTCTTATCCCATTGTAAATCACCAGTCAATTTACGGTAGTTCAAGTCACCCTTAAAGATTAACAAATCAGATTTGGATAAGTTTTCATATAAATCTTTAGTGGATGGAATTTCCCAGAAATTGGAACCTAAAGTCCAGAATGGATGGGATTCAACAAGAATCTTATCATCATTATGATAGTTAACCAATCTAGAGTGAAGAGCCAAGATAGCCTTAGTATCTTGTTCGTTAGAATGGATTTTCTTGTAGAAATCTGGAGATTCAAGTTGTTTAAGCAAATGGCTGAAATCCTTTGGCATGGTGTCACTGACGAACCATGGGATTTCTTTACAATGAATATGAACCTTATCAGCCAAACCAGAATCAAGAACAAAGAGAGTCAAGATCAAATCAGCAAATAATTCAAAACCAGAATTATCAAGAATAATATCAATTCTTCTAGAACCTTGCTTTTTAGAGATGAAATGATCCCAAGCAGCTGGTAAATCATTAACCAAGATATTTTCTTCATTCTTCTTTCTAACTTCAGCACCTTGTAAAGATTCAATATCAGCAAGAGTAACATTACCTGCTAATAAAGATAAATCGGTGGCATTACCCCAAAGAGAAATATCTATGAATTCAGTGAATAAAAGTTTAAGAGCTTCTGGAGTAGCATCTTTCAATTGACTTTCTAAAGTAACATAACGTTTACAAAGTTCAAGAACTCCTTGTTCAGATTGTTGGAAAGTATTATTTTTCAAGTTTTCAAAGATATCAAAACTATGCCAGAAATGAACTGGAGATGCAATAAACAAATTATTAATGGCATGATAAATGTAACATTCTAAGTAAAGCCATGGACCAGTTTGCCAAGTGACTTTTTTCACTTTATTGAATTGTTCAAGTTGTTCATTAAATGACTTCAAATGAGAGTTTAAAGTGGTTTCAGCCACATTGAATGGTCTAACAACATGATCTTCGGTCAATGCATGAAGAATACTGTTCAATCCTTGAACAATAAGTTCTCCAGATGGCTTTAATCTGGGGGTTTTTTCAATTTCCTTATTAACGTCTTCAATACCTCCCTTAACAATAAGTGGCCATCTCTTGTGGACAGTTGGGTAGGCAAAGGACAATTTGTCGTCGTTGTAGTATGGGGAAGGTAAAGACATGGTGTTTGGGGGTAGTTAAACGGTTATGGATGGGTGTAAACCGGGCAAATCGGGTTGGTTTCTTTATACTGTAGTGGGCCCGGGGTTACGTAATACGCGGTACTATCTGCACGACCGCAACCACCACCAAACTAGCGAACACTGCACTAATTATGGACTACGGACCTAAAGGTCTTAAGTATGGGGAACTACTAAGTACTGTAAAGAAGCTAACATAATAGGAAGATAAGCATCACAACAATAGTATTGATTTTGATCCAGTATAGACCCTTTGTAACATGGATGGTAATGGGGTTTAACTATTGCATTAAGGGTGTTTAAACGGTGTTAGTTTTTAACTCAATTGTATATGGTTTTTGTTTTGTTATGTTATCAAAAACATCTACAAGTTGTTTTTTTTTAAAAAAATTTATTGAACGTAAGAATTTGTTTGTAAACAACAATTTGAATACTTTTTTACAAACTCTTATCGTTTATTCGTTAGGAGACAACATATTTATATATGGTACAACAAGAGATACTAATAAAACACAGGGCTAAGATATCTAGCGATATGAAATAAAAAGGTCAATAGGAATAATACAGAGTCTTTCTCCACACAGAGGATAGCTCGAACAATTGGCCTTAATTGCCATTTCTCTTGACATATTCGGCCTTTTCCTTCTCATATCTCTTCTTGTCAGCGTCAGCCTTGGTTTCGTATGGAACCTTTTCATCAGCAGATAAAGCCTTCCACTTTTCACCTAACATCTTACCGACTTGACCGAAACTGATACCTGGGTTTTCAGCTCTGACAATGTCTCTGTTTTCGTTAGCGAAGAACATGTAAGCAGAGAGGGATCTCTTAGGAGCATCTGGGTCCTTCTTCTTTCTGGTGGTCTTTCTCTTTTCAGTAGCAGACATCTTTAAAAAAAATTTGTTAGTACTTTAATTTCAATAGAAAACAGACAAAGTGAGGAATTATATATTGTAAAACAGTGGGAGGGCGTGGTTGAGTGTCAACAATAAACAAACGCGTCGATTGCAAAATAGGCGACTAAGCCCGCACACACCCACACACATACACAACCAACCAACACATAGGTTTTTTTCTTTTTGGCGGGGGGAGAGTGCAATGTGCGAGAAAAAGTTGAAATTTTTAGTGAGCGAGCCAGTGAGTGACTAAAGAGCGCGCTTCCGCGCACTCCAAACACACAAAAATCTCCCCATTAAGGACCATTCTCTCATACTCAATACAGTACTGGACTGTATGAGAGCGAGGGAAACAAAAAAAAAAAAGATGTGCGGCCCTTACCCAATTCCACATGGGTAATCTCCTGCACATAGCCCTGGTCCCACTTCTCACCCGTGCGGTGCGGTTGCCTTTTCAGAAAATCGGGTTTGGTGATGATTTTTGGTATACCCAGCAAAATCCCCCCCAAATTGAATTTCCTTCAATTCAAGGCTAATAGATAACCGCCTTGGAAAAAACCAAAAGTTGACCTAACAACAGATGTATTCCTCAAAGGTTATCAATCAACACTTGTGATGGTGGCGGTTTTAATAGGGTTTGCGAAAATCTCACTGTTTTTGAATTTGATTTGGTTTTTGCAACCCTCCCTCCCCTAGTAAAAAGGTTACAATTATCAAACTTTCATTGACAACTTGTAATCAATTCCAATGGGGATATCAACATGATAAAGGGGTTCTATGTACCTAGAACATATGGATGAAGTGATCAATTCATGTGTTGAAGTTGACAACTGATGGTGGTTGGTAAAGTTGATTGAATCTCACTGTGCGTACTGCTTAATTTAATACCCCAAACAAAAAAAAACTTACTATAGGGAAAATTTATATATGGTCTGGTAGTTAAGAAAAGAGGATACTAAGTGAGCACAGCGTTAGTCAATATATATAGATAAAAATTGACCAACATCCTCCCCCCAAAAGTTTTCTTTTTGCTTGCGCGCTTGCTGTACTCATAATTGTTAGTGCCAGGATTTACGCGCGGCACACCTAAAATGTATGTACCGTTCGGTGCACAAATTTACCAAAGAGGAGGCGGATTGATTAGTGCTCCACTTTTTATCTAAACAGTGGTCTAGTAAATGCGGAGTTCAACTATAGAAAATGAGTATTAACGAATTAACCTTTGGTTTTTTTTAAAAGTGGACAAAGTTGGGGGTTCCGATTACGTCCGTTGTTACTACGTTTTCTAACACCATCTAATAGTAGAGCTAGCTTCCAGGTTACCATGGTCAAGTGGGGGCGGTGTTAGGGGGAGTGTAAGAGAAATTTTTGGTAATGGCTGGGTGGGTGGAATACTAGCGATCACGTGTCGCCCATGGGTTTCTGGTTATGGATACTTTGTACTATGGTGTAATAGAGTGAGTGAGTGAATGTGCCAGAGTGGGTTAAAGGGTAAAGAAGCCAGCAATAAGAATAAAAGTGCTGCTGCCTGCAGGAGCCCTATGTTTTTTTAGTAATGGCCCTTAGTAATGGTCAGATTTGGGTAAGTCTGGTTTTTTTAGCCCCTAAACCTGACCGATCACCCACTAATGATCACCCACTACTTCCTCAACTGATCATCACCCTCTCACTCTTTCACCCTATCATAGGCTGGTAAAGGTGAAATATAGTATGTACACGACGTTTGTCCAGTATGAGCTTTGTTAGCTGGCTTGCTTATGTTCCTAATTCTGGCTGATATTTGACGGTTTAGGCGAAGTATCAGGTGCATTTTGGGGTAAAACGGGAAATTGGTGTAGGGCTGAAAAATCGGTCCATGTCCGTTTTTGGTGGTACCGGAGAAAATGGTAAAAAAGGGAAAAAGCGAAAAAGGGGGTTTTGACGGTTTATTCGATTGTTTTGTTTTCTACTAATCGTGCATATATATTCTATGCACTATAATTCAGAATTCGTCTCTAGTAAAATAAGCTAAAAAAATATATAGGGCAATTTTTGCAACTATAGTTACGGAGTTACGGGTAACGAGTAACAGTGGTAATAGAAGGTTTGGGGCCTGCCTGGTCTGTTCTGAGGTAACGGCCGTCTGACGTGGTGTAAAGAAGGGCTAGAAAGTCACGTGTATTCTTTCTCCCTGACACTTCCGGTGGTCATTAATTGGATAAAAGTGTAGATATATTTTCATATTGACTGTGGTATCTCTATTTTTCCAGAATTTCACCATTTTCACACCAATAATCTCAGACCAGAAGGAGTGAAAAATAGGTAAAAATGGGGAGGTTCCGGGCAATGGATCCTTCTAGAACGTTATGTAGAGCTGGTGATGGCTACTGGCGGAGTTCTTCTGTCTCTATATCCTGTCGTGGTTGCACCGTAGCTCTCTGACTCTATACTATAGTCTACACTATGGGAATCCTACACATAGGAACAGAGTCGACTAGAGGCCAGTTATATACGCTGGAATTGTCCTGAAAAATCAAATAAAGTACCCAATTGGGTCCCCAAATCCATTAAACCCCAAACCTTATCCCATCCTACTACGTTCCACCACGTTCCACCATATTCCATTCTCTTTACCTCCCTTTCTTCATCTCTTTCAGCTCCTACACCAATCCACCTGTTTCGCACGACCTTTCATCGCTTCTGGCACACTTTAACAGATCTACGCGTTACCCATTCCTATATACTAGACAAATCATATAGTTAACCATCACCATCACCACCAACTAATCACTAACCAACCCTCTACCAACATGACCAACTACGCCCGCTCATTGGAATTGCCGTGGGTTGAAAAGTACCGTCCTCACAAGCTTGACGATATCGTGGGGAATGAAGAAACCATCGAAAGACTTAAACTCATAGTTCAAGACGGGAATGTCCCTCACATGATCATCTCTGGTTTACCAGGTATTGGTAAGACCACCTCCATCCACTGTTTAGCATATGAACTTCTCGGACCAGAGTTGTACCCCCACGCCACATTGGAGTTGAATGCTTCTGATGAAAGAGGTATTGATGTGGTAAGAAATAAAGTCAAGCAATTTGCTCAAACCAAGATCCAATTGCCGCCAGGAAGACATAAGATCATTATTTTGGATGAAGCCGATTCCATGACTCCTGGTGCCCAACAGGCATTAAGAAGAACCATGGAAATTTACTCTAATACCACCAGATTTGCATTTGCTTGTAATGTTTCCCTGAAAATCATAGAGCCTTTACAATCCAGATGTGCAATTTTAAGATATAATAAGTTGGCAGATGACCAGGTGTTGGCCAGATTATTGGAGATCACCGAGGCTGAAAACGTCCAATATAATAGTGAAGGTCTTCAAGCTCTTGTATTCACCGCTGAAGGTGATATGAGACAAGCTATCAATAATTTACAAAGTACAGTTTCTGGGTTTGGATTTGTCAATGATGTAAATGTATTTAAGATTGTGGATCAACCTCATCCTCTTGTTATCAAGAAAATCTTGTTGAGTTGTACCAAGAATAAGAATATAGATGAAGCCATTGATCTCTTGGATGGTTTATGGAATAAAGGGTACTCCGCTATAGATATCGTTACCCTGACATTTAAAGTGGCCAAGACCTTACCCGGAATAAGTGAAAGCAGCAGATTGGATATCATTAAGGAGATCGGTTACGTGCACATGAGAGTCTTGGAAGGTGTATCTACATACTTGCAGTTGTGTGGTATGTTTGCCAAGATCTGCGACTTATAGACTAACCATCAGACATCTATCCTAACACCAAATCTCCATTAAGTATTTAAACCAAGCAATTCGAATCATTGGGAATCATAGGAATGCTTATAGGGGTCCAGCAAAATCGTCCTGCTATTTTCATATCTACATCTACAATCCATTCTATGTTGTTTGGATGTTCTATGTATATTTGATGGGACTTCATGACAAAACTTCACTTTTTGATAGACATGCAAATATATACTAGTCTTAATAAGAAGTCAGAAGCTTGTCACCAATAATTACGTACCAAATATAATTAACTATCATGAAACTCGGCCATGCCAATTGTAGAGGCTAATTTGGAAATTATTTGTAGTTGTGGAACTATTAAAATTAATGTTTGTAGGCATTGGCCAAGGTCTCAAAATGCTCTATTTGTTCTCCCACAACACCAGCGTTTTCTCCAATCTCATTCTTTAAAATACTTACCACCAAGAAATAATTATTATAGAGGAAAATCTCTTTTTCTGTGGTTTTTGATTTCCCGTTACCAAAGAAATGATTACTCAATTTGGTCAATAAGTTTTCAAAATCATTTCTTAATCTGCTAATAGAAATGAATAATGGTTCACCTCTGAAGTCTTTATCGTTATCTTTAGAATTAGAAACTGATAACTTCAAAAGTCCCAGGACCAATTGAGCAAATTGTTGAGTAACACTTACTGGAGCCAAGTTGGTTTCCTTTGGAGTTCTCAAGATCGTCTTTTTTAAAGAATCACTATTCAAATCAATAATTTTGGTGAAATGTGGCCATAAAATCATCAAGATGGAATTTAAATATTCATCTAAAATTGGGATATGGAATTGGTTATGCATTAAAGATTGTGAATTTTGGGCCAACCTAATCATAAGTAATATTCCATAAGCATCACAGGATCCATAGTTTACTGAAGTCATATTTGTTCTGGCAGTGGTAGCAGTGGCATTAGATGCTTTGATATTCAATGGAGTATGGTTGATAAGCCAATCGACAAATTCAGTACCCATTTTGAATACTTTATCAAACATTATATGAGACCAATCGGTCTTGTTACCACTAACAGTAAACTCTTCAAATTTTTCATTACCTTGATAGAAGAAATCCACCATAAAGAGGTATTCAACCACTATATTATCCACCAAGGCAATGGACCATTGTTGGTATATGAATTCTATCCAATACATGAAAGGAGTGGTTTCGGCAATTTGAGATGGAATAGCTGTTTGAGGATCAGATGGATCTTTAGTTTCAAGTATTTGTAATCTTTTATCGATAGACAGCAAATATTCATTCATGCTGACATGACTAGGACCATGAGGACTTGGTTTTTGAAGATTTGTAGGAGTAGAACTAAGCCAACCTTTGAATCCCGATCCAAATAATCCCTTTTCTTCATTTCCAAGATTTCCAAGTACAAGACTAGGATCAACATGACGAATATTTAATGTTTCCAAACCATAGAGGTACTTGGCAAACCGTGATTGGTAATACCATCTCATAGTATATATATATGCCAATTGAAGTTGATTTGCGAGTTCTGGATGATGTGATTTTAAAAATGTAAATGCTTCTTTGATCAGTAAAAGGTTTTGTTGAATGGTTTGAGATGATACTTTAGTACTGGAACGTAACAGTTTGATTTGAGTGATGATATGGTCTCTGATTCTTTCGAGTGATTTATGAATTAAAAGTTGGATTCCTGTTTCCAATTGGGTTAAAGCTACTGAATCCTTATATTCTTTAACCAATGGACTATTTTCATTAGATGTATCTTTGATGCTGGCAATCAATTGGAGTTTTTCATTAATGAACTTAATATTTTCTACCCATTGGGAGTCGAGATCATCATGGATTATGGATCTAACCACTTCTGGCGATATTATGAGATCTAAAATGATTGGGTTTAAGCTATCAGTGGTGGTTCTGCTCATAGAAGAGTCAGCAGAGAGTCTGGTTGATTGTTCGTGTAAGGAGACCAAGCTAGAAGACAATTGTTCTAGTTCGGTGTTGAAACTGGTAAGTATACTATCGACTGGAACTAACTTCTCTCTGTATTTACGGATACCGCCCTTATAGTCTTCGAACTTGAGGATAAGCAGGTCCAATTCCCCCTGGGAAAGACTTGGAAGAACCGAATTGTCGTTGCTGGCGTCTATTCTAAGCAGTTCTAGGAGTGTAGTGTGATCTGGATGGTCATGGGTCAAGTAAGTCTTGAGATTGTCGAGGTTTCGTAATGGCGGTGTATGGAGCTGGTCCAATGGGAATGCCTGTTTGAGCTTGTCCAAAGCGGACATGATATTGATAATGGCGGTGGTAGTGGTGTAGATGAATGAAAGGTTGGTTGAGGGTTGGTTCTGGCTGGCGGGTGGGCTATGATTTATATTTTGATCAAAACAGTGAGTGAGGCTGATTTGGTGAGCCGCTGTTTAGTTAGTAGTTAGAGAGACAAACCAAAGTGAGCGTTTTTGCGACCAAGGTTATTCCCACACAACATCACCAATTGCTATGAGACATGACCACCAAACCGAATAATGACGACGCCGCGGGTGTCCAGAAGAGGGGAGAGACGGATATGCATCAACATCAACAGCAGCAGCAGCAGGAGGAGAACGAGGAGGAGCAGCAGCAGCACCAGGAGCATCTGCATCAGCGGATGGAAGTCCAAACTCAGCAAGCGCTAGATCAAACTAGGCGACAGGTGCCCACTACTTCGCAACAATCCATAATAGATCATCATGCTACCAGTAACCATATTCTTTCAGTCCAGGCGGGACCTGGAAGTGGAAAGACATGGACACTTGTTAAGCGTGTAGCACACCTTATAGAACATGGTGGATTGGAGCCCCAGGAGATCTTGGTGCTATCAATGACAAATAGAGCAGTTAACTCGTTAAGGAAGACTCTTGGTGAGTTGTTAGGAGCTCAATTGGCTGAAGAGGTAGAAGTCAGTACGTTCCATTCGTTTTGCGCCAATTTGGTTGATCAATACGATTCCACCTTCTTTCCCCATAATCCAAGAAGAAGGTTAATGGATGATCTTAGTTGGCGGAACTTCTCCAATATCTTTCTGGGGAAGACCATTGGGATCAATGGAAAGACCCTTAAGGGGAACATGAGCGCTTTTGCCCTAGAGAAGGTGTTGAACGAGATCAAGAGTGGCCAGATCGATCTACCAACGGCTGCAAAACACTACAAGGTAAATGAAGAGTATTTGGGAGAGCTTTTACAGTTTCTTAATAAGAACGGGATCATGAGGTACCAGGACTTTTTAGTGGATGCATTGACATTGATGCAAAAGTCCAGTTATGAAGGTAATATAATACCAAGATTGGCCAATTATAAGGTGATCATGGTGGATGAGTTCCAAGATATGCACTATCTGTTGTTAAGTGTGGTTAAAGAAGTGGTCAGGTACAATGGACCAAAGCATTTAACCATAGCTGGTGACAAACATCAAAGCATTTACGAGTTTTTAGGGTCCAAACCTGATATCAATTTAGCACAGGAATTTCCTAGTTTCGAAATTAGTGAAATGACAATCAATGATACTTTCAGACTAACTCCTGAGGTCTTACAAGCAGCCCAAAACAGTCTTATTTCCAATGGATTATTGGAAAGTGAAAAATATACTGAATTATCATCACCAGAACCAAAAAATTCTCCCCTGAATAATGCAAAAGAACGTCAAAATTCGAATTTATTAAGATCCACGAGAGAACCCTTTTACAAGCCGATCCTGTACGATCCTTCCACCAGATTTGAAGAATATGAATTTATTGTTAAGGAAATATCTCGATTGGTTCTTGAACTGGGAGGACTCCTCAAACTTTCAGATATGGTAGTCTTAGGAAGAACCAATAAAGATGTTGAGGAATTCCAACTTTATGCCCAGAATTATGGTTTTAGAACCAACAAATTTTCACTGCTGGTACCATGGATTAATACCAAGGTTCATACATTACTAGACATTATGAATGTACTTAATCAAGGAGCCGGATCCGATTTCAATTTATTATGTATAATTTTGTTATTGGATAAAAAAGTGGGAGCAAGGCTTAGAGTGTCAAAACTTTTTAATTTATTTGATAAATGGAGGTGGCAGACCACACCCACAGATTATCATGATAATGGATTAGAAGGGTTCCTTGTACGAGAGTTAAAAAATAATTATACTCCTAAATCTAAAAAGGAAAAAAGTATTTTTACAATTTACAACAGTAATCACCAAGATACAATTGCGAATTTGACAGAATTTTTATCAACAATAGAAAAGGAGAGACGAAGTTTACGCGAGAATGAGTCACCTGAAATAATTCTTGAAAGCCTTTTAAGAATTATAATCAAACTGGATTTAATTCATTACATTAATCAAGCAAGTCCAAAAATTATTCATGAATCAAATAGGTTACAAGATCTGATCGAAACAGAAAGAAAGAAATTAGAAACCAACCTTTTTTCATTTTTTAATTCTTTAAGCCACTCATTTAAAAAATATCATTCTCAAATCTCTGGCGAATCATCATTTATCGATCATTTTTTAAGATCGTATAATGAAGACATACCCGTGACCGAAGAAGGTATGATAAATGTATCCACTGTTCACACGGCAAAGGGATTGGAATTTCCGGTAGTATTTGTACTCGGATGTTCCTCAATCGGAAATCAAATGTACTGGAATCAATCACTAGATTCAGATTTTAGTGCGGACGGACAAACGGCACGATTGTTTTATGTCGCATGTACTAGAGCGAAGAATTTACTTTATGTGGGGTCCACCAAAAATAATCTGGATTTTACAACAAGTTTGCCACATATCCAAGGGCTAATACCTCGATTCCTTAAGTCCCTCGGACGATCCAATCCAACATCGAATTCCATTACCGACGGATCTCTCCTTTTTGGTGGATTATACCCTGTTGACAATAAGCGATTAGGCAATCGCACCATTAATCACAAAAGAAGGAATTTTATTGGCCGCGCATTTAGTACCGCCACAACGGCGTCAGCTTTATCGCCCTTATCTAAGTTTCGGAATTTCCCGATAGGGAGACTCACCCTCCTACTCCGGCCCTGAAAATTAATATTGCAAAAAAACTATATAGTACAGAGTCACTGCCTTTATTAACTCATGACTCGCACAGATCATATATACTGAGTCATCTTTGCACTTTTTCAACTAGTCATATTTTATACTAGTTATCAAATTGAGTTTGATCTAGTCACCTTTTAGTGTCTCACCTTTAGTCATAGTCATCATCTAGTTCATTATATTTTAATTCTTATTTTATCTTCATGAATAATATTCAAAATATTCATAATACCTTATAACCATTATTATTATTATTATCATAACTATCATTATCTTCAATCATGAGTACAATATATAATAGTCCAGTACGAGAGTCGTATGAGATATCTGATAAAGAACATCCGGGTATCTTTAATTATCTAAGTGAATTTCAAATAAAGTTAGATACTTCAGAAAATTCAATTACATCATCAGCCGGTTCTGATGGTTTAAAAACTAGAAGACCATCGATAACGGTATTTAAAAAGAAAAATTTAAAACAATATCAAAATCAACCTCGTAATATTTACGAACATAATCTTGGAGGTGATTCCAATATTAATTTAAATGAAAAGGGAAATTCGGTAGTAAGTTGTATAAGATGTCGTAAACTTAAGAAGAAATGTACACGTTCAATTCCTGAATGTTCCAATTGTGTTTCATCAGATGAATTATGTGTATATCTACCAAGAAAGACAAAATCAAAGAGATCATCTTCAATTACAAGTTTACCTAATATTGATAATTGGGGTCCTCCTTCTCGTTCAAAAAGAAACTCGTTACCTGTGAGCAGGTCTCAAAGTGGTTCGATTGAATACCAGTCAGGAATTGAGTCTCCAAAATCTGACACACCACCAAGTGATTCAAAGGGGAATTATTTATACGGACAAAAGAGAAATGTTCATGATTTTGCAATTATATTAAATTAGGTAGGAATAATATAGACATATACGCAAACCACTCCAAATTTTGGGAAGCAAAACTTTTGGATTTGGTTTATAACATTAATTGATAAAATGTAGAATCCACTAATTTTGTAAAGTGGGTTTAGAATTATAATTAAGCTTCGTGTTTCCTTAAGCTTCGTTGTTTTACTGTAGCATTGGAAATTCTTGTGTTAGAATTGTTTTTATGCCCTTTGTCCAAGACTTTTTTTTTTCTTCATAATGTTGAATACTTGGACACCCACAAAAATTATGAGTCATATTGTTCACCCAAGTGAGGTATCACCATATGTTTACCTCACAACCATCAAATAGGAGCTTAGGGGCCCACTTATAATGTATCATGCTTACCAGTACCAGTTATCATAATGGTAATTTTTCTAGTATTTTCTGGTAAATAGAATTAGTCCTTTTTTTTTTGGAGCTTAATTCGTTTGTTGACTAGGTTAAGCATTGGCTTTCGACTAATTTACAAACCCTTATCAATTTAAGAGCAAAAACCATATAGGCTCTTGAAAAGTACTTGCTTAAATGGTCAATATGACGAGCCTTGTAACTATTCAATATTTATCATTAATTGATTAATATTGTCTGGAATTGCTCTAAAGAAATCTCGTCCTTTAAAGGTAACAATAATTATGGTGTGGTTCCAAATTGGCAATAGCTTGTGTTGAGCTAATATATTAGACATTAAGTTCTATGCTGTCTAATAACATTGGTAGGTAGAGATTATAATATCTTTATTTTGAACTACCTGTTTATGCCAATTTGGACAAGAGACTCATCACGTCGGCGGATCCCAGGTCCTCTTTTTCTTCCTTTTCGGGGACGTTGAAGGAAGGATCGTAGCCATCGTCGTCATCGTCATCGTCGTCATCATTATTAATAATATCGTCGTCATTACCTGCACTGGTTGGAATGTCGTGCTCTTCCTTTAATTCTAAATCATGTTCGTGTTTCAACTCTAAATCGTCTTTGTGATGGGATTCAAAATCACTGGCAACAGGGTACTCATCATCTTGATCATCATCATCATTAT
Source organism: Suhomyces anneliseae (assembly GCA_030568535.1). Taxonomy (NCBI): domain Eukaryota; kingdom Fungi; phylum Ascomycota; class Pichiomycetes; order Serinales; family Debaryomycetaceae; genus Suhomyces; species Suhomyces anneliseae. The sequence goes on along the minus strand of JAJMGB010000003.1, from coordinate 11,442 downwards.
CATTTGTTTCTGTATTATCATTATTAATGTCTGGTTCTTCTTCACGATCAAATTCCTTGACTTCAATATCTTCAGAAAATGCCACTCTCTTGGAGGATGGAGTTGATCCTCCTGAAGGAGTTTGAGAATATCTTCTTTTTCTAGATCCTTCTCCATCTGACTTATCCTCATCATCTTCATCATCACTCTCATAAGTTGGTAACATGTCATCATCGTCATCAGCATTATCATCATCGTAAGCAGGGGATGGTTCTTCGCCAGATTCTTCTTTCTTACTGGAGGAGGATTCTTCTTGAACCATTTCTTTAAGTTCATCTCTTGTAGTGTATAACTTTTTTAATCTGTCATTAATAATCAGAATTTTAGTATCATCAGTTTGAGCACCTTCAGCAATTACGGTAGATAAACTTTCTAATTGTTTGGCAATTTGGTTTCTTAAACTTTTAAGATCTTGAATATTGACAATGGATAATTTACTTAATTTCTCCAACATGTTCAATTTAGAAATATACACTTTTGGTGATGGAAGGTTATCAGAAGAACCAGGATCTTGAGGAAGATAGGTTTTGGATTGGATTCCAAATTGGATTAAGTTTGATTGACTGATATTACTCAAATGGTTTAAACTGACAATTAAATCGTTTAAATGTTTTAATTCTGGTACGATTTCTCCATTCAGTTTGTTTGGAGCGGAGGAGGAGGAGGAAGAGGAAGAAGCAGAAGACTTTGATGAGGATTCTGATTCATTGGATTTCAGGGATTCGATGGCACGCTTCATCTTGGTCATATCAGGAGAATCAAACACTGATCTTTCTTCCCATACTTTGATTAAACGATCCAATTTTGGTCTGGTGGTTCCATCTAATGTGCCATAGACACGCTTAAGAACATCAGGTAAAACAGAGGCAAAATCCACAATGAACTCGAGCTTTCTCTTTCTCTTGGCCCTTTGCACCACATCGTTGCAGAGATAAAGTAATGAAAGTTTCTTGACTGAATTGGAGGTTCCTGATGGAAGTTTCAATATGAATTCTGACCAAATGGTGGCACACTCTTTACTGTGTCTGTAATGGAAAAACACCCATTGTGATACCGACACAATGGACTCTTGGGTGTCTTCCAAGATGGACAATTTCTTGGTCAAGCTTTCTCGGGAAAATGACATTGGCGGCTGATGGGAGGGGTGATGGGAGTGTCGATGGATGGAAGTAAGTAGTGTTTGAAAAGTGATGGCGCTGTGTGCAGGCAGCGACTTTTGGTTAAGAGGGTGGTGGTGGTGGTGGTGGTTAGAGAGCGAGTGAGGGAAACAGAGGGAAATGGGCACCGGAGAGAACCGACAGGAAAAAAGACACTAGTTGCGGGGGGTCTGCGACATTGACAGTCGGAAATGAGCTGGACGATCTGTGCTGTATAGTTTTCGGGAGATCTGGCGGTTCCTGGGGCCTGCTGATCGTGCCGTACAGAACAGGCACTTTATGGGTGTGGAGGTGGATTACGTAAGCACGGTGTAATTTAGTAGAAGATAGTGGCGGAAGGGAGGGGTTTGGGGCCGACGTAGGGGTGTACATGACGGGGATGGGGTGGTAGTTGGTTTAGTTAAGGTATCTTGTGGATTATTGCTTTTTTTTAGGTCATGTTGGTGGGGTGTTTTTCTAATAATTTGGATATTTCACTTTTTAGCAGTAATTTCGCAATTGCGCAAATTGAACCAGTTACCAGTCACTTTTGGCCAAAGTGTACCAATTCAGTCAAAGTAGCGATGTATGGGGAGGTACATCAGCATAGAATCGCTTGGTAAAGGTTTCAGACAGCTTTTATAGCAGTAGAAACAGTTACAGCGCGTTCTTCTTTACAGGCACTCACTCCCATAGTTTGGTGCACTAATGCACCTAACTGGTAGAATCTATCCCCTATTTTGGACAAGACAAACGTTCTATACAGATTTTAGCAATTACGTAGACTTTACCGAAACCGGCAGCTTACAGGTATCACCGTAATGTAGAGATTCAAGAGCAACCGGACGTGTTGAAGGTTTAGTTTGGGTAGTGTGAGAGATTTGGATGGGTGTGTCGCAGATTGGCATTAAAACCTCACCATTTGCGGCACATGTTTTGAACGACACGTGAACTGAAACAAACGCATCTCAAAACATCACACCTTCAGTTTACAATGGGACCAAAGACTCGTAAAGCTACTAAAAAGGCAGAGCCAGAGCCAGCTCCAGAGCCCAAGCCACCAATGAGGGGCAAGCCAGCAAAAGATGTCAAAGAACTTCAAGCAAACGCAAAGGGACGAAGACAATCGGCCCGATTCACAGAAGAAGAATCAACTCCAATAAAGCGGAAAGCCGGAACTGAAAATGGCACTCCAGGACTGAAAAGACCTAAATCCAAGCCGATTCTTACAGAGCAAGACATTGTGAATTCCAGTAATAACCAAGAATTGGTGGAATTCATAAACTCCATGATCAACACTAAACAAGATGAGATCTTCACCAAGTATCAACAGAAGGTCCAAACACAATTAGATGCAGATCACGAACTTATTGATGAACTTAACTCAACGTTAGCTGAAAAACAGGCAACTATAGACAATTTGATGAAAGAGCTCAAGGAAGCCAAGAAAAAGAACAATTCAACCAAGTTGAGTAGTACCAATTCTACAGTACTTGATATTAATGATAGTAGTGTCAAGGACTACGTTTATGAATCACCAATCAGAAAGAAGAAGATAAAGAAGATAGATGGAATGGATGTTCCACCTTCTCATTTGATAAACCAGGATCAATTATCTAAAGAATTGGAAAACATCGGTTTTACTTTAGATATGTTGGAATTACTAACTGGTTTAAGAATCACCAACTTTCAAGAAGATGATACCAGGTATTACTTTGATGTTAAGCAAACCGCTACTAGTGGAGAAACCTCGATATTTATTAATTACAAGTTAGTGATATCAAAGTCTTTTGAGTCTACAGCTGAAATCAATTATATACCCACGTTTTTGGAGGCGTTAGAAGAAGACTATGAACAAGATGAAAATGAATCAATGCATGTTCTTGATGTGGTAGAGAATGCGAAATACCTAAAGAAGATATTACCTGAATATTTGTGTGAGAATTTATCGTTCCCATACAATACTTTATCTCAATTTTACGGTAAGGTGAGTAGAGCATTAAATAAGAAAACTCACCACAGAACAAAATAATTTGTTCCAAGAATTTGTTTGAGTGAGAGAACGCAAATTTTAGCCAAGAAACTTTTTTTAGTAAGCTTCTAGGCCTGCTATTTTCTGACTAAAATGTGAATTTGCCAACTCCACTTGTATGAGTATGAGTACCTGGAATTCTTAGTATTCTTATTATGGGTTTGATCCATAGAAATTGCATTTGAATAGGAGTTCTAGGTGGACCTTTGATATTTATTATTGTATAATTATCAAGGAATGTAACTAAAAGTGAGGGCATGGGTCACGTTCATGCAATAGATACAGATTACCCCAACTTTTAACCAAGACAATCAGACCATTGAATTACGAAGCTTATACAAAGGTGGCTTAAATACATCTCAATGGTATGCAACGTTGTCGACCAATGACCTTCTGACTCATTAGTTTACGGTGCATTTAATTTTACGAGAGGAGAAGAAGAAGCTTCTTTGTTCGCTGTATCATTAGGAGTTAACAAAATTAAAGTATGACGTTGATAGGTCTTGATTGTAAATCATGTACAGAATATGCAACGGGCTTACGCCGAGCACTATTATGACGATCTTTTGACAAAGCCGTTAAACCAATCATGATGTTGATAATTTGGTATCGATGATCAATGCTGGTCTATTTTCCCAATTAATGACATCATAATAATAAGAAATGATCGTAAAAGTAATACATAATAAAGCTACAATACTCGGCTAAATATAATAGTATATTCAACGTGTGATGAAAGAGGAAATTGAGAAGTAGGGAATTCGTCCAATATTATTAAGACACTTTTAGTGCGATTAGTGGATATTTTCAGACATTTTTTTGCGAATAGCGGATAATAATTGATTATTATTGTAACACATAAGAAATACCCAAATTTTTTATTTTCAATTGAACCCTACCTAAGGTATAGCCTCTTACATATATTACTGATCTAATTAGACATTAATAAACGTTCATTTATGATAAAATCTTACGATTTTCCATTTATGATCTACGATCTATATGGTTACGAACATGAGTATGAACGAGAATAAGGTGACTTTGAAATAAAGTTTCTGGAAACAGCTTATATGTAGTCCGGGAAACTCCACCCAACATGCAAAAGAATAATTATTATGCCATAACAAACAAATAACAAACAACAAAAGACAAAAAAAAACAGCTCACAATACATAACAAGGTTTCGATTATTTGTATCCCAAAAAAATCTCCTGAGGTTAAATTGATAGTTAATTAAGAACCAATTTTATGTCACCACCTTGAGATTTACCATTTCAAATGTAACCTTAAATCAGAATTCGTCAATAATGACTTAGTATGGTCGGTATGTATTATGCATTATTATGCTTTGTTTCGCCATTTATTTCATTTTTGTCACAATTATCGGCTTTATTGAATAAGCTCAATTTTTCCATCTGAGGTCTTAACTACCTTCAATGATTTCAAGAATTCCTTGATTTCTTGAGAATTTTCTTGAGATGCTTTCTTAACAATCTTGTATAAGTTTTGTTCTTTATCAGACTTAAAGTATTTGGATAATGTAGAAGACTTATCCTTGGTAGATTTTTCCTTCTTGTCACTAGAAGTCAGCTTTTTGGATTCTTCCTTCTTTGGTTCTTCCTTCTTTGGTTCTTCCTTCTTTGGCTCTTCCTTCTTAGGTTCTTCCTTCTTGGCAGCAAAAAACTTTTCTTCTTGCTTACCCTTACCCTTCTTTGGTCCCTTGTACAAGGCCTTTTCGTATTTTTCAGCCTCAGAAATACAACTAGTGTGGGATCTGTAAGAAGTATCTTGGAAAGTAACAGAACAATCTATACAGGTGAAGTAAGCACCATAACATCTTTGAGTGTGTTGGTCTAACTTTTTCTTAATCACGGTGTCGTTACACACCTCACAGGAGAATGAAACCATCTTTATCTATTGATTAGACCGTATATTGAAGTTGTAAAAGGTCAGATGAATTTCGCGATGAGATGATTACGTAATCCCAAGATAAGCAAGAATAAACGGAAACTGGAGAAGATGTAGAGGAATACGGAGAATAAAAGCGCATACCGCGAATCCGTAAACGGGACTCGGAAAGGGAGCGGAGATCCGAATTTCGCCGGGGTCTCCGAACTGGGAATTAGAGATGTTCGAGACTACTTCCCACAAGTCCGTGTTGTAACTATAGTAGAGATGCATCTTGTACATCACTGTTATACTGTCGTACATTACTGTCGTAAAAAAAAAGTGAAAAAAAGTAACAGGTCAAGGCCACTAACCAAACATGACATCCGATATTCCCTTGATACTTGCCATCAATACCGATAAAACCAGGATGAAATACGGACCAAAACCAGCTGTCTGACATAAACTAATTCCTATTGTTTGCTGAACAGGTTGCGAGCTGTTTCATGCTGAGCTATAAGATTTACGGGTTTAGCAAAATCTACAATAGATAGCTGATCATCATTGGGCATTGGGCGCCAACTGATGGCGCACAGAAGCAGCTGCAGCGTGGGGGGTGGGGGGCACAATATTAGGCAGAGGAAAATCATGTATGTAAAGGATTTATCAAATCGATGTAGCATTGAAGATTTAAAGTTACTTGGTAAATAAACTTTATCTATAGGTAAGAACTAGCGAATTTATTAAGAAAATCAAATGGTTGAATAATTACTACCGTAAACAAGAATTATTTAACTGGTATACGGCATGTGAGATCAGAGGCTTTGGTTTTCTTTTGGTCCAAGGGTGCTGCTCCAATATCCGATGCACCCCAGTCATTAGTGTCTGGTTACAATAGAAATAGTGTCTGTTACGATGTAATTAATGTCTGGTTACAATATTCCTATTGTACAGGTACAATAGACCCTCACAATTTGAAATGCGCTTGCGCTTTCTATTTGAAAAAAAAAACCGCCAAGCTTGTAATCGCACATACTGCACAGGTAGTGAGTATGAACTAGAGCATGTAAATGTGGTTGAATTCAAGAAAATAATACTAAAAATGTGTATAGTAAAGAGTAGAAAATTTTTAGTGAGCATATTAGTTTGATTGTTGAAGAGTATCGATTGAGATTGTTTAACTAAACCATAGAATGATACGATCCATTAAGGAGGGTATTTTTGGTATGATTATGATGGTACCATAAAAATAAGTAATGATAACCAAAAATAATTGGGGTTGGTGGAATGATTGTAAAATTGAGTCCTGACATATTTCATGTTTCATGTATAATTATTTTTAATGTGAATGTATTGATTCCTACGACACCCAAATTATTGTGTTAATGATATGACGGACGTTCGAGACGGACGAACGAACTTATGGGCTGGGCATGTGTCACCAAAAAGAATGTGAGAACTAACTAATGTACACTAGAATAATCACACATTCTTCTATTTTTACTTGGTATGTTCTTCCATCCAATAGTAATATTTCTTTTTCATCATTCAGTATACGCTTGGCTTTCTGAATTGGACCTTGCTTTTTACTAATTCTTATTGTTCTTTGCTTCGTATATTCTGCTGGGGTTAAAACTATAGTTAATACTCTATATATTGATATGAATTGATTTTACGAATATTCGCATATACGCCTCTATGCATTGTAAACGTTCTTCTATTTCAAAACGACTGTGAAATGTACTATATGAAATATGCACCAGAATCATCAACTATCCTTTCAACCTAAGTAACCAAGAAAGGAAGTGAATCGGCTGAGTCGGTGTGAAATCTGGAGTTGACACTTATTAGAGTTTAGATGACTGGTTTACAAACCATAAACCATCACCAGATTACTGTTTATGGGTGGTACTTATTTCTTTTTATATCCACTCATAACGGCCTAGATCCCTCAAAATGCATGGAACCTTGCTACGGAACTTCGGGTTCAAGCCGTCTTTCCATTTGAATCTCAAAATCTGGAGATTTTAACTTTTTGACGTTCGGGACATACACGGGATCCCGCCTCCCGACCGTATTCTATTGCTACATTCTGTACAGCTTCGCCATTGGAGATGATCAACAAAACTTCCCGTTTAAGAGAGCATTTCTACTATTGGAGATTTAACCCCTCCCTTGGTTTTCTTAGAGGAATTCCATGTTTAGCCTACACTTAGCCAAGATACAACAACAACAAAAAAATAGGGCACGTTGATAACTTTTAAATATATAAGCTTTTTTTGTTCTGAATTTTTTTAATCTAGATATTTCAAGATATATCTTGTGGTTAGAAGATACATTGAATCTGGATGGTAAATAGTGACTTGAACTGATGATTTTTGTCTGGGGGTATATAAAGAATCGCCGTACAGGAATACGGGGTCCTGTCTGTAGCCCTGACGTAGTATGAAGTCAGTGCATTGTTCTAAAACAATGCTAAAGACTTTTCCGCCTTTCAAAATACTCCTAATGCAGAATATTTTCTGTAGGATGGAACAGATATATTTATAATTACTAGGTCGGATAATAATCGGAAGCGAGTGGCGGGATCGGATGAATAATATAGTCATGGACCCTAAGAATGTTAGTGTTATCACATATGGTGGTTAAAGGGTAAACTTGCTCATTTTCTTTTAAAACAAAAACAAAAAAAAAGACCAGAATTTCTATTGCTGGTAAAGTGTTCTACAGGACCCTAACAATAATTTTAACAGCAAGTTTCTCGAAGCATGTATGACATGTATGACATGTAATCTAATATATATCTGTTCAGGCGTTTTCTAACATAAGAAACGTATAACTGAATTAAGGCGAAATCATGCATAAATTACGAATAAACAAATAAAAAAAAACGAGGGTCAAATTCTATTCTATCATTAGAATAATCACTAAAATCAAGCAATTTAATAATGATGATATCATTCGGAATTTCGGGTGAAAAAAGCACCCGATTTTAGTTAAAGGGCTACATAAGCGCAAAAAAAAAAGCAAATGTTGTGTCTGAACAATTGATATTTTCTTGAATAATTAAAATATTTTTTCTGACAATAAATCATGAGCATCGAATACATGTTCGTAAAAAAAATAATAGTAAATTTGCTAAAAAATATCCTGCATAAAAAATGTGATTGCAAAATGTAAGCGAGCTGCCAGTAACTTCGCTTGGTTAAGAGATATTTTTGGTCTATTTTACGCCTGAAATTGTGGTTTAGTGATTCAAGGCAGGTTCATCACTTCTCTAAACTAATGATACGAAGAGCATATGAATTAAAAAATACGCCCTTGGTCACCACACCTGTCTCTTTCTAGATCTATTTAAACTTTTAATCATCTCCGGTATATCCATCTAAACTTTAAATTCATCACAATAAATAATTTATATTTCCTACTTTTTGCACTAGCTGCTAAAACTATCCAAACTCATAACACCAGACTTCCTTATTAATACTCTTTAATAATCCAAACAACTTCTTTTATTAAAAAACAACCCCAATTTCCTTTTCCTCAAGCAACCATTGAGTACTATACTATAAGTCTAACTTGTTTAGGATGAAAATATCAAGCGTTCTCGCCCTAGCTGGGTCGATCGCTGTAGCATCTGCCAAACAAGTATCGGGAGTTTTCACTGCAATCAAAAAAATCGAATTCAATAACGATGCAAAATATCCTGACAACGAAGTCACACCTCAAAGTGCAAGTTGGGTTGCAACCCTTGATTGGCAAATGGATAGCACTAAAATATCCCCAGGTGATACCTTCACTCTTACTTTGCCAGGTGTTTTCAAATTCACTTCTAGTTCAAAATCAATCAATTTACAAGCCAATGGTCAAACCTATGGTACTTGTACTTTCAATGCTGGTGAAATGATTCTTCCTTATTCTACTTTACAATGTACAGCATCTAATTCGATTAGTTCTGTCTCTCAAGTTTCTGGTACCGTATTTTTCCCATTTACTTTTAATATTGGTGGTTCTTCTGCCCAACCAGATCTTCAAACTGCAGGTATGCTCCATGCTGGTACCAATACTATTACTTTCTATGATGGTGATAAAGCAATTTCTTACGATGTTAATTTCCAACAATTTACCAGAAATGGTAAAGATGGTTTATCCTACCTTTATAGATACCTACCAAGTATCAATACAATCCAAAATTTTATGATGGCTACTAATTGTCCTAATGGTTACTCCTCTGGTACCTTGGGTATAGAAGCCACTGGTTTTTTCGGTGGTGCTACAACCTTCGATTGTTCTTCCCTTCATACCAAGATTACTAATCAAATCAATGACTGGGCCTTTCCTAGTCAAGCTTCTGATTTCCAATTCAGTGTCAGTTGTTCCAGATATAAAGTTTCCGTCTCCTATAATAATATTCCGGCAGGATTCCGTCCATTCCTTGACGTTTTATCATCCAATCCAGCTCCAAACACTCCTGTTGCTCTCACTTATACCAATGATTACACTTGTAATGGAGCTTTCAGAAGATCCGCTGGTGAACTGAAAACTTGGGGGTCTTATCCAAACCCTGGTACTGGTTCTAGTGGTATTGTGGTTAAGATCGTTACCCTGACCTACACTGGATCAGTCACTAGTGTTACTACTTTACCATTCAATAACCAAGGTGGTCAAACTGAAACCATTGTGGTTCAAGTTCCAATTCCAACCACAACTGTTACTTCAACTTGGACTGGTACTACCATTTCTACCTCAACACAAACTGCTACTCCTGGTGATACTGCAACTTTAATTGTTGATGTTCCAATTCCTACCACTACTGTTACCTCTACTTGGACTGGTTCTATCATTTCAACCTCAATTAAATCAGCTACTCCTGGTGATACTGCTACTGCTATAGTTGAGTTACCAATTCCAACGACTACTATCACTTCTACTTGGACTGGTTCAGAAATTTCTACTTCTCTTATAACAGCCACTCCAGGCGATACTGCTACTGCTATAGTTGAGTTACCAATTCCAACGACTACTATCACTTCTACTTGGACTGGTTCAGAAATTTCTACTTCTCTTATAACAGCCACTCCAGGCGATACTGCTACTGCTATAGTTGAGTTACCAATTCCAACGACTACTATCACTTCTACTTGGACTGGTTCAGAAATTTCTACTTCTCTTATAACAGCCACTCCAGGCGATACCGCTACTGCTATTGTTGAAGTACCAATTCCAACCACTACAATTACCTCCACTTGGGATAGCGATTCCAGTTCTGCTACAACTGTAACTGCAGCTCCAGGTGGTACCGCTACTGTTATCGTTGAAGTTCCAAGTCCTGTTACCACTATAACTTCTACTTGGACTAATACTTTCTTAAGTACTACCACCGCCAATGGTAATGATGGTACCAAAACTGTTATTATTGAAACTCCAAGTCCTACCGCCACCATCACCACCACTTGGACTGAATCCTATGTATCTACCACCACCGTTACTGGTAATGATGGAACTATCACTGAAATTATTGAGACTCCAAGTCCTACCGCTACTATTACTAGTACTTGGACTGGTTCTTTTTTGACTTCCACTACCGCGACTGGTACTGATGGTACAAACACGGTAATTATTGAAACTCCATCCCCAACCGCTACTATCACTTCAACATGGTCCAATTCATACCTTAGTACTACCACCATTACTGGAACTGATGGTACCAACACCGTGGTCATTGAAACTCCTACCCCTACCGCTACTATTACAAGTACTTGGACTGGCTCCTTTTTGACCACCACCACTGCGACTGGTAATGATGGCACTGTTACTGTGATTATCGAGACTCCAACTCCTACTGCTACTATCACTAGTACCTGGACTGAAACTTATGTCTCTTCTACTACAGTTACTGGTATTGATGGTACCAACACTGTAATTATTGAGACTCCAAGTCCTACCGCCACATTAACCAGCACTTGGACAGGAACTTTCTTGACCACCACCTATGTCACTGGTGAAGATGGAACCATTACTGAAATCGTTGAAACTCCAACTCCTACTGCCACTATCACTAGCACATGGACTGGTAGTTTTGTTACCACCACCTATGTCACTGGTGAAGATGGAACCATTACTGAAATCGTTGAAACTCCAACTCCTACTGCTACCATTACCAGCACCTGGACTGGATCCTTCGTTACTACTACTTACGCTACTGGACCAGATGGTATTGCAGTATGGGTTTTTCTGAGTATTGCAGTATGGGTTTTTCTGAGTATTGCAGTATGGGTTTTTCTGAGTATTGCAGTATGGGTTTTTCTGAGTATTGCAGTATGGGTTTTTCTGAGTATTGCAGTATGG